>CM041777.1:329016685-329616685 GCA_023374045.1 Limonium bicolor | reverse complement strand
GCTCTTACTTTAGAACAGGTAATTATCCAGGCGTGCAACAACTCTGTGACCCAAGAACATCCTACCATTAATCTTGCCCATGATTCTAATGCCGCGTAGCATCTCCTGGTTCCAGCCCAGTTGCCTTTTGTTGGGACGATGTTGGGGCATGTCCAAGATAATTTGCTTGCTCAATTGGAAATGGATGGCATCATATATGGCCCTTGGGGTATGCATGTTCTTTGTAGTTGGAATCGGCGTGAATATTAGATTGGATGGAGGCATGCATCTTGATGCCGATTTGGATGTCTATACCCAAAAAAATTGTGAAGCTGATGATAACTGAGTTATGTTGTGTGGCTGGTTGTTGGGTTTTTTGGGCAGCTTAGATGAAGATTACGAATGGCTTACCACGGTCCTGGAGTTACAGGGTAGTTTGAACTGACTGGAATGGATAAGAGATCGTTGCAGTAACAAATTGAATCAAAAAAAGAATACAAATGCAAAAAAAAAGAACCATTTGCTTGTTGTTACTTCTTTTATAGCATAACATAATTTACTTTTATAATAATAGTGATTCATTTTAGGTAAACATAAGATTTACTTTGATAACATTACGATAACTATAATTGTCGTAGTAGTGAACTGTTATCAAACAATACTTATAGCAGTAACTATAATCTTATACCATAAAATAGTTCATTTTATATCACGGCTTACTCATTTTACATAACCATAAGATTCACTTTGCACTAACGGATCAAAATGTATAGGAAACCATAAAATATTAAATTTTATAAACGAAAATAATTCACTTTTATAACACTACGGATTTAATTTAGGTAAACATAAGACTCGGTTTTGTAACATTGTTGATTCATTATGCGTAAACATAAGATTCACCTTGCAACTAACGCATCACAATGTATGAAACTTTATAATCTGAAACTAAATTTTATATTAGAAAATAATTCATTTTTATAACACTACTTATTCATTTTACGTAAACATAAGATACACTTTTGTAGCACTACTAATTCATTTACATAAACATAAAATTCGCTTTGCACTAACACATCACAACGTGTAGGGAACTTTTATGACGTGAAACTGAATTATATAGCAGAAAAAATAATTCACCTTTATAACACTATTGAACCTTTATAACACTACTGATTCATTGTGTAACACCCTGGATTTTTACCTCAAAATATAGCTTACGAAAATACAAATCTAACGACGCAAACGGGGTCAAAAACGGAATTCAAACGAGTCCTAAAAGCTCAAAATAGTGTCTGTCCGAACTTGTGTCCGGACGTCTGAAGTTCAGACACAAGCCGAAGAAAAACAAACCGAGAAAATGCGCATGTCCGAACTTGTGTCAAGACTTCAACGTTCGAACACAAGTCGAAATTTGGAACCTCTGAAAACCGGAGATGTCTGAACTTGTGTCCGGACTTCAAATTTGAGACACAAGTCGAGTTTTAAAATCCTGAAAACCTTCACCGCGCGTCCGAACATTAGTCCAAACTTGCAAGTTTGGACGTAAGTCGAGACTTACAAGTCAAACTCATCCTCGCATGCTGTCCGAACGTTAAAGCTCGGACAGATGTTCAGACACGACTAAAACAGCGAAATCTATTAACTCTCGGGGCCTGTCCGAACATGGACGTCCGGACGGACGTTCAGACAGGTCCCTAAATATGTATTCCAGTTCGAAAACAGGGACCAAAATCACCAAAATACAAATGTAAGCAATAACAACAAGAAGGAAAACATTTAAGTGAGAAAAGTTGACAGTAAATACCTCAGAAACAATGTCAAACCTCATAAGATTATTTCCATATAATCTATAAAGTGTCACAGAATGCGATTAGCAAAAACCATACAAATATAACTTCGATTTAGCAGCGGAATCATAACGTCCAGGGCGTCACCGCCACACCCAATTCCCATGGGTGCTCAGGCTAATAACCAGACCATAACGAAAATTAATGTTAAACTTGAAGAATAGAAAACCAACATAAACGCGGTAATGAAAACATAAAACCGATGTTTTGAATTCCCACATAGTAATTCAGAAGATGTCTCAAATTATCTCATCCTACTCTATGTGATTGCGCAATCCCGATCCCCACATTCAGTCATCCATACCTGCGATCAGAAAATAATAGGCAAAAACAGAAAGGATCGCACAAATCAGTTAAACTGAGTAAACTCTACCTCAATATGTAAAATACATTTTGAAATTCGTTTTGCATTTATCAAACAGTCGAGAAGCGAGATGATCAGTTAATGATATTCCCAAAACCACATTAGTCAACAGTTTGTTAGGGAGTTTTCGACAGGAGTGAGCACATATCCAACATGGGATCACCTATGGGGTCCCAAACAAAAGTACAAGAACAATCACCTACAGGACCGTCAACCAACCACCTCACCCTAAATGCTTCAGTGTGCACACCCCCTATGAAACAGTAGTAACATAGAGTAGATCGAAGGGCTTAACTGCAACAATGTGTGCAGCACAAATCACAATAATGGGGAACACCTATGCGTTCCGAAACAAATAACAATCCTACGAAATACTCCCAAAATTCCATAATTAAATACCAACCAAATGATCTAATTTCTCCATTTCCAAACACGTGGGAATCAATCTCAATTTCCGACCACAAACTGAGAATCCAAAAAACACAACTGAAACCTTTTTCCTCCGGTTTGCAAAACATCAACCAATTAGACTTGAGCATAGAATTTACCTGGATAAACAATCCCCTCAAGAATTTAACTCCTCAGAATTAGTAGTAGCAACCGTCGGTGATGTAATCGGAGTCTAGGTAATAAATAACCACAATCAGAGTTTACCAAGACAACGAAAAATAATTACGCTATCAAGGCAGAATACGTTACCCAATGATTCTCTAACTGCACCAGGAAAGCGTTTTGACCACGTCGGAAAGGAGCGTGAATTCACAAGAGTTTGAAGGACAAAGAAGCGTGAATATTTTACTAGTAGTAAGAGCGTAGAGTAGATGTGTGAATTTTTGAGAGACTGAACGTGGAAGAGCGTAATGGCGGTGCGTGGTGGATGAATAGAAGTGGAGGAAGTCGGTGTTTTAAATATAAATGATTTACAATATAAATAGAGATGTCATTAATTAAATATTTAATAATCTACTTTAAGGAAAGAAAGATATTAACTAATTTAAAGGAGAGTTCTACCAATTAATATTATATATTTTTAATAGATGTAGAAATTGTTAACGTTAAGAGAAATCAGTAGAACGATCGCGATGGTTAGCAAAATAATTTTAGAGAGAATTAAATTAATAACCCTCAATTCAAAATAAAAGGAGAACGTGGGTTTGACGTTGTAACAGGATAAGGATGAAAAATAAAATATCTAGGAAATCAATTTGTTAAACATTTATTTGTAATAGGAAGAGATTGAAATAAAATAAGTTAAATAAAGCACAATAACAATTCCAGCAAGAGGTTTGTTATAACGTTAAGGAAAATTCTAGAATTCTAATAACGACAAAATCAAGAGAAGGATATATTGTTAATTTAAAGAAGTCAAAAGGGATTTGAACTCTTCTAATTAGAGATAATCCATTAATAGGAAGTAAAATCGTCTTCGAACACTAGGAATTAAATCAATTTAGAAAAAGAATTCTAGGATTGAATTTAAGAGCGTAGATTAATAATAATGATGACAATATTAAATAGGGTAAGGGGTTGGTAGGTAATCGCAAATATTTATTTTATAACCATTCTAGGAAGGAAAAGAAAGATAATATATATATAAGGATTTAGCTTAACTTCCCTAGGCCACTAATAATATTGCTACAGACTTACTCATTCTTACTATATATTATACTATTCCTAGCTTGAAATTTCATGGGTATTTCATCTCATCCCCCTTAAAAGAAAGCTTTGCCCTCGAAGCTAACGCTCACCGACAAGATCAAAACTGCCAAACCTGATACTGATTTAAGAGGTTACCTGATCGAAGAGCTGTGGGTACTTCTTCTTCATCTCTTCTTCTACTTCCCACGTAGCCTCTCCAGTTCCATGATTAGACCATAAGACCTTGACCATGCGAGTGGACTTCGATCGGGTCTCTCTAGTCTTAGTGTCCGTGACTCTAATGGGATACTCTTCATAGGATAGGTTCTGCTCTAGCTTTAGAACTTCAGGCTGCAACACGTGTGAGGGGTCAGAAATATACCACTTCAGCTGGGACACGTGAAAGATGTTGTAACACCCCTAAAGCCGGCCTAAGAGTTAAGGGTGCTACACGCCGCGTATTACTACCTAATAACGCAAGGCTCTAAAACACTCAAACGCAATAAAGGCCCAAAACGAAGTTTACATAAACATTGTAAACCAATGTATTCAAATACAGCGAAAGCAAATACCAAAACCCCAAATTCGTAACTGAGTCAGAAACAGAAGTCAGAAGTGTAAGGCCCGAAGGCTACAACATCTCTATGTATCAAACTGAATGAACAATAAAAGCTAAACACTATAGCTCCAGAACTCAAGATGATCCTCGCTGATCAATCTGCAAAAATGTTAGAAGTAGGGGAATGAGCACACAACTATGCCCAGTAAGCAGCGACCGTCATCAGTAAGGTCGCTCAAAACAATTGAAAACAGAAGAAGGAGAAGATAAATATTTATCCACAATTCTCAATATCCAGAAGCTTTCAGAACAGAAACAGAGTGGAACTCAAGGGTTCCCAATTCAGAAACAGTCGGAACACTTAAACCGAAAGGGGACAAAACACAATGCACACACTCAGAAGGGTCGAAGACCCATAGACCATACCAGGTCTCTCGGCAACGCAGAAATGACTCGAAAGAGCCAAAGGGTTCGTCAACCCCACAGAACAGAAAGGGAATGACCCACACTCAGAACGACGTCTACATGGTATACCACGGAATAGCTCGACCCAGCCATTCACGGCTCAGAAACAGTGTGCAATGTCCCAAAACAGAAAGGTTGCTTAAACAGAAGCAAAGTTGCATTTAGATATGCCAAAACACTCATAAATCAGTAGTACAGAACATAAGGAATCCAATGCCACAGACGGCACTCAAATCGGAGTTCAAACGAAGAAGTTATGCTGAAAACAGAGGGGTGTCCGAACTTGTGTCCTAACGTCGAAGTTCGGACACAAGTCGAGACTCAGAAACCAGAGAATGCCAAATGTCCGAACTTGTGTCCGGACA
This sequence comes from Limonium bicolor, assembly GCA_023374045.1. NCBI lineage: Eukaryota > Viridiplantae > Streptophyta > Magnoliopsida > Caryophyllales > Plumbaginaceae > Limonium > Limonium bicolor. The sequence goes on along the minus strand of CM041777.1, from coordinate 329,611,465 downwards.
TCAATGTTCGGACACAAGTCGAGTTGAAATCAGATAGAGAAATTCAGAATGTCGAACATCCAAGTTCGGACGGATGTTCGGACGAGTTACGGAAATAAATACGCAGGATGTCCGACCTTGCGTCCGGACGTCGAAGTTCGGACACAGGTCGAACTTAAATCAAGAAAAACCTGAGGGTGTGTCCGAACATCTATGTTCGGACAGATGTTCGGACATACCCCCGAACTTGAAAATCAGAAAGGCAAAACGCACTGTCCGAACTTCAAAGCTCGGACAGAAGTTCGGACAGTGCGAAAACTGCAAATTTCAGAAGACGAACAGAGCAGCAAAACAACGCAATTCAACACCACGAATTGCCAATTAAGCACACACACCAAATCAGACATTAAAACAGGGAACCATGGGGGTTTAGCCATTCTAAAATCACAACAAACGCTAATAGAATCACACACAAAATCAGATAACGCTCTTGCAACACCCCATGGCTGAACTTCCAAACTGAATCGAGTAACCACCTACCTCAATCAATCAGCAGAGACAACAATCTGAAACAGTCCGTAGCAATCCAGAAATCCGACAGAGATCCTCAGCAACTGAATCCCACAATGTCAAATCTAAAATCAGAAAACGAAGAAGGAAACCCCCAAACTCAAAACCTCGAAAACTGCAACACAAACCTGAATTCGGGAGTGCAGAACCTCCAACAATTCGCAGAGCAACAGCCACCCGCAGAACACGACCCAAACGCAGAGTACAATCGCTGAGTTCATCACAACAATCATCCAAAATCAGAAACTGCAGAGGAGAGGAACTTGCTCTAATTACTAATCTGAATTTCGAGAACCAAACCTGAAGGCGGACAACGGATTACACAGCAGCGGAGATTCTAACCAGATTGCAGTAGATCATTCACCGCTTCAGCAGAGGGGGAATTTGAGAGAGAGAAGGGAAGGGAGGAAACTGTCGTTCAAACCACGATCGAGACGCTCCTCACGAATGAACTGACGTGATTAGAATAATTAGAAAATGTAAGGGGAAAATAGGGAACCCTTCTCCTTATAAATCAGATAATTAATTACCTTAATTAATTAACCGAAAGACCTCCTCGTCCTTGACAATTAAAACAATGCCGCTGACGTCCCAACTGACAGTAAAGAAATGTAATCCATCTTAGCTCATTACATAAACCGGACATATATAAGGTTGCAATTACACGGGTTATAACATCACCTCCCCCTTAAAAGAATCTCGTCCTCGAGATTAACTCACCTTACTGCTCGAACAGGGAGGGATACTTGGCACGCAGCTCATCTTCGAGCTCCCACGTAGCTTCACTCTCTAACTGATCGACCACTGGACCTTCACCATAGGCAGGGTCTTGCTACGAAGCCGACGGACATCCCTGGCTAAAATACGAGTAGGCACCGCCTCGAAACTGTAGTCCTCTCTCAACTGAAGCTGGCTGTAGTCGATCACATGAGACGGATCATGCAGATACTTCCTCAACATAGACACATGGAAGACGTTATGCACAGCTGACAAAGATGGCGGCAAGGCTAGACGGTAGGCCACAGGGCCAATCCTCTCCAGAATCTCAAACGGTCCAACGAACCTCGGGCTAAGCTTCCCACGCTTCCCAAACCGGACCACGCCTCTGACCGGCGACACTCGCAGATAGACATGATCACCAACATCAAACTCAAGCGGCCTACGCCTCTGGTCTGCATAGCACTTCTGTCTGCTCTGAGCAACAAGCAAACGCTCCCGAATGGTCCTGATCTTCTCTACTGCTCTCTGCACCAGCTCGGGTCCAACCAAGACCCTCTCCTTCAGGTCATCCCAACAGATGGGTGACCTGCACCTCCTACCATACAACGCTTCAAATGGAGCCATACCAATGCTCGCCTGAAAGTTGTTGTTGTAGGCGAACTCAATCAGAGTCACATGCTGCTCCCAGCTACCTCCAAAGTCCAGGACACATGCGCGAAGCATGTCCTCCAAAACCTGATTAGTCCTTCCGTCTGGCCATCCGACTGAGGATGGTAAGCTGAACTGAACGCTAAATTCGTACCCAAGGCCTTATGCAAACTGCGCCAAAATCTCGAAACAAAACGTGGGTCACGATCAGACACAATAGTAGTAGGCACACCGTGCAGCCTCACTATCTCATCCAGATATAAACGAGCTAGGCGCTCCAAACTGAAGGTCTTCTTCACCGGCAGAAAATGAGCAGACTTCGTCAGACGATCGACTATCACCCATACAGCATCACAACCGAAGGAGGGGCAAACCCATGACGAAATCCATCCCCACACTCTCCCACTTCCACTCAGGAATGGGAAGGGGCTGAAGCAAACCCGCTGGCCTCTGGTGCTCAGCCTTAATCTGCTGACAGGTCTGGCACTTCGAAACAAACTCTGAGTATCGCTTCATCCCAGACCACCAGAATGACTCTCTGAGATCTCGATACATCTTCACCCCTCCTGGGTGAACTGAATATGGCGCTCCATGAGCCTCCTGAAGGATCTCTCTGCGCAGCACTGCATCGTCTGGCACACATGCATGGCCTCTGAAACGCAGACACCCATCGCTGGAGACACTGAAATCTGAACTCTGATCTGAAGACAGCCCCTCTCTGATCCGACACAAAGCTGAATCTGCCTCCTGACCAACCCGGATCCTGTCGACCAACGAAGACTGAACCTGAAGCGCTGCTATCACACTGGCACTGGCTGGTCTGACTACCCAAACACCCATACGCTGCAGCTCTAAGGCGGACCTCTGGACTCCAGTCAGAGCACAAGCTACACCCGAAGCACCTCTCCGGCTCAAGGCATCTGCAACAACATTCGCTCTACCCGGGTGGTAGAGGATCTCTAAATCGTAGTCATGAAGTAGCTCCAACCACCTCCGCTGTCTCAAGTTCAGCTCCTTCTGAGTGAACAAATACTTGAGACTCTTGTGGTCAGTGTAAACCTTACACGACGCCCCATACAGATAATGCCTCCAAATCTTCAGCGCGAACACTACAGCTGCCAACTCCAGGTCGTGGGTAGGGTAGTTCTTCTCATAGGGCTTAAGCTGCCGCGAGCCGTAAGCCACCACCTTACCCTGCTGCATCAGAACACATCCCAGTCCCTTATGGGACGCATCACAGAAGACCTCGAATCCCTCGGTCCCAGAAGGCAAAGTCAGAATCGGTGCGGTCGTCAGCCTCTTCTTAATCTCCTGAAAGCTCTGCTCGCAAGCCTCGCTCCACTCATACTTGATCTCCTTCCTCAACAGACGGGTCAGCGGGGATACAATCTTAGAGAACCCCTCGACGAACTTCCTGTAATACCCCGCTAACCCAAGGAAGCTACGAATCTCAGCAACATTCGTGGGCCTCGCCCACTCCATCACAGCTCTAATCTTCTCAGGATCCACTGAGATACCGTCCTTCGAGACCACATGTCCCAAGAAAACTACGCGATCAAGCCAGAAGTCACACTTCTTCAACTTAGCATACAACTCACGATCCTTCAGCGTCTGCAAAACAATCCTCAGATGCTCCTCATGCTCCTCTGCGCTCTTGGAGTACACCAAGATATCATCTATGAAGACCACTACAAACTGATCCAGATAGGGTTTGAAAACCCGGTTCATCATATCCATGAATACTGATGGAGCATTAGTCAAACCAAAAGGCATGACTAGGAACTCGTAATGACCATAACGAGTCCTAAAAGCGGACTTAGGCACATCTTCGGCCTTAATCCTCAACTGATGGTAGCCTGAACGAAGATCTATCTTCGAGAACACTGTGGCGCCCGCCAACTGGTCAAACAAATCATCTATGCGCGGAAGGGATAGCGATTCTTGATGGTCACCTTGTTCAGCTCTCTATAGTCGATGCACAAACGGAAGGTCCCATCCTTCTTCTTCACAAACAGCACTGGCGCTCCCCAAGGCGAAACACTAGGGCGTATGAAGCCCTTATCTAACAGCTCCTGAAGCTGGACCTTCAGCTCCTTCAACTCCGCCGGACTCATACGGTAAGGGGCCCTAGAGATGGGCTGAGTCTCTGGCGCTAAATCGATGGTGAACTCCACCTCTCGCACTGGTGGAAGTCCGGGCACGTCGTCCTGGAAGACCTCTGGGAACTCTCTGACGATCGGGATGCTCTCCAAGCTAGATCCCTCACGCACCTCTGGCAGATAACATAAGAAGCCCTGGCAGCCCTTCCTCAAGAAACTGGCTGCCTGCATCGCCGACACAATCACAGGCGCACATGGAACTGCATTCCCAAGAAGGAAGCGAGTCCCGTCTGGCAAGTCGAACATACTCTCCTCGCTGCACAATCTATATGGGCATGGTGCTCTGCTAGCCAATCCATGCCCAGGATCACATCAAAACAGGTCATCCGCATCGGGATGAGGTCAGCACAAAAGGTCTTGTCCCGAACTACTATGGGACAAGCCTTACACACAGAATCCAGCACACAAGGGGCAACCCCACCTAACGGACTACTCACACATAGGTCTACCTCACTAGACACAGCAGTCAATCCAAGATCACCCAATAAATCATAGCAGACAAAGGAATGCGTAGCTCCCGAGTCAAACAGACAAAATACATCTCGAGAATGGATCTGGAGAATACCTGAGATGACGCGATCACCAGCACGATCACGCTCTCCAGCCATAGCATAAACCCGGGCCTGAGTCTGAGGCTTCTTCTGATCGGACCTCGCCCCTGAATCTGAGCCGGTGCCTCTGTCTCCTGAGCCTCTACTGGATGCCTGAGGGCACTGAGCGATCCGGTGCTCCATCGACCCGCACTTAAAGCAGGCACCAGTCTTCTTGTAGCACTCCCTACCAGGATGGGAGCGACCACAAGCCCCACACTTCCCCAGCTGACGAAGATGAAGAAGCTCCCCAACGGTCTCCATAGGTCTGCTTCTTCTGAGGAGGAGCAGCCTCCTTCTTCTGAGGCTCTTCAGCACGCCTCTTCCCCTTATGGTCTTTGCCCGCCTGTCTGCCCCTGATGTCAGCCTCTACCAGCAGGGCGACATCCGCCACATCTCTGAAGGTCCGGTGACGAAGAGGTGTCACCGACCTGATGTCTGGCCTCAAACCGCTCTCGAACTTACGAGCCTTCCTATGCTCATCTGGCTCCGGAGCATACTTCGACAGGGTCACGAACTTCCTCACGTACTCCTCTACAGTCATATCTCTCCCCTGACGCAGCCGGTTATACTCATTGATCTTCTGGTCCTTGTAGACATCCGGATAGAACTGCTTGTTGAACTCCAAGCAGAACTGATCCCAGGTCCAAGGCTGGGGATGTCTACCCATCACCATGCGCCACCACTCCTTCGCCTCCCCCTTGAAGAGGAACGTGGCGAAGTCTACCTTCTGGTCGTCCTCCGACCCCATCACTCTCAGCAGGTCCTCGACCTCAGTAATCCAATGGCTCGCCTCCTGAGGGTCGCCACAGCCGTCGAAAGAAGGTGGCTTTAGCTTCATGAACTCCTGGAGTGCTCGGACTCGGCCTCCCACTGCATTCGCCCCTGCTGGGCCAGCACCACCCTCCTCCACCAGCTCCCCCAGCAGCTGCAGCCATCGTCTGCATCAACTGCGTCACAAACTGCTGCACTACATCCGCAGCATCTCCCTGAGGGGTCACTGGTGTCCTACGAGGAGCCATTCTGAGATATACAAATCCAAAACTTGTCAGAACTAACTCATACTGTCAACCACTGTCACAATTGACTCTCACACAAGCAAACACACCCACAGACACCAAAGAAAGCCAAACCTGGCTCTGATACCACTAAATGTAACACCCCTAAAACCGGCCTAAGAGTTAAGGGTGCTACACGCCGCGTATTACTACCTAATAACGCAAGGCTCTAAAACACTCAAACGCAATAAAGGCCCAAAACGAAGTTTACATAAACATTGTAAACCAATGTATTCAAATACAGCGAAAGCAAATACCAAAACCCCAAATACGAACTGAGTCAGAAACAGAAGTCAAAGTGTAAGGCCCGAAGGCTACAACATCTAGTATCAAACTGAATGAACAATAAAAGCTAAAACTATAGCTCCAGAACTCAAGATGATCCTCGCTGATCAATCTGCAAAAATGTTAGAAGTAGGGGAATGAGCACACAACTATGCCCAGTAAGCAGCGACCGTCATCAGTAAGGTCGCTCAAAACAATTGAAAACAGAAGAAGGAGAAGATAAATATTTATCCACAATTCTCAATATCCAGAAGCTTTCAGAACAGAAACAGAGTGGAACTCAAGGGTTCCCAATCAGAAACAGTCGGAACACTTAAACGAAAGGGGACAAAACACAATGCACACACTCAGAAGGGTCGAAGACCCATAGACCATACCAGGTCTCTCGGCAACGCAGAAATGACTCGAAAGAGCCAAAGGGTTCGTCAACCCCACAGAACAGAAAGGGAATGACCCACACTCAGAACGACGTCTACATGGTATACCACGGAATAGCTCGACCCAGCCATTCACGGCTCAGAAACAGTGTGCAATGTCCCAAAACAGAAAGGTTGCTTAAACAGAAGCAAAGTTGCATTTAATATGCCAAAACACTCATAAATCAGTAGTACAGAACATAAGGAATCCAATGCCACAGACGGCACTCAAATCGGAGTTCAAACGGAAGAAGTTATGCTGAAAACAGAGGGGTGTCCGAACTTGTGTCCTAACGTCGAAGTTCGGACACAAGTCGAGACTCAGAAACCAGAGAATGCCAAATGTCCGAACTTGTGTCCGGACATCAATGTTCGGACACAAGTCGAGTTGAAATCAGATAGAGGAATTCAGAATGTCCGAACATCCAAGTTCGGACGGATGTTCGGACGGTTACGGAAATAAATACGCGGATGTCCGACCTTGTGTCCGGACGTCGAAGTTCGGACACAGGTCGAACTTAAATCAGAAGAAAACCTGAGGGTGTGTCCGAACATCTATGTTCGGACAGATGTTCGGACATACCCCGAACTTGAAAATCAGAAAGGCAAAACGCACTGTCCGAACTTCAAAGCTCGGACAGAAGTTCGGACAGTGCGAAAACTGCAAATTTCAGAAGACGAACAGAGCAGAAAAACAACGCAATTCAACACCACGAATTGCCAATTAAGCACACACACCAAATCAGACATTAAAACAGGAAACCATGGGGGTTTAGCCATTCCAAAATCACAACAAACGCTAATAGAATCACACACAAAATCAGATAACGCTCTTGCAACACCCCATGGCTGAACTTCCAAACTGAATCGAGTAACCACCTACCTCAATCAATCAGCAGAGACAACAATCTGAAACAGTCCGTAGCAATCCAGAAATCCGACAGAGATCCTCAGCAACTGAATCCCACAATGTCAAATCTAAAATCAGAAAACGAAGAAGGAAACCCCCAAACTCAAAACCTCGAAAACTGCAACACAAACCTGAATTCGGGAGTGCAGAACCTCCAACAATTCGCAGAGCAACACCACCCGCAGAACACGACCCAAACGCAGAGCACAATCGCTGAGTTCATCACAACAATCATCCAAAATCAGAAACTGCAGAGGAGAGGAACTTGCTCTAATTACTAATCTGAATTTCGAGAACCAAACCTGAAGGCGGACAACGGATTACACAGCAGCGGAGATTCTAACCAGATTGCAGTAGATCATTCACCGCTTCAGCAGAGGGGGAATTTGAGAGAGGAAGGGAGGGAGGAAACTGTCGTTCAAACCACGATCGAGACGCTCCTCACGAATGAACTGACGTGATTAGAATAATTAGAAAATGTAAGGGGAAAATAGGGAACCCTTCTCCTTATAAATCAGATAATTAATTACCTTAATTAATTAACCGAAAGACCTCCTCATCCTTGACAATTAAAACAATGCCGCTGACGTCCCAACTGACAGTAAAGAAATGTAATCCATCTTAGCTCATTACATAAACCGGACATAATATAAGGTTGCAATTACACGGGTTATAACAGATGTTATGAACCTTCTCCAGCTCATAAGGAAGCGCTAGACGGTATGCCACTTCCCCAACCCTCTCTAGGATCTCATAGGGTCCAACGAACTTGGGACTGAGCTTCCCCTTCTTCCCGAACCTGGTTACCCCTCTCTCAGGAGACACCTTCAGGAAGACTCTATCCCCCACTTAGAACTCTATCTGTCTGCGCTTGAGGTCGGCGTAGGACTTCTGCCTACCCTGGGCTACCTTCATTCGACCCTGAATGATCCAGACCTGCTCTATGGTCTCTTCTATCAATTGTGGTCTTGAAACAACAGCCTCGCTGATGTCGCTCCAGCACAATGGTGTTCTGCACTTTCTCCCATACATAGCCTCGTAGGGAGCCATCTTGATCCTGGTGTGGTAACTGTTGTTGTAAGAAAACTCTATCAGATGTAGCATATCAGCCCATGAACCCTGGAAGTCCATCACACATGCACAAAGCATGTCCTTTAAGGTCTGAATGGTCCTCTCTGTCTGACCATCAGTAGCTGGGTGAAACGCAGTGCTCAACTTCAGCTTGGTGCCCATTGCCTTCTGAAACTACTGCCAGAAATGAGCTAGGAACCTCGAATCCCGGTCTGAAATAATGGTCTTAGGTACCCCATGGTATCTCACCACGTTCTTGATGTAAGCATCCACCAACTGACTCATAGACCATGTGTTCTTCATGGGTATGAACCGCGTAGACTTAGTAAGTCGGTCCACAATCACCCAAATCTGGTTGACTCCTCCCTTCGCCGGTGGTAAACCCATCACGAAGTCCATGGAAATGGAGTCCCACTTCCACTTCGGGACATCCAGAGGTTGCAGCAAACCTCTCATTCTCTTATGTTCGAATTTGACCTTCTGGCAGGAGAGACACTTTGACATAAATTCTGCCACTTCCTTCTTCATCTTCGGCCACCAAAACAACCTCTTCAAATCCTTATATAGCTTGTCGCCCCTAGGATGAACAGAATATAGAGTATTATGGGCCTCCCTCATCAGTTTCTCCTTCACCTCTGCACTCCTGAGGCACACACCATCGGCCTCTGAATCTCAACCTGCCGTCACTGTGGATCTCAAATCCCTCTGCTTTACCCTCCTTCATCTTCTCTAGAATGCGCTCCAGCTTTACATCCCCTGGCTGTCCCCTGAGTATCTCCCCGTAAATATCGGAAGAGACACTCATATGGAACAACTTCACCTCTTAATTCACACCTTCAGACTCTATTACCTCCAGGTTCAACTTCTGGAAGTCACGAACCAGCTTGTCTAGGAGAACCCACATCGAGTTCACTGAAAGGCTCCTCTTTCTGCTCAGAGCATCGGCCACCAGATTAGACTTCCCTTCATGATACAAAATTTCCAAGTCATAATCTTTGATCAGCTCCAACCACCTCCTATGTCTCATATTAAGCTCCGTATGCATGAAGATGCACTTGAGGCTCTTGTGGTCAGTGTAGATCTTGCAAGAGACACCGTAGAGATAGCGCCTCCAGATCTTACAAGCGAATACCACTGCTGCTAGCTCTAGGTCATGCGTCGGGTATCTAGTCTCGTACTCCTTCAGCTGTCTCAACGCGTATGCAATTAATTTACCATCCTGCATCAGGACACATCCCAGACCGTACTTAGAGGCTTCACTGAATACCTCAAATCCCTCAGTCCCTGAAGGTAGGGTTAACACTGGAGCTGTGGTTAACCTTTCCTTCAGTGTCCAGAATGTTGTCTCACACTCGTCGCTCCACTGGAACTTGGTCACCTTCTTCATGAGGTTGGTGAGAGGTCTAGCAATCTTTAAGAAATCCTTCACAAACCTCTTGTAGTATCCTGCCAATCCCAGGAAGCTACGAACCTCTGTCAAGTTGCTCAGTCTTGACCACTCCTTTACTGCTTGGATCTTGGCTGGATCCACTGATATCCCTTCCTTCGTAACGATGTGGCCTAGGAATGCCACTCGATCAAGCCAAAAGTCACACTTGGTCAACTTCGCATACAACTGCTGCTCTCTCAAGGTCTGTAGAACCAATCTCAGGTGCTCCTCATGCTCCTCCTCGTCCTTGGAGTAGATTAGGATATCATCTATGAACACCACCACGAACCGGTCTAAGTATGGATTAAAGATCCGGTTCATGAGGTCCATGAAGACGGCGCGCGTTCGTCAGTCCAAAGGGCATCACCAGGAATTCAAAGTGCCCATATCTTGCCCTGAAGGCAGTCTTCGGGATGTCCTTCTCTCCAACGCGAAGCTGATGGTATCCCGACCTCAGGTCTATCTTGGAGAAGACTAGGGGTGGCAATTTCAACATGACCCGTTTGACCAACACGAACCCGACAAGAAGTTATCGGGTTTGGGTTTTAAAATTTGACACGATTAAATAAACGGGTCAACCCGAACACGACTCGTTTAATAACCGCGTCGGGTCTGGGTTTAAGATATGTAACCCGCTAACCCGTGTATGTAATTAATATTAAATAAATATATTATAAATTATAGATTATTCATTTTTTATTATCAAATTTTAATATAAATAGGATATATAAATATTAAATTAAGTATTTAATTAAATTAAAGATAATAATATCATAGAATGATAAATCTAATGTTAATTAATCGAAGTATTTTCTTTTATATAACTAAACATGTTAGGTTTGAGTTAAATATATGAGGATTTGAGTTTCAAATTTGAACATAATTAGTTAATTGGATCAAACGGGTCAACCTGTTTGATAACCCGGTCTACCCGTTTAATAAACGGGTTGGGTTTGGGTTTCATATTTTGACACGATTAATTAAACGGATTGGGTCGGGTCAACCAGTTTAATAAATGGGTCGGATTTAGGTTTGGCCTAACATGACCCATGAACCCGTTTTGCCACCCCTAGAGAAGACTCCTGCACCCTGAAGCTTATCAAAAAGGTCGTCAATTCTTGGTAAGGGATATCAGTTCTTCACGGTGATCTGGTTCAGCTCCTTGTAGTCTATACACAGCCTCGTGCTCCCGTCCTTCTTCTTCACAAACAGGACCGGGGCTTCCCACGCGATACACTCGGACGAATGTACCCTTTCGCCAATAACTCCTCCAATTATGCTTTTAGTTCCTTCAGTTTTGATAGCGCCATGCGGTATGGGGCCTTGGAGATAGGCGCTGCTCTTGGCACAAGATCGACGCTGAACTCCACCTCTCTGTCTGGCGGCATGCCAGGAATCTCATCGGGAACAACATCTGGGAACTCGTTCACCACCTGAATCTCCTTTAACTTACTGGGCTCTCTACTCAGGTCTTAGATGTGGCAAAGGTATGCCTGCTGCTCCTTCTTTACCTGGGAGAGGATCGACATTGCTGAGACGATCTTCACCCCGAGCTTCTTCTCCACACTCCGGTACGATATCCTCTGCCCTGTCGGTCCTCTCAGGATAATCTTCTGCTCGCCACAGTCAATTTTCCCCTTGTGCTTGCTCAGCCAGTCCATCCCCAAGATGATATCGAAGTCGGGGAGGACAAACTGAATTAGGTCTATTACAAAAGTTTCTCCTCTTATGTCTACCCCCACATCTTTTAGTACATCATTACAAGAGATTACCCGCCCCAAGGGTATAGATACTACTATAGACGGGGTCTTGCTAGTCACTAACCCAAGTTTCTCAACAAATTTCTTTGAAATAAACGAATATGAAGCTCCGGTATCAAACAAAACACGAGCAGGAGTACCATGAACAGAAAAGGTACCTGCTAACACCTCTGCTTCGGCCTCAGCTTCAGCCCGGCTCATGAAATTGATCTTCCCAGGTGCTCTGTTGTTGCCTCGGTTGTCCCCCTGGCCTCTATTGTTGTTGCCCTCACCACCACACTGGGGAGCGTCCCCGCGCTGGTTCTGGCCCTGGTACTGATCTCGGCCTCTGGACTGAGAGTCTGACTGTCTGTAAGTCTAGTCTTCATCGTTTCCCCTCTGTTGAGTGCCTCCCTGAGGGTTCTGGTAGCACTCAAACGCTCTGTGGCCCTTCTTGCCACACCGGAAGCATGTCACCAGATTCCCTTCACAGCCATTCCCCGGGTGGTCCTTGTGGCATCTCCTGCAATGGAAGTGCCTATCTTGCCCGTTCTCTCCCCTCTAAACCTGCCCCTAGGGTCTATCATTCCTCTCGGTCGTATCTCCAGTCTCCATCAGACCTCTGCCTGTCATCTGAGTTAGGCCTCCACCTCTTCTCCTGATTGGGCCTCTGCGGTCTGTCATTGCGACTCTAGGATTCCTCCCCGTCCTTCATCTTCCTCTTCTGGCCCGCCTGGACCTCCCTTCTCTTCTGCTGCACCCTATACAGGTTAGCAGCTTTTCCATAGGCATCCTGGAGGGTAGGTATCGTCAGCACGCTCAAGGCCTCCTGGAGACTCCAGTTGAGTTAGTCAACACGCTCAATGCCTCCTGGAGGCTCCAATTGAGCCCCCTACAAATCTCTGCACCTTATATGCTTCATCGGGGACCATCATAGGTGCGAACCTTGCCAGCTCTAGAAATTTGGAGTGATACTCCTTCACACTCCGGGTTTACTATTTGAGTTCAGAGAATTCCAAGTATTTCTGCATCCGAACATGCTCGGGGTAGAACAGCCTTCGCATGGCCTCCTTCAGTGCTTCCCATCCAAAGTCGGGACCCGTCAAAAGAGCATCTTTGTTGGCAGACCACCAGATGTTAGCCTCGCTCTTGAAGTAGTACACAGCGGCATTCACTCGCCTGTCAGCAGGGCACTTGACTGCCTGGAATATTTTGTCAAACTTGCGCAGCCAATCTTTGAGCAACACTGGGTCTTCTTCCCCCTTGAATGAAGTAGGCTTCAAGTGCTATCCTCTTCGTGTAGTCTTCGGGCACGTTGTCCCACTGAGCCTGGCGCTGCATAATTTGGCCTAAGTTCAATGCGAGCTCCTGGAGTTGCCTCATTGGATCGTTGGTTGCCATGATAGTCCTTCTGCTTCGACTCCTAGTGTTGTACGAGAAGTTAAGTCGGTTTGCCAGTATACTTTACCCAAGGTGAACTCCTGATTATGAGTCACGAAATGAAAGGGACTTAAATTCCCACAGTTGCCCCTCAAGCTATCCTATGCTCTTAATACCCCCAATCCACGAGTAAGCGGTTCAACAATATACACATATATATGTACAGATATATACAGACATACAATAAGCATTTATATAAGAATTCTCATCTGTTACTCTTAGTACAACCTTCCAAATCATCAAACAAAGTTATCCAATGCAGCTCCACTGATTCAACACATAACATAACATACATAGATTCCCCAATCGGCTTATCCCCACATTTTTAATCCGGTTTAATCAAATTTTTATCTTATTTCAAAAACTTAGCTCTAATACCACCTTGTAACACCCTGGATTTTTACCTCAAAAGATAGCTTACGAAAATACAAATCTAACGGCGCAAACCGGGTCAACAAAGGACTACAAACGAGTCCTAAAAGCTCAAAATAGTGTCCGTCCAAACTTGTGTCCAGACGTCTGAAGTTCGGACACAAGCCGAAGAAAAAAAAACCGAGAAAATGTGCATGTCCGAACTTGTTTCCGGACTTCAACGTTCGGACACAAGTCGAGAGTTGGAACCTCTTAAAACCGAAGATGTCCGGACTTCGAAGTTCGGACACAAGTCGAGTTTTAAAATCCCAAAAGCCTTCTACGTGTGTCCGAATATTAGTCCGAACTTGCGAGTTCAGACGTAAGTCGAGACTTGCAAGTCGAACATGCTGTCCGAACGTTGAAGCTCGGACAGATGTTCGGACACGACTAAAACAGCGAAATCTATTTAACTCTCGGGGCCTGTCCGAACATGGACGTCCGGATGGATGTTCGGACAAGTCCCTAAAGGCGTATTCTAGTTTGAAAACAGGGACCAAAATCGCCAAAATACAAATGTAACCAATAACAACAAGAAGGAAAACATTTAAGTGAGAAAAGTTGACATTAAATACCTCAGAAACAATGTCAAACCTCATAAGATCATTTCCATATAATCTATAAAGTGTCACAGAATGTGATTAGCAAAAACCATACAAATATAACTTCAATTTAGCAGCGGAATCAAAATGTCCTGGGCGTCACCGCCACACCCAATTCCCATGGGTGCTCAGGCTAATAATCAAACCGTAACAAAAATTAATGTTAAACTTGTAGAATAGAAACCCAATATAAACGCGGTAATGAAAACATAAAACCGATGTTTTGAATTCCCACATAGTAATTCAAAAGATGTCTCAAATTATCTCATCCTACTCTATGTGATTGCGCAATCCCGATCCCCACATTCAGTCATCCATACCTGCGATCAAAAAATAATAGACAAAAATAGAAAGAATCGCACAAATCAATTAAACTGAGTAAACTCTACCTCAATATGCAAAATACATTTTGAAATTCGTTTTGCATTTATCAAACAGTCGAGAAGGGAGATGATCAGTTAATGATATTTCCAAAACCACATTAGTCAACAGTTCGTTAGGGAGTTTTCGACAGGAGTCAGCACATATCAAACACCGGATCACCTATGGGATCCCAAACAAAAGTACAAGGACAGTCACCTACAGGACCGTCAACCAACCACCTCATTCTAAGTCCTTAAGTGTGCACACCCCCTGTGAAACAACCGTAACATAGAGTAGATCGAAGGGTTTAACTGCAACAATGTGTGCAGCACAAATCACAATAATGGAGAACACCTATGGGTTCCCAAACGAATAACAATCCTACGAAATACTTCCAAAATTCCATAATTAAATACCAACCAAACGATCCAATTTCTCCATTTCCAAACACGTGGGAATCAATCCCAATTTCCAACCACAAAATGAGAATCCACAAAAACACAACTGAAACCTTTTTCCTCCTTTGCAAAACATCAACCAATTAGACTTGAGCATAGAATTTACCTGGATAAACAATCCTCTCAAGAATTTAACTCCTCAAAATTAGTTAGCAACCGTCGGCGATGTAATCGGAGTCTAGGTAATAAATAACCACAATCAGAGTTTACCAAGACAACAAAAAATAATTACGCTATCAAGGTAGAATACGTTACCCAACGATTCTCTAACTGCTAACATATTCAAAAGTACTCTCTCTCAGAACAGCTTTAGTATTATGTGAATTAGGAGGAGTTGTCTTGCTTTCTACTCGATCTACTTTCTCTCAGAATGTTGAGTTCCTTCAAACACCACTAGGAAACTCCAAGGAGAAGTGGCCACCAGGGAAGGAGCGTAAATTTACAAGAGTTTGAAGGACGAAGAAAAGCGTGAATATTTTACTAGTAGTAAGAGCATAGACTAGATGCGTGAATTTTTCAGAGACTGGAAGTGGAAGAGCGTAATGGCGGTGCGTAGTGGATGAATAGAAGTGGAGGAAGTCGGTGTTTTAAATATAAATGATTTACAAAATAAATAGAGATGTCATTAATTAAATATTTTTATAATCTACTTTAAGGAAAGAAAGATATTAACTAATTTAAAGGAGAGTTCTATCAATTAATATTATATATTTTAGAAGATGTGGAAATTGTTAACGTTAAGAGAAATCAGTAGAATGATCGTGATGGTTAGCAAAATAATTTTAGAGAGAATTAAATTAATAACCCTCAATTCGAAATAATAGGAGAACATGGGTTTAACTTTGTAACAGGATAAGGATGAAAAATAAAATATCTAGGAAATCAATTTGTTAAACATTTATTTGTAATAGGAAGAGATTGAAATAAAATAAGTTAAATAAAGCACAATAACAATTCCAGCAAGAGGTTTGTTATAACGTTAATGAGAATTCTAGAATTCTAATAACGACAAAATCAAGAGAAAGATATATTATTAGTTTAAAGAAGTCAAAAGGGATTTGAACTCTTGTAATTACAGATAATCCATTAATAGGAAGTAAAATCGAATTCAAACACTAGGAATTAAATCAATTTAGAAAAAGAATTCTAGGGTTGAATTTAAGAGCATAGATTAATAATAATGATGATAATATTAAATAGGGTAAGGGGTTGATAGGTAATCGCAAATGTTTATTTTATAACCATTCTAGGAAGGAAAAGGAAGATAATATAAGGATTTAGCTTAACTTCCCTGGGCCACTAATAATATTGCTACGAACTTACTCATTCTTACTATATATTATAATATTCCTAGCTTGAAATTTCATGGGTATTTCACATTGTACGTAAACAGAAGATTCACTTTGATAACATTACAGTAACAATAATTGTCATACTAGTGGACCATTATCAAATAATACTTATAGCAGTAACTATAATTTTATACCAGAAAATAGTTCAATTTTATAACACTGTTTATTCATTTTATGTAAACATATGAGTCACTTTGCACTAACACATCAAAATGTATAGGAAACTTTGTAATCTGAAACTGAATTTTATAGCAGAAAAAAAATTACTTTTATAACACTACTGATTCATTTTAATTAAATGTAAGATTCACTTCTGTAACACTAATGATTCATTTTAAGTAAAAATAAGATTCACCTTACACTAACACATCACAATGTAAAATATAAAGTTTTAATTAACAAAGCATATCTGTGATACATGTTGTTTTGAAGAGCACGAATTATGAAGAACAATTGTATCACTTTTTTTTATTTTTACACTTATATTTTGTAAGTTATAACACTTTAAAATTTAATATATATTTTCTATTCACAGAACCAAGGTGTGACACATGGCATAAAGATGGATGATTTCAAATGTGAATTTTCTCTACTCACCACATAATACTCCTATATTATTTTGTTTTTTTTTTCAAAATTTCCTTCTATAGTCACACACTCTCATTATGTTATGTAGCTTCTATTTACTCTCTTTTTTTCTCCAATTATTGTTAACCACGTGGCAAGATTCCAATTTAGAAAGATCCAGTTTCATACAAAACATTTTACTAGATTTAGATTTTATAAGTAGTCTTAAAAAGTCTTATCGTAGTAATTGCTAGATTCTAAGAACTAGATCTAGATTTGAACAACATTTATCTTGCAACTAACTCTACTTAACTCTTAAAAACACCATTCCACACCAACATCTCAATTAACTAGACCTAGATCGACCCAAAACCTCACCATAACCAAGTAAATAAGAACACTTCCGAAGATTTTATATATATGCTCCCATGATCAATAATATATTGTTAACTCTAGGAAACTAATATTTAATCTATTCGTTCCAATAAAAAAAATACTATACATTAATAATATTATCGTTTAAAGACCATGACCTACCCAAACTCTAAATTCTAAGTTCAACCGGCAGAGTACAAGTATATTAATATTTCTGTAGTTGTTTTGGTTGCTCAGGCCCGATCCATGTAGAGATTATTCATTTATCCTATAAATGTACTGAATATGACTTAGCGAGCCAAATCTGATGTAATTTCTTAGTATGTAGAACATAGGGTTTAAAAAGAGCAAACTTCTCAAAAACAAAAATAGACCAGAGTAGAAATGAAGAAGGGTGAGGCTCAGGATCCATCATTACAATACAGGGACCACGTTATGGGTCCTGTACTACCTTTCATATATTTCTATTGAAAAATAATGTAGAAACTGGAAACAGAATCCAATGCAACTTCGGGTACCCTTCGTCTTCTGGGAAACTGTAGATTTCTTTTTTTAAGGGCATCTAATGGTGTGGATTCCACCCAAAATTGTCAGTAAGAAATTAAAAAAATCTACAGTGGTGTGGAATCCACCCACTTTCTCTCTTCGTTCCTTATTTAAGCAACGTACGGAAAATCATTTTGATTGGTTGTATTACTGACACTATCAATTTAATAATAAATATTTACTGTATTTGTTTTTACTTCCTTTTAAGTGAAAAGAAATTACGGGAGGAGAAAGAAAAATATGATAGAAGGAGTGAGAAAGTTAAGAAACTCCCTTATTGTAGTGATTAACAAATTAATGAAGTTCCTTACACATTAAAATATATATTATGATGATGTGACACCTAAAAATATGTTAAGAACCTCACACCAAACCCATTGTGATGCCCTAAGGCTTTGCATCACTCACTGCCTGCTCTAATACGTTGACAGTGCACTGCCCTGCCCTGCCCTGCCTTAATGCAGTCAAACAAAATCTTGAATTTCATGGCATCTGGGAGAGACGCGAAAACGTACTTTTCATGGCCCCATTCTTTTGCAAAAAGAATAAACCAGCGATAGCTGATATTGGCTGATGACTGATTTCAAATTAGATGATTGTGAAAAACCTATATAAGTTGTTCTTTTGTATTAGAGTTTTGAACTGATAAACCAACTGATAATGTGACTGACAATATGTAAACCAACTATAATGCAACTGGTAATGCGTAAACCAGATGATTAACTAACTGATAATGCTGTTTTAATAAGCTTATGAGTAAATGATATCTGACCCATAATACAACAAAAGAATGAGCTGAGCCTGATAAACCAACTGATAAATCATAAACCAGTTGAAACACTTGCAAAAGAATAGGGCCAAAACTTTTTGAACGATTTGGTGTTTTTACAAAGGATTTGGACTCAAAATTGGAAAACAGCTGACTACGACATAAGTATATATAATTATATATGTGTGTTGAGCTATATAATCGTCGGGAGGTCATCCAGAGTTAGATGCACTTCATTTTTCTTTTTGCTCTCTTAGCTCATTTCCTCAACTTTATTCTCTAAATGTCTCTTGAATTCTACGTAAATAATTTGGTTTTTACTACCAACTATAGATCTTGTCAAAAGTTTCACATTGAGCACAACTTTTTTATGATTTTGTAAAGTTAGAAGTGGGTCTATCTCATCTCCAATCTTACTTCACCTCCTTACCATCGTCATCGGTGCCCCGTTTTTAATGGAAATATAGATGTGTGTATATGTAGAATATAGAAGTGTGTATAGAGAATGCAAAATTGTATTCGTATATTGGAATTACAAACTTTTTGTTTCTGTATGTGTAGCATGTATTTATGTTTGTATATTCTGTTGTAAAAGATAAAAGATACAAACTGAAGATCCTAGTATATCTAGAGTATCTAAACAGGATAACAAATAAAATCTTCCTTAAAGTAAATAACAATGAATGGGCCTCTCGTATGTCACTGAGCTTATAATTGAGTAATGGACTGTATAATCCAATACCCCCCGCAAGTCGTAGGTAAACAAGGTCACCAAGGCTTGTCTTGGTCGTCTCCATTCATACCCAAACGATGAATTTGTTCTCGATATCTTGTCTCTGGTAGAACCTTGGTCATCATATCGGCTAATTGTGTTGTGTGTGTGTGTAGACTATGTCTACGAGACCTTGTTGGATCTTTTCACGAACAAAATGGTAATCTATCTCAGTGTGCATCGTTCGCTCATGGAACACCGGATTGCGTGCTATATGAATTGCGGATTGGTTATCACACTTGACCGGTATGGGTGTAATATCAGTTGCACCTAGTTCACTCAGAAGGCGTGTTAACCATGTTAATTCCGCTGTGACACGTCGAAGGGAACGATATTCTACTTCAGCACTAGAAAGAGATACAAAACCTTGTTTCTTAGTCTTCCATGAAATCGGACTATCTCCCAAAAATATATAATATCCAGAGACAAAACTTCTCGTGTTTGGGCAAGCAGCCCAATTTGAGTCACAGTAAGCCATGAGTTGCGTGTCAAACTTGTGAGCATTAAGTACGATCCCGTAATTAAAAGTTCCTTTGACATAGCATAGTGCATCTAAGGCGGCCTCCATATGAATATTTGTGGGACGTTGCATGAACTGACTGAGATTTTGAACTGTGAAGCTGAGATCTGGCCGTGTATTGGACAAGTAATTCAACTTCCCCACGGGCCTTTTATAGATAGTAGCATCACGCAAGTAAGTCCCTTCATCTGATAGTTTCCCTACAATCATAGGACCATGTGTAGCCCGTCGTTTCTGACAATCATACTCTTGAATAAGATCCAAACAGAATTTTTGTTGGGATAAAACATATCCCTACTTCACGGAAAAAAATTCAATTCCCAAGAAATAATGTAAGGTCCCTAAATCTTTGATTTTGAAGTTCAAGTCAAGTGCAGTTTTAATGCTATCAATCTCGTCCTGTTGAGGCCCAACAACCAAGATATCATCTACATAAACTACTAAAAACATCTTCCCATCTTCAGTATCTTTAATAAATAAAGAGTAATCGTTCTTTGACTGAGAGAAACCAAGGGTTCGTAAGAA
This sequence comes from Limonium bicolor, assembly GCA_023374045.1. Taxonomy (NCBI): domain Eukaryota; kingdom Viridiplantae; phylum Streptophyta; class Magnoliopsida; order Caryophyllales; family Plumbaginaceae; genus Limonium; species Limonium bicolor. Next base: position 329,591,191 of record CM041777.1, on the reverse strand, counting down.
ACTTCCCAATTTTGAAAACCATTGGCGGGAAGCTTATTTGAGCTCATATAAAGACTTCTTGAGTAAGCAAGCTTTGTTATGCGCATCTACCTGAAGTCCATTCAGAATTCTTATATAAACTTCTTCATCCATATCTCCGTGCAAGAAGGCATTATTAACGTCAAGCGGATTGATAATCCAACCCTTGTGAAGCGCAACAACAATGAGAGCTCTTATGGTTGTTACTTTCACAACAGGCGAAAAAGTTTCAATGTAGTCAAGCCCATGACGTTGTGTATAGCCTTTTGCTACCAATCTTGCTTTGTACCATTCCAAAGATCCATCTGACTTGAGCTTTACCTTGTAAACCCACTTGCTACCAATTACCTTTTTACCTAGTGGCAAGGTAACAATGTCCCAAGTATCATTTTGCTTAAGAGCTCGTAAATCATCGTGCATGGCCGTTTGCCAATGCGCTAGCGGACTGCTCTTTATAACTAGTAGGCTCCCTCATATCCAGATTCGGAGAAGTGAGAGAATGCACACCAAATAACAGGGCTATGGAAGCATGTGGCTTGAGGTCAGTAAGACTTGCACATCCTTGAATTTGATTGGTGAAGGCCATACTGTTTTATACACATGTTCATCCATTACTTCTTGAAAAACTGTGTTGCACATGTAGTCACTTAAGTAACCGGGCTTGTGGCTTTCTCTGCTAGATCGTCGAGCCTGTGGCACTTGGTCATCATGTGTGTCAACCGGACGTTCAGGCACATGATTGTCTTGCGCCTGGTTCGACTGCTCTGCATGGAAAGTGATTTCCTCATCAAAAAAACCAAGAATCATCAACACCACGACTGCCTGTTTCGACGAAAGGCAATCATGCATGGACTGCATGAATGTCTGAACCTGCAACATTTGTAGTATAAGGAAAAATATGTTTGTGAAATTTGACATCGTGACAAACTTCAATGGTCTGATTATCCATGCTCAAAACTTTGTAACCCTTCTTTCGTGGACCGTCTCCAAGATAAATACAAGCTTCACCTTGAGAACTGAACTTATTGCCCTTGGGATGCACTAGTCTTGTAACATAAGCAACCAAAAGGTTTTATTTTCATATTCTACTGTATGACCATACAAACTCTCATATGGAGTTTTGCACTCCCCCCAATAAATAAACGGAATATTAGATTCAAAATACAAAGCCCTTGCAGTCTCGAGCAAGTATCTATGCTTTCTCTCAACTACTGCGCTGGGGTATGAGCGCATGTAGTCTGATGCACTATCCCTTTGCTAAGGAAAAAAAGTCTTTCCCTCATTAGAACTCCCCAGTTCTTTTGCATTGTCGTTCTGGACCACCTTGACTTGTGTTTCGAACTGCCTTTCAATCATGTGAATGAAATTAACAATGAACTCCCAAGCTTCACTTTTCTGTCGTATAAGATGTACCTATGTGGTTCTAGTGAAATCATCAACAAAGCTAACAAAATGTTGGTAACCATTATACGTGTCAATCTGGAAAGGACCCCATACGTCAATATGAAGCATCTCGAATGCTCTTTTTGTTTTATAAAGGAAGTGCTAAAAGGTAAACGTTGAGCACGACTTTTATAACAAATATCACATACAAAATCTACTAGTAAATCTGTCTCCTAGAGTAACCCAATTGCAACAAGTTTCTTTAACGAAACGTGCCCAAGTTTTACATGCAAATTTTGAACTTCAGAAATAACACTAGACACAAGGCCCAATTCTACTTCACTACACCATCAGAAACTGGTGGGCTTCGGTCCATTCCTTCATCTGCACCGGCCCGTATAATCTTTGAGCCTGTATCCAAGTTGCCCAAGTCCAGCATGTACAATCCATGAACGATGTGCCCTAGCCTCTTAATCGTCTTTATAAACGGGTCCTGAATAAAACATTCATTCCCATAAAAAATTAGGGCACAATTCCATTCCTTTATCAATTTCTTAATAGAAATCAAATTGAATCTGAAATCCAGAACAAACAATACTTCCTTCAATCTCATCTTATCTCCGAATTTCACTTTCCCTATCGAATTTACTACCTGCAACCTACCATATGGCAAAATCACATTCTTAACAACACACAATTTTCCCTGATTCATGACATACACCTTTATACTAGTTATATGGTCGGTGGATCCAGAATCTAATATCCACTTTCCTTCGAACATGCTATGCAAATTCATGAGGTAAAAAATGTGGTTACCTGAGAAATTGCAGTAGCTTAAGTCTTCTGTTTTCGCACTTGTTGTGGTGGTGCGGATGAGTTCCGTGATCTGTTGTATCTGCTTGGGTGTAAACCCACCATCTTGATTTACTTGCTCGACTTATTCCTTTGTTTTGACACTGTTAGTTTATGCCTTCTTTCTCTGTGCAAGAACGCTTTCTCGGCCGTTAAGGTGATAACACTCCTTGTCCACGTGCCCGTTATTTTTACAGTAGCCACATATTTTGCCTCTGGTAGCAATTTTCGAAAGTGTGACCTCCTTTCTTACAATGACCGCAACTCAATTTCTTTCTATCGAATTCAGTCTTACTTCTAGGGTTTTTGGAGTTTCCTTCTGTATTTGCATGCCTGTGCATATAGAACGACATCGTGTCGTCACTTGGGGACTTCCCTCGTTGCTCTTCTTCCCGGATTATAAGTGATAAGGCTTTTTCCAGTTTCGATGGCTTCTACATCGCTAGAATCTGCCCTCGTATGGACAAGTAGTTCCGTTTTAAACCCATCAAAAAATGCACAAGTTTATCCTCGTCTAAAGCTTCTTTGATTGACTAGTTTAACCCACATGTACACCCGTTGCAATCGCATCTCTTCGGCGGCCGAGCTTGCTCAAGCTCGCTCCAAATACGCTTTAGTTTATTGAAATATTCTGCAACTGAATCTTCCCCTTGCCTGGTTTCTGCGAGGTTACACTTCAACGTGTGAACGAGAGCAAGATTTCTCGGTTGGTAGCGCTCGCAAAGGGAATCCCATATTTCCTTTGGATCGTCACAATATCGTGCACCCTCGAGCACGACTGTACCAAGCAAATTCTTGATCCAGAGCAAACCAAAGAACATGATCTTTCCCAGGCAGCATAACGAACGGTATCTTCTTCTTCTAGAACTTTAATTTTGCCGATCACAAATCCATACTTATTCTTGAATTTTAGTGCCATTATCATATCGAATTTCCACCCTAGTAAACCTGTTCCGTTGAATTTTGCCACCAAACAGAGACCGGGATTCTCTGTAGCATGTATGTAGATTGGATCATTGATGTCGATTATGCTACTGCCTGTTGAAGGTGATGTCGTATCTTTCTTGGTGTTATCGGCATCTTTCTTGCCCCCAACATCTGCCATTTGCGCCAGTAATCACCAACCCAGAAAATTGAATGCTCTTGATACCATAATGGAAATATAGATGTGTGTATATGTAGAAATATAGAAGTGTGTATAGAGAATGCAAAATTGTATTCCTATATTGGAATTATAAACTTTTTGTTTCTGTATGTGTAGCATGTATTTATGCTTGTACATTATGTTGTAAAAGATAAAAGATAAAAACTGAAGATCCTAGTATATCTAGAGTATCCAAACAGAATAACAAATAAAATCTTCCTTAAAGTAAATAACAATGAATGGGCCTCTCGTATGTCACTAGTCCTATAAGTGAGTAATGAACTATATAATCCAATAGTTTCACCACCACCGCCGCCCCGTTTCACCACCGTCATCGCCGCCTGCCTAACCCCACTACTAAAATTAAGGTTTTTGGTAACGATTAATATCTTTACTAAAAATCAAAATCATTACTAAACTAATTTTTTGTGACAACAAAAGTAGTTATATATCATTGTAGAAGATGGCGTAACAAAATATCAAATTATTTGTCGTAACGACTTTTATTCATTACTAAAAGTTATGTCGTTACTAAAAATATAATTTTGTAACAATTATATTGTTACAGTAGTCTAAAATTTATTCAAGTTAGTAGTACTATCTTTGGTAACGAAATACTTGTAACTAATAAAATATATGATAATGATTTTAAGTCGTAACAAAAAAAATGGGATTATATTAGTGCCCCTGCCTCACCATTGTCTTCACTGTTCGGTCGGCGCCACCACTTCTCAAATCCGGCTTCTCAGATCTAGCTTCCTCCGACATACACCATATAGATTAGGTGCAGATCCAGAGTTGCATGTCGATTATGGGTTGTCAGATTCGAGATCTAGCCCTTTCTGATTTTTCCTTTTCGCTAATAAGGATGAAGTATCATCCATCGCAGGATATGTATATTATTAAGTTTTTCACTTGTTTTAGTCTTTTTCTTTCCATGTTTGTGTGGAACTTAATGATATCCAATCTGCCGACAATAATGGATGGAACCACTGGTGGGATCCCCCAATTTTCCTCGTGGTACCTTTCTCGACACTATTATCTCCAATTTGCACTTCTCAGAAAAGGATGCTTCCCCTGGCCTCTGGATAGGCAGCCATCCTGGCGGATAGGACTGACCTCAGTTGCCTTCTCTTGGATTAACTGAAGAACCCCTTGCTTTGGCTATAGAACAGGAGACCCACTATGTTCCCTTTATATATTGTTGCATTTCGGTAGGATGGTCACTTTGAAGTTTTTATCGATGTCGCTTATTAAGTTGCTTTCTTCTTTCGCTTTTTTTTTCTTAACTACTAATATATAGTACTCTAGGTTTGTAATCACTTATCATTAATCAAATGTCTTATTTTTGAAGGAAACAATGTTGTACTGTTTAAAGTATACTGTATATTTACTATAATATCGATCAGGGTACACATGCAATAACGTTCAAGCAGCTTCTCTGATGATGTTTTTATCAAAAATGGTAGCATTAAATCAAAGATATATACTCAAGTTATATACTATTCAATCATAATTCATTAGCTTTTGTTAACAAAGGAATACACCATTGAGTCGATTTGATGTCAGTTGTCAGACTATCTACCATACTAGTTGTCTGAATAAAGCAGGGGAGAAAATGTGGGATCAAGTCCAAACGTAGCTCCAAAAACTACGTTCAGAAGCTGACATCAAACGATGTCATTATACTGAAATATCATTATTACTAGTTGGTAAAATGGATAGGAACTACCGGTCTTACACGCAGGAAATGGGGTGGAGTTAAATAATGAGTCACTAGCGAGTGTATTACCAAGTCTAGGTCATACACCTATTGAACCAAATTAAATCAGAGTGAAGTATGTCGAACATTGTCAAGCGCTTGATATTGTCTATTTGTCTATACATTAAAGTCTTTATTGAGTGCTCTCCTTCTCCTTTCGGCGGGACCTTCCTCCCTCTTCACCTTTTCCCACCGTATCAAGCATATTCTAGTAGCTCTCCTGGTTTTCACCATGACTGTCTTCTCTGATGCATGTTTTTCCCCTTCCTTTTCCTTTTTCTCTTTTCTGTTCCCCATGTTTATCTTTTTAAATTTTAGGTGTAATAGTCTATTTTTCACTAGTTACCGTCTTCTACATGTCAAGATTTCCCCATTGTTATCTTCTTTGAATCTTCTATTTTGTTTCCCTTATGCCACCTCTTTCTTTCTCCACCCTCATCTGTCAATTACATATGTTGGCTCATCTAGTCTCTATCGAAATGTTGTTCGCATGCACAGAATCTTCAGTTTGGTCCTGGTGGTCTCCAACTTTAAATCGGCGCTTATTCTCCCACTTACCAAAAAAGAAACAGGGATGACATCTTGTTCATTGGGCTCCTCATGTAACACCCCCCTCCATAAACACGTAATAATCTCTCTCGTAGCAGCAATAAATAAAACGTCTTACAGCGGAACAATAAATAATAACAACAATACTCACTCGGGTGTCACCGGCCATTACTCGCTCATGCGAGTAACGAAGCCAAACTATATCCAACAATCAACATAGACAAACTGCTAACCGCTGTGATAACGAGATAACCCCTATACATCATACTAAGTCTATAAACCATAAACGTCGACAAGTGAGCGTCTACCCAATGCCTCAATATACATAACCGTACCATAATACAATCCACGGTCTAACATCGTTATACAAATAAACTCCATGTGCGGCAGTTAAAATAAACTCTAACTACCCTGATCCCGCACTTCGGCTTCGGCGATAATCAACAACCTGCACAATGAGTGTAGTCTCAGCGATAAACGCTGAGTATGCCGGGCCTAGACCCTATTGGTCACTTAGTCATTTTAACCATCTTATTATTAGATTGGTTTCATGCTTTACCATTTTACAGTTATAATCGATACTGTAATATACATGCATAAATACATAGCCATCCATCCAAACAGTCATAAATACCTAACCATCCATCCAATCCAAACATTCATTAAATATCACAACAACAATTGTATATCGAACTTATCGAATAATAATACTGAATAAACGCCGTAGCGAACGCCTTCCTTAATTAATTTAATTTGGCCTTCAAGGCCCCATCCATCCAAACCATATTTAATTAAATACCAGTTGAGCGTCATGTTAGGACAACCCGATAACAACCTCACCATGGACAGTAGTCCTCCCGTACACACAAAGGTGCTCATTTCGCCAGAGGTCTGGAGGCCCCTGACTATTCACTTTACCTCGTAAGGCGTCCATATAAAGGCCGTAGCCACCTGACCCACGATCCAAATAGGGCTCGTTGGGTATACCTGGAGCGGAACCCGATCGGGAACCCCTCAGTGATCACAAATGCGCAACCAGGTAGTTCGTAAAGTACAGAGGATTCCTCACCTCAACTGTAACACCCCTACTACGCACATCACATTACTTGAAATCGTAGTGGAATATAAACAACTAAACAGTAACTAAACGAATGGTGCTACAACGCCGTCAACCACCCACGTGGTTAACAAGGCTGAATAAATACAAGTGTACCGGTCTGATGATCAGACTCCCGAGCATAGAACTAACAACCACATATATACATCAACAAAATACCGAGTGTTTACTTAAATCCTTCACTGTATACTGTCACTGTAAACTGTCATAACCAAATATATAACACGCCACGGGAGCACAGGCGCATCCCGGGCCAACATCCAAAAGTACTCAAGGTAAACTACATCCTAGGATCTAGAGCCACTCCGCTTCTTCGATCCTCATCCTGCAGTAAAAGAAATATGGATCCCCCGAGGGGGTCAGCAACCCTTGGCTGGTATGGTTAACGCGCAGCCCATCGGCTACCGGGATGCGCGCAAACTATTTGTCATGATGACATGGCATTCATTTTAAAACACACAATTTATACATATACATATCACATCATGGGTATTGTACACAACATCACATACATCACACAAGAACAATTCCTTTTAGGAAGAGAACCAACACAGTTAGTCCCCATTGAGAGCCTAGAGAATGTTGCCACGCTCATGCTAAGCTCGTTACATAACTCTTTACCGTCCTGTTAGATTGAACGGTTAACTTAACACAAGGTGCCTCGGATATAGTGATCCAAGCACACCGAACCAGACACACTAGGATGCCCTGGGCCCTCACACTCTTGGCGCTAAAAGGGAAGGGAAACAAATTGGTAAACAAACCATAACATACAGAGAGAATCGAACGGTTATGACATCGACTCCCATACTCGCGTGGCCGGAACAGACCGGACTCCTCACTCCCCCCGTTAGCACTTGTTAGTAGTTCATCATTGAACTCAACAAACAATTCACAATAATAGGTCGAGTCTTGTTAGTCACACACAAGGGAAGAGAGAGTCATACTTAACAACATAATAATATTTAACAACTGTAAACTCTTTACATGGTTTAATCTTACAAAGTCATAAACACACAGAAAAAACAAACAACACACAAGCCGGTGTAAACCGGTAGGCAACAGACTGCAAGAAAACCATACCTCGGTCCTTGCCTCGATTGTTTCCTCCGTAGGTCACTCCTATACATAGTTAATAACGTGGTTAATTATTTATTTAACTTCAAACTTACTAAGTTAACATGATTGTATGACATGTTTTAATGTCTATCTTACCCTAGGTTACCTTCATTATACACCCTAGGGTTAACTACATAAGTCACATTCTTTTCTGTTTTTTTTTTACAAGTTTAGGTCCGACCGACCTTACCGACCGACCTTGTACAAGGTCAGTCCATTCCAGAACATATTCCCGTCAAAATTTTCTACTCCGACCGACCTTGCAAGTTCGGTCGCATGGTCGGTCCATTCCAGAGAGTTTCTTCCCTTTGAAAATCTAGCCCGACCGAACTTGCCAAGTCCGGTCCTATGTTCGGTCGATTCCAGTAACTCAATCCGTACACAAAATACAAGCCCGACCGACCTTGCAAGTCCGGTCCCCAAGGTCGGTCCATTCCAGAGCCAATTCTCGCAGGGTAAACTGGGCTCGACCGACCTTGCAAGTTCGGTCGCAAGTTCGGTCTGGCCCAGACCCTTGTTTTCCTTTTCATCAACTCCAAACTTCACCCCATATAACCTAGTACCCCCTAACCTATTGGGCATTCAAACACACCTTAAGACCTCCTTAAACACTCATAAAACTCATTTTCTAATTCTTAAGCCTTTACTTATTTCCTTGTAAAATTCCTTAACACTTATAACATTTTACACTAGGTTTTAAATGGTGTTTCTCACCTATGATAGCTACTTTCCCAAAATGCTTTCTCCTCATCTTAACATCATCTTTTAAGCATTATTTCTCACAACTAACTCCTTATGTCATTCTTGAAATTCTTTTCCAAGTTTACACTTTCTCCTTATTTTACCAAAGTTTGCCTAAGTCTTTACCTAAGTCCAAAATGACTTTGGTACTTACTAAAACCTCAAGATCATGCCTAAGTCCTTGTTACACTCTAGAACACTTCCTAGTTCATCAAAATTCCTTTAAAACATCTTGAACTCCTTATACATTTCCTAAATTTCGACATAGGTTCTCCTAGCATTTTGTTACACCAAAGCACATTGTTCTCCCCATTAAACACACAAGAATACTAACAATCCATCAAACACTTTATTATACACAAACTTCACTCATAAAGCACTACATCACAATATAGTGCATAATTTAAATTGCATGGCACTTAGGCCCTTAAAATGCATGGCTCTTAGGCCCTTAAAGTGCATAATTCTTAAACACTGAATTTCCACAATATATTTGCCTTTGACCTGCAAATACACTCAACACACATATGCCTTTTACTAGTCTCTTGAGAACACTTTACTAAGTCATTCACCATTTCTCTTTAGGTAGTTTTAATAAGCATTATAAGCTCATTTCTCCTAAGGCATTAAACAACATTAAGTTAGTAGATTTACCTCTTTTCCAAACAACTTCTTTCTTGTTTCCTTATAAAAACCGGTAAGGTATTTGATTCCTTGTCAAGTTCTAAACAATATACAAACATTATAATGAGTATTCAAGCTATAAGCTTCATCTCATTGTAAACCCTAATTTTACATTGTTTCAAAAACATTAATGTAGTTGTTTTACCTTGATCTTTGAAGAGAGTTTGAATATATCAAGAGAGGACTCCACCTAGTCCATGAAGAGTTGGAATGAAGCTAGAACAAAGTCACACAAGAGCTCCATCAATGGGTATTTTCGGTCACAACAAAAACATGGAGGAAATGTAGTTTTTATTTGAGATTCCTTACCTAGAAGCAAAGGAGAGTAATAATATGTCAAAATACAAGCTCAAGCTCCTTCAATGGTGGAACTCCTTGGCACCGAAATGGGGCTCTTGAAGTTTTGAGAAGATAGGAATGAAGAGCTTGATGAGAGGAAGAGATTGGTGGTGTTTGTTTTTGATTTGGACAAGTGAGCTAGATTTTACAAGAGATCAAAGATGGAGATGGTGGTGTGTACTATTGCAAACCGTGAGAGAATGAAGAAGAGAGGTTGAAGATGGTGTTTGGAACCGTGGAAATGAAGAAGGAGAAATGAGAATGAAGATAGAATTTGCTTTTAAGAAGATATTTGTAGTAATAAAGTAAAAAGTAGTTTAATTAGTTTTCTTTATTTACTTATCATATTAACTAGAGAGTGGTGAGTCACCACACTTAGAAAACCGGCCCCCTATAATATAATGAGGGTATTTTAGTCTTTGTTTGTCAATTTAATTACTTAACACAACATATGTTACAAACTAGCTTATAAAAATCACTATTCATAAAAACAAGGCACATAGAAGTGAAATTTTTGATTTCCCATTGATATAGACTTCCAAATGTGATACTATATAGTACACATATATATTAAAGAGTAATGATGGACATTTAGCCATTCAAAACTCATTTACAAGACAATTTTTCAAAAATGTGCTTTAAGACTCCTTAAAGCACATTTTGTGTTTAAACTTGTTTTCAAGCTTGGTTTTCTTTGGTAATTGGTTTAATATGTTCATTAGTATATAAATGAGGTCTTGGTAAGTTCATTAGGTCTTAACCAAGTTTATCCCAAGCTTAGAGCACATTTTGGCTCTTATTGACTTTAAAGCACATTTTGTGTTTTCTTTTGTTTAAATTTGTTTACTAATGTTTCTAAGACTCTTTTTAGTCTTAATACACCATATTTAGGTGTTTAAACAACATAACTAGGTTTGGGGTATTTCAATCTACCCCCCTTAAAAGAACTTTGTCCCCAAAGTTCATACTTCCACATATCCTAAATATTAGAACATGAGAACACATATCAACAACACTTCCATATCACATTAAACATCTTTACTTACATCAGACACATGGTCTAAACAATAAAACATCACAACATCATTCAGACTCAGCGGTCTGTAACATAACATAGACAATGTATACATATACATGTCGCACACAACCATAACCGAAACGGCTCTACCCCCTTAAATAGGGGTACGCCCCGTACCCTATACATACAAACACTAAGAAGTAAACAATGACGGGTACTTCACCTTCATCTTATCTTCCAGCTCCCAAGTGGCCTCCTCGACGTCCTGGTTAGACCAGAGGACCTTCACCAGTCTCACGGACTTATGGCGAGTGTCTCGAGTCTTAGTATCCAGAATCTGTACGGGAGTCTCCACTGATCGCATGGTCGGCTCTAAAGTTAGCCTCTCAGGCTGAAGTACATGAGACGGATGAGACATATATTTCTTCAACTGGGACACATGAAATACATCATGTACCTTGCCCAGCTCGGCGGGTAAATCAAGTCTATAAGCTACCGGGCCGATCCGCTCCGTCACAACATAAGGCCCCACATTTTGGGCTCAACTTGCCTTTCTGGCCAAAACGAAATACTCCCTTCATGGGGGATACTCTCAAAAATACCTGATCGCCCACGGCGAACTCCAGGTCGCGTCGGCGCACATCTGCGTACGACTTCTGTCTATCCTGAGCTACTTTCATGTTAGCCCGGATCTGGCGAACTTCTGCCTGAACTTGCTCAAGATACTCTGGTCCTATAATGACCGTCTCACTCGACTCATCCCAGCATAATGGCGTGTGGCATGGTCTACCGTACAAGGCCTGGAAGGGAGACATCTTGATCGAAGCATGGTAACTGTTGTTGTAACTAAACTCGATCAGATGTAACTTATCAATCCAGCTGGTCTGAAAGTCAAGTGCACATGCACGTAGCATATCCTCAAGTGTCTGAATGGTGCGCTCACTCTGACCATCGGTCTGTGGGTGAAACGCTGTACTCAATTTCAGTTCGGTACCCAATGCCTCGTGTAGACTTCCAATATCTGGATAGAATCTGGTATCTCTGTCAGATACAATCGTCTTTGGTACACCATGATGTCTTACAATTTCTTTATCAAAGAGTTCTGCCAGTCTTGCCACTTTCCAGGTGTCCTTCATCGGAATGAATCGGGCCACCTTGGTCAGTCGGTCAACAACAACCCAAATCATATTCAGACCTCCCCTTGCAGGTGGAAGCCCTACTACGAAGTCCATAGATATGTCATGGAACTTCCACTCCGGCACTGGCATTGGCTGTACCATACCACCAGGCCGTCGGTGCTCAAACTTGACCTTCTGACAAGTGAGACACCTCAACACATAGTCATTCACATCCTTTTTCATTCCAGTCCACCAAAAATATCTTTTCATACCTTTATACATCTTTGAAGCTCCGGGGTGAATCGAAGTAGTAGAACAATGGGATTCACTCAATATGCGCTCCTTCAACTCAGCGCTACTCCTGGGTATACACAGTGCCATTAAGCCTAATCAGGTCATCATCGTGGAGTCTGAAGTCGTACTTCTGACCCTCGAATGTGCCATCAATAAGCTTCTGTCTAATCTCCATCATGTACTGATCCGTCATCTGAGCACTCCGCACCTCTTCAACCAAGCCAGTATGAGAGACTAGCGAATGGAGAGAGTGTGCTCGGCGACTCAATGCGTCAGCTACCACGTTTGCCCTCCTTATATTGTAGATTGATGTCATAGTCATTCAGAAATTCAACCCACCTTCTTTGCCTCATGTTCAACTCCTTCTGAGTGAACAAGTACTTTAAACTCTTGTGGTCAGAATAAATCGTCACACTTACCCCATACAAGTGATGTCGCCATATCTTCAGTGCGAAGACAATGGCCCCCAATTCTAAGTCGTGGGTAGGGTAGTTCTCCTCATGCTTCTTCAGCTGTCGGGAGGCGTAAGCTACGACCTTCCCGTGTTGCATCAACACACAACCCATACCCCTGCCTGATGCGTCGCAATAGACCTCAAACCCATCTGGACCGTCTGGTAGCGTCAGAACCGGTGCAGATGTTAGAGCATCCTTGAGACTCGTGAAAGAACTCTCACAGTCGACTGTCCACTCGAATGGTACATCCTTTTTCATCAAGGAAGTCATCGGCTTCGAGACACTGGAGAAGTTCTTCACAAACCTCCTATAATAACCTGCCAGACCGGGAAGCTCCTGATGTCGGTAACTGTCTTCGGCCTAGGCCAGGTGCGCACTGCATCTATCTTTGCCGGATCGACAGCGATCCCGGCCTCAGAAATCACATGTCCAAGAAATGATACTTGGTTCAACCAAAATTCACACTTAGAAAATTTAGCATACAGCTGATTCTTCCTCAACGTTTGTAACACATTTCTCAGGTGGCTTTCGTGCTCACCTCTGGATTTCGAGTACACTAGAATATCATCGATGAAGACTACCACTGACTTGTCCAACTGATCTTGGAACAAGCGGTTCATTAAGTCCATGAACTTAGCTGGTGCATTTGACAAGCCAAACGGCATAACTGTGAACTCATAGTGCCCATACCTAGTTCTGAATGCTGTCTTTTCGATATCACTGTCACGGATGGCAATCTGGTGGTATCCGGAACGTAGGTCTATCTTGGAGAATACTGATGCTCCCCTCAGCTGATCAAATAGATCGTCGATGCGTGGTAAAGGGTAACGGTTCTTCACCGTAACAGCATTCAGCTCCCGATAATCAATACACAGGCGGAGGCTACCGTCCTCTTCTTCACGAAGAGGACCGGCGCTCCCCATGGTGAAACACTAGGGCGGATAAAGCCCTTGTCGAGTAGGTCTCTCAGCTGCTCCTTGAGCTCTGTCATCTCTGCTGGAGCCATACGATAAGGTGCTTTCGCAATGGGTCCGGTGCCCGGAATCAAGTCAATCTCAAACTCAACCTCTCGTGCTGGCGGCATGCCCGGCAGTTCCTTAGGAAATACATCAGGAAACTCCGACACTACCGACACATCTGGGCTAAACTCTGGATCTCTCTCTATGTCCTGGACATAGCAGAGGTATACATCACTCCCTCGTCGTAGTTCACGACACATAGCCATGGCGGTGATGATCTGCGTCGAAGGCTCCCTGGGCCTCTGGCGGTAAGATATGGTAACCCCAGATGGACTCCGAAGAAGCAGTCGATGCTCGGCACATAGGATTCTGCCCTTGTACCGCTCCAACCAGTTCATCCCGACAATCACATCAAAGCCAAGTCCGTCGAACTCTATCAAGTCGATCGGAAACTCTTCACCTCTGATTCTCACAATAACATCTCGGTGGTAGCGGGTACACCTGATCCGCTCTTTCGATGGAAGAGTGACCAAGAAATCTGGCATCTCATCACATCTAACCCCAGCCTCTTCGCAAAAGATAGCGAAATAAATGTGTGTGAGGCTCCGGAGTCGAACAAGATCGATGCATCCACGCCATTCACTGGAAAGGTACCGGTGAGGATTGTGCCACTCTTGCCGGCTTCTGCCTCATTGCAGACACTCAGTATACCTCCCGTTCCGAGTGCACAACCTAATTCATTGGCAAACTAATAAGTACTGGGTAACAACACGGTTTATATGCTTCAAACAACTACACTTTATTCATTAACACACTCTTTTTACAACATTCACTGGCTTATATTGTCGCCATGATTAACACTTACAACATCCTTAATACACACTGGTTTATCACATCACATAATTATACAAGGCTTAAAACTGTCTGAAGGTCAAATTCAAACGTCCGGGTTTCATGTGTGTGGCATTGATCACTGCCGACGGTGCGGTGTTCAGTTTGATCTTTCTGATGCCATGGTATAGCATCCTTGACTGCCCACCCATGATTATTACATCTCCCGATTTCAACAGTAGCTTCTTTGCGAGGTCAGCACGCTTCTGCTCGCCATACACAAACACTGCGGTATCACCAATGGACCAAGACACCACGGGTACTCCCTTACTTAGAGACTCGGGTGACTCATCCTTGTCTTGGTGTATACCTAACCGTCCACCTTTCTGGTAGAAGTTCACAATGCATAGATCTGCTTTCACACTTGGAATTGAATCCGTTTCAACTTGTTGAGCAATTCCCACGGCGTGGTTAACGACCGCATGGAACTCCTCTGGTATACTTGGTACTGTTGCTCCGTCTTTAGCTCGCATTTCTTGATATGTCTTGGTGTAAGGGTTCCAGTCCTTACCCATGCACATCATCTTTAATTGCATTCTTGATCCGTTCGGGTATTCGGGTGTGTAGAAACCTCCTGGTTTTGCTCCAAGTTCGTCGCATCGTCTGATGATATGGATTTGTGCTTCCGGTGTCAGGTATCCATTTAAGAGTATCATACCTAGCTGGATAACCTGACATTGCTCCAGTGGAAAGTCGGTGATGTTGATGGTGGTTTCTTCAGGGTTTGGTGAGGGTGGGATTGGATAACATATATTGAAGGTTCCTTTAAGTTTAGAGTACTCTAATTAGGTAAATCTCACACTATACTTTACTCATTTACTCACATGGTTGTTTACTTAAACTCACTCACACACATGCATGGAATGCGGTATACAAACACTTATTACATTCGACAGTTTAGGCGGTACCTGGTCTAGAAGAGGGCCCTGGCGCCTCAGACCGGTCCACCACATTCAGGGTGGCCTTGTTGGACCCCCGACCCCTTCCTCTTCTGGGACTCTGTGTACCTCTGATCTGGGGGTGGCTGGTTCGCCGTCTTCTGGCCATCGGTGGTCGCAGTGGCCTTACCCTTCCATTGCCCCTTGGGCCTGTAGTTCCTACTGTTTGGGTTCTGCCAGCATTCGTGATCGCGGTGACCCATCTTCTTACAGTATCGGCACTGAACATCGTTACCCTTGCAGTCCTTGCCGGGGTGGTCGCCGTTGCACCACTTGCAGTAATAGTGGCGCTCCGGTCCAGAGCTCGTGCTAGCTGCTATCACACACACAATCAATACTTGTCTCACAACTTATCAACATATACTCTAACTTATCACACAGGATTAGGCAATTACCCTTAGGTGGGTAAGAACGTAGGGGCTTGGCCGCATACGCATAGGTGAGCTGCAGAGGCTCCTCAGCAGTGGTGGTCTGGGTCTGGCCCTTACCACCCTGTTGCTGTCCTTTCTGGGACTGGGGGTATGACTTCTTCTTCTTTCCTCCCCACTGCCCTTGCGTGCCTTGGCCCTCGTTCATAGCCTTGCGCTTGAGCGCACTCTCCTCGTCCCTCAGACGGACGGTGATCTCCACAATTGCAGCGGCATGATAGCACTCCTATATTTAGGGTGTCAGTTATGCCCCGCCAAATAAATTCACAACACACTAACACATTGTACACACTTATTCACATTACACTGTAATCTCATTACCTGCAAAGTGGTATATCCAGTAGGCCCCATGCCATAGCGTAGGCGATAGTTCAGTCCGTTGTAGAAACGGTTCACAAGGATCCGGTCTGAGTAACCCAGATATCCGGTAGCAGGTGGATAAGTCCGATGAAGGCTGAGTAGTACTCATCTACCGTCATCTTATCCCCTTGCCTCAAACTGTCCAGCTCCAGGCGCTTGGCCTCTTGCACATGTATTGGGTAGTACTTGGCTCGCAGCAGAGCCGTGTACTCCCTCCATAGAAAAGTCGGGTCGGCAACTCTGCCCTCTCGCACAAGCTTCCACCAGCTCTGTGCCGAGCCCTTCAAGTAATAGGCAGCAAGTCGAACCTTGACCTGCTCAGGTACTGCTAGGGTTTCGAAGGCGGTCTCCATTTCGAAGATGTACGCCTCGAGCTTACGGGGATCGGTCTCCCCACTGAATGAGGGTGGCCTCAAATCAGCCAACGCCTTGACCCAGTTGGTCTCTCGTGGCGGTGGCGGTGGTGGTAGTTGAACTCCGGGCGTCTGCCCTTGCTGAATCGCAGCCACAAGCTGGGGTACCATTTGGGCTACGGCGGCTGCTACTGCCTCAGCCATAACCTGAGCCGTAGTGTTCTCGCCCTGGTCACCCATATTACCAGTACCGCTTCCGCGGCCTCTACCTCGCGGTCTACCTGCCATCTGAATTCACATGAATATTCATTAGCAATATGCTTGCACACTTATCGGTCCAACGATTGTAACGCTTCCCGATAATAAGATATCTCCACACTTAGTTAGTGGTTAACCTTTCCATAACTGTTCACTTAAGTAACTGTAGTTAGGTTTCCTAACTCGGTACATCCCTAAGCTCGGTATTCTAGTCATCAGAGCGAAGTATCGCTCTGATACCACTTTTTGTAACACCCCTACTACGCACATCACATTACTTGAAATCGCAGCGGAATATAAACAACTAAACAGTAACTAAACGAATGGTGCTACAACGCCGTCAACCACCCATGTGGTTAACAAGGCTGAATAAATACAAGTGTACCGGTCTGATGATCAGACTCCCGAGCATAGAACTAACAACCACATATATACATCAACAAAATACCGAGTGTTTACTTAAATCCTTCACTGTATACTGTCACTGTAAACTGTCATAACCAAATATATAACACGCCACGGGAGCACAGGCGCATCCCGGGCCAACATCCAAAAGTACTCAAGGTAAACTACATCCTAGGATCTAGAGCCACTCCGCTTCTTCGATCCACATCCTGCAGTAAAAGAAATATGGATTCCCCGAGGGGGTCAGCAACCCTTGGCTGGTATGGTTAACGCGCAGCCCATCGGCTACCGGGATGCGCGCAAACTATTTGTCATGATGACATGGCATTCATTTTAAAACACACAATTTATACATATACATATCACATCATGTGTATTGTACACAACATCACATACATCACACAAGAACAATTCCTTTTAGGAAGAGAACCAACACAGTTAGTCCCCATTGAGAGCCTAGAGAATGTTGCCACGCTCATGCTAAGCTCGTTACATAACTCTTTACCGTCCTGTTAGATTGAACGGTTAACTTAACACAAGGTGCCTCGGATATAGTGATCCAAGCACACCGAAATAACACATAGTATGCCCCTGTGGCCCGACGTGAGTCAGTAAAATATCCTTGGTTAAGCTAAAGGGAAGGTTGGAAACCAAATTGGAAACACAACCATAACATACAGAGAGAATCGAACCGGTTATGACATCGACTCCCATACTCACACGCGTGGCCGGAACAGACCGGACTCCTCACTCCCCCCGTTAGCACTTGTTAGTAGTTCATCATTGAACTCAACAAACAATTCACAATAATAGGTCGAGTCTTGTTAGTCACACACAAGGGAAGAGAGAGTCATACTTAACAACATAATAATATTTAACAACTGTAAACTCTTTACATGGTTTAATCTTACAAAGTCATAAACACACAGAAAAACAAACAACACACAAGCCGGTGTAAACCGGTAGGCAACAGACTGCAAGAAAACCATACCTCGGTCCTTGCCTCGTTTAGTTTCCTCCGTAGGTCACTCCTATACATAGTTAATAACGTTGGTTAATTATTTATTTAACTTCAAACTTACTAAATGTTTAACATGATTGTATGACATGTTTTAATGTCTATCTTACCCTAGGTTACCTTCATTATACACCCTAGGGTTAACTACATAAGTCACATTCTTTTCTGTTTTTTTTTTACAAGTTTAGGTCCGACCGACCTTACCGACCGACCTTGTACAAGGTCGGTCCATTCCAGAACATATTCCCGTCAAAATTTTCTACTCCGACCGACCTTGCAAGTTCGGTCGCATGGTCGGTCCATTCCAGAGAGTTTCTTCCCTTTGAAAATCTAGCCCGACCGAACTTGCCAAGTCCGGTCCTATGTTCGGTCGATTCCAGTAACTCAATCCGTACACAAAATACAAGCCCGACCGACCTTGCAAGTCCGGTCCCCAAGGTCGGTCCATTCCAGAGGCCAATTCTCGCAGGGTAAACTGGGCTCGACCGACCTTGCAAGTTCGGTCGCAAGTTCGGTCTGGCCCAGACCCTTGTTTTCCTTTTCATATTCAACTCCAAACTTCACCCCATATAACCTAGTACCCCCTAACCTTATTTGGGCAATTCAAACACACCTTAAGACCTCCTTAAACACTCATAAAACTCATTTTCTAATTCTTTAAGCCTTTACTTATTTCCTTGTAAAATTCCTTAACACTTATAACATTTTACACTAGGTTTTTAAATGGTGTTTCTCACCTATGATAGCTACTTTCCCAAAATGCTTTCTCCTCATCTTAACATCATCTTTTAAGCATTATTTCTCACAACTAACTCCTTATGTCATTCTTGAAATTCTTTTCCAAGTTTACACTTTCTCCTTATTTTACCAAAGTTTGCCTACGTCTTTTCCTAAGTCCAAAATGACTTTGGTACTTACTAAAACCTCAAGATCATGCCTAAGTCTTTGTTACACTCTAAAACACTTCCTAGTTCATCAAAATTCCTTTAAAACATCTTGAACTCCTTATACATTTCCTAAATTTCGACATAGGTTCTCATAGCATTTTGTTACACCAAAGCACATTGTTCTCCCCATTAAACACACAAGAATACTAACAATCCATCAAACACTTTATTATACACAAACTTCACTCATAAAGCACTACATCACAATATAGTGCATAATTTAAATTGCATGGCACTTAGGCCCTTAAAATGCATGGCTCTTAGGCCCTTAAAGTGCATAATTCTTAAACACTGAATTTCCACAATATATTTGCCTTTGACCTGCAAATACACTCAACACACATATGCCTTTTACTAGTCTCTTGAGAACACTTTACTAAGTCATTCACCATTTTCTCTTTAGGTAGTTTTAATAAGCATTATAAGCTCATTTCTCCTAAGGCATTAAACAACATTAAGTTAGTAGATTTACCTCTTTTCCAAACAACTTCCTTCTTGTTTCCTTATAAAAACCGGTATGGTATTTGATTCCTTGTCAAGTTCTAAACAATATACAAACATTATAATGAGTATTCAAGCTATAAGCTTCATCTCATTGTAAACCCTAATTTTACATTGTTTCAAAAACATTAATGTAGTTGTTTTACCTTGATCTTTGAAGAGAGTTTGAATATATATCAAGAGAGGACTCCACCTAGTCCATGAAGAGTTGGAATGAAGCTAGAACAAAGTCACACAAGGAGCTCCATCAATGGGTATTTTCGGTCACAACAAAAACATGGAGGAAATATAGTTTTTATTTGAGATTCCTTACCTAGAAGCAAAGGAGAGTAATAATATGTCAAAATACAAGCTCAAGCTCCTTCAATGGTGGAACTCCTTGGCACCAAAATGGGGCTCTTGAAGTTTTGAGAAGATAGGAATGAAGAGCTTGATGAGAGGAAGAGATTGGTGGTGTTTGTTTTTGATTTGGACAAGTGAGCTAGATTTTACAAGAGATCAAAGATGGAGATGGTGGTGTGTACTATTGCAAACCGTGAGAGAATGAAGAAGAGAGGTTGAAGATGGTGTTTGGAACCGTGGAAATGAAGGAGAGAAATGAGAATGAAGATAGAATTTGCTTTTAAGAAGATATTTGTAGTAATAAAGTAAAAAGTAGTTTAATTAGTTTTCTTTATTTACTTATCATATTAACTAGAGAGTGGTGAGTCACCACACTTAGAAAACCGGCCCCCTATAATATAATGAGGGTATTTTAGTCTTTGTTTGTCAATTTAATTACTTAACACAACATATGTTACAAACTAGCTTATAAAAATCACTATTCATAAAAACAAGGCACATAGAAGTGAAATTTTTGATTTCCCATTGATATAGACTTCCAAATGTGATACTATATAGTACACATGTTAATTAAAGAGTAATGATGGACATTTAGCCATTCAAAACTCATTTACAAGACAATTTTTCAAAAATGTGCTTTAAGACTCCTTAAAGCACATTTTGTGTTTAAACTTGTTTTCAAGCTTGGTTTTCTTTGGTAATTGGTTTAATATGTTCATTAGTATATAAATGAGGTCTTGGTAAGTTCATTAGGTCTTAACCAAGTTTATCCCAAGCTTAGAGCACATTTTGGCTCTTATTGACTTTAAAGCACATTTTGTGTTTTCTTTTGTTTAAATTTGTTTACTAATGTTTCTAAGACTCTTTTTAGTCTTAATACACCATATTTAGGTGTTTAAACAACATAACTAGGTTTGGGGTATTTCATCAACTCATACCATCTCTCTCTCATAATGTTTAAGATATGCTCTAAGTCTTATGGAGAATACAATTATTAATTAGCTGCCCAATGGGTCTCACGTATACCTAGAAGTAATCTAGGTTATATTCATGTTCGAGGTCCAAGCTCTAGAGACCGACAATGTCGTGACTCGTTCCTAAGTGTTTTACTTAGGTTACCATATACTTAATATTAATACTAAGGGAATTATATTAAGTAACCGTCATGTCATCACATTAAACACATACGTATGTTTATATAAGTCGATCTATAGTCGACGTGGTGTTAGTCCGGTAGGACGCTCGTGCATAAATAATTAATGCAGTAACACACATAATCACATACACGTATCCACACACATAACTCACAAGTTATATCATCCAAATCCGAGCCCAAGGAATTCCTCAGGACAACCCGGATCAAACCCCTTTACATATCGTACACCTTAGACCAAGGATGCACAGGGTAGACCACTAGCTCGTCAAGCGCCTTCGTCTGGAGCATGATCTAAACGGTAATAAAACTATTAGTCAGTCTCCATGACTAACTAAATTCGGTATTTTCGAATAACAAGTAACCCCGACAGTTCATCCCCGGATTTCTACAGTTTGTTACGGGCTTCTCTAAACCAGTCGGCTTTGTTACTAAAACTCGTAGGTCGAAATGTTTCGACTGTTAAGTTTAATTCATTATATTTCCTTAATCTTGTCCATTATTAAACTTAGGCATATAACCTATAGTTGCATGAATACATACATGATCTATTATATTGTATTATTTTCCACCATCCATTATAATACATTGTATTATAATTCATTAATCTTTTAGTAAACTATATTTGAATTCAAAACTTATAACTTATAGTTTGTAAACTATATTCATGCATTAACCTCCGCCATTATATTATATGGTTTCCAACCATAATATATATCCATCCTTATATACATTATTTCGCATATGTATATTAACCAATATAGGTAAGTTCCATGAGTTTGTAAAACTCTTATATTATGTTACATTTTTATCATCTTATGTGAGATGGTAATTCCCATTAATTGTATTATTTATACAACTTATATTAAGATTATCCTAATATTATGTAACATTTTATGTTGTATAATTACAACTCCTAAGGTTTATTCATTATATACCTTAGTTTATAAATCATTATTTATAGTTTTGTCACATTATTTAATGTGAATATCCTTACTTATATTAATTCCATTTAAACCACATTAATACCATATAATTGTTATAACATTTATAACATTGTAGACCATAGTCTAAAATTCATTTTCCAACCTATTTAAATTCGGTACAACACTTTATTTCATTTAAATTCCATTTTAACCCCATAACATATTGTAATGTTATACCATATACTAATATCATATAATATGATATTTTTATTTCCTTAAACTTATAAACTATAGTTTTTATACAAAACTATTTATATTGCCGCATAGACAACTATGTTATACCCTTATTTCTTTCCATAACCCATAGTTTTATTTATTTACAAAATCACCCCATTATTTACACCATGTCATATATACCATATAATATAACATTTTTAACTTATAAAAAGGTATAACCTATGGTTATTTTATAAAATAACCGAACAGATTTTTAATCTGTTTCAATTTAGTTTCTAGCCCCTTTAACTTTCCAAATTTATAATTTGACCACATATATAATGTTATGTTATATATATCATATATTATAACATTTTTAACCTTAATATAAATATAATCTATGGTTATATATTGTTTTAAATTGCGAACAGACCCACTAATCTGTTCTATATTATTTTTCTAACCCACCAAGTTTCTATAATTGCCATTTGGCCCACTTTATAACATATAGTTTTATAATATCATTAAAAATATATATTATACACATATCTTATTAAGTATCCTTATATTATTCTAAAAATCATCAAATTTTACCCAAGGGTTATAATTACCATTACTAACCCATATACTTTTGGTATTTGCATTTCCACCACATATTTTTATCCAAAGTGTCACAATGACATAATAACTATATATTATACATATATAGTTTATTTTAATTCCAAAATCAACCCAATAAATTCCTAAAAATTCCTAATAGCCCATGGGTGTTTATAATACCATTTTACACCCTTTAGTTTCGGTAATAACATATTTACCACATATGTTATAAAAAATGTTACAATTAAATACTTATCTTATTATAAAACCTTAAATAAGTTATTTAACTTATCTAATTTGGTCAAAGCCTACCATATGGTCAAGGTTGACCTCCTTAATATTGCCTTGACCATTAATTTCCATATATTATGGTTTGTACCCTTATTTTCCAGAAATTACCATTTAACCCCAAAACTTTATAAAATCTTATAATTTTTATTTTAAATGCTTTTAACCTCAAACTTTCAACTTTATTATTATATAGCCCCCAATTTAATTTAATTATACTTTTTACCCCAATTCCTTGCGGTAATATATATATGTTACCTAAACTTAATTAAAACCTTATAAATACATAAATAAAATGGCCTAAAGTACATGGCCTTATTACAAACATTAGCTTATAAAATAAATTACACATAAATGCCCAAAAATGCTTTAAACTCTCAGCCTCACCATATAATTTTCCATATTTACCAATTTTCCATATAATGTCTTAAATTTGACAATTATGTTAATTAATTACTTATATAAATTACTAAACCATTCCTTAACCACCTAAGGTCAAAATAAGACCTTTTATACCATGTTCACTCATGGCATATATATAAACATATGTATAAGCACATATTAATATACCAAGTGAAGGTTTAAGTGATTTATACCTTATTTTTGCCAAGTTTAGGCCTTGTTTGGCCTCGGCTGCTTAGGACAATTTTTCCACAGCTTAGTTTACATGTTTTCAAACAGCAATTAGGGCATGATTAGTCTCCAAACAAGAGCTAACCATTAGAAGTGTTTAATGTATATTTTCAAGGTAGAATTTACCTTAGAATACCAAGGCAAGCAAAGGTGATCTTCGGCCTATTTTTACAGAACAAAAAGAGTATCAAAAGAGCTACTAAACCAAGGCTTAAAACCGGTATAACTCATATTAGAAGCTGGCTAATTTTCACCTTGATTAAAATGCCAAAAATGGTGTTTTTGGCATGGATTTGGATACTCGTTGAAGCTCTTGATATACTAACTGAATAAGCATGTTAAGAAGAAGATTATAAGCCTAAGAAATCAGGTTTTCCAACCGGTAATGAAGGGAATGAAGAGATAAGTGCTTAAAGCACATTTTTACCTTAAAAGACCAAGATTAGAACTTCCCTCCTTCTTCCCTTGTTACAGCCGAGAATCACCCTCTTTTTAACCTCCAAAACAAGCTAGAAACATGGATGGAAATGGTTGATGTTTAGCTCCATGGAAAGAGGAAAGAAAAGTGAAGAGAATGAACATAAAATGGCTTAATAAGCTTACCTAGGTAGCAAGGTGTTCTTCTCTGAACTTGGTGACTTCCTACGGTAATGGAGAAGCAAAAGAGAGAGTGGAGCTGCTTGGAGTCGGCTGGGAAAGAAGGTAATGAGGTAAGAAAGCTAATTTTGCTTTTTATGTCATTTAATGTTACTTTATGAAATAGTAAATGGTGATTCATTAGATTAGCTAGATATTTATTTTACTAATGGGTAAGGATGACAGCTAAGTGGGCGGCAATGGATGGCTTGGTCAATGGATGACATTTGACCATGGTTTAAGTTAAGTAATTAAATGTTATTTTTGGGTACTATTCACCCAAAATCACCCATTTTGATTTTATTTTTAAACTTTGATTTAGACTTTATAATATAGTCTATCATGTCACATTAATGATATAAAGAATGTAATCTAGTCTTTAAAGTGACAAAAAGTCAATATCTTAGAGTTCATACACAAAAACGTGCTTCAAGGTGTTTTAGTGCACATTTTGTGTCACAAGGTGTTTCTGAGCTTTGTTTTCTTTGCGAATGGTTTCATTGTGTTCCTTACATGATAATTGATCTTAGGAATCCAATTTTATATCAAATAGAGGTCATAAGACCTTTAAGGTTTCTTAGAGCACATTTTTGCCCTACTTGACCTTGAAGCACTAAATGCTTGTTCTTGTGTTGGAGTGTTGTACAATAATTGTATACGTTTATTTATGTGTTAATATCTTAGGCCAAAATTTTAGGTCCTAAAGTTCATTTGGGTATTATTTAACCCTAAACGTCAAAGGGTGCAATATTTGCTTTGGATTTGACCTCTGTGTTCTCAATTGACTTTTAAGGCATGTTTGGCCTATTAATTATGTATATAGTTTTAATCCATATTTTATTGTTTGGGGTATTTCAGTCTACCCCCCTTAAAAAGACTTCGTCCCGAAGTTCCTTCATCCCAAATAGGTTGTTTCAATACTACCCATATAACCCATATGTATATCTATGTATATATCATTTACACACATCGTATTATACAGCACATGCCATCACTTTGTGGGTTTTAGTTCAATCTATATGGATATAGGTGATCCTCAGCACCATTATTTCCTATCAATTCTACAAACCCTGACAACCTCCCCGAGTGTCCAATCATACCACTCCTTCCACATTCCATATCTAATGATTCTTTCGTATCTAGGCGATACCATATGTAATCAATCTACAAAGTAATATAATATATATATATATCCACAAGTATCATAAAAAGGTATTACACACATGGGTGTAAGCACATCATTCAAGCAAGTATCTCGTAAGATACATACATACAAGTGCACATCACACACAAACAAAACCAACAAAACATCATAAAAAGGTATTACACACATGGAGGTACGATCTTTTGTCTTTGGTGGAGAAATATTTACAAGGTGGTGTGCTCTATTTCGCGGTTGATGCTAAAGGGTAGCAGGCAAAT
This sequence comes from Limonium bicolor, assembly GCA_023374045.1. Classification (NCBI taxonomy): domain Eukaryota; kingdom Viridiplantae; phylum Streptophyta; class Magnoliopsida; order Caryophyllales; family Plumbaginaceae; genus Limonium; species Limonium bicolor. The sequence continues at coordinate 329,565,324 of CM041777.1, read as the reverse complement.
CCATATGGAAAATCAGGGCAGCTCCTATTTTTGGGGCACAGATGATGCCAAGGCAGATAATCACTGTTATGACATGGTTACACCTTCTTAGCATTATGGAAGGATAATGTTAGTTAGTTAATTGTGGTTTGCTTTGTTGGTTTTAATGTTTAGTTGTTAGTAATTTTTATTGGGTATATTCATAGTTTGTCTATCATAATTAAGTAATCTTTTCTCTTTTGGTCTTTAGTTTATTTGCTTAGTGGTTAGAGGTTTTGATATGTATTTAGGTTCCTAGGGGTTAGGTAATATATGATAGGCTTCAAATACTCACGCACCGTCCTACTCAGATCATGTTGCAATTAGTAACCGTCTTAGTGGCTCTTGCCTTGCTTCGGGATGGAATCGTTTCCACTTGTGTAACTTGATTAGAATATAAATGGATGGTTGGTTTCAACAAAAGTCTTCATCATCAAAAGAACTGCTCTTCCTTTGCAACTGATAGTTGTAGTAGCCCTGTAACATAGAATCAAGGTACTCTAGGTGTCATATAACACAAACCCCACAACATGGCTACGAAAGAGATAAAACTGGCATATGTGTTACATTTAAGTTATCTTCCCACTGAATGTTGACTATAATACAACTACATAAATTGTTTATCTCAACATATTAGTAGCAACACAATTAAATTGACATCACTTTTTAAGATCAAACAAAAACATATTATAAGTATACCCATCACTTTATATTAGAGTTAGGAACTAATAACTTAAAAATATTCTTGAGCGTCAACTGCAGTCGTCTTCAGTACTTGTGTCATACCACAACTGCGAGCATCACCTCACATTACCACGTATGTCGTCGTGAACTCCACCGCCAAACCACGCCACTACCCTCGTGAAGGGCTTTCAAAGCATAAAACAAGTTCAAAATAAAATGGTCAAAATCTCAGACATTTACATAAATAAAACGAAAGATCAGACATTTTCTACATAAAAAGATATTTTTCCTCTTTTCTATTTGCAAAAAAAGCGTCATAACCTAGTGTAAAAATATTTTTTAAAACTAATTTAATATCAAAATCACCCACTTGAGTTTGGTCACTTTTAGTTCCAAAAATTTCTTATTAGAACCTTTTTTTAATTAATAGCTATTTTCCTTAACTAAAAGTTGTTAGAAAATACATTATTTATCCTAAACATTGAACCTTCAAAAAAGATTACCAACTTAAAAATTCATCCTTCTCTATCCTTTTATTTTTTTTATCTTTTTACCATTTTTAGGGCTAAAACCAATAATCCTTTTCCTATTTAAAATAAATTATTTACCTAACCTCAAAAATCATATTCCTGATCATATGGTAGAGTATTTTGGGAGGAAAATGTTCAAGCATTTTTTCTTTATTACTCAATTTTGGATAGATATTAAATATTTCTTCCATCCAAAAAATATGTTTTCACTTTTAAGAATTCATTTTTCTATCTTTTTATCGTAAGAGCCCAAATCAACTTTTGGAACCTTTATTTGTATCTCAATACTTTGTAGTAAACATATTTTAAAAATTCACCTCCAAAAATTATTTTTTCCACAAAATAATATTCACTTTTAGCTTTATCCACTCCATGCTTAACACCCAAATCTGGTTTTTTAACAGCTTCCCACGTCAGAATGCTTGATCCAAAATATCCATAACTTAACCAACAATAAAAATGAGATTTTATGACCTAGGATGACTTATACCTTAAGCCTATGATTGACCTATAAAAGGAACCCTCTCAAGGTAAAAAGACACATTGACCAAATTCTTCATAAAGTTTTAGCATAAAAGGAAACCTGAATCTTCGAAGAGCCACCCTTCTCATCAATTCTCCCACAACGAAAAGCTCCGTCTGGAGGACGGGAGAGCACCAAGAGCTAGGGTGCAGCTACTGGGGCCATCACAGCCGAAGGGGAAGTTTGGAGACCCCGACGATTAAAAGCAACATCTTTCAGAAGCACAAATCAGGTAAGAGTTCTAAGAACCCCAATCACACAACCTATTTTGCCTTTTCTAACCCTTTTCTAATAACTAGAACCTTCAAACCTTAATTTGATAATTTTTGTTTTATTTTCTACATAAGTTCTTTACGGGTTTATTATTACCTCTAATCTCTTTTCAAACCCCAAACCTTTGGTCACCAACAAGCTAAGAAAGTATTTGAACTTGTAACACCCCTACTATTAATTCAGTCATTACCGTCCAATTTCCTCGTGCTTCCTGAGTCACGCAGCGGATACATACCTACATACCTCGGGTGATACAATGCCGTTAGTCACCCACGTGACTAACAAGGCTACTACTTCTACATACAGCATCGGTCTGATGGACCGGAATATCCGAGTACTACTTAATACAATACATACTCTCATTACATACTGATTACTACAATACTCCATTCGATACAATACTTCACGACTCCGTACAAGATAATACACTACGCATACCGAGTTTACTAGGTTCCAAAATCAATACAGTACTTCTCCCAAATTCATACACACTTACTAGGAATCAATCTGCTACCCATTCCTCACAAGCTAGATAATTCTAATTACGAGGCGCGCCACCGGTCTCTTCCCTTGACCGTATTCGCTCCGGGTACCTGCACACTAAAAATGTTCCCCCGAGGGGGTCAGCTTTCGCTGAATATGATAACCGCATACCCCGCGTACTAGCGAGGGTACGCCGACCATTTGGTCGAATACATGCAATTCATTTTGCAATGCATACATTCATACATACATACATACATGCTTTCATTCACGATACTACAATACTACACAAGGATACATACGTACGTACAGTACAATACATGCTTGGAAGACAATACAAGTCAACCAATACTTACTTACCATCTTTCAGGATACACATACACAATACATACTCATTACATACCCAATACACAATACGGAGGTACAATTCTCCAATACATACAAAGGTCCAGTTAGCTTCATTACGCACCCGGGTTAATCGGGTGTTCGATACTACTTTACTTCCGGTCAATGACTTACAATAGTCAAGACCAATACACATACAATACTTACTGCTTACATACTTTACTTCCAGTTAAGTCGGTATGACCTCCGGGCAGGGATTACTACATCCCACCACCGGGCTTTAGGGTGGCCCACTAATCCAGGATGCTACCCATTCAAGGGAATTGGTCCAAGGAAAAGATTACAGCCAGGATTCGGATCCAACCTCTTGTGTTTCCTTATCCTCACGCGTGGCCGAAACTATATCGGACTTCTACTCATTCCATTTACTCATTACTCAAGTTAGGAGTTAGAATGTTAGGAATTAGTAGAAGTCAATACTTCATTTCCATACATACATACAATACTCAAGTACACAATACTTACACATACTTCTCAATTCCATTCATTCATTTCATGAATTATACAAACTAATTGTTCAAGGAAATACAACAAGAACAGATAGTTCAAACACAGTTAAGTGCATTATAACTCCGATTCGTGCATTTATCTTATTGGTGATCACATAAGCACACAAATCGGGGTAACCAGGTTAGGATACAGAGCATGAAGAAATCATACCGTTCACCGTTGTATCCGCACTACCGGCTCCTTCGAGGATCAACTATTGGATTCCTATACATACATGCAGTAGTACGATCAATGATCTATTATTGATCTACTTACTCCTTCATTGATACTTTCAATGTATTCTTACCACTTCATTACTTTCTTACCTGGTTATAAAACCATTCTTTCCTTTACTACTTCATAACTTACTTCCTTACACATTTACTTACTTTCTTACCATTACTACTTCATTAATGGTGTATTACTACTTTTATATGCATACCGGTGTATAGGCATATACCTATACACACATATGCTTACTATAGTCATATTATAAAAACACTTTTTTTTTTGTAAGTGTTTGGGCCGTCCGACCCACCGTCCGACCCACCGTCTGACCCAACCCTGGGTCGGACCATTCCAGTAGGTTTTCGTCCTCTGAAATTACTCCCGTCCGACCCAGCACTATTCCGTCCGACCCATACCCTCTGGGTCGGACCATTCCAGAAAGTTTCAGTTTTGTCATCCAAGCCATGTCCGACCCACGTCCGACCCAACCTCTGGGTCGGACGAAGTCAGAAACTTCGATGAAGAAAATTTTTGCCTGTCCAACCCATGTCCGACTCACGGCCCTGGGTCGGACCATTCCAGAAAGATTTACCGTCGTTTCTCAAGGCCCGTCCGACCCACGTCCGACTCACGGCTCTGGGTCGGACGGTTCCAGAAAGTTTATTTTCGTTGTTCAGGCCTTGTCCGACCCAGCGTCCGATCCAGCTGTGGGTCGGACAGTAGCATAACTTTGCTACAGGCCTTGTTTTTCTTTCCCAATTTCACCCATTGTTTCCCCAATCTTCCTACATACATCCTAACATGTTTTAGTGCCATTTAGGCCTCCTAAAATACCTCAATTCATTCACCAATCCCATTACTAAATCCATCAACCCTTTTACACAATTTCCTCACTTCCTTTCAACACTTACAACAGTTTTTCATTGTCTAATGCTACAGATTTTTCTACCACTCCTACCATTCAATATTTTCTCCACCAATGTCACTCCTAGCATCTCAAATACCTCCTCTTACCATGCCAATTCATTTCCAAGCAATTGTACCATCTATACCCAAGTCCAACATTCACTTTACTAAGTCTTATACTCTAGTTCTTCCTAGTTTCTCCAAGGCATTCCTAGCACTCCTTGCTACAGATTTTGCATCCTAGTATTCCCATACTTCAAATACCATTCCATGGTCATTAGACATCCTTACAATCCCCAATACACACCTTGGTTCTCCCATTCACCAAGTCATTCACCAATGCACATATTTCTACTAAAATTTTGCCATAATTCATCTACTTTTCTTACTTGGCCACACATACACATTCTCACCAAATTCATTCCTATTCTAGCCACACCCATACAAGGGTCCTACCAGCACACAAAGCTATATAAACCATCACAATACATCGATACTCCATCATGTGCCAATACCAATACTCATACACAATATACTTGGCTCTAAGGCCTACAATTTACTTACTAATGCACAAATACTCAAACTCCCAATACTACAATACCGATACAATAGTTTAGGTTCTTTTATTTGCTTACCCATTCCCATTACTCCAATGCATTAAATTGAGCATTAAGAAGGAGCTCTTACCTTGAGCTTTTATTTCCTTCAATCCTTTCTCATTTTTTTTCCTCCTTCTTCCTTTCTTGCCTCAAAAATCGATTTTGTGGGGAATGGAGTTGCCAAACTCCATTCCCATCACCCAATGATCACAAACAATTACAATTAATATACTAACCCTTAAACCAATGCTAATTCAATGAAATGTTTAAGGCAAGATTTCTAGGGTTTACCTTTGGAGTGTTTTAGAAGGGGTTTTAGCCCTTGGTTCAAGAAGGTGAATCCACCACCATTGCAAGATTGATATTATGCTCAAAAAGAGAGAGAAAACAAGGCATTACACAAGGGTAAAATCGGTTATGAAGGGCGGTGAAGAAAACTTAAGGTTTTCATAGAGATTTTTACCTTAATGGAGAGAGGAGACTCCAAGCTACCCATTGATGCTATTTTCTCTTTGAATGGGGAATACCCACGAAAATGACTTCCTCATTTTTGGATTTTGAAAAGAGAGAAGTGTAGAGGATGATGAGGGGATTACAATTATGTAATTATTTTTACATTTGGAGCTCAAATGAAGGTAGAGCATGAGGAGAAAGAGGAGAAGCCATGGGAGGTGTTGAAGCTCTTCAAAAATCGCCAGCAAGGGGGAGAGGGAGTTGCAGCCGGCTGGGAAGGAGGAGAAGGAAAGAGAAGAGAGGAAATGAGTGAGTGAGGAGAGAGAGTTCCCTTTTCTTCTTTTGTACTTTTGCTTTTGCTTTTTGATTTACTTATTTGTTACTTGTGTGTGTGTGAGAGAGAGAGCTGTTTATACCCATTAAAAACCGGTCCCCCTACAGTTATACTAGTTGGAGCGTTTTTCGTCTTTTACAGAAAACGCTCGTTATTTTACCCAGTTTAGGTACTGTTCACTAACCGGGCCCGTTTTCCGGAATTTTCTCGTTTAATTACTTTTATTAGTTATTAAGCTTCCATAATTGCTTAATAATTATTATTTAATGATTTATAATTTTTACGGGTCCGTTTGACACTTAAAGTCACATTTTTCGGATTCTCTTGAAAAACGTGCTCTAAAGTTCTATTAACGTTTTAATACATTATTTGGATCCGTTTTCTTCGGGAGTTGTTCCCATATATTATTTAGGTCCTATTAAACCCTTGGAATCCATATAACACGCTAACCGAGGTCTCATACCTCCTATGGTTACTTAACGCTTATTTAGCGTTTTCCGCTTTTTAAGCGTTTATTTATTTCTTTTGAATTTATTTTTCCTTACCAATATTACTTAGGCGTCGTTAGGCCCTTAAATACGTATTATATTAATTTTAATCCCTATATTTAGGTTCGGGGTATTTCAGAACTGGAGCCCTCAAATATCACAAAAAAGTTCCACTGAAAACCCTAAAAACAACCTATTAGGTACCTATACATGACCACAAATGCATTGTCTGACCTCACTGAAAGGGTTACCGAACACATTTATAAACAAAAATAGAAACTAAACGCTTTGTGGTCTCGTACACCTTAAGATTTTCTTCTTTATTTAATTTTCCTTTGTACAACGCCTCTAAAACCTTAATGTTTGTGATCACAGGCAGTCAGGCACGAAGCTTCATTTACTGTTGTTTCCTATTTTTTCTATTTTTCCAATAAAATCCTTATTGTTCGTGGTCACAGACATATGTCAAAATGTAACCTTCTTTTTATGTTTTTACCTTAATCTACCTTATGAGATTTATAACTTGGTTATTCTTTTAGAAAGACCAAAAGAATGTAAAATAAACAATAGCCACTTTAGTTTAAGAGGATAATTATAATCTTTATAGCCTTAAGATGACATTAGTGAAGGAAACTGAACTAAATGGGTAATTGAAGTATTTGAACACTAATAAGTTTCATACCAAGCCTTCCGACTAAAAACTTTAATCTTTCCTTGTTTAAGAGGTTAAAACTTAGGTGGCAACTTTAATAGGTTCGCATGAGTTAACTGGGATAAAATGCTTAGGTTATATAACTTGGTTTAATGACCTTTGTTGAAATACAGACCTAGAACCTACAAACTGATTCTACACATTAGGAAGGTTTTAAACCAGGGCTCATAACTCCTCAAACTATTCATCCAATCTATTAAGCTTATTCTCCTAACAACCATGGAGTTGAAGTTAGGGGACTTGTAAGAGGATTAGTGCCTTTAAAAAACATAGATTGTAAGACGTTTCTCTTTCCTTCAAGAAAAATAGAAATTATGAGGAACTAGTATTGATATGGTTTGATACTTACCCGAACAATACTAGAATTATCTAGGCTATGTTAGAGTTACCAGGGCAACGAAGGTAGTAATTGGCATGTGATGCATTTTACGTGGATAATGCAAGACGTCAGACAATCACTTGATGCCTTATTTTCACACCAGACCCAAAGAAATCAGCGTTGTTGGGAGAAATGCTTAATCCCTACGTACTGGATAGGGATGTCAATCTTGACCCAAACCTGAAATCTAAAACGAAACCCACCCATAAAATTCCAGGTTCAGGTTGAGAAATTTAACTCAAAGATGATTTTCAGGTCAGGTCGGGTTAGCTTAGATACAACCCGTAGTGAAATACCCCAAACCTTTAAATAATTAAATAATGATAAATAAGTATTATTTAGGGGATTATTAAAACCCTGAGAAAAGTATATAAACACTTAGGCGTTAAAATGCACCAAAACTCCTTAAGGTAAAAAACGAGCGTTAAAGCCCGACCTTAAGCTAAACAAGTTATATAAGCTATGAACATCATACGAAGTTAATCAAGGATCATTGTATGACCTTTAAAATACAAGTTCTCAGTCAGAATTGAATAAAAATACAATATGCCCGGGAGTTCCCTTAAGGGCCCCTTAAGGCCCGAGAGTCCCGGAAATACTTTATTAAGTAAAGCAAAACATTACACTTAATTCTAAATACACTATAACACTTTAATGAACATTTAAGATGAAGTTCTCAAGATAAATTCTCAGTTAGAGACAAAGTTCTCGGAGGTTCCCGTGGAGGGTCCCATAAACCCCCGGGAGTGCCCCAGAGAGGTACCGAAGTGGCACGAACTCCAATATAAATCATTCTAAGAGTTCCTATCATCAATATTCATTATTCCAAAGAGGGTTCTCGAACTAATTCCACAAAAATTAACAAAGTGCCCGGATGGATTTCTTAACGCTCCTTTTTGCCTCGAGAGTGTCCCGTTAGCCCGAAAATTGAGTTACAAGTTTATATAACCCCATATAACTCAATGTAACACCTTAACATATTATTATTAACTATAAACAATGTCAAAAAACACTTGGAACTCATAGCGACTAATTATTTCCTAGAAAATTCTTAAAGCACAAAAACGCACCTTCGGGTGTCACAAAAACGCGTTCTACACAATTACCTTGAAATTTTTGAGGAGCCACGAGTTGATAATATTAAAAGGGGATAAATTGAACATCTAAATCAATTGATGGCAGAGCTAAATTCATAGTAAAAGTGGGGGCGATTTTAGGATAAAAAAGGTACCTAAAATCAGCATTTTTACCTTAAAGCTTTCATCTTTTACCATGATGTAAATGCACCAATTAAATGCTGGAACCTATTACACATATTAGTATGATCTTAGTACAATATATAGTAACAAAAATCAAGTTAAAAATCAGACACATCCACTCCCTATTGTATGCGCCATTTAAGGTGGTAAATGACTAGGATTTTTGCAAAATTGTATCTTATGGTAAGATGACTCATCCTAGAAAGTATTATATGTTAGTGTAGCAATTGATTGCAGCCAAATAAGACTCCTCCACCGTATGACCTGCAGAGAATCAAGAAAACATTAGTTAAACAAGTTATAGGAATTAGACTACATAAAATAATAAGCTATAACCTACCTTAATCAAGTTGTAAACAAGCAAACAAAACAGCCATGTGCTGTCATATGGGGCTACCGATTTCTATACAGAAAAGAGGAAGTATGATTGTCTTAATTAATCAAAAGAAAACACCACTAATTAAGCTAGTCTTCTTATCATCAAATGACAAAAACAACTACCTATGTACAGCACCACCATTACCTATTGGAATCAAGGGGAAAGGAGGTAGGCTTCCTTATTAAAATCAAGTGGGAACATATACCTAACTTCCATGATTATCTTGTTACAATTAACAAAATCAAGTTAGTCTCCTAGGACTCCATTAGCCGCAGGTCTACAAGGATTTGGAGCCTCCCATTTCAACCATGGCCGAACACCTACAAGGAAGAAGACAAGTTAGTGTCAATAATCAAGCTTAGTAAATTCAAAAGAAAGATAGCCACCCACATTGTCTTGTCCTCTTCTTACAAGTAATCAACAAAGGCTTCAATTATTTCTTCCAATCAACCGTAGGGCTAGTCAAATTAAGAGACCATTGTGGTCAATTTTGAAATCAAATAATCTAAAACATGTCATAAAATAATGACATGTTACCAACCAGTAATTATCATTTTGATTCAGCCTTGTTTTCCTTAAGACCTCACGTAGCCACATTCATTTCCTTGCCCTCATCACCGAATTGGTAAGGCCCTTGCTAGCTCTCTTTCTTCTTACTTTGTCATGTTAATTCCTTAGAGATTTAAAGCTCCATTAATGGTGTTCTAAGTTCTAACACCATTTTAATGAAATTTCCTAGTTAAATCTCCTAAGTCTTGAAGCAAGAAATCATCCTAGCAACTTCTACAATTTTCGCCAAGCTTAGGTGTTCCAAGGAGGTTCCTAGATTCAACAACAACACAAGGAACAACAAGATCAAGTTAAGGTATATTTTTATGTTGAAAATCCTAGTAAATTACCTTAAGGAATTTTTGAAATGTAAGAGCTTCTAAATCCATATTCTCTTCATTATTTCATGAAGGAAACTTGGATCTACAATCATCCCAAGGTGTATCAAAAATACCTTGTTAAATTCCTAAGGTAAACTCTTGTAAAACTACTCCAAATCTTATTTATAATGTTGTTAGAAGTCTAACAAATGGATCTCCTAAATATATACAAGGAGGCCGAATTCTCTTCATCAAAATAGCATTTGGAGAGCTTGGAATTCAAGGAGAAATCAAGTACAAGAATTGTCTTGATTTAAGGAGTAAGTTTATATAATTAAGATTTATTAAGTTTAAGCTTGGTTTAAGCTTCAAACTTTGGTATAAAAATTATATATAACCTCTAAATAAATTAAGGCCGAAATACTATGGGTTATAATACCAAGAAAATAATTTATAACATATAAGGTAAGGTTATTACCTTAAGGTATAAATATGTATCACAAAAATTAATTATGATACATAAATGGTCAAACCGGATTATCTAGGGATTTAATGTTCTATTTTGAGTTTATAATCATTCTAAGTCATTAGTATAGTTTTTAGAAGTGTTATATGGCTTATATACATTTATATATACATATTATAAGGTTTAAATCAAGTTTTAAAACTATATGGTAAAGGAATATTAAAACCGAGAGCAAAGTATTTCATTTGATGATTTTTGAGATATATATATATAAGTGTATTAGCTTATATTATAAATTTTGGGATTATTAAAAATAGTTACAAGTATTTAAATGACTAGTTTAATAAGTTATGTAGTTAAAATGTAAATTTTAAAAGGTTTGGTGTGGTAATTATAATTACCGAGAATTAAAGGGGTGATTTGGTATATTTATGTTATAATATAGGGTAGGAATTGATATTATGAATTTTGGTAAATTTAAATAAGTGTTTAAGTGTTAAAATAACATTTTATTAAGTTTTGAGGTTATTTTGTAATTATTGGAAAATATAGTGTATGGTCAAGAATTACTTATGATTTTATGGGTTTATTATAGTATTAATTATGAAATTAAGTCTTGGTCAAAGTGTTGACCAAAAACTTTGGGTTAAAATGATTTATGACATAAAATATTAAGTTTATAAAAGTCTTGGGGTGAATATGTAATTTATGGAAGATTCTATGTAAAACCGAATTGGTTTGGGGTGAAATCATAATTTAAGAAAATATATGGGTTACTTCGGTTATTTAAAGAAATAAAATATTTAAACTATAGTTTATAAGTTAATATGTAACTTATGTAAAGTTTTGGGGTTTAAAAGTGAATAAAGGAAAATATAAGTGAAAACCGAAAATTAAGGGGTTTATTTGTAATTTATAAAAGTTGGTATAATGAGATTGTAATTTACGAAAAATGAGGTGGATATTTGATAAATTAAAAAGGTAATGTGATTAATTAATAATTACAAAGGTTAATGTGGGTAGTTAGTGAATTATAAAAGTTATAAGGTTATTTGGCGAATAATAGAAGTTAATATAATTGTTTGACAAAATTCCGAAAATTAAAATGGGTATTTAGTAAATTATAAAAGTATATGGTTGTTTGGTAAGTTGTAAAACTTAATGGGTTCAAATCATGTTTACCGGAAACTATATGTGGTTATTTAGTAATTTATAAAGTTGTTGGGTATAAAATATAAAATATCAAATTAATAAGGTTGGTTTTGTAATTTAATAAGGAAGGGAAGTAAAACTAGGTAATATAATGTATTATGGTATATTATGAAGTATAATATAAAGTTTATAAAATAATTATGGTTATAATAAAAATGACCAAGGGATATAATATAAAGAATAAGTGGAAATAATTATGAGTATATAATTAAGGAAGTAGAAATATACTACAAGGTGGAAATTCATTATCACATGTGAATATCACATAAAATAACGAACTGTTGAACTATCTAGAGTCACTGTAAAATAACAGGGGGAAATAAAGAACTTACAGGATTAGTATATTACAAGTATTAGTTCTACAGTGACAGTACTGTAATGTTTAGTGAATAGTTATATTAATATTACCCGGTGTTGCATGTTTAGATAACAGCGTACGGGAAGGGACTACTGAACAGGAATTTGTCAAGCTAGCAGTTACTTGGTGAACGGTATGTTAATTGTGTGGTCTGAATGTCCTAAGGATTTTCCTAAGGTCCAGACGTTGTGTGTTTAAATTGTTAAGAGCGATATCTGTGATTTTTGTATATGATATTGTAAATTGTATTGCTCGACACCACTGCGTTTTATTTTTACGCGAACGTCTTATGACTGGAAGTTTATACATCTAAACCGGAACAAGACTAACTGACCTTTAGGTATTATAAACCTAACTGTATGTCAACTGTTATGTCTTAACTCAAGAGATTGGTTTTATTCACTGACAAAAACGGCTACTTATAAAGAGTGAATCAGACTGTTTCGACTTTCTGGTTGCCGCTCGTGATCACTACGAGAGACTTCAATGGGGAGTCACTCAAATAAATCCATCAGCCACCTCGGGGATGGCCGGGCACTGTCTTGGTGCACAGGTTCGACCGGATCGGTCATATATATATTGTCCAGGGCCATAATATTAGCTGGTACGGTTCCATTGGAACCCCAGGGTACTAACTTTCCATTAATAATTATTAAAGGATTGTCTGACTTGACGCCTGAGGTGGAATTTAGTTGGAAAGGGTTTAATGATTGATTTAAAGGATAAGGGCCAGGTGGCCAACTAACAAGTACAGTTTAATACGCGTATCTTGTTTGGTGATTGTTATGGATTATTAATGTGTGTTTATTGGTTATTGTTATGGATTATTGTTGTGAGGTTATTGGTGTTGTGTACTATTGTACACTGATGTTTACAGGTGAATTGTTAAGTGATTGTTAAATGTTTACAGTTATTACTGTTATTATTGTAAACCGGTATTTCATGTAAAGAACCTAATATCAAGATGACTAATACGACTTAAGGAGTCCAAATGATTTAAGACTACATTTAGCATACCAGCATTTCGATTGCTGAGCCCTTCAATGGGCCAAAAATTCCAGGTTATTGAAGAAGACTCAAGCCGGAGTGCGGGACATGGGGGTAGCTGATGTGTTTTCAACAAACACCGTTGGTTTTATTTTGCATTGTATTAAGGAGGTTGTTGTATTCAGATAGTTGCTCATTTTAGTTGGATTTGGTTTGTAATAATTAGAGTGCTCAGTATCTGGGGTTGTAGTGTTGGAAAGAGTAGGGATGCCTTGTTGCTCACAAGGGTGAGTAACGGCGTGTAACACCAAGGTAGATAGTTTTATTTTCCGCTGCGAATTGTTATTTATTATGCTACGACTTGCGACGTTGTCACAGGTTTAGGACTAGGGGTGTTACACGTAGTGTGTCGGGTCAAACCCGGGTGGGTCGGGTTAAACCCGTAACCCGGTATTGAAGAGGGCAAAGGGTAAACCTAGAATAATCGACCGGGCATTTACGCCTGGGCGCACCGCAAACTTATAATAGAGCAAAAGCGACCGGGCATTTACGTCTGGGCGTACTATAAGCTTGTAATAGAGAAAAAACGACTGGGAATTTAGGCTCGGGCATACCTTAAAAGACTTGTAATAGAAAGAAAGCTACTGGGCATATAGGACCGGGCACACTAGAAACAGGACAATTTGTAAGACAAAGAGCCGACCGGGCATTCAGGCCCTGGCGTAGGCAAATGATAGTTTAGTGTAAAAAGACGTGTTATATGTGACAGTCTGGCATATAGAAGAGGCATTGTAGCAGGTCTATAAATTGTGTATCACCCCCCCCCCCCCCCCACATAAGAAGATCATCATGATTCCTAGCCAAAAGTCTCTCTCTCCTTTAAAACTCAACTCGTGTAAACTGTGAAATGGGGTGATTTGCACTGAGCACATAAGTAAGTGGTCTCTCACTTTTCACTAGAGATCATGGAGCTAAGGGGTCATGAAATTAACATCTACATTTTGGTGCTGCTTGTGGGAAGCGAACAGCTTATAAGCTGTGAAATTTCTCCAAAAACAAAGAAATATGCTAATCTACGGAAAATGTGTTTTTGCAGGACTCTCACAATGCCTCTAAAACAAGAAAAAACTGCAAGAACAAGCACCGAAGGACAACAAGAATCAATCTCGAAAAAGGACTCTGAAGAAATGCTAAAAAACCTAACAATAACCATAAACGAGATAATCGTCTAATAGGATCGGGGTGCTGACCGAGTAGGTCTAAGGTGTTAGTCTCAGACCAACCCTACATGGAGACAGGTATTTGTAAAGATGATAATGCGGAATCTTTTGTATAAACTCAACAAGATAGGATTCTACTTATATTGAAATTCGAAGTGAATTACAACCTAGCTTCCTATCTTGGGATTCGATAGAGGTATTCTATCTCATCCAACACTCACTCTACTCTAGGTGTAGATCAGTGCGTAACAAATACCAAAGGGAGTGTTTTGTGTGCTCTATAGGTAATAAAAACCTAAGCTAAAATGGCAAAGTCTCACTAAGATCTCTCGAAAATAATATCTCTCTCAATATGACTCTCTCTCTAGGAAATTTGGAAGTGAAAGCCCCAACGGTTACAAATGACTTATAGGTGCTTAAATACTGATAATACCTAAAGTTTCCGCTTCCATAATGTGAAAACTCATGTTTCCACGACGTCCCATGTCTTCCCACTATGAATTGGGCGGGAAATATCTCAACTACTCTGCAGAGGGACTCGTTCTGGCGCTCTTTAACCTTGACCGCCTTGATTTTTGGGCCTGATCATATATGAACGTGTGTGACAGTTATTTCCTTAAATTTCTCCACGTTTTAACAGTAGAGGTTCACCTCATAGCTTCTAGAACTTTCTAGGAGAATATTATGTCATAGAACGACTCCTTCCGCAGTCAAACTCCTTTGTCACCCAGACTTACTCTGATGCTATTTTTAGTGAGACTTCTTCTGTCACCAGACTTGCTCTGTTGCCATTATCAGCAAAACTTTGGGTTCCAACATCGTCAAAGGAAATGAGCAGTTAAATAAGAACTTATCCAAAAGGACGAAGAATATCATAGGAGGTGGGAAGAAGTGATAGAAGCAATGGAAATATTGAAAGCAAAGGATTCTGAAGGAAGTAATGAGAAAAGGAAAAGCGAACCAAAAGAATCATTGCCATAAGTGATCATTGAACAAGAGGAAGATGAAGACATAATTGATATGAGCCTATACCCCTTTTCTGAGCAAATTAGAAAAGTAAGGCTTCCTCCCTATTTAGTAGCTCCATCAATTAAGAAATATGATGGAACGGCCGATCCAGCTTAACATGTCAAAATATTTATGTTCACCATGTACACACACAGCATCATTGAACGCTCTCTAAGAGAGCACTGAGTTGTGGATATCAACCAGGCCTCCACAATCGATAACAAGCTTCAAACAACTGACAGAAAAATTCCAACAATACTTCACCGCAAGCAAAAAAATAGAAAAGGAAACCATCAAGCTCATGGATATCAACAAAAAGAATGGAGAAACCGTTAAAGAATACAACAAAGTATTCGATACACAAGTAACCGAGATCGAAGATGTAGATGAGAAATACTAATCGAGGCTTTTGGAAATGGACTAGCGCACCCAGGCTTACGGGGAAGATTGCTACAAAAGCACCAAAGACTCATGGATAACTCTCATATATGCTCCATGAATTCCTAAAATCTGAACCTGCTGAAAACAAGGCAAAAAAAAAGTTGATAGTCTACTTCAAGAATCATGTCTCAACAAGAAAGAAGCCCACGGGGGGAAGTTTCTCAGGCGGTGGACCATCTTCAAGGGGAGGATCCAGGTATAAGACATATTCCAAGAGCCCACCGATCCCTAATCCAGCATACTTTGGAACAAAGGTGATAGAGATCAATCTTGGGCGGTATGCAAGCGTAGTCAAAGACAGGTTTCTTCCTCTGCCAAGAAAGACTTCGCCAGGAGAAGTACCCATCGCATTCTATGAAAATCATGGACATTATAATCACAGGATGACAAATTATGCTACCCTATTATAGAATTGACGAGCTAAGGAGGAAAAAAAACCATACTCAGGGAATTAGAAGTCAAGCAGCAACTACCCCGCGAGCAACAACTATTCTACCCGGACCAAAACAGAAAAGGGAGAGGAAGTTCACCCAAAATAGGCCACAACAAATCATTTGAGGTCATAACAGGTCTGTAAAATTGTAAAAGGAATAAAAGAAAAATAATAATGAATGAAAAAGTATAAACACCTTTTTCTTATTCTTTCAAAAATACTTTTTTTCTGCAAAAGTGTAAACATAATCGTTTTTCTTCAATAAAAAGGAGAAGAAGAACCTCTGCTGAGGTTAAAACTTAATTCAACAAGTGTACCGGTCTTTAAAAACTTGTTGGGGTTAAAACCTAATTTGGCAAGTGTATCGGTCTTTGTAACAAGTTTTCCTAAGGTATTCCCTAAGGTTATCGAATCAAGGAGGTTGTATCTAGTTTCATCTTAATCTAAAACAACTATTAAATTACAGAAAACAGGAAATTAAGGGGCGGTTTAATTACTGAATTTGTAACTCTAAAATAAAATAAAATAAACAATAATAAGAACAATGACTGCAAAAAAGAAAAGTGTTTTTTTCTTGATAATTATGGGAGAAATCCCAGTTTACTACTCCTCCTAAATCCTCGGTTCCCTTCTCAATGTGTTTACCAAATTCTAGATTAAAATCCCAGATCAGGTTATTTCGCTCTCGGTCTCCCGCTCGGCGAAATCTAATTAACAATTACCATACCCTAACTCTCGTTATGAATTTCCTAATTGCTAACTTCTTTAAGCATGATCTAGTTAGATAATTAGTTAAAATTTTAGAGGAATTTCCGTCTCCAAATTAATTGGTTGTGTTCCTATAGTCTATTGTATGCCACAGTTCTCACTTGTAAGCAACACAAACTAATAAACTCTAATAATTGGCTAGATCATCTGAGAATAAATATAAACAAAGAATAAATACTTTAATCTGCTTAAAACAAGTAAATTCATAAAGATGATGGAACCTTGAATTCAGATTACATAGCAAACCGGAATCTAAAAGTACTACTCAGCCATAGACATGATAACAAAGCACAAATATATGAAAAATAGTCTAGAAAAGGTAGAACAAGAAGAAACTCTGATTTGGAACTCTATGGCAGAGTCTCTGTCTCGAATCCTCAATCTGATTTGCTCAATCTCTTAGAAAAATCATCAAGAACCGTTAACTTCTCTCTCTCTCTCTCTCTCTCTCTCTCTCTCTCTCTCTCTCTCTCTCTCTCTCTCTCTCTCTCTCGAGTCAAAATTAGCAAAAACTAGAGATCCAAACTATCAAAACCCTAACCTCTCTCTTAATACCGCATGACGATCTCTTTTATTATCTTTTATTTTTTTATCAAAAGAGATCTCTGACCCTTCTCTAGTATTGGTTCGGGTTTGTAAACAAGTATACAAACCCAGACCATTTCTAAAAGTACCCAGTAAGTTTCACGGAAGGATGGTCCAGGTTTATAAACAAGTACATAAACCTGGAGCATGTCTAAAAGTAGGCAGTGGGTTTCTCGGAAGGCTGATCTGGGTTTACAAACAAGTACTCAAACCCGGACCATGTCTTAAATTAGGCAGAAGAATCACTGAAGAGCTGGTCCGGGTTTATAAAGAAGTACACAAACCCGGACCAGTGGTAAACTTGCACTTTCCCTTCAAAAAGCATCATTTGGCTCCTGGTTTGGCTTCCATTGGTTGACTCAAGTTCCATAGACATCATTTAAGCATTTTCTTAAGCTTTTTTACCTTGAAAAGTCAACAAACCACTCATAAGAGACAAATATAACAATTAAACATAATTAAGACAATAAAGAGGGAAAGTCAAAACATAGATAATTAAGCATGAATTAGCCTAGTAAACTTAGGCAAATTCCTGACTTATCAACTTCCCCACACTTAATCTTTGCTTGCCCTCAAGCAAATACAAACATACTGAAATTTTACATGATAGAGTTATCAGTTTAGAACCGTGCACAAGGAGATCTAATAATGAAAAACAGTCACAGAAAATAATGATCCACACTACAGGTTTCCGTAAACAGGGAATCGGGATATACTTTTCAAAAGCTTAAGACACATTACAAAACCATTTGGCTCAGATTTCACCCAGGGACTACTCTCCAATTAACTTTCCACAATCCATGGACGACAAGGGGTAAGAAGTAATATCATATTCCATATTACCTTTCATTACCACGTACTCATAATCAAGAAAGAATATGCACTTTGCATTTGAAATTAAGAAATTTCTTTACCCTTCTAAACAAGCATTAAATTTCTTTTTTCTTAAATCCCTCAAACTCTTCTCCCCATCTATGTAGCGGTATTAGGTCTTCCATCCCAGATCTGAGGACCTTAGGTAGATGAGTGATGAGGCACCCTAAGGACTTAATTACCAAATGGACGAGGCCTGTTTTGGGCAAAAAGCTCGATTAAAGGAGTACCTTGTCTTTGTCCTTTCCTTCCTTTCATTCAAGAATCATTTCCAAAGTCCGCGAGTAAATCAAGACAAACACTTACACTAATAGTCTTATTTTTTAAATGAAGAACAGAAAAGCATTTACCAAAATTGTACATACAAGCAGTGCAACCAGAATTTCCACAACTATTATTCGGTTTCAATCTCAAAAAGAAACTAGTGCTACTTGTACGGCGTTCCAAACCAACTTTTCCAACCACTTAATAAGACTAAAGTATGTTATGTAACAAAAAAAATTGAGGGCCAATAAAAATGTAGTGAAAATTAAGTGATAGTGTTAATAATGTCCAAAATTAGCACATTCAAATGTAGTTGAGAATGATCAATCATAGCTACAGGGAAGGTATGTCCTTCATAGCTAAGATCTGACCTCGCAAATGAAGATATTCCTTGTTCAAATCTTTTATGGTACGCCTGGGCCTAAATGCTCGGTCTCTTTTTCTCTATTCAAGTTTATAGTATGCCAGAGCGTAAATGCCCGGTCACTTTTGCTCTATTATAAGTTTGCGGTCCGCCGGGGCGTAAATGCCCGGTCGCTTATCCTAGGTTTACCCTTTGCCCTCTTCATTAGTCCCACAAGTTCTACCTGTTCTTTTAAAAAGTGGAACTTCTTGCACTTTTTTGGCAGGGCAAAAGTTTCTAGGATGAATTTTCGTCATTTCCTTTCCGTCGTTTCAATGTCTGTGGATGCAGCCTCATTTGGTGTTGATTTTTCTTTCTTTGTTATTCTTCCTTAGTCCCACAAGTTCTTTTTCCTTGATGCTGCATGGATAAAGAAATTTCTCCCGGTGCCCGAAATTTGTACCCGCTCTTTCCTTTCTTTCTAGGAGTTACTTTTGGTCCTTCTTACACCTGATTCGTTTGTGGGTAAATACGACCATTCTACCGCGGAAGTTATAGGGTCCCTAATATCGTTTTACCGTCTTTTTGCTTCCCCTGTGTAAATTTCTCAATTTCTCGAATTATGGCCCCAAAATCTGCTGCTGCTGCTAGGACAAAGAATTTTGTGGCTGCATCCGACTATATCCAAGGTGTTTACGAAGGTAAAGATTTCCATCCAACTCTGCTTTTGCTGGAACGCTTTTGAAAACCGTGCAACCCTTCCTCCATTCTTGATAATTGTGCCTTAATGAACACTTTAAGAGATATTAAAGTTCCCCCTGGTACTCAAATTTTTTTGCCGTTAGTAGATTGCATCCTTTCGATGATTTTGTCTTAGGGTTCATAGTTTGTCCTGATTTCTTTCTTCGGGGACTTATGATCCCTCCTTATCCCTTCGTTCATGGTTTTCTTGTTCGGAGGTGTTGTAACCTCTTGCATCTTCACCCAAATGCTCTTGCTAGTCTTAATGCTTTTGTTATCCTTTGCACAAAGCATATAATCCGTCCCTTGGCTACCAAAAACTTGTTCAATACTTCACTAGCCTGGTTAACTCAGAGGATCTTTCGATTTCTACAAAGACGAGATATGCCTTTTTTCGCTATAACAAAATCGAAAAGGGGTTGGATTCAAAATGGTTTGTAGTCTTCCCTCAGCCTGGGCGAATTTGGGATTTCCCTACTGTTCTACCTTCGAGAAGGGCCAGTTATGCGCTCCCGCTCTTCGCGACTCTGAAGTTCCTATTTCAAGGATCTTGAAGAATATAGACAAGGATCCTCTGCATGTGACCTCATACTTTACTATAGAGAGCCAGCAACTCCTGCTCGAGAGTCTTGACAGTATGCTTCAACCTTTTTCCTTTTAGCTTTCCTTCTTTTATCTTGATTTTGCCTTACTTTTAATCCTTCCTTCTGGCATACTTCTCTGTTATAGGATCGAAGGTCGAGCCTTTGTACCAGTGGAATTTTGTTACTTTCAAAGTGGGAGACACCCGAGTGGATTATTATGCTTCTGTTGTTGCTGCTACTAATGAGGTGGCTCGGAGGTCAGCTAACACTTCCCCTGTGGGTATTTGGGCTTCCAGTTTCTCTGCTTAAAAAAAGACAATGAAAAATGAAAGGTAACTCCCCAAAAGGACGAAAGATGATATATAGTAAAGTGCCAGTTACCTCCGAGTCAAGAGAGACTTCTTCTATTCCAGGTACATGGCATATTGTGCCAGAGTTGGGGCGTCGAGTTTTCCTTCCTTATACCCCGGGGTAAAAGCTTAGTTTGAGTCCTTGTCCAGATAGAAGATCAGGTAGTGTGACCCCCATTTCATCATTTTTCACTGACTTAATGGATTATTTCTCTTTAGATAATGCCCCAGATACTATTTTAGAAGGGAAAGGGAACTTTGTTTCTGACCCTTTGCCCAGAGGTGTCTTTTCCCCTCTTTTGTCTTTAGTTTTACTTGCTTTTCCCTTAATATTTCTAAAACATATTTTGCTCCTTTTTATAGGCCCTCCTTTGTCTAGTGATCCTGCTGCTGAAAAGGAACATTCTCAATGACAACCCCAAGGTGTTGTCATTTGAGAAGGTGTGTCTTTAAAGAGGGGGCCATCGATTTCGCCCGGGGAAAAGGGGAAAAACATTGTGTATTTCCACCGGTCCCAAACCAAAGAGGTGAAACATATTGCTAAGAAGGCGAAGCCATTGAATATTTTCAACGTTAGTTCCTCCCTATAGAGTGAATCTCCTATTGCCTACCGGGCTGTCCCTGAGAACCCGGAGCTTCAGAGCAAGATGCGAGAAGATACCCTGGCTTCTCCATCCTCTCCTCATCTAGAGGTCATCATGCTATCTACGGCCCATCTCCAAAGGAGGGCTGGTTCTACCATCGGGGTCAGCCCATGTGGGGAATTTTGAATGCTGAAACTCTCTCATACTCTGATCCCTGGAAGGAGGCGGCCACCTTATCTAGTACATCGGATGGCATCTTCACCCCGAACCAGACCATCACACCATTAAAGGAGAATCTTCTCATCAGGGAGGGTGCTGCTGATGCTATCATGCGACATTCCATTGCTCACGATCAAGCCCTGGACCTCATGTGGCAAGGACTCTACCGGGTTTGTAATTTTGTACTTACTTATATTGTTTCCTTTTCTTCGTTCTTTTTATTACTTATAACTCTCTCTTTTTTATAAAGACGGATGGATAAGGCAGAGAAAGAGCTCTGAGAAGCATGGGCTTCTCATCAATGCTTTATCGACAATACCATACGAGAGTTTGACTTCAGAGTGAAGAAGTGTACTTTCGTTTTAAACAAGGAGCTCTCTCAGGCCCGGAAGTCTAAAACTAGACAGGGTAATGAATATGAGGCCAAGATGAAGGAACTAAGAGATTATAACCTTTCACTGAATATTAATATAAAATCCCTAGAGGTGGAGGCTCTTTTGTCAAAACAGTTGAGAAATAGTTTTAACAAAGAAAAGGAAGAGAGGTTGAAGAAATTTTTGGACTTAGAGATTTTGCTAGAGCAGGCAAAGGTTGCTTTTGGCCCGAAGAAGGATGTGTGGTCACAGAACTGGACGGTTTGGAGGCTTCATTGGCTACTTTACAGTCTAAAAATTCTGCGCTTTAGCTCAAGCTTTCAGAGAAGGAGAAGGCTTCTGAAATAACATCCGCGCAAGTTACCTTTTGTCTTACCCCTTTTTAACGAGTATTACCCGGCGTCGCTCAAGGCTTGTGAAAAAACATCCTCTTTTAAAGTCTGCTTTCTCTTTTATTTTTTGCTTATTCTTTTAGAAAATTCTAGACCGAAAGAGCTTCTCAACCATATTAAGGATCTTAATGAGGAGATCATGAGAAAACTTTCAGCTGATGTTATTACTGCCAAGTTCAAGAGCGCTCGCTATGGCTATCTGATGATCAATCTTGAGGCTCAGGTTGAAAATCATGTTACTTTTACTTGGTGGAGTCAAGATGAACTTCAAAAGAAGAGCGACACCCGCTCGAGTTTAAAGAAGCTGCTTACTTCTCAATGTGGGAAGTTTGCTAGTGAGTGTCATCAACCGGTGTCAGACTTCTTCCTTAAGAAGGGAATGATCCCATATAAGGCTTTATGCTCCAAACCAGAGTTTGAGGAAATAGCCTGGAAGTCTCAGTTCTTTGAAGAAAACAAGAAGTTCGGGTGTCTTCCTGGCCAGACATGGTTCAAGCCTAGTCAGCCTTCTTTTATGGCTTCTAGGGGAGCCCGCCTGGGGGGGGGCTTCCACAAATTAATGAGACGGCCAAAGCTTCTGGGTCTAGCAAGAGTGTCTCTAATCCTATAACAAACACAGTTGACAAGGACGTTTATAGCATACAATAAGGATACTTTTAAGCTTTTTTTCTGTGTAAAAGACATGGTTGTACTTTTTTTTTTTATGTTTTTGTTACCCTTTTATGTAAGACACTTTATCATCTCCCCTTAATGGAAAAATTATTCTTTCCTTTTTCATTATGTTTTATGAGTGGAAATACTATTCTATTTTTTGAGATAATCTTGGAGCGATCGGGCTTTCTAAAAAAATGTTTATTTTATTTTGAGACATGCCAATAGCGACTGAGATTTCCCAAAAGTTTCTTTTGATATGAGATTTTTTGCAAAAACAATTTCCCTTTTTTTAGTAAAACATTTTCCCGGGGCCTTTTCTTCCATCCTCTTTCCATATCTAATGGAAGGTTCACCTTGTATATTTTCCCTACCACATACAATGGTGGGTTCGTCTTTCTCATTCCCTCTACCATATTCAATGGTGAGTCCGTCTTTCTTATTCCCTCTACCATATGGAATGGTGAGTTCGTCTTTCTTATTCCCTCAACCACATGCAATAGTGAGTTTGTCTTTCTTACGTTCGGACATTCCCAATGTTGCTGGGTCAAAAAATTTGAGCTAGAATTTTTATTCTCTTTTCCTTATACACTTGCTTACATACTTTTTTCTTTACACAGAGATTTTTTTGAGGCACTTTTTAGGCCATGAAGGTGGAAAGTTTGTAACCTTCTAGGTTTTTGAGTCTATAGGATGCTTTTCCCGTTTGGACACTTATAATGTAAGGTCCCTCCCATTGTGGTTCTAACTTCTTTGGTTGCTTGACTTCTCTTAATACCAGGCTGCCCAGGGTAAATGATCGTTCCCATACGCTTTGGTTGTAATACCTTTCTATTCCAACTTTATCCTTTTATGACTTTATCTCAGCAATCATCCTTCGCTCCTCTAGAAGATTTGGATCATCTTGAATTTTTTTTATTGTTTCCTTCTTCATCATAAAGTTCTACCCTGGGGGATGGTATTGTTACTTCCACGAGCACAATAGCCTCCAGGTCATTTGTCAAACTGTAAGGAGCTTCACCGGTTGGGCCTTTCTTAGTTGTTCTGTACACCCATAAAACTTGTGCTAGTATCTCTGCCCATCTCCCTTTTTTCCATCAAGATTTTTTTTATTACCTTTACTATTTGACCATTAGTATTCTCAACCTGCCCATTTTCCTGCGAGTGTGCCACTGAAGCGAACCCGAGGTTAATATTCCATCCTTCACAGAATGCTCGAAAGCTATTGTAACTGAATTGTGCTCCATTATCTGTTATGATGATTCTTGGCAATCCAAATCTGCATATTGTATTTTTCTAAACGAACTCCTTAGATATTATTGTTGTTATTGTCACTCTAGGGATGGCTTCTGCCCATTTTATGAAATAATCTACAACAACATACATGAACTTGTATATTCAGATCTACATATTAGGTGTTTTGTTAGCTTTTTTTCAAAAGAAAGAAATTTGTTACTTTAAGTTTGAGTTTTGTCTATATTGAAGAAACCTATTTCCCATAGGGCTATGGCCACCTCCAGACGTTGGATTAGTGCTTCATACTCCGCTTCATTGTTTGTTACCTCAAACTCCAGCCTGAAAGCGTAATTTAGTTCTCTTCCGTCCGGGGTGTGAACAATCACCCCCGCGTCTGCCCCTGTTTTGCATCATGCCCCGTGTACATGGATTATATATAGCGCTTGGAAGATTTCTTCCTTTTGAGAGAAAACTGGTTTTTTTGATGAAGTCTGCTCGAGCATGTGCCTTTATTGTGGTCCAGGGTGCATAGTGGATCTCAAACTGTGTCAGCTCAATAATCAAGCTTACCATTCGCCTGGAGACATTTGGATTGTTAGCTATCTGCTTAAGTTGTCAGTTAGTCCGGACATAGATCCAGTGTGATTGAAAGTATGGTCTTAGCTTTTCGGAAGCTACCACAAGTGCAAACATCACCTTTTTTATGTTTGTATACCTTGTTTATGCTGGTGTTAAGATTATCCCTGTGTAATAGACTAGAATTTCCTTTTTTTTCTTCCATGACCAAGACTGCAACCACTGCCCATTCAAAGACTCAAATGTATAGGAATAAATCCTGGCCCGAGGCTGGCACTCCTAACTTGAGCAATTTTCTAAGCATATCTTTGATATTTTCAAAAGCTCTGACACATTCTTCTCCCCACCGAAACTATTTATTCTTTCTAAGTATATTGAAGAAAGTAATGGATTTTTCTTGAAGCTTAGAACATAATCATCTTAGAGTAGTGAGTCTTCCATTCAAGGCTTGCACATATTTGATGTTCTTTGAATGTGATAGACATAAGACTGCTTGGGTGTTCTGTGGGTCAACTTCTATCCCCCTTTTCTTCACAATGAAGCCTAGAAACTTTCCCCAAGTCACTCCAAAGACACATTTTTCTGGGTTCAGCTTGACTTGGTATTTGTCCAAGGTGTCAAATGTTTCTTCCAAATCCTTCACATGTTGTTTTTTGGAGTTACTTATTACAACGATATCGTCTACATAGGCTTTGACATTTCGAGTTAGAGTCCCTTAAATACTTAATCGATCATTCTTTGGAAACTTGCACATGCATTCCTTAAACCAAAGGGAATTACCTTGTAACAAAGGTTTCGGAGGAAGTAATGAAGGAAGTTTTGTCCTCACCCATTTTATACATCTTGATTTGGTTATGTCCTGAGAATGCATCTAAAAAACTTAGAACAGTACTATGTGCTATTGCAACGACTAATTTTTCTATTAAAGGAAGAGGGTAGAAATATTTTGGGCAGACTTTATTCAAATTTGTAAAGTCTACACACATCTGCCATTTTCCATTAGCCTTCTTGATCATGACCACATTGGCTAGCCACTTTGGGTAAGCTAGCTCCCTTATGAATCTGGTCTGGAGGAGCTTATCTACTTCCATCCGGGCCGCTTCATCTCTTTCCCTTCCAATTTTTCTTGTTCTTTGCCTTATTGTCGGGTGCTTCAGATTAACACTTATATTATGTTGGACAATGTTTGTATCGACTCCAGGCATATCCTTTGTTTTCCACCCAAATGCCTCCATTCTTTTTTCCAAGAATCTCATTAAATGAGTCCGTCCATTCCCATCAAAGGAAATTCCAATTTTAAAGAATTTAGAAGGGACAAGCGTTAAGGGTACCTTTTTTGTTGGATCAGTTGATGAGTTGTAACTCCTTTGCTCTCCTCTTTGTTCCGGGAGACCTAACTATTTTTCGTTGTATTCAGCTATAGGCCTGTTGTTTTGACTATGTCGTCCTCAGGGAATCCTTCTACTATTCTTACCTCACATACTCGAGCTGACTTTTGACTGCGCCTTACGGTTACCATTTTTCCATAACTGGTAAGGTACTTCATTTTCAAGTAGTATGTGCTACATATAGCTTTGAAAGTGTTAATCCTTGGGCGCCCCAGGTACATATTGTAGCCTGAGAGCCCCCTTACAATGTATACGGTGAGTTTTTCCATTTGTCTTTAATCCCCCTATCTAAGGGTCATTGTGATGTCTATGCTTCCAGAGGCTTTTGTGGTGATTCCTCCCACAAATCCCCCAAAGATTGCAGTATATGGTTTTACATTTTTCTCCAGGATCTCCAACCTTCTAAAGGTTTCTAGGGAGATGATATTTGCCCCTACACCACTCACAAAGATCCCATCCACCATTTTGTTATTTATTTGTGACCTGATTACCAACAGATCATTGTACGGATAAAAAGCTCCCTCCTCGTCATCCTCAATAAAGTATATAGGAGGTGGGGTTGCTCGCTTTGCAATTTTCTTTTATGGTAATTCTTGATGTACTTCATGAACATGCCTTTGGCTTTCATTTGCAGTGTAAGGTCCTAAATTAAAAAAATAGACCTATACTTTGCTTATTGGGAAAGAAATATGTTAGAAAACAAGGAGGTTGATAAGTCAAGAATTTGCCTAAGTGTACTAGGCTAATTCATTCTTAATTATCTATGTTTTGACTTTAAATTCCCTCCTTATTGTCTTAATTATGTTTAATTGTTATATTTGTCTCCTATGAGTGGTTTGTTGACTTTTAAGGGTAAAAAGCCCAAGAAAAATGCTTAAACGATGTCTTTGGAACTTGAGTCAACCAATGGAAGCCAAACCTGGAGTCAAATAATGATTTTTGAAGGGAAAGTGCAAGTTTACAACTGGTTCGGGTTTGTGTACTTCTTTATAAACCCGGACCAGCTCTTCGGTGATCCTTCTGCCTAATTTCAGACATGGTCCGGGTTTGAGTACTTGTTTGTAAACTAGGATCAGCCTCTCGAGAAACCCACTGCCTGTTAAGTCAAGATCCTTTAATTTTGATGATAGCAAACCTTGTGTTGTATGTTTAATACGCTTGTTAAGCTTTGAGATTCAGATAAATAGGTAAATGAGTGGCTTAGCACGCAAGGTTGCAAGCGCACTCAGTTCGTGACATGTGCCTAACCAATCGGGCACCTGTCTAGGAGAGCTCACAATAAATCGTCTAGTACACACAAGAAGTCAAGCATCACACGACCACATCTCTCACGCATCAGAAGTAAAACAAGGACAGAATACTACAAGAAGATCGACAAACCTATGTAGACCTTCACATCAACATAAGCAACTAGCTCACGACAAAAGCATAACTCATTAATGTGCAAGATAACAAGATAAGTCAAGGGCTATTAATACACATTATTACGTAGCCATAATGAAGTCTAAAGAGAGCATTTATGAGCCAGACAAGATCAGACAAATTGAGTATACAAGTGGTGTTCGACCAATCGAGAGAACTGCAGCCGACGTGTTCAATCACAAGGCGACACATGTTCTAATGGCTCCAGATCAAGTTGAAGATCAATCTACAATTGAGTTGGCTGTTATGCTAAAGGGTAAAGCAGTAATCGACTCCTAGAGTCTAGGTGATCATAGGCTGTTAGTTATATCTTAACTAACATTTATAAATACGTGCATTTATGTCCTATGTAAGTAAGCTTGACATAGAGAGAAAAAGGTAGAGATAACCAGAGCAAGTGTGAGTCAGACTAAAGTGTGTGTAGACTCTAGAGAGTTTGGTGAGCTGGATAGGATTGGAGTCAAGTGTCAATACTTTGTGTATTTGATAGACTGATCAATCAGGGAACGGTTGGGGAACTGTAGGCCGACTGTCAGAAGAGGGTAGAGGACTTTGGGATAAAGTCCCAAACAGTCCCAGAGTCCGTGGGTAGGGCGAGGGAGATTGAGTGAATTTTTATGTGTAAATTCTCAATCAAAATGGAGTTTCTAGTTTAAGTTTACCCAGTGCTTTTCCTCAACCATCAAGTAGTTCACTTAGGACAACGATACGTCCACGATCGATCGGGGACGCATCAGGAGCATCAGTTAGTTTCACTGCCTACTTTTAGACATGGTTCAGGTTTATGTACTTGTTTATAAACCCGAACCATCCTTCCGTGATACTTACTAGGTACTTTTAGGCATGGTCCGGGTTTGTGTACTTGTTTAAAACTCGGACCAATACTAGAGAAGGGCCAGAGATCTCTTTTGATAAAAAAAAGAGACCGCCGTGCGGTATTAAGAGTTTGACAATTTGGATCACTAGTTTTTGCTAATTTTGACTTAAGAGAGAGAGAGTTAACAGTTTTTGACGATTTTTCTATAATATTGAGTAGAACAGATTGAGGATTTGAGACAGAGACTCCGCCACAGAGTTCCAAACTAGAGTTACTTCTTGTTTTACCTTTTATAGACTATGTTTCATAGATTTGTGCTGTGTTATCATGTCTATGGCTGAGTACTACTTTCAGATTCCGGTGTGCTATGTAATCCGAATTTGAGGTTCCATTATCTTTGTAAATTTACCAGTTTTAATCAGATTAAAGTATCTGTTCTTTGTTTATATTTATTCTCTGATGATCTGGCCAATTATTAGAGTTTATTAGTTTGTTTGCTTATAAGTGAGAACATGGCATACAATAGACTATAGGAACAAAACCAGTTAATTTGGAGACGACAATTCCTCTAAAATATTAACTGATTATCTAACTAGATCGTTCTTAAAGATGTTAGCAATTAGGAAATTCATAACGAGAGTTAGGGTTTGGTAATTGTTAATTAGATTTCGCCGAGCGGGAGACCGAGAGTGAAATAACCTGATATGGATCCATCCGAGGTTCAGGATGCTGCTATGCCTACCGCGGGTCCGACTCCAGGATATGATGAGATGATGGCTCAGTTCACACAGTGGCGGGGATGTGCATTAGTCGCTTTGCTAGTTTTGACCAGTTTATGACGAGGGTGGGCTCACGTTCAGATGAGATGACTACGCGTGTCGATGACTACGGGGCGCGTCTTACTTCGTTGGAGGAGTGTCACTCTGCTTATGAGGCTCGTCAGGAGACTCAGGACACGAGGATGGATGTCTATGATGCCCGCTTTGCACGTATGGAGGCGTGGTGTCTTCCTTATGGGTGACAACCACAACTTCCACCACCTTAGGCCACATCACCTTTTATTGGAGTTAGGCTGTGTATCCTAGGATGTCACATATGTAATCTTTTTACTTAGTGTGTATCTAGGGTTATAAGGTTGTAATTCCAGACCGGTCCGGCTCTATTCTTTCTACCCAGACCGGTCTTCCTTCTCCTCTCTATATCTTCTATTCTTTGTAATAGTTTCAGACTACTGATTGCAAAAGCTCAGCATCGAGAGCTTTCTCTGAAAGAAACTCATTCTTCTAAAAGATCAATACAAGGAGCGGTTTTCTTTTGTTAAACTTGATATGGTATCAGAGCAGGAATACGTTTTCTGCTAAGAAATGACTGAAAAAATGCCCGACGATGATGTGCTGAAGAAGAACAAGGGGGTGGTTGAAATGGCGACTTCGATCGACCCTGCAGACCCGCTTTATGTCCATGCCACGGAGCAACCGGGGCAGGCGCTCACCGCAAAGTTCACTGGGCAAGGCTTCCTTTCTTGGAAATGGGGAATACGGAGAGCATTGAGGGCCAAAAACAAGTTAGGGTTCGTGGACGGCACAATAACCCGACCAAATGCTCAAGATGCAGTTCGATGTGCAGTGTGGGATCGCGTAAACTCTCTCGTCTGTTCTTGGATCATCTCTTCTGTTGCTCCCAATATAGGCAGAAGTATGATGTTTTCAGATGATCCTCAAGAGGTGTGGAAGTGGCTATGTCGTCGATTTGAAAAGAAGAACCTAGCTACTCTACATGCCTTCAAAGCCCAAGTCGTGAATTTGAGACAGGGAGAAGAGTCTATCACAGACTATTTCATGCGAGTTCGAGAGACATGGGCGGAGTACGAGTCAGCTCTACCGCAAGAAGCATGCGATTGTTGTTCGCAGTGCAAGATGAAGGATCTTCTGACCAAGCGCAAAGAAGATGAAGAACTAGTTCATTTTCTTATGGGATTGAACAAGGAATATCTTCATTTGCGAGGTCAGATCTTAGCTATGAAGGACATACCTTCCCTGTAGCATGTTTAGATAACGGCGTACAGTGACAATACTGTAATGTTTAGCACATTCATAAGGGAGCTAGCTTACCCAAAGTGGCTAGCCAATGTGGTCATGATCAAGAAGGCTAATGGAAAATGGCAGATGTGTGTAGACTTTACAAATTTGAATAAAGTCTGCCCAAAATATTTCTACCCTCTTCCTTTAATAGAAAAATTAGTCGTTGCAATAGCACATAGTACTGTTCTAAGTTTTTTAGATGCATTCTCACGACATAACCAAATCAAGATGTATAAAATGGGTGAGGACAAAACTTCCTTCATTACTTCCTCCGAAACCTTTGTTACAAGGTAATTCCCTTTGGTTTAAGGAATGCATGTGCAACTTTCCAAAGAATGATCGATTAAGTATTTAAGGGACTCTAACTCGAAATGTCAAAGCCTATGTGGACGATATCGTTGTAATAAGTAACTCCAAAAAAACAACATGTGAAGGATTTGGAAGAAACATTTGACACCTTGGACAAATACCAAGTCAAGCTGAACCCAGAAAAATGTGTCTTTGGAGTGACTTGGGGAAAGTTTCTAGGCTTCATTGTGAAGAAAAGGGGGATAGAAGTTGACCCACAGAAGACCCAAGCAGTCTTATGTCTATCACATTCAAAGAACATCAAATATGTGCAAGCCTTGAATGGAAGACTCACTACTCTAAGATGATTATGTTCTAAGCTTCAAGAAAAATCCATTACTTTCTTCAATATACTTAGAAAGAATAAATAGTTTCGGTGGGGAGAAGAATGTGTCAGAGCTTTTGAAAATATCAAAGATATGCTTAGAAAATTGCTCAAGTTAGGAGTGCCAGCCTCGGGCCAGGATTTATTCCTATACATTTGAGTCTTTGAATGGGCATTGGTTGCAGTCTTGGTCATGGAAGAAAAAAAAAGAAAATTCTAGTCTATTACACAGGGATAATCTTAACACCAGCATAAACAAGGTATACAAACATAAAAAAGGTGATGTTTGCACTTGTGGTAGCTTCCGAAAAGCTAAGACCATACTTTCAATCACACTGGATCTATGTCCGGACTAACTGACAACTTAAGCAGATAGCTAACAATCCAAATGCCTCCAGGCGAATGGTAAGCTTGATTATTGAGCTGACATAGTTTGAGATCCACTATGCACCCTGGACCGCAATAAAGGCACATGCTCGAGCAGACTTCATCAAAAAAACCAGTTTTCTCTCAAAAGGAAGAAATCTTCCAAGCGCTATATATAATCCATGTACACGGAGCATGATGCAAAACAGGGGCAGACGCGGGGGTGATTGTTCACACCCCGGACGGAAGAGAACTAAATTACGCTTTCAGGCTGGAGTTTGAGGTAACAAACAATGAAGCGGAGTATGAAGCACTAATCCAACGTCTGGAGGTGGCCATAGCCCTATGGGAAATAGGTTTCTTCAATATAGACAAAACTCAAACTTAAAGTAACAAATTTCTTTCTTTTAAAAAAAAGCTAACAAAACACCTAATATGTAGATCTGAATATACAAGTTCATGTATGTTGTTGTAGATTATTTCATAAAATGGGCAGAAGCCATCCCTAGAGTGACAATAACAACAATAATATCTAAGGAGTTCGTTTAGAAAAATACAATATGCAGATTTGGATTGCCAAGAATCATCATAACAGATAATGGAGCACAATTCAGTTACAATAGCTTTCAAGCATTCTGTGAAGGATGGAATATTGACCTCGGGTTCGCTTTAGTGGCACACTCGCAGGAAAATGGGCAGGTTGAGAATACTAATGGTCAAATAGTAAAGGTAATAAAAAAATCTTGATGGAAAAAAGGGAGATGGGCAGAGATACTAGCACAAGTTTTATGGGTGTACAGAACAACTAAGAAAGGCCCAACCGGTGAAGCTCCTTACAGTTTGACAAATGACCTGGAGGCTATTGTGCTCGTGGAAGTAACAATACCATCCCCCAGGGTAGAACTTTATGATGAAGAAGGAAACAATCAAAAAAATTCAAGATGATCCAAATCTTCTAGAGGAGCGAAGGATGATTGCTGAGATAAAGTCACAAAAGGATAAAGTTGGAATAGAAAGGTATTACAACCAAAGCGTATGGGAACGATCATTTACCCTGGGCAGCCTGGTATTAAGAGAAGTCAAGCAACCAAAGAAGTTAGAACCACAATGGGAGGGACCTTACATTATAAGTGTCCAAACGGGAAAATCATCCTATAGACTCAAAAACCTAGAAGGTTACAAACTTTCCACCTTCATGGCCTAAAAAGTGCCTCAAAAAAATCTTTGTGTAAAGAAAAAAGTATGTAAGCAAGTTATAAGGAAAAGAGAATAAAAATTCTAGCTCAAATTTTTTGACCCAGCAACATTGGGAATGTCCGAACGTAAGAAAGACGAACTCACTATTGCATGTGGTTGAGGGAATAAGAAAGACGAACTCACCATTCCATATGGTAGAGGGAATAAGAAAGACGGACTCACCATTGAATATGGTAGAGGGAATGAGAAAGACGAACCCACCATTGTATGTGGTAGGGAAAATATACAAGGTGAACCTTCCATTAGATATGGAAAGAGGATGGAAGAAAAGGCCCCGGGAAAATGTTTTACTAAAAAAAGGGAAATTGTTTTTGCAAAAAATCTCATATCAAAAGAAACTTTTGGGAAATCTCAGTCGCTATTGGCATGTCTCAAAAGATAAAATAAACATTTTTTTAGAAAGCCCGATCGCTCCAAGATTATCTCAAAAAATAGAATAGTATTTCCACTCATAAAACATAATGAAAAAGGAAAGAATAATTTTTCCATTAAGGGGAGATGATAAAGTGTCTTACATAAAAGGGTAACAAAAACATCAAAAAAAAGTACAACCATGTCTTTTACACAGAAAAAAAGCTTAAAAGTATCCTTATTGTATGCTATAAACGTCCTTGTCAACTGTGTTTGTTATAGGATTAGAGACACTCTTGCTAGACCCAGAAGCTTTGGCCGTCTCATTAATTTGTGGAAGCCCCCCCCCCCCCAGGCGGGCTCCCCTAGAAGCCATAAAAGAAGGCTGACTAGGCTTGAACCATGTCTGGCCAGGAAGACACCCGGACTTCTTGTTTTCTTCAAAGAACTGAGACTTCCAGGCTATTTCCTCAAACTCTGGTTTGGAGCATAAAGCCTTATATGGGATCATTCCCTTCTTAAGGAAGAAGTCTGACACCGGTTGATGACACTCACTAGCAAACTTCCCACATTGAGAAGTAAGCAGCTTCTTTAAACTCGAGCGGGTGTCGCTCTTCTTTTGAAGTTCATCTTGACTCCACCAAGTAAAAGTAACATGATTTTCAACCTGAGCCTCAAGATTGATCATCAGATAGCCATAGCGAGCGCTCTTGAACTTGGCAGTAATAACATCAGCTGAAAGTTTTCTCATGATCTCCTCATTAAGATCCTTAATATGGTTGAGAAGCTCTTTCGGTCTAGAATTTTCTAAAAGAATAAGCAAAAAATAAAAGAGAAAGCAGACTTTAAAAGAGGATGTTTTTTCACAAGCCTTGAGCGACGCCGGGTAATACTCATTAAAAAGGGGTAAGACAAAAGGTAACTTGCGCGGATGTTATTTCAGAAGCCTTCTCCTTCTCTGAAAGCTTGAGCTAAAGCGTAGAATTTTTAGACTGTAAAGTAGCCAATGAAGCCTCCAAACCGTCCAGTTCTGTGACCACACATCCTTCTCCGGGCCAAAAGCAACCTTTGCCTGCTCTAGCAAAATCTCTAAGTCCAAAAATTTCTTCAACCACTCTTCCTTTTCTTTGTTAAAACTATTTCTCAACTGTTTTGACAAAAGAGCCTCCACCTCTAGGGATTTTATATGAATATTCAGTGAAAGGTTATAATCTCTTAGTTCCTTCATCTTGGCCTCATATTCATTACCCTGTCTGGTTTTAGACTTCCGGGCCTGAGAGAGCTCCTTGTTTAAAACGAAAGTACACTTCTTCACTCTGAAGTCAAACTCTCGTATGGTATTGTCGATAAAGCATTGATGAGAAGCCCATGCTTCTCAGAGCTCTTTCTCTGCCTTATCCATCCGTCTTTATAAAAAAGAGAGAGTTATAAGTAATAAAAAGAACGAAGAAAAGGAAACAATATAAGTAAGTACAAAATTACAAACCCGGTAGAGTCCTTGCCACATGAGGTCCAGGGCTTGATCGTGAGCAATGGAATGTCGCATGATAGCATCAGCAGCACCCTCCCTGATGAGAAGATTCTCCTTTAATGGTGTGATGGTCCGGTTCGGGGTGAAGATGCCATCCGATGTACTAGATAAGGTGGCCGCCTCCTTCCAGGGATCAGAGTATGAGAGAGTTTCAGCATTCAAAATTCCCCACATGGGCTGACCCCGATGGTAGAACCAGCCCTCCTTTGGAGATGGGCCGTAGATAGCATGATGACCTCTAGATGAGGAGAGGATGGAGAAGCCAGGGTATCTTCTCGCATCTTGCTCTGAAGCTCCTGGTTCTCAGGGACAGCCCGGTAGGCAATAGGAGATTCACTTTATAGGGAGGAACTAACGTTGAAAATATTCAATGGCTTCGCCTTCTTAGCAATATGTTTCACCTCTTTGGTTTGGGACCGGTGGAAATACACAATGTTTTTCCCCTTTTCCCCGGGCGAAATCGATGGCCCCCTCTTTAAAGACACACCTTCTCAAATGACAACACCTTGGGGTTGTCATTGAGAATGTTCCTTTTCAGCAGCAGGATCACTAGACAAAGGAGGGCCTATAAAAAGGAGCAAAATATGTTTTAGAAATATTAAGGGAAAAGCAAGTAAAACTAAAGACAAAAGAGGGGAAAAGACACCTCTGGGCAAAGGGTCAGAAACAAAGTTCCCTTTCCCTTCTAAAATAGTATCTGGGGCATTATCTAAAGAGAAATAATCCATTAAGTCAGTGAAAAATGATGAAATGGGGGTCACACTACCTGATCTTCTATCTGGACAAGGACTCAAACTAAGCTTTGACCCTGGGGTATAAGGAAGGAAAACTCGACGCCCCAACTCTGGCACAATATGCCATGTACCTGGAATAGAAGAAGTCTCTCTTGACTCGGAGGTAACTGACACTTTACTATATATCATCTTTTGTCCTTTTGGGGAGTTACCTTTCATTTTTCCTTGTCTTTTTTTTAAGCAGAGAAACTAGAAGCCCAAATACCCACAGGGGAAGTGTTAGCTGACCTCCGGGCCACCTCATTAGTAGCAACAACAACAGAAGCATAATAATCCACTCGGGTGTCTCCCACTTTGAAAGTAACAAAATTCCACTGGTACAAAGGCTCAACCTTCGATCCTATAACAGAGAAGTATGCCAGAAGGAAGGATTAAAAGTAAGGCAAAATCAAGATTAAAGAAGGAAAGCTAAAAGGAAAAAGGTTGAAGCATATTGTCAAGACTCTCGAGCAGGAGTTGCTGGCTCTCTATAGTAAAGTATGAGGTCACATGTAGAGGATCCTTGTCTATATTCTTCAAGATCCTTGAAATAGGAACTTCAGAGTCGCGAAGAGCGGGAGCGCATAACTGGCCCTTCTCGAAGGTAGAACAGTAGGGAACTCCCAAATTCGCCTAGGCTGAGGGAAGACTACAAACCATTTTGAATCCAACCCCTTTTCGATTTTGTTATAGCAAAAAAAGGCATATCCCATCTTTGTAGAAACCGAAAGATCCTCTGAGTTAACCAGGCTAGTGAAGTATTGAACAAGTTTTTGGTAGCCAAGGGACGGATTATATGCTTTGTGCAAAGGATAACAAAAGCATTAAGACTAGCAAGAGCATTTGGGTGAAGATGCAAGAGGTTACAACACCTCCGAACAAGAAAACCATGAACGAAGGGATAAGGTCATAATCCCCGAAGAAAGAAATCAGGACAAACTATGAACCCTAAGACAAAATCATCGAAAGGATGCAATCTACTAACGGTAAAAAAATTTGAGTACCAGGGGAACTTTAATATCTCTTAAAGTGTTCATTAAGGCACAATTCAAGAAGGAAGGGTTGCACGGTTTTCAAAAGCGTTCCAGCAAAAGCAGAGTTGGATGGAAATCTTTACCTTCGTAAACACCTTGGATATAGTCGGATGCAGCCACAAAATTCTTTGTCCTAGCACAGCAACAGATTTTGGGGCCATAATTCGAGAAATTGAGAAATTTACACAGGGGAAGCAAAAAGACGGTAAAACGATATTAGGGACCCTATAACTTCCGCGGTAGAACGGTCGTATTTACCCACAAATGAATCAGGTGTAAGAAGGACCAAAAGTAACTCCTAGAAAGAAAGGAAAGAGCGGGTACAAATTTCGGGCACCGGGAGAAATTTCTTTATCCATGCAGCATCAAGGAAAAAGAACTTGTGGGACTAAGGAAGAATAACAAAGAAAGAAAAATCAACACCAAATGAGGCTGCATCCACAGACATTGAAACGACGGAAAGGAAATGACGAAAATTCATCCTAGAAACTTTTGCCCTGCTAAAAAAGTGCAAGAAGTTCCACTTTTTAAAAGAAAAGGTAGAACTTGTGGGACTAATGAAGAGGGCAAAGGGTAAACCTAGGATAAGCGACCGGGCATTTACGCCTCGGCGGACCGCAAACTTATAATAGAGCAAAAGTGACCGGGCATTTACGCTCTGGCATACTATAAACTTGTAATAGAGAAAAAGAGACCGAGCATTTAGGCCCAGGCGTACCATAAAAGATTTGTAGCGGACGGGCATATAGGACTGGGCGCGCTAGATACACGACAGTTTGTTGGACAAAGAGTTGACCGGGCATTCAGGCCCAGGTGCAAGCACGAGATAGCTTAATCTAAAAAGACGTGTTATATGTGACAGCCTGGCACAGAGAAGAGGCATTGTAACAGGTCTATAAAAAGGGGATTCCCCCCCCCCCCACATAATAAGATCATCGTAATTCCTAGTCAAAACTCTCTCTCTCTATCTATCTATTTATCTCTCTCTCTCTCTCCTTTAGAACTTAACTTGTGTAAATTGTGAAACAAGGTGATTTGCACTGAGCACACATGTAAGTGGTCTCTCAGTTTTCACTAGAGATCAAGGTGCCAGGGAGGTCACGAAATTAACATCAACAGGTATAACATAAGGAAGCAGTATTTTCTGTTTGAACAATCGTTTAATTAATTTGGATTACGGTTTTTTAGTTCATGTCCATGATTTATTTTTTAACCCTTTTTGTTAAAGTGTCGTTTTCTTTGTATAATAGGTTATTGTTATTTTTCTTAATTTTTTGAGTCATTTTTAGGTTGGCTTTTGAGTTGGAAGCATGTTAGTGGATCGGTTAGCGGGTTGGGTCCTCGGGTCGTGTAACCAGGTTTACGTAGGTCAGATTAACGGGTCGGGTTCGGATTGCTTTATTTATACCCGGTGTGGGTTCGGATTGACGATACCAACCCGTAACGGGTTTAGGTCATGTTCGATTGGGTAAAATTACATTCAGGTTGTGTTTGGGTTGCGTTTAACCCTACCTAAAACCCGTTTTTGGCAACCCTAGTACTGGTTACTGCCAAAGAGTACTAAAGTAGTTCTTAAGAGTAGACGCCTACCTCCTACCAAAGTAAGGACAATGATAATTGTTTGAGTAAAGCTTGCAACCTCTCACCAAGCTCGAGCAAGGTTGTGTGGCTTAAGGAGAATGGATCAACGGTTTTTAGGTAGTAACTTCTTGAAATAAAAATGCCATTATGATTTCTATAAATGAAAAACAAGATTAAACGAAAGATACACCATTAGATTGAAGAAACTATTATGCTTGCTTTATATATTCACAAGTACTTAAGACCTTTGTCAATCTTTATGGACTAGGCCATTCAGAGCAACATTTGTCTATTTTATAGTTTCTTGTCATTTACCTTTTGATTCGTATTTTACCTCACATAATGTTGATTAACCCTTACAAAACATAATTACACTCTAACAAGCTAGTTAGGTTTGAGTTAGGCTGAGCTAGGTACACTCGGTCAATTAAATGTTAAGTGATTTTATAAGTCATCCATTGCATCATGAATTTATTTCAGATTAAATTAAAATTATTGGATGATTATAGTTTAAATTACATGTAGTGTACATAACACTAGAAAAATAAAAACATTAATTAAATAACTAAGATCTTATATGATTTTTTTTATTTTTTATTTTTTTTTGTCAAAAGACGGAGGCAGAGCCTACATTTTATTCATGATTTGTAGTTACAGGAGCTTCCTCATGAAGCTGGGGGATAATATGAGTAGGAGGGACATCCAAAACATAGACTCCCAGTTCTCGTTTCAGACCTGCTTTGGCTAAACTATCAGCCAACTTATTACAACTTCTTGGAGTATAACTCACCCTAACATTGTTACATGCATCTAATAACCTTTTACATTCAGAAATAATAGGCCTTAAACTATGATAATGGGGGCAGACTCTAAATAGATCCACCAGGAGAATGGAATCCGAGCATATATCCACATTTCTGATCTGCCTCCCAGGGATAATCTGAGCCACTTGGAGCATTGCCATGGATTCCGCATGAAGAGGGCCTCTTTCACCAAACGCCATTGCAAAACCAGTCACCCAATGCCCGTGATGGTTCCGGCATACTCCTCCAGCAGCTGCTATACCTGAAACAACATTTAGTGCACCATCAATGTTAAATTTGAAGCACAATTCAGCAGGAGGAGACCAAGAAAGAACTTCTCTAATCTGCCCTGTGCTATCCTGAGCCGAACTCCTTGCAGAATCATTACATAGGAGAATCTTTTGATCCAGAGAGGCACTCATTGACTGCGCTCTGCTGTTATGATGAAGAGTTCAGACAACCATCTGGATTGGCATGAACATTCTATTTTCTCTGCCAAACAATTTAGCATTTCTCCATTTCCAAAGCAGATAGCAAGTAATAGAGAAACAAGCATTCCATTTATCTTTAATCATAAAGCAATCTGAATTACTCATGAATAACAACAGCCAAGAACGCAGATCCCCACTAAAGAAACTGGACTTATACCGGCTAAGAAGAAGGTGGTTCCAGATTTTACCCGTAATCGAACAGTCCCTTAAAATATGGCATAAAGTTTCCTCCTTGCCACAAAAGTGGCATGAGTTGTCTTTTGTGAACCCCAACAAAAAATGCCTCTCATTTGTCATTAACTTACCATGATTTAACCTCCACATAAACACTCTGATTCTTTCTTGTACCTTTAGTTTCCAGATTTTGCCAAACAGAGACGAATCCCCTAAGCAGCTGCTGGAGGCAACAGTCCTATCTAACAGATTATAAGCAGTTTTAACACTGTACTTTCCACTAGGCTCAAGCTCCCAAGTTAAGAAATCAGGATCACCATCCTTGAAAACCGAATAATCCTAATCATATTACATATCCTCTCAGGGAGAAAAGGTGAGATTTTATCCCACTTCCAGCCTAAATTCTGATCCCAGAAATCAGCAACAGCCTCCTCTAGAGCATCTACAGGAATCTCCTTAACAGCCCACGGAGCCAAACAAGGCTGAGAAACGCAGTAATCAGACCAGAATTTTACATCCTGACCATTATTAACAACCCACTTGGCACCTTTTTCAATAAGATCAGAAGAGATTTTAATCCCTTTCCAGTTTGCAGAACCTCTACTTATACTAGGATTAGGATATATTTTAAGCAAAGTTTTTAAGCAGAGACTATTTAGGTTAGAAACCAAGTTCCAAACCAGTTTACCAAAACACGCTCTATTCATCTCCCTAGCTTTCCTCAGCCCAAGACCACCCGACTTTTTTTATTTACAAAGGGTGTCCCAACCAATGTCATGAAGTTTCCTACTATCAGAGTTATGCCCCCATATAAAATCTCTACACAGACGATCAATTTTGTCACAAACCTTAGCAGGCAATATTTGGCATTGCATGCTATGAACCGGAATAGAAGATACAACACTTTTCACAAGGCATATCCTACCAGCCATAGACAACGATTTACTCTTTCAACCAGCAAGCCTCTCTCTAACTTTTGCTAGACTCAGATTATTAACAATATTATTAGACTTCCCTTGCTTGAGAAATACTCCTAGATATTTGCCAAAATCCCTAGAAGTAGGCATACCTGCTTCAATACCCAATATTCTAGCTCTCTCATCACTCACATTTTTTGAAACAGTAATAGAGGATTTCTCAAAGCTGATAACTTGACCAGAAGCAGCACAGAATTCACTTAAACAATCACACATTATTCTCATCTGTCTGGGAGACACAGAACCAAACAGAACTAGATCATCAGCATAAAACACATGAGAGATACGGATATTCTTCTTGCCCAGATATAAAGGAGTCCATTCTTTTTTATTTACCGAGTTCTGAATGAGCTAGGACAGTCTCTCCATGCATAAAACAAAGATATATGGGGAAAGGGGATCACCCTGTCGGACTCCTCTACCAGCCAGGAAAGAATCAGATAATTTACCATTCCACTGAACTTGGAAAGACACAGACGAGGCACACTGCATAATGAGATTCACCATCCTAGAAGATAGACCAACACAAGTCAAGGTATCCCGAATAAAGTCCCATGCTAAACAGTCATAGGCCTTAGCTAAGTCCACTTTCATAGCTACATAACCTTCCCGGGCCTTAGAATTTTGCATGCAGTATAAAGCTTCCTGCACTAGAATGACATTCTCAAAGATACTACGGCCCGGGATAAAACTAGATTGACTCTCTAAAACCCATTGGGCCATATAAGGTTTTAAACGATTAACTATGGTTTTAGCTAAAATCTTATACTGAACCTTGCATAAAGAAATTGGTCTAAACTGATGTAAACCAACAGGTTGGTCCACCTTAGGAATTAAAGTGATAATGGTCTCATTGAGTCTAGGATCTAAAACTTGGGTAGAAAATACATCCCTAATGAAGTCTACCACACGATCCCCTACTAAATTCCAAAACAGCTGGAAGAAACCCGCAGGAAAACCATCTTTCCCAGGAGCTGCAAAACCTTTCATACCTTTTAGTGCAATAAACACTTCCTTTGCTTCTATAGGTCAGTCCAAGTCCAACAATAACTCATTCTCAACAGGTCTGAATTCATTACATTCAAGTCTCTTCAAAGGCTGATTAGGCTTCTTAAATTGGTTACCAAAGAACTCAACAATTAACTTACCAAGACTCTCCTCATCCGAGACCCACACTCCATCCGGACCCAAAAGCTTATGAATTCTATTCCTTTGTCTCCTAAAAGAGGCCTTAAGATGAAAGTAAGAAGTGTTCCTATCTCCAAGGCTAATCCACTTATCTCTAGCTATCTGCATCCAAAGAGCTTCTTCTCTTTGAAGCCATACATCAAGCTCATTAGATAGCTTCTTCTCCAACCCTCTCAAATGACTACCCCGCCCATTATCCATAGCTATTTGAATTCCTTTTAGTCTTGCTAAAATCCTTTTCTTATTAAGAATAATATGCCCAAACTCGGCTCTGTTCCAGATCCTAAGATGGGTCCCTAATTCATCAATTGAGTGACCGAGAGGGGCCTCCCTATTCCAATTATCATAGACAGTTTTACCAAATTCAGGATGAGAAAGCCAAGCTAATAAAAACTTAAAGGGCTGGGGCCCAATAGCAAGAGGCTTAACAGGCCTAAGAGATAAAGCAATTGGGCTATGGTCAGAAGCATATCTGGGCAAAACCTCGACCTTAGCCTCAGGAAACATTTTGGACCAATTAACCGAACCCACCACCCTATCAAGACAAGCAGACTGCCTACCGTTAGACCAAGTATAAGGGTTCCCGAAAGATTTGATATTGATAAGTTGCGTACCATGGAACCAATCTAAGAAACCATTGTCAATACCAAAATTATTGCCCATAAAATTACTACGATCACAAGGGAAAAGAGTAGCATTAAAATCACCTCCTAAAACCCAAACAGAATCCAAATCCCTATTTATAATGTTAAGCAAATTCCATATACTCTTCCTAATAGACGGATTAGGACTGGCATAAATAGCAGTCAGAAAAAACTTACAGCCGCCATCAACTTCACAATGAATAAACTGCTCATTGGCAGATAGCACATTCACAACAAAATTGTCTTTCCAAAAAATCCATATGCCACCACTGAAGCCTATAGCATCAACCCTAAAACTTTTATCAAAATCAACTTTAGCACAAACAAAATCAGCAGAAGGACCACTAATTCGAGGTTCAAGAATAACACATATATCCGGGTTTTCAAGACGAACAATCTCTTTCATGGCACTATGAAAACCAGGCTTCAAAGCCCCCCTCACGTTCCAGAAAATTATTTTGTTAATCATAGTTAAATAGATAGGAAAT
Source organism: Limonium bicolor (assembly GCA_023374045.1). NCBI lineage: Eukaryota > Viridiplantae > Streptophyta > Magnoliopsida > Caryophyllales > Plumbaginaceae > Limonium > Limonium bicolor. Next base: position 329,522,609 of record CM041777.1, on the reverse strand, counting down.
AAATTAACCAGAGAAGGAGATTCATATACCTCCCTTACCCTTCTCGATTCCACCATCGAGACCTGAGATCGATTCCCTTCGACTATTGCCCCCTTCTGGTTGAGATACTCCATTCATCCTCTGGGAAGAACTCGGATCTGGGCTAATACCGGAATTAATCCGATCGACAAAGGACCTTACTTGACTTCCTCTCCCAATTCCTCCTCCTGGCAACCTTTTCTTCTAAACCTTGAGATTTGGAGCATCGCACAAACTAGACTCTTGATTAACCGCCATCATCGTGCTATCTCCATCATGAATCGGCACAGCTCTACTGTTTCCTTGAGTCAAAATCTCCTGTTTGTTCATCTGATTAAGACTTGGAACTAGATTTTCCTCACTTACCGAAACCCTAATCTGAGAGGCGTTCTTCGAATTTGCTCCCAAAGTCGCTTTCCCATTCGTGGTGGTCTCAATGTGATTCCCAGTTAGCGACTCATTCTCCAAAGAAACGAAACCAGCCTGTGGGTTAGAACTGCTCTTTTTTGGATCTGGTTGAGGAATACTTGCGATTCGACTCTTCCTAACCATCTTCTTTTTCTTTGGGACCATCCATTCCCCAAAATCTTCTAAAACATGCGCCTTCTGAGCCTCCTTTTCCTCCTGAACAAGACGGACTCCTTCCTCTTGGTGAACCTCCCCCTCAACAGAGCTAAACGGGCAAGCCGATTCCTTGTGGCCATAACATCCACATTTAAAACAGACAAGATGCAGTCCCTCATATTCTACCTTCATAATCCGACGCCTAAACCGATATTTAGATAGCAGCGGTTTTGTAATATCCACTTCAATCGTTACACGTGCTAAATGGGACTTTCCATTACTTGAAGGAGTAAGATCTACCTTCTTAACCTTGTCTACCTTGGAGCCCACAATAGTCAAGAATTCCTCATTGTAGTATTAGCTAGGCAACTCCGGGAATCTGACCAATACTTCTAAAGACGAGAGTGCTTCAGATTTAGGATTGAAATTTGGCCTCCACCTTCTTATAGTAAGATAATGGTCCATGATAGGCCATGGACCCTCCGACAAAACATACTTGTAATCCTCCTGACTCCGAAAGAGACTTTGAAAAATCCATTCGAAAGTTCATCCATGAAGAACTCCCCGTGTAGATTCCATCTACGCTTTAGCCTATCATATAATACATGCATCGGGACTGATTTACCCAGCAACTTCACAATAATTGCTTTCTGCCAAGGCCTTCGAAAGCGGAGCTTCTGTTCCTTTGAAAGGGTAATCGAAGGGCAACGGGGGTCCTCATCTTCTAGCAATTCATCTTCATCATCTAAGATCTCGTCAAGACTCTCGCACCCTTGCATCTCCTCATCATCCACCGCACCAGCAGCGACACTCTTGAAAGATTTATCCCCCAGTATCGGTCTCACAGCTACCTGGGTTTCTAATGTCGCATTTTGGTATCCCGCAACGTTCGACGCTTCAATAGAAAAATCACCCGAATTCTTTTGTTTCTTGGAAACTTGCTCCAAATCCTCCATGGTGCCGACAATACTCACTGGGAATCACAAAATACTCGCCGAACTAGAAACACTAAGATTTGAGAGGAACGAAATCGAAACACGGGAACAGGAAACGAAACAAAACTCCGACGGTCACAAGGGGTGACCACCAGAAAAACCTAACTAAAGACGGCCAAGGAGACGCAGCGGAAAAGAGAGAGAGAACATCGTGCCCCGATTTCAGTGTTATATGATTATTTTTATTGTTAAGTTGGATAATGTATAATTTATTTACTTTTCTAAATCAAATACGATTTTGAGTTTTCTTAAAAATGCTATCATCTATATTTAATTCTTCTATAGTTGACTAAAACTAAATCTGGGTAAAACTAAATTAAGCCGAATCAATGTTACTCGGTCCAATTTCTTAATTGGTTAAATTGAGTTTGAATAAATTTTTTACCCCCTTCTTACCCTAATTGACCATTTTCTAAATATTATTTGATTTCGGTATTTAATATATAAGATAAAATAATTTTAAAATTTTAAATTTTATCAATATAAGAATAAACTATATATTACAGATTTTAATTTTATAAAATTATTTTATTTTATATGTTTAATATTAAAATTGAAAAATATGCCATAAAATAAACAAAAATTCATGACACGGGCACGATGCCTATATACTCCCTCCATCCCTCATTGATCTTCTTCTTTATTATTTGATTTCGGTATTTAACATATAAGATAATATAATTTTATAAATATAAGTATTATAATGGAATCCTTATTTAAAAAACTATATGTTGTATAAATTTATTTTCTAAAATTATTTTATCTTATATTTAATACTATTGAAGTGAAAAACATGTCAAAAAATAACTGAAGTGGGACGAGGTAGTATATGAGTATATGTTCAGGTAATGCATGGTGTGCCATAATTAAGGTTAGTATTCGTAGATATTGTTTCACTGAAGCTCAATACCCCAGAAAGTGCAACTATGCCATGCTTGGTCAAAGTTTAGGCCGTCAGAACTGTCATTGTCAGGAGGAAAGTGGACTTACCACTGAAAAGAAAGCATGTAGCAAGACACGGGTGATACTAATACTAGTAAATACCAATCACACGTCCGTACTCTATTTTATTTTTAGTATATAGTGTTGTACAATATAATTCAGTTAAATTTTAATTTACATAGTCGGATCCTATAAAAGTAGTGATCTGCTGGCTCGGTCTGGAAAAAGCCAACAGGTTTAAGAAATGATTCATGTGGGTTTGAACAAAAAAATCGTACGCAATAAAATATTGGTAGAATTTTAGATTGAAAAATGCCCAACCTGATCTGAATTTTAAATGTATATTATTTCTTTTAAAATATAATATAATGTAATATAGATTTAAATTAGTTTTATATAATTTAATTGAGTTATATAATTTTATTAGTTATTTAGAATTTTATTAGTTTTTTAAATTTTATTAATTATATATAAAAAAACACACAAACAACCGGTTGGACCTCAACTGAACTTGTCTCGGTCCGTTGTAAATTTTTAAAAATTAAGTTTGATACATTAAAAACAGATTTAACGAACCTAAAAAATCTGTCAGACCAAACCCAACTCGTCCATCTATTTGATCACAAGTATACATGTGGTTTAAACTGAAATTCTAAAAAAAATAGAATTTATTTTCTTAACAAAAGTAACTTTTTTATTAATTTTATATTTTTAGACACTTGGAACTACATTCAAGAACATCATAATATTTGTTGTCCAGCTCTCCTTTAAGTTAAATGTCTTCATGCAACATACTTGAGCTTGAACATCATTTGGTCTTCTAGAGAAAATCGGTAAAGGTGATAACCTATGGAAAATACTCTTCAGTATAATCAATTCAAGGAAAGAGTGAGGTCGTGATATGTCCTAAGAGTAGGCTATGTTCGATATGGTTGTTTTGGTAGTATAAATGCAGCATATTTGACAGTAGGAATGCGCTGGCATAAATGTAGCATATTTGCTGGCAGGAATATGCTGGCATAAATGCAGCTGTTTTGAAAGCTGTTGTTTGGCGGTGCGGCATATATGCAGCATGTTTGGTTAAGTTAGTTATATGTAGTGCGTTTACCGTTTTCGTATTACAATTACAATTTATTATATTACACTACGTTACTTTATTTTGTTAGTAAAAATAAATAGAAAAATTCACAAACAATATATTACTATGAGTATTTAATTTACATTAAAAACTTGAGAAACCAAAAAAATAAAAATATTTCTATAACCAATAAAATTTTTATTTTTATTATTTAAGCAAAACTTGTAACTTCTAAACAATATATTTTTATTATCTAAATTTTATAATTCTTACAAATATAAAAGCGTAAAAAAAGAGAACAAGCGTTTCAAATTTTCTGATAATGTTATGTGAATTTATTTAGTTAAATTGTAACTTTTAATAATATATAATATTTTTGTAACTTTATATGTTAATAAGATTATGTACATTCGTATTTCTATATACTATTTTAATATTTTAATTTATATATCAACAAGTGTGTATATTTATTGTTTTTTAAATTTTATTAATCTATGTGATATTACAAATAATATATTGTAGATTTGTATTATAAATGTGGTTTTTTTTAATTTGGCTAAAGAAGTAGTACTATTTTTTATGAATTATTTGAAGCATTATGTAATTTGTAACAAATAAAGTAACTTGTAATTTTTTTTAAAAAAAATCAATAGTCATGGTAATTGCATTATGAAGTGAGTAAAGAAACAAAAGTGAAAGCACAGAAACAAAAAAGTAGCACTTGCTGCGGGCATTTATGCTGACATTTATGCTGTCATTTATGCTGACATTATGCTGACACTTATGCTCTTTTAGCCGAACAGCAAAAACAAATAAAGGAGTTCAAAACAGCATATGCTGGTACATTTATGTTGTCCATGAGCATGCCAAACTCTCCCTAAGAGTAACCATATTTAAGATCATTCAACTTGTATCCAACATAGGGGCGGGCGCAAGGTCATGAGTCTCCTAAAAATAATTAAGGGAAATTTCATGAAATGTCACTATAATTTTTGTTAATTCATAAAATGTCACTAAAAAAAAGTCATGAAATATCACTATATTTTTTGTAAAAGTCCACGAAATGTCACTATGTCATTGACCAGAAGCAAAAAAGACAAAAATATCCCTACTAGTTAACAAAGTACTTTTAAAGTTCACAATGTGCCCCTAAGTGTTAAAAAATTCACTAAAATTCACCAAAAATTCAAAATATTATAAAAATACAGATAACCTATAAGTATATATTTCAAAAATTATAAAAATAAATAAAAATATAATAAATTATCATAAAATATGGAAAATAATTAAATATTTCTTAGATTTTTTTTCAAAATTATTTAGTACCATAACAAAGAATATAGAGTTTTAAACACATAATTTATACTATTTTGTTTTTACAAATTTAGACCAATATAGTACCATAAGTTATACCAATTAATTACCATGATTTATACCAATGAATTACCATAATTTTTACCATACATTTTTCCATTATTTTTTTCTACCAATTAATTACCATGGACTTCAAAACGTATTGTTTCAAATTAATGTAAATGTTGTACTTTTTAATTAATCTCGTGAATTTCTTAAAAAAGCCTTATGAATCTTGTTATGATCCATTCGGTGATTAACAGGAAGGTCAAATTAATTTGTTAGCCTATGGAAAATTAGATCGGATTGATTATGTTTTCCCTCAGGTGCGTCGCAATTCTTTAAGCTTCATCCATCTATGTGTGTTTCACTGGGTTGTGGATTAGATCTTGTGTGTACTGCTATGTGAGCTTTCCTGATATTATGATTTAATTCTAGAAAGATATTAAAGAATTAACCAATATGTATCTCTTATTGATTTGTAGAAGTTCGCATAATTCGACTAGTGAAAAATAGCTTGAACCCGGAGTTCCACACATCCATATCACCTTTCCACTTTTTCTTTAATTTTTGTCTTTTTGTTTTATCTTTGTTTATTAAATTTCAAAAACAAAACAACCACCCTTTAGATTTCCAATTTTCTAGGATTAGGCTTATTTTTTTCAAGTCTCATGGATTGATACCCGGTTGCTTCTATTTTCTATACTACTGCGACCGGGATTTTTGCAACCCGATAGACTTTTTGATTTATAATTCTTCATTTTAGTAGATCAAATTACTTGTTTGCACTAAGTGAACGACGTCATTTTACCACTCTCTGTTATCGCTTATCGTTTAATTTTACCAATCAAAACGGTGTTGTTAGTAAAATTCAAAAGCCGTGCCCGACCCTTCCCTCTCTATTCTCCATTATCGTACATTCTCTTTTATTCTCCTACAAACCAGCGCAGAGCAGATGAGGAAGACTGGCACTTTCCCATTTTTCCGGCAAGCGAAAACCACCGGCGTCACCGGCGAGTAGACCTGTCAAACGGGTTACCTGTTCGGGTTTTGGGTCATATTTTTTTGGGTCAATATCCGTTCGGGTCATTTAACTTTCGAGTCATTTCGGGTTCGGGTCATTCGGGTTCGGGTCATCGGGTTCGGGTTGTAATAGTGTCAGATAGAATCGGGTTTCGTTATTTCGGGTCATGGTTAATATTTTTTGACAAAACTTTTAAATAAATATATACCTAATTTCGATAAGAATATACTACATATAAATTACAGAAAAGTCAATACAATGCCTTTTTTGAATTTCATTAAGATATAATAAGTTTGAATCAAGTTTTTTATCATATTTATTTGGCTCATTCAGGTTTGGGACAATTTATGATCACTATTATTTCATGTTATTCGATTTTGGCTAATTTTTAATTACTATTATTTTGGGTCATTTCGGGCTTCGGGTTATAAATTTTTTGGGTCATTTCGGGTTTGGGTCATTTCGATTTTACCCAATCGGGTTTCAGGTTTATTAGATTTAAATATTTTTGGGTTTCAATCGGGTTTCGGGTTCGGATAAAACGGACGGGTTTTCGGGTTGGGTCAAATTTTGACAGCTCTACCGGCGAGTTACAGGCAGCTGCTGCACTCCTTATCTATGCTCGGGTAAGTCCCCAAAACCCTAAATTGCTCAATCCAAAAATGAAATTGGGGGAATTCGAAAATCAGTTTGTTATGACCGAAATTGTGTGGCTTTTATTGTTAATTTGTGCTAAAAAACTGCTAATATACAGATATATTGATGTTGTGTAGCAATTATGGTTGTTAATTTTTTATTTTTTTTTATGTTTTGAGTAGATCTAGGATTACAATGTTATAAAACCGAAAATTGATTTAGGGAAGTAACCAGAATGAGAAAGTTGGGATCTGGAATTTAGAAGTTAAGTGACGATTCATGGTTTTAGCTTGTGAGAATGAGAAAGTTTCTTGTTGTGCATAAGCTGTGATGAGGATGATTCCTGATGCCCAAATTGGTCCCATTCGGATTATTGATTTAAGTTCTTCTACTATGCGGATTCCGTTTAGTCGTCGTAGGTTTGGGGATTTTGGATTGTCCGAAGTTGTCACTTTTTTTTTGCATATCTTACTATACTAATATGATATGGAATTTATTATGTGGTAATAATAAAAAATAATGTTTAGAAAATTTAAACCTGATGAATGGTTAACACATGAAAATAATATTAGAAGTCAAGTGACATCTACAAACTGACAAATGGTTCTTGATGTGAAAATGACAAATGGTTGTTGATACGATTGATATATATATATATAAGGAATTTATATGATCGATGATCCAACTTGTCGAATCTATTGTATGTTGCTCTGGATATTGTGTTGATAACCTGTTGGGATCTGTTGATAACCAATTTATTGGTGAACCGTGCTTGTGGGATTGTTATAAATAAGCGGAAACATTAAAAGACAGGGAGGCTATGTCGATTTTTTTTAGAACTTTAGTAGTTTTAACTAAAGTAGTAGTTGATTAGTATAGGTATGAGACCCGATAGGTTGTGGATGTACGATGTGAAAACCTTTGAGAGAGGTAGAATCTCTACCGAATGGCTGAGGAAGATGGAAAAGTTTGTCGCTTTTGCCCTACAACACCCTGAATGTGTGGAAGACGGTAAAATTAACTATCCTTGCGAGATGAACAATATCTCAAGCCTGATGTCGTTAAGTTTCATTTTGCACATAAAGGTTTTATGTATGGTTACTTCGATTGGATATTCCATGGGGAATATAACACACCCGTACAAGCTACCTCGAGTAGCATTACGCCTACTGAGGTTCAACATGTTGAAATGATGGAGCAAATGATTGTGCAAGTTGTTGATGAGGTTCCAGAAGAATTAGAGGATACATTTGATTGTATGTCTGAGGTTGAAGAGGATGCAGAGGATACTCCCAATCCTAAGGCTACGAATTTTTTGAGTTATGGAATATGCTAAAAGAAAGTTATTCAATGGCGCTCATCATAGTGTGCTATCCATCGTCACTGAATTAATGTCCACTAAGAGCGACTTCCAAGCACCTCAGACATTGATTGATCGAGTTTTCAAAACCTACTGCGAGCTACGTGCAAAAAACACTGACATTCCAAAAAACTTCTACGAAGTAAAGAAAATTATACATGGTCTTGGGTTACCTTATGAAGAAATCGATTGTTGTTCCGAACTATGTATGATTCTCTAAGGAGAAGATAAAGATATGGATGTATGCAAGTTTTGCACTCGCCCCAGATACAAGCCTGTCAAAGAGAGGGGTCTTGACTTAACAACATTGTGAATGAATTTTTGTTACAGAAACTGAGAGGTTGTATACATAGACTATATATGGACTCATTTTATAACTATGCCTATTTACATATTGTAGTCAATATAACAATATAGGCTAGCCTACTAGACTTTACAAAGGAACTATGAGCCCTTCTCTTCTCATCTCCTTCTAACATTCCTGAAACGATCAAGCAAAAGATCAAAGTAACTAAATGAGAGAGGATAAAACCTGCACGCTCTCTATGAATCAAAATCAAAAAATTAGTGATCAAACGCTTTCTTACTCTTGGCTAACAGACATTCATATTTCTTTCTATCTTTGTGTGGAATAATCTAAAATCCAAATGACGGCTTCGAGTGTTGAAGCTTCAATAAGAAAAGAGTAAAATCGTTTGATAAAACTCCATAGTGTTGCTGCACAAGAAAGAGAAGGAAAAGAATACTAGAAATAGAAGTGAGAATTTGTGAATAAAAGATCAACAAGTGATATTATATTTAGAATTGAAAGTTTTTACTTTGGTTGGATTGATTCTTTGGATTAATTCACACTACTGGATAATCAAATGATAGTGACTTTGTATATCATGGAATTTGATTAATGTATGACTAGAATGAGATTGAAAGAAAATTTCTCTACCATCGAAAAAACCTATTGCTGGTGGAATGTTGAGATCTTATAGTTTATATTTGTTACGGATATAGTGCGGAAACGAGTTGATAGATATATAACGACGATTATGAAATAAAAGTAAAGCGAGAAGTGAGACACAATATTTACATGGTTTGGCTATGCCTACTCCACAGGTGGTGAGAAACAAAATTCACTATATGTGTAGAGAGTACAATTTACAAAGAGATAATGAGGAACTCAGAATCTCACAAGGGAGATAACTCAAACTGATCTAAATATCATAAAGGAGATAACTCACAAAACCTCACAAGTCACTTATGAATGTGACCACAAAACTCTCTGTATTTTTTCTCTCAACAGAAACTCTCTAACTCTTCAAAAAAGGAGGAAGATTGTTTGATGCTTGGATGGATTGGAAATGCCAACACAAAGACCCCTATACATAAGTTTAGTCATGATTGATCACTGATATCTGGATTCTTCAAAACGGCCATGAGTTATGATAATAAACCAGATAAAACGTCCCATTAAATACACAATTAAAGCATGATACTTAGTGCTAGTAAGTGGAATGACATAACTCCCATAAGTTGAAGCAAAACTCAATCTTTTAAATTCTCCACCATAATTAATATAGATAACAATTACAAAGAATTCAAGGCAACTCTTACAATTCTCCACCTAGACTTGAATTAAATCTGAATAGTGAATAATCCAAAAAATATCTCATCACCTCTAAAAGCCCACACGGGCTAATCAAATTGATGAAAGTCCCACTAAGTTCACAAACAAGGTGAACTTTGGAGTCAGAAGGGACCATGTCGGCAGGATTGTCTGAAGTGTGGATCTTCTTAACCAAAATATTATCTTGATCCACAATATCACCGATGACATGATACAGAACATCAATGTACTTTGACCTCTTAAAAAAAAGGCGGTTGGTGGTGCTCTCCGTTATGTAAAATGACTTCAATTTTATCCACAAAACCGTTGTAGATGTCTTCTTAGCCACCTATTTTATGACATTGTTGAACACGCAAACTTGTACAACGATCAAAACCTTTTGATCCATCTTCTTCCAATCCTCTTCATTCATTGTGACGGGTTTTGTGTCCAAAGCCGGATGTCAATCATTTTGGCGCAGAATGGCTTGCATCTTAATTTTCCATAGGCCGGAGTAGAGGGAACAATCAAACTTCTCAACGTCAAATTTTGTAACCATCTTGACACAACCACCAAAGGAAAAAAGCTCTGATACCACTTGTTATGATATAGCGCCGAAAACAAGTGGTAATATATAACGATGATTATGAAATAAAAGTAAAGCGAGAAGTGAGACACAATATTTTATGTGGTTCGGCTATGCCTACTCCACGGGTGGTGAGGAACAAAATTCACTGTATGTGTAGAGAGTACAATTTACAAAGAGAGAATGAGGCACTCAAAATCTCACAAGGGAGATAACTCAAACTGATCCAAATCTCATAAGGGAGATAACTCACAAAACCTCACAAGTCACTTATAAATGTGACTACAAAACTCTCGATATTTTTTCTCCAAACAGAAACTCTCTAACTCTTCAAAAAAAGGGAGAAGTGTTGAGAATAGGAACTAAAGTTTAGTCCTAGTGTAGTTGTCTGTTAGTATGTTTGTGGTACCCGTTATTAATAACAGTAATATGCGTCCTTATAGATATATATATATATACATGTACTCGGTTAGACATGAACGTATTGTACATTTTTTCCTTGACTGTAGCAGTCTCTCTTAATAGAAAGGTTTTACTAAGTTTCATTATGGTATCAAAGCTGAGTTCTTAATTCCTTGGGGAAGTCTTCGAGTTAAACAATACAAATGACAGAAAACGAAAGTTTGACCGGAGAAAACTTCACACAAGACAAGGGAAAAGAAAAGATGGATGGCGAGGAGAATTCAACCGGCGAGGAGACTTCAATCGGGAAGAAGAAGAAGTCGGAGATTGATTCTCAAGACCCTTTGTACCTTCACCGAGTGAGACGCTTGGAATGCTCTTAGCTCCGGTCTTCACCAGAGAAGGGTTTGGAGGCTGGAAAAAGAAAGTTATGGTCGTTATGAGGGTGAAAAATAAACTAGGCATTCTTGTGAGCCTCAATTTTTAAACCCTATCCTATGTTGATTAAAGCTGATTAGGATCTAACCGGGTTTTAGGTCCACTTATAACCTAAGATTAATTACTATGTCATATAACAATAATTATTAAAACCTAAGCTAGCTCACTGGAACCTATCATGAGCCGCCACCTAATTTTAACCTAGCGTGAATTAGGAAAGGTAGAGTTCGGGTTCGGGGGCTTGGTATTCGACTTATTTAGGGTTCAAATTACTTTCATTACCCCCAGAAGTCATTTTTCCTCTACTTAGTTTAATTACGGCTTATTACGAGTCGTTTTAACCTAAGTGTGCGAGCTTCTGTTTTTTTGTGTATTTTAGCATTTTTTGACTGAAAATAAAAGTGAAAGTTGAAATTACCTAAACTAGGGTGTCGGAGGTAGAATTAGGTCAAATTTTGTTTCCGTCCGTGACTACGGACCTAATGTCCGTACCCACGAACCCTAGTTAATCTATGTGGAAATAAAAGTCGAATTAAACAGAAAACAAAAATTTGAAAAGTCCGGGGCCATGGACAGGATGTCCGTAGGCCCGGACATAGTTTAGCAAAACCTAAAAATTTTTAAAATTTTAAAATCCCGCCACCGTCCGTGGGTGTCCGTGGCCACGGACAACCCGTCCGTGGTCCCGGACCATAGGTCCGAGATCCCAGACCACCCACGGACAGGGGTTTTATGGTGGTTCCCGAAGGTGTTTTCAGCTCAAAATTTATGCACGTGTAGCCTGAAAGGCATACAAGACGTTAGTAATTGAAAGATTGCAATTTGAGGCCGAATTATGCACAAAACTTGACGAACAAGTAACAAGGCAGAAACAAAATCAATTAGCAATACAGAAGCGTAAAAAGGTTAGTTTGAACCCAAAATTTGACAGAGAGTTAATAAGGTCATGGAGAGTTGGAAAAGTAGAATTGTAACCTGTTTTACCTTCGAATTCAAGAGGATTCTTCACGTCGGGATTCTTCGGAGGCTCCAATGGTGCCGGTTCCGGATTGAGTTCGACCCGAGCTTCTGGTTGTTGATTGTTGAAGGTGTTCTTCACGTTTTGGAGGTGGTTTGGTTGATGTTTGATGATTGTTGATGTGTTTGGAGTTGAAAAGTGTGTTTAGGTGGTGATTTCGGGGGATTTTTGATGTGATTTTGGTGCTTGTATGTGTAAAAACGTGAAGAGGTTGTGACGGCTGAGTTTCTTGAGGTGTTAGGGTTCTTGAGGTTCTGATTTGATCAAGGGATAAGGTTCCTTATATAGGCTTCCTTAAAGATAGAAAAATCCGGTAAAACCCAAGATTTACCGACGTTTTAGCTCAAGGGCTTCCAAAAGGAATTTGACTGAAATTTTAAACATGGGTAAAGATAGTATTTCTGATTTTTCTAAAGTGGATCGATTTTTTGGATATTGGAATATTTTTAAATTCAATTTCTCGTCAGATTCAATCAGAAATTGCTAGAAAATTATTGGAAACTCGAAAAATCAAAATTCCAACGCCATTATGCCCAAAATGTCATCCTCTATCGTGGGTTAAAATTTCAAAGCATTTTGAATTGATTTGACACTTCTTTGGAGGAGAGAGAAAGCCTATAGGGGGCTTGAGAGCCTTGAAAAATTACGAAAATGCCCCTGAAGATGATTCAGCTGTCCCTAGTACTCTGAGATGTGCCGATCGAACTGGGAACCCTCGCTACTTGACCAAACTAGCCTATTAGTAGAGACTCTCTTCCGGGGGGGTTGAAATTTTGGGTATAACAATTCTCGATAGGACGATTCTCCCTCTGGAACCTCAAGATCCAAGATATAAGGCTTGGGAACGGTGCAATGCGATGATAATAGCGTGGTTGTCGCACTCAATCTCGCTAGATATTGGAGAGTCAGTCATGTATTGCACATCCACTGCGGATGCTTGGGATATGCTCTACGGAAGGTACGAGCAGGCCAACGCTGCGGAGATTTACGCGTTGAAGAAAGAATTAGTTCAATTGGAGCAAGATCAAGACACCATCGCAACCTACTTCATCGAAATGAAAAGAATTTGGGATCAAATCAAGGCCTTGGATAGAAAACCTAATTGTGTGTGCAGCGCGAGAACCAATTATGGAAATCTTCTTCAGCGAGAAAAGACCATGCAGTTCCTTATGGCCTTGAATGAATCCTATGCTAATATCAAGAGTCATATCCTGCTTATGAGCCCTTTACTGTCACTTGAACATACCTATTCACTAATTACTCAAGAAGAGCGGGGGAGAAAGATACCGTCACGGAGCGGCACGACAAGTCAAGATCCTCTTGTTCTTGCGGCAACCAAAGGCAAATTTGTTTCGGTACAGACACCGCAAAGAAAAACCCAGAAGGACCCAAACAAAGAAACCCTACACTGTACCAAGTGCCATAAAAGGGGACACACAAAAGAAACCTGCTTCGAGGTCGTCGGTTATCCAGAATGGTGGAAACGCAAGGCAAAACCAGTCGCAGGAGTAGTCACTGGCTTCGAAAGTGCGAGCTCTGGACAGAGGCAGCTTCACCAAGATTCACCCGTCTCTGGATTGAACCAGCAACAGTACAATCGACTGCTGAGTTTGCTTCAGAGAGAGTCGACGAGTCAAGAAGAACTAGAAGTAACCTGTAATTTTTTGGGTAAGTCTAATCGAACCCTAGCCTATGTTTTAAATGGTCATTCTGAAACTTTGGGATCAATATCATGGGTTATCATTACAGACGCATATTACCGTTATTAATAACGGATAGCACAAACATACTGAGCTCGTTTGGGGAACAGCTTCTAGCAGTAGACAGCTTCTCAATTTCTAAAATCAGCAAGCTTCCACCAAACACCCAAAACCAGCAGCTGACAGCTTCTGCAAAATCATCAGCTGACAGCTTCTCAATTTTCAGCAGCAAGACCTAACAACTGTCTCTATTTTTTAAAATCATCAGCAGGTGTTCCACCAAACACCAAAACCAACAGCTGACAGCTTCTGTAAAACCATCAGCAGACAACTTTTCAATTCCCAGCAGCAGGACCCAACAGCAGCCCCGAGCAGCTGTCCCCAAACGAACCCACTAACAGACAACTACACTAGGACTAACAGGCACAAATCTGATGCATTTCATACTCTAACTTGTTTCATTAAACTCGTTGAGAGACAGTTTGATAAGAAAATTAGAATTGTTAGAACAAATAATGCACTATAGTTAGGCTCTAGTAATAAGGGAGTTATAATTTTTAATGATTGTGGCATAGTTCACCAAACAAGTTGCTCTCACACGCCCCAACAGAACGGGGTAGTTGAACGAAAACACAAATATCTGCTAGAATTAGCTAGAGCCTTTTACTTTCAGGCTAATTTAACCTTGGAATTTTAGGGAGAATGTATCAGATATGCAACCTATGTTATTAATAGGCTTCATTCTAGAGCAATAGAGGGTCTCACACCTTATGAAAAACTACATAATAGAAAACCTGATTACAACTCTTTAAAAACTTTTGGATGTCTCTGCTTCAAAACAAATGTGAGCAAGCACAAAGGAAAGTTTGAGCCTAGAGGAAGTGCTTGTGTCTATCTAGGTGTTACAGAAAACAAAAAGGGCTTCAAGGTCTTAGATCTAGAAACAAAAGTTGTTAGCATCAGCAGAGATCTTATTTTTCATGAAAATTCTTTCCCTCTCAAAGAACCAATTCACAAAACTGATAAAAACCAGTTGTGCAACCAAAACGCTGAAGAATTATCTGTTTTTGTTGAAGAAGAAAGTGCAAAAAACATAGACAAAATGAGTGTAACCACAACAGAACCAACAATTCCAACTGATGAAATAACCTCACCAGATAATACACCATGTGAGACCATTCAATCAGAACAACCTGAAATTAACATATCAGATCAACCAGAACAACCTGAAATAAATGTTCCCCAAAGACGATCTATGAGAGAAAGAAAAATCCCAAGTCATCTGAATGATTACTTTCTAGGTGACGAAGCACTTCCAGATATAGATATTTTTAGCAACATTCTATGTGACAGAATTAAACATAAGAATCTCTTGCATACAGATTGTCTCTCTGGTTCAGTTGTTGATATTGCTACAAAACATTCTGTATCTGAAACTGCTTTATCATCTCATTCTCTCTCTGTTTTGAAGAAAGTTAGTAACAGCCAGGATCCCAAATCTTATAAGGTTGCTTCTAAGAACACACATTGGGTGGAGGCTATAAATAGGGAATTACAAGCCCTAAACGATAACAACACATGGACTATTGTGGATCAACCTAGTCATAAAAGGATAATAGGCTGCAGGTGGGTCTTTAGGGTTAAACTAAGGGCATATAGGTCTTTAGAATGATATAAGGCCCGGTTAGTTGCTAAGGGATACACACAACAATATGGTGAGGACTATTGGAAGACATTTTCTCCCGTAGTTAAGATCACCACTATTCGAGTTCTAGTTGCTGTAGCAGTAAAACAACAGTGGCAGTTGCATCAATTAGATGTCAACAATGCCTTCCTCCACGGTGACTTAGAGGAGGAGGTGTACATGGAGATATCAGAAGGACTCAAAGAGGTATATAACGGTAAGGCTTGTAAGTTGCATAAGTCCTTGTATGGTTTAAAGCAAGCATCCCGACAGTGGTATGAAAAACTCTCTTCCTTTCTTCAGCTGGCAGGGTATGTGCAATCTAAAAACGATTACTCTATGTTTGTTAAATATGATGGCATGTTTCGCACTTTTTTGGGAATTTACATTGATGATATGATCATAACTGGTAATACTCCCACTGAAATTACAAATCTGAAACATAAACTTGACACCAAGTTCAAAATTAAAGATCTTGGTCAGCTAAGTTTCTTTTTGGGTATGGAGTTTTTATATACTGCAAAGGGAGTCATACTGAACCAAGGCAAATATGCATCAGATCTGATAAGTGAGTATATTTCAGATGATGTGAGCTTGGTTTCAGTTCCTTTACCAACAAGGTCTAAATTGGAGTAGGTATAAGGTAACACAATAGCAAATCCAAGCTATTATAGGAGGTTAATTGGTAGAATTAATTTTCTTACAAACACTAGACCTGACTTGGCTTTCCCAGTGCAACATTTAAGTCAATTTATGCAGCAGCCCAAGAAAGAGCACTTGGATGTAACTCTTCATCTTCTGTAGTACATCAAGGGAACTCTAAGGCATGGGATACTATACAACAATGAACCAGATCTGGATATTACCGCTTACTGTGATGTGGACTGGGCAAGATGCTCAGTCACAAGGCGCTCCATCACTGGATTCATCATTCTTTTAGGAGGGGCAACAGTGAGCTGGAAATCAAAGAAGTAGGAGACGGTCGCACTGTCTACAGCGGAGTCAGAATACAGATCCATAAGGAGGTCACCACCGAATTGACTTGGCTGTCAAGGGTTCTGTATGAGTTAGGAGTCAAAGGAGTTCAACCCATCAAGGTGAATTGCGATAACAAGGCTGCTATCTTCATCGCATAAAATCCGGTTTTCCACGAGAGGACCAAGCACATTGAACTAGATTGTCATCTAGTTCGGGAGAAACTGCAAAGAGGATTGATAACCCTCAGCTATGTTCCTGGACAGAAGCAGTTGGCTGATGTGTTGATGAAGCAAGTTACAACCAAAGATTACTATGACTTTCATCAGAGGGCAGGAATAAAGATAGCTACTTAGGAAGGCATGCGTGACAGAGGGAGTAAGTAAGATCAGACAGCAGAAAAATCAGGCAGCAACATCAGACAGCAGAAAATCAGGCACCAGCAGCACAAAGTCAAGAATTTGAGCAGCTTAGTGTCCTTCTTCTTAGGGGGAGTGTTCAGATTAAGGACTATAGTTTAGTCCTAGTGTAGTTGTATGTTAGTATGTTTGTGCTACCCGTTATTAATAATAGTAATATGCGTCTGTATATATATATATATATGTACTAGGTTAGATAGGAACGTATTATACATTTTTTCATTGACTGTAGAAGTCTCTCTTAATAGAAATGTTTTACTAAGTTTCGTTAAGAAGATTGCTTGATGCTTGGATGGATTGGAAATTCCAACACAAAGACCCCTATATGTAGGTCTAGTCGTGACTGATCACTGATCTCTGGAGTCTTCAGAACGGCCATGAGTTATGATAATAAACCACATAAAATTTTACATGAAATAGGCACTTAAATCATGATACTTAGTGCTAGTAAGTGGAATAACACAACTCTCATAGCTTGAAGCAAAACTCCATCCCTTAAACTCACCACCATAATTAATATAGATAAAGGTTACAAAGAATTCAAGGCAACTTTTACAATATCCTTACAACTGAGTTTGTTGGTGTGGCATATTGGGAATTCTTAGTCTATATATAAAGAATAAATCATGTTCACAACTTTATAGTTTATAAACAAAGATTGGAAATTGCTAGAGAAACTTATTGAAAAGGTTGTGGAAGCTGAAAAACTCTACCATCAAATAAAGAATAGTACAACTTGGAGTTCAATAAAACTTTTTGATATGTGACAACTAACTATAAATAAAACATTTGAATTTGTGTCATCATGATATGTAGTAAGATTCTCTTATATCTATCCTTTTATGCTCAAAGTCGGTAGCCTTTGTAGTCTGCTCTTAATTTTAGATTTGCAGAAAAGAACTCTAAACATAACCTTACATCTAAGGATTAATAAATGAATGCTAGAAACTTTTGGGAACATCAGGAAGTAAGTGAGATATGACAACCACAATGCAATTTAAAGTTTGGGATAGTGTTTTGGTTTCTATGAGCCTTCATACAGAATATAGAGTGACCAGTGTGAGCATATGAAAGGATAGCTTGTGAATTATTCTATTTTCATTGTCACTTTTTCTCGAAGATCCAGTCACTAACAAAGTGGACAGCATTTTCACTATCATTTTTGGATTCTATGAAAATGGAACTTGATTTTAGCATCAGATCATCATCTAATACACACTCATTGACATAGTAATTAACCAAAGAATATCTATTTCAGTATTTGATCCTCTAATCTGCCTCAGTATCATATTCTAGTTCAACATCAGGAAGAAACCTATCATTGACATTACTGGGCTTAGCATCCAGAACCTAAGAACACACCATGATTGCTATTGTGGTGTTTGGGGTTGAGTTGCCAATTTCATTTGATGTTCAGGCTAAGGTGGTCCAAGTTGATGAAAAAGAGATGAAGCTGATTAAAAAGTGTTTTATTGATGAAACTTAGATATTACAACATTTGAGATCAAAAATATTTCTTACTTAAACAATACTCTATCTTATGTGTTTTTTAAGTTTGAATTGAATTATGGATCATTAAAGGAATTTGTATGTGGGTTCAATTGGATATAAATGGGATGAATCTATTTTTTCCTTCATTTTGTAATCAAATTAGTTACATTTCTTCCTTTTATTGATTATTAATGTGTAGATTGGATAATGACAAAGAGTGTTGGGTGAGTGTTGGCATGGTGTTAGATGAGGGTTGGGTCAGTGTGTGATGAGTGTTATGTGAATGTTAGTGTTGGGTGAGTGTTGGTAAGTGTATGGTGAGTGCTGAGTATGTGTAGGGTGAGTGTAGAAAGAGTACTGGAAGAGGGTTGGGAGAGCTCTGGGAAAGTGTTGGGTGAGTGCTGGTTAAGCGTTCGGTAAGTGCTGAGAGAGTGTTGTCAGAGCATTGGGAAAGCAATGGAAGAGTGTTGCGAGACGTTGCCAAAGTGTTGGGAGTGTTGTGAAAGCATTTTCATACTTTTGCGAGAGCGTTGTAAAAGTGTTGTCTGAGTGTTGGCAGTGTTACGAGAGCGTTGCAATTGTTTGAAGTGAAAAAAAAGTGACACATAAGACATGTTGGTGAAGTGCTGGGAGTAATGGCAACACATTTTGCATATGCACCAACGCTTTGAATAAGTGTTGTAATATAACCTTGCAATACAATTTGACGCAACACTTTGCTATGAGTTGGTATATACCCTGCAACACATATAATGTATCGCTAAATGCATCAAAAAACTGTTGTTTGTAACCATTTCTCTAGTAGGGTCATAACTGCACAATGACTTAAAACAATCAAGTTACATTTAAAATGTTACCTAAAATGTGATGAATGAGTTAGTTGAAAAGATATTTTTTATAGACTTTCAAGAGTTTGAGTGCGAAGTGTCAAATGAGAGTAAAGGATGGTGGATATATATATAGAAAAACAAATTGATCCATTTGGCAATTGCAAATTTTAAAATATTAATAACATATTTGTGACTGTAAAAGTTCTTTAAATTTATTTTAAAATGACAATAAAACTAATAATCTAACTGCAAAATCAAACAAAATGTGAAAAACACATGAATTAAAAGTGATAACATATTTGTGAAAATTTTAATTTCTAAAGTCTTATATTAAAATTTATGACATATTTGTGTTTGTTTTTGTTTTTACTATATTTTAAATATTTTTATATGTGGTTGTATATCATTCTAAGACACTTATACCCCTCCGCGGTGGACCTATTTAACATTCTACTGCGGTTGGGGTTAGACCTGGCAAAGGTGACCCGAACCAGAAAAACCGACCCGATCCAACCTAATCCGAACCTGAATTTAAACCGAATGATGTGACCCAAAAATCCGAACCAAATCAAACCGAAATTTGATATACCCGAATCCACCCGAACCGAATTCACTCGAACCGAATTCACCCGAACCGACTTGACCTGAACTGAATTGACCCGGACCAAATTCACCCAAACCACACATGAAACTAAACAAACTTCCATTATCCGTCTCTTTGTTATTGGCATGTACAAACGCATAATTTCCATGAACTGGGACTAAAATAAGAAATTTTTTCATTCCATTTTTATAATTCTTGCCACCTTTTGCCGTGTTCAATGAAATTGGTTCAACCTCTTACAAATCGATAACTCACAAAAAGCATATTATATTTATGACCTACTATGTCCCACCAAGTTTCAAGACACACTGAAGTATAGCAAAAAAGTGAAGTGTAGAAGCTTGACGCTAACCTTCTAGGGGGCAACAATATTAATACTCTACAACACGTAACTGATCCCTCTTTACATACTGGTTTGTTCAAGTAGTTTAAGAAAAGTACAAATGCAATCACATAATCTGTTTGTTATAGTCTTCAGGTTAGACTAACTATAAGAAAAACTTCCAAACATGATGAGATGAAATTTTCACAACAACCGCTCAATCTTCTTCCTAGCAACATTTTTCTGTGTATCTTCGTGCTTAATCACAGCATCCTGCACGATGAATGTCCAAACATTGTCACATAACCTATAGGTGTGAAGATGTCCCTGCAAACATAAACAGTACTAGATATTGGAGAGAAACTAGAAAGCCTTTCAATAATAAAGGGCCATGGGTGCAAATGATGGCATCAAAATCAGTGATGACGTCAATGTGTAACAAAACCCAACAGCGGTTTGTAAGAAATCTATCCATTAGAATCTTAAGACATTAGCGAAGAATAATGAATGACTGACGCATAAGGGCACAGGCGCGAGGTGGTGATAGATTGGCATGGGCTCGCTCGAGATGACGGGCGTGCGACGCTCGCTCGAGATGACGGGTGTGTGACGCTCGCTCGTTATGACGGACGCTGACACAAGGCGTGTGCGGGGTGTGACGGGCACGGGATGGCGGGAGGCACAGACACAGTGTCGGGTGTGGGGGATAGACTGGGCGTCGAGTGCCAAATATTGACCACTGATTCACCAAATTATAAATTTATACTTGGTCGATACAATTAATAAATCTGTAATTAAAAATTAATATTAAAAATATTGTCATCCAATTTGTTATATATAACCAATACACAAATCTTCATCAAGAGTAACACTATATTAAGAGAATTTGGATCTAAATATGAAAATCAATACAATTTACAAAGGTTGCTTAAATTTGTACTTTAAATTTTTTGTCAATTAAGCATAACGCGGTAAGTCACCCTAATTTGACCCATAACCCAAAAAACCAAAAAATGCAGAGGCTAACCCGAACCCGAAATCAACCAAACCGAAGTCACCCGAATCTAATTTTAACCAGATAACCTGACCCGATCCGAACTGAACTAAATAGTGAATATCTACAATTTGACCCGAACCGAACTGAACCGAACCCAAACCCAAGCTGAGTGACCCAAATTGCCAGGTCTAGTTGGGGTTGACAAAAAGCATATGGATAATAATTGAAGAGTAATTAAGTAATTTGGTGTACACATTAATCACACAAGATGACTTATTGAAGATGAACACAACAAATACTCAGGTTACAATAAAGTCAAAGGCCCAAAATGGGAGTTAATGTTGCACCTTTCGTGAGCATGGGCAGCTCTTGACATGTATAATATAACTGGTGTCATGAAGCAGGGCCTTCATTTTTAGGGTCCCAAATTTTAAAGACCTGTTGGTAGAATCAATTATCTTATAGTTTATATAATTGAAAATAGTAATTTACATGTAAGAAAATAAGGTAGTAAATCTTTTAAAAAGTTAATAAAAATATGACTTAAATGTTAGTATAATTATGTTTTTTTATAATTTTTAGTATAATTATATGTTCAATGAGTTCATAAATCTGAAACTAAAGTTATTTGAATATAAAAATATTATTTATTTCACCACCGCTATCAAATTAATATCAAACATTACCATAAACTAAATTAATTAATTTCAAATATTATAGATAAATAAAACATTATAATTTTAATAAATTTATATCTTCTACTTAATTTTGTTTAATAGATATTCAATAGTTTAAAATTATTATATAAAAAATGGTCTTTATTAACGGCATATAAATTAAAATTCATAACAAAATATTTGATATTTATATAATTTATTATTTTTATATCAAAAATTCTTTAGACTATATATGTAATAATTATATTTATTTATTAATAATTTAATTTAATTCAGTTTATTATTTATATAAGTTTAAGGGTCTAATATCTTGATCAACACATGACCTCCAAAATTGTTAGTCAATCTACTTAAAATATTGGGAAAATTACATCCCCACCCATGACGTTTGGTGAAATTACACACCCCACCCACGAGGTTTCAAAAATTACTTTGCTCACCCATGTGGTTTCCTCTCTTTTACATCCAGCAACTTTTCTAATATTAGATCAACTTAAATGAGGTTTAAATGTTGTCCAAAATTGATAAAACTTTACATGAATGATACTAAGGTGTTATATTTTTGCCCAATTCCAAATCTAAAGTTGTTTAAGGTCGTATATGGCCTGTGGGACTTAATGAAAACATGTTCACATGTCACATGTTTCATTGGGTCCCACGAATCACATATGAGTTTAAAAAACTTTAGATTTCACGCTAGACCAAATATAACACCTTAGCATCGTCCATGTACAGCTTCATCAATTTTGGACAACATTTAACCATCTTTTAAATTGATCAAATATTAGAAAAGTTACTGGATGTAAAATAGCGGAAACCGCATGGATGGGCAAAGTAATTTTTAAAACCTCGTGGATGGGGTGTGGAATTTCACCAAACATTATGGGTGGGGTTGTAATTTTCCCTAAAATATTTTAGCTTAAAACTGTATGTCATGTCTGAACGGACCCTTGGAACTGAATCACTTCTCTATACACATATATACAACACCACGTCACAAAAAATTAAAATGAATCTTTACAACTTTTGTTTCTTAATTGTATATTTTCTATTGTAGTAAACCTCATCAATTAACAAAGTGGGACAACCAAACAAGCATATATAAGACCTTTCCTCAGATCTGAATAGAAGAAGTGGGTTCCTCTGTAATCTATCTCCAACCCAGAAAAGCTTTCAAAAAACAACTTTACAGAAGAGATTCCCACTTCCTTTCATCACTCACCTAGAAATTAAGGTCAGCAAGTCGTAACTAAAGAGTAGAAGAAATCAAAAGAGAATAAACATTGTGAAGTTTAGCTTAATAAATTAAGCTAATTGAGCAACATATACAATGGAGAATAATAATAAAGCTGCGTAATTGTAGTACTACATTTTTCAATCATAGAAAAGCACATCGGAACACCAGTTAGCAGCCTTATCCTTATGGGCTAATTTCATTTTTTTTACTGCTCTATACTTATAATACTATATCCATTTCCATTTCCTCAGTCTCCATGATTGATTGCGCTCCATTTGATTCCCTTTTTTTTTCTTTTCTGGAGGTTAAATTACACGGGCAAGCAATGGCCCTACCAGATTCACGAGTACACACCCGTGATTGGTGTTCTTATTGGAGTTCTAGGTTTGGGTCAGGAATCAGTACCCTATACAAGGAAAAGAAATTATAGGACTCAGCACATATACCGTATCTGGATGGCGGTATAAATAATGAAGTTGATCTCTAATTAATAACGAGGAATGGACGATTACGACGATAAAAGACCCATCTTGGTTAAATGCAACTGTTTGTATAGACAGTAGTAGTACATGCCCATGTACGTGTGAAGTTGCAACTTGCAAGGAGCCTAGGATAGTGGGTTATTCATATAGGCACGTAAGTTCTCCAACGTACTACTAGGTTATTACTAGACTATTACGTATTTTAACTACACTTAATAAATGGGTTATTTAGTTGGGGTTTATTTAGGTTATATCGGTTGGGGATTAAATTTTGGTTTAATCACGTTAAACTTTGTCATTGTTATCAAGGGTCACTTAAATTTGGGGCAATTTTAAGTCACCATTGTTTCATCTTACACTAATTTGAGCGGTTTTAAATTACTTATTATTTTGGCTTATTTGAGTTGGGGTTAGTTTCAGCCCATTATTATCTGATATCATCTAGATTAGGGTCAACTTCCAATTCGGATCAATTAGGTTTTAAATTAATACATTTAAATTTTTTAATTTCAATTTGATTTCAATTTCAGGTCCAACGAACTGATCTCAAATAAAATCTAATTTTTGACATATTTATTTTTTTCTCTACAAAGCAGGCCACTTGGTAATATGGAGGATGAGGTTTTCAAAAAAGAGAGGTATGAAATCTTGTAGTAAAATAGTATGAAATATGAGGTTCTCAATTTTATTGATTTTCTCTCATACAAATCGGTCATTAAATTGTAATAAATAGGTATGTTTTAGGCGAAAATATATATTTTTTGTGGATTAAATTCAAACTGACCGAAACAACAAAATTTAATTTGATGAATACTATCACCAATGAAAACATACGCATATGATACATTGGCGTACTTATGGTTACTGTTGTTAAGTGTGGTTTATCTTCATTTAGGAGACGTTTGGCGGCGGGAGAAACATAATAGAACAAAAGAAAAAGAAGTGGAATGAAAAAATTCTTTGATTTTTCTAGTAGTTTGTTTGTGCAAGGAAAAGGAAATAATTAATCAGTCAATGCTCTTCGATCAATGGTCAACGATCACCAGCTGCCGGTCAACGGTCATCAATTGTCAGTCAATATCCATCGGTCACCGGTTAATGGTTGTTGGTCATCAAGGAATGGTGTCACCAATCATGGTGCTCTAGAAAAGGAAATTTCATTCCTTAATATGGGTGTGGAGGAATTTGGGTTAATAATCCCATCCACTTTCCTGTACCGAAAATTAAAAAAAAAATAGTTAAGAAACGTCAAAAAAACATAATTTTACCCAAAACAAACACAAGGGGTAATTTAAGATGCTCTCCTAACATAGGGATATAAGATTATAAGTTGAAAACTCCTAGTATCATAAGAACGCGTTCGATGACCACATTAAGGAGATTAATCTCCATCTCACTTTTCAAATACATTATGGCCCCGTTCTATGAGAGCGATCGAGAGATTAATGGTTTTTTTGTTAAAAGTACATGACAAGTGTCAAGTTTTAATTGATGCATATTTGACCATAGTACAGTTGTCCAACCCACATTTGTTAACCATACACACATTAAACAAAAAGCAGGAAATCCTGCTTTTGGAAATCCTGAACGAACGCTCCCTATGTGTCAGTTTATTAGTGATTAGAATAATGACAAGTCATGTTTCTATTTGTTAACTATGATTAGCTTTAACATAAAGCTTCCTTTAACTGCTTTTCAGCCCGGAAACGAACGCGACCTAGGGATTCGGAATGGAAGGTGTGCCTAGTATGTCTGTGGTCTGTTCTTCTCTGTTCCTTGATTCAACGTTTGAACTTTGAATCACTTACCATAAGGTATCAAGTAGCCCGAGGAAGAAGCCATGGGCCTCTATAAGTTGGATGGGCTTGAACTACTATACTGGTATCTGGAAGATGGGTTGCTTCAGGTGTTCGAAAACATTGGGCTGGGCGATCAGAAATGACAAGCTTAGTAAAAGTATAGGCTGCAGTCAGGAAGATGGGTTGCTTCAGGTGTTCGGGAATTGGACTGAAGAATTAGATATAACTCGCTTGGCAGGGTTGACATGTTTGGGTTAGGCTCAGAAGAATGTTTGGACTGAAATGGATGGAAAGTCGGTAGGACGTTTTGGGCTATTTGTATCAATTAACTTTCCATGAGTGAAGCAAAGTATATTTTTTCCATCTTTTGTACGGATGTTAATTTTTACCCAATTGTTTTTGACCCAAATCAACTCGGGTTACCTATTAAACTTTTGTGTTAGGTATGGGTTAAATTTCAATCTGACTCATTTAATTTATTTTATTAAAATTAATTAAAAGTAAATATATATGCTACTTGGGTATGCATTAATTCTATAACTATTAGTATATGAAAATAAGAATACTACCAATTCTCTAGACCCACACAAATTCATCCTTTATAATCCAATTCAAATACAAATACATTCTCTAGGCCCAATCCAAAAAGTCATATATGAAGTGTATAATGTCTAATTGAGATGGTTTTATAACGTACATGATGTTGTGTAACAGAATGTTGACCTTTGCAAAAGCAACACACAATGACTCGAAATAAATGACCGTCATATGCTTGCTTTTAAGGGAGTGATCATTCTGTTGAAAAACAAAAGTATTTGCATTTAAACGGGTTAAGTGGGTTAGGTTTGGGTTCAACGATTTTATATGGGTTGGGTTTGGTTGAAAATTTGTAACCGAATAATTCTCGAATCGGGTTGGATCAATATAATTTTTTTCGAGTTGGGTATGGATGAGCTTCAACCCGACCCATCAACCTGAATTGCCACCACTAATCTTGTGTGTACTCTATTTTTTTCTATTTTTGCTGAAAAATCTTTGATTTAATTGGGATGGTGTACAAAACATGCAATTGCAACACGTAAACTAAAAGAACTTCTAAATAGCAAACAACAAACTAGATAAAAAAAAACTTACTTACTTCATAAACAACTTCAAACATCTATAATCAACTTTTAAAATTATTCAACTTGTCTTTTAGGAACGAGTAAGTTTTCTTATTCAGATTGACACCTTATAAATTTATAGAGTTCAAAATTTGAGCATTTATACTTTCTTCATTGTCCTCACTTTGTTTGAAGTATTTCACTAAAGTAAATTACTTGACAATTTCTAAAAGCTAGACAGCTGGTGATTAACTCGATACTTTTTTTCTTAATTCTTGTTGGTGGTTGACGCGATGAATAAGATAAGTGTGAAATCCTAATAGGGTGGTGTCGCAGTCTACTCGCCATTAAAGCCTCCCCTCTTTTGTGCATGTAGTATATCACACTCATCTCCACTCTTAATGTGTTCTTATTATTTTTGCAGTCAATCAATACTCAAGTAATGGAGTAAAAGATCTTCTAAATTTGAGTGGACCATGAGTATCCGGCTCTGTATCTAGATTGATGAAATTTGTAAAGTGGAAAAGCCACTAACACAATCATATTTTGGACTTCTAGATCAAAGTTGATAATTTAGCTGTATAATGACCTTTGTTTTCTTATGTTGTCCCCTATGAAGTATCTCATAAATAGGTGTAGGCATTATATCAGAACTTGCTTCAACATCGCATAAAATGCTAGGAAAAGAGATACTATGTATCTAACAAGGATTTGTGTAACTCATATGATCACTTTTCTAAGAGTAAAATTCAAAATGGCAACTAAGCACCTTTCATTCACAATATTGTTTCAATTTCTTACAATTTACTCTTGCTCCATATAATTTCTTACTTAAGTGTAACCCATAAGGAGAACTAACAACTAGTCTAATACAAGGAACTTCTCATATAATATTGTAAATCATGTTGTATAATTTTGGAAATTAAACTATGTAATGTTCTCCACTAGTGTATCTGTGTAGAGGACCAAGGTTGAAGACACAAATATCAACATTAAAATTTGTGTTGAAATAATTGTAATTATCTTTATGAGGTTGTTCATTCTTCTTACTCATGTTTACTCTTGGGCCATATAATGATTCTCACCGTCAACATCTTTAAATATAAACTCACCATCTATCTCTCCTCATTTACTTAGAATTTTATACAAACAATCATCTTCAGTGACAACTCTTTTAGCATCATCTTTCTTTTTTCACCTTTGACTATCAACTTTACTTTCTATGTGAAGACTAGAAAATTGGATAAGACAAGAAAGTAAGAAGCAATAGAAGGCCAAGGGAAGGAAAGAAAACCAAGCAATACAGGAAATGAAAAGGTAGCTGGGAAGTAAGCCCAGACATTCAGATCTAGGCGTGCCTCATACAAGTAATATATACAGCATCCACGCGTTTGGGCTCGGGGGTGTCAAATAAAAGTATAAACGTTATAGAACGGTCAGGTGATAAGTGTGAAATATGTATGATTTTTGTTTATTTAAACGCTTAATTTTCGTAATTCCATGGGTAATGTTCCACTATCTTATGTTTTCTTTTGGTTTCTTTTTTAATAAGAACTGATACATTTTTGTGTGTCAAATGCAAAGAAAAGCCAAGGAAATAATAGTTTATCTCATGAGAGTGATGATGCAACAAACGAGGATCAAATGAGAGTGAGAACAAAGATTTTAGAGGCTTTTGAAGTTGTGTCCGAACATCCATTTTCGGACACAAGCCGAGAGTTCTATCTTCTTCCTAAAGACTTGTCCAAACTTGTGTCCGAACTTGTATGTTCGGACACAATTTGAGACTTACACTGACGAAGCCAGAACCGCGCTCTAGAACAGGGTGTCCAAACATTGATGTACGAACATGTTCGGACACAGCAAATTTGACAGCAGCCAACGCTGAATTTTAGAGAAAAATAAGGTAAAAAAAGGCTTTTAAAAGAGACCTAATCGAAGGAAAAAGGGAGGCATGACATTCTTGATGATGGGATCGGGGTGCTGACCGAGTAGGTCTGAGGTGTTAGTCTCAGACCGACTCTGCTTGAAGAATAAATATTTGCAGAAAATAATAACGCGGAAGCTTTTGTTTAAACTTGACAAGATAGGATTCTGCTTGTATTGAAATTCAATGTGAATTATAACCTAGCTTCCTATCTTGGGATTCGACAGAAGTATTCTGTCTCATCCAACACTCGCTCTACTCTCGGCTTTGATCAATGCATAACAAGGAGTAAAGGGGAGTGTTCTATGTGTGCTCTCTAGGTAATAAATACCTAAGCTAATTGACAATATCTCACTAAGATCTCTCAAAATATTTTCTCTCTCAAAACGGTGTTTTTCTCTCTAATGATAATTGTCTAGAACGCACACCGGAAGTTTTTACAATCCTATGTTTATATACTACTTAACCACTTCCTAAAACTTCGGAGATGTCTTCATGCAGCAGCTACTTCAATTCGGATGCGTAAGTATCGGAGGTACTTAGTTGTTTCACGATCACACGTCGTGCATACATCCACATCTCCGGGATATTTGGAGCCACTCGATAGTATCGCGTCTTGGTTGACCAGAGACAGGTGTATAGGTCTTGCTGCAGAGCTACTCGAACTGGTGAGTCACAACGCCAAGTCTTTCTATAGAGCTACTCTGACTGAGGAGGCAATCATCTGCAAAACCAAGTCTCCAACAAAATTCCCCCTTTTTGCTGATGATGGCAAACTCAATGTATCCGGCGTGAACTTTGAAGTCTTTAATGAATGTGCCTGCAAAAACAAGATAGAGCAACTATCTCGGGAGAACAACTCACTGTTTGTTCCCCCTTAAACAAATATTCCCCCTTAAGATAATGTAGTTGATAAGAGCAGATAAAACTATAGTACGAAACTACTTCAGAAACTACTTAACAGAAATAAAACCAATCTGAAACAAGGTGAGGCCTTCATAGGCACTCAGTGTCCACACATAGTCGCCCGCATAAACCAGCCGCGGGATACACCGCTTCCCCCGTTTGCCAACATCAGGGGAAACGCATTAACAATATCCAAAAACACATAATCCACAAGTCACAAAACAATCCACCCGCGCAATTCAAAAGTCAGTCATCCTAGGGGTTAGAGGGGGTGGGGTAAAGGGTTAGCCATCTCCTCGATCCATTCCTGTGTCCGCAGCCCGTGCTCCATCTTCCCCCGAAGCCTCAGCATCATCCATCGCTTTCACCGCTGCCAGGGTTTCAGCAAAAGTCTCCCTGAACTCTTCTGCCAGTTTCTGGACTCCTCCTGCAAAGATGTTCATCGTCTCTTGTGGTTGTTGTTGAGGACGTCGATGAACATATCAATCTTTGTGGATAGAGTGGTGAGGTTGTTCTCTATCGCAATGACCCTTTCAGTGAGAGTTGCTGTGTCAGGAGTGGATGTTGTCTTTGAAGGGGCTTGTTTTTTAGATGGGGGATTTGGCTTAGAGACAGACTTGATCTGAAAGGACGGTGTTTTGTTGTACAAAATTTGACCAAGAATGTCAGTTTCAGTGATACGACTGGCTTTGGAGGGATCGAGGGTGATTTCACAGTGGGTGAGGATTTTTGGTAGCCAAAAGACATACCCCAGAGAGTGTAGGGAGTAAACAGCAGAGTGGGTGTCGATAAGGCCTAGCCTGGAGCAGGTGACGGTGGGACCGACTTAGAGCGAGGACGGAGTCACTTTCTAGTTGAAGTTGTTGTTGTGTCAGAGTCAGCTTGAGTTGACGAGTTTGTGGTGCTGCGCAGCTTTTCTTCAGCTTGTGTCATGGCGACTGGGGATGGTGAAGAGACTGGGACCACAGGAGTGGGATTTGAAGATGACGGCTGGCATTTAGCCCTTGATCGAAGGGTTCGAGTGGGGGGAGGCCGGGGAACATTGGATTTTAAACGTCGGGTTTCTTTGGGGGTGGAGAGTGTTCAGCAGCAGTAGGTTGGGTTTCTAGTTGTTGTACTTCTTCTGGTTCTTTGGTAGGGGAGGTGGGTTGGGGGTTTTGATTTTCTTGGTCAGAGGGTGGAACTGAGCCAAACTGGATATTTGTTGGGGATTTGGTTATGGTGTCTGGGGTGGGTATAATCGGGGTTATTGGTGGTGAGGATTGTTTGGTGGGAGAGGGTGTGTTTTCCAATGGTTGTGACGTCATAGGGTTGACGATGAGTGTTAGGTCAGTTGAGACGTTAGGCAATGGGGTGGTGATTGGGTGGGTGTCGATCAACATGACGGGTGCGACGGCGGTGGAGTCGGAGGTGGAGGTGGGTGTTTGTTTGGCTTGTAGAAAGGTGAGCTTGTTGATTAGGGCTTGGAGAATTTGTGGATCGTCAGGTAAGTTTGCGTCAGAAAACATGGAGGTTTGCTTAGGGTTAGGGTTTGAAGTCATGGCAGGGTTGGGTAGACGGTAGTAGGCAGAGGCAGGAGAAGGCGAAGAGAGGCAAAAAGCTGGGCAAAGAGGATTAGTGATAGGGGAAAAGAAAGTGCTGGCGTCAGAATATAAGCGGACGTAGAGTGTCAGGGTAGGGGTGAGCTGATTGGGTAAGAGAGTTAGTAGCGAATTATGGGGCGAAAAATTCGCGGGTTGTTTTCATATGTAAAGACTCTCGTTTTAATGCGCCGGTGTGTTGTTTATATGACCGACATACTAGGTCATCAGATGTATTCATGCATTTTACCCAAACAACAGAAAACGGGAGAAGAAGATACAACCTTAGCTGAGTCATACAGGTCATACCTAGTTGTGAACGCAGAGTTTCATATGGGCCTCTTTGCAACGGTTTGGTGAATATGTCTGCAAGTTGATCGGAAGTAGGAATGTATTCTAGTTGTATCAGCCCTTTTTCAACGCAATCCCTTAAAAAGTGGTGACGAATCTCAATGTGTTTTGTCCTGGAATGATGAACAGGATTTTTAGATAGATCAATAGCACTATTGTTGTCACAGAAAATTGTAGTACAAGTGGGAGGAATGAGATAGTCCTGTAGTTGTTGTTGTATCCATAGTATCTGTGCACAGCAAGCAACTGCGGAGACGTATTCGGCTTCAGCAGATGACAAGGCTACCGTGTTTTGCTTCTTTGAACTCTAGGCTACAAGGCATAGTCCCAAAAATTGTGCGGTACCAGATGTGCTTTTCCTGTCTAATAATGAACTTGCAAAATCAGAGTCGCTGTAACCCATTCGAGTAAAATCAGGAGTACTCGGGTACCTGAGGTACATGTCCTAGGTGTTTTTAAAATAGCGAAAGATGCGCTTTACACTTTATAGATGTGATTCTTTTGGGTTTGCCTGAAATCTTGCACAGAGACATACATCATAGAGAATGTCAGGTCGACTTGCTGTTAAGTAAAGGAGAGAACCTATCATACCTCTGTATAGTGTGTCATCAACAGTAATTCCTTTTTCATCCAGATGTGGTTTTTCAGTTGTGGACATTGGAGTAGGTGCGGCTTTGGAATCCTGCATCTTATACTTGATGAGTAACTCTTGGATGTATTTTTGTTGGTGAATTTGAGTCCCGTTCTCTTGCTAAATGGTTTGAAGACCTAAAAAGCATTTTAATTCTCCAAGAGCGCTCATTTCAAACTCTTTACTCATGAGATCAGAAAAAAATGAACATAATTGAGGATTGGTTGATCCATATATTATATCATCC
This sequence comes from Limonium bicolor, assembly GCA_023374045.1. NCBI lineage: Eukaryota > Viridiplantae > Streptophyta > Magnoliopsida > Caryophyllales > Plumbaginaceae > Limonium > Limonium bicolor. Next base: position 329,490,636 of record CM041777.1, on the reverse strand, counting down.
ACGTATATCTGGACAATGAGTATGTCTTCACCTTTGGTGAGAGTAAAAAGAGTTTTGTCAACCTTACCTCGGATAAATCCATGAGACAATAAGTAGGATGAGAGACGTTCATACCATGCCTGTGGTGCCTGCTTCAGGCATATAACGCTTTGTCTAACTTGTAGACGTACTCAGGGTGTATTGGGTCCTCGAATCCAGGTGGTTGAGCAACATAAACATCTCTATCGATGTATCCATGTAAAAATGCAGTTTCATCCATTTGGTAAAGCTTCATACCGCGATGAGCCGCATAGGCCACAAGTATTCGAATTGCCTCAATTCGAGCGACTGGAGCATAAGTCTCATCGTAATCAATTGCTTCAGCTTGGGCGTATCCCTGAACTACGAGTCTAGCTTTGTTACGAGAGATATTCCCTTGATCATCTAGCTTGTTGCAAAACACCCACTTGGTACCAATTGGTTTATGGTTGGTTGGATAGGGAACAAGTCGTCAGACTGAATGGCGTTGCAGAGAATGTAGTTCCTCTTGCATTACGAGTATCCAGTCATGGTCCCGTAGGGCTTGTTGGACATTGTTAGGTTCGATTGTGGATATGAATGCATTAAAGGCACAGAGATCTTGATGGATCTCGCTGCGTGTTTGACGCCTTAGTGGGATCACTTAGTATTTGAGTGATTGGTGATAGCAGAGCTTGTTGGAATTTTCTTGCGGAGCTTGATGGTAGGCTAGTGGGGGGTTCTGGTGTTTGGTGATTTTGAGGTGTGGTTGTAGTTGTGGTTTGTGGGGGAGGTTGTAGGTCATCTGTGGGGATAGGTGAGGCATCTTTGAACGAGTCATCAGGGTCATCGTCACTATCGGAGGATGAGTCTGTCGGAAGAGGTGTTTGAGGTGGAGGGATGGTTGCTACTAGGATTTCAATGAAGGTGGTATCTGGGGCATCTTAATGAGGTACATGTGGATTGTGCTCATAATCACTAGAGTTAGAAAGTTCTTCGAAGCGAATGTGAGGACTTTTCTCAAGACAAGATGTTCGTTTGTTGAGTACTCTACAAGCTCGACTATGGGATGAGTATCCAAGGAAGATTCCTTCATCACTTTTAGAGGCAAACTTGCCTAGATTATCTTTGCCATTATTGTGGATAAAACACTTGCATCCAAAGCGACGCATATGTGTTACAGAGGGAGGACGACCTTTGAGAATTTCATATGGTGTTTTGCCGATGAAGGGATGAATTGACGCTCGATTCAAAATATATGTTGCGGTGTTGATAGCTTCTGCCCAGTATGAAGCTGGAAGGTTACTGTCAATGAGCATTGTTCTTGCCATTTCTACCAAAGTGCAGTTTTTTTGTTCTACTACTCCTCCGTTTTGTTGTGGAGTACGAGCAGCTGATGTTTGATGCATGATTCCCTTTGTCCTGCAAAACTCTGAAAACTGGATATTGCATAATTCTGTACCGTTATCAGAACGGATTGTTTTGACTGAAGTGGACAGTTTGTTAGTAATCATTTGGAATAGAGTTTCGAATTCAGAAAATCTCCCCGATTTGTTCTTAAGAAAGAGTACCCATGTCCAGCGAGAGTAGTCATCTACGATGACTAAAATGTACTTCTTACCACTCTTGCTTTGAACACGCATAGGTCCACATAGATCCATGTGCAGTAGATCCAACGGAGATGTTGTAGACATCTCTGGTTTACCTGGGAAGCTTGCTCTCGAATGTTTCCCTTGTACGCACGCAGGACAGAGTGAGTCTGTCTGGAAGAAGTTTGTATGAGGAAGCCCTACTACAAGATTTCCGTTTTTGATTTTGTTTAGAAGCTTGCCGTGTGCATGACCTAGGCGGGAGTGCCATAAGGAAATATTTCTATCCTGTACACTTAGACAGAGAGTGCCGTCTAGGTTAGGGTGTTCAAGAGATAACTTATAAAGATTGTTCACCCTTACACCAGTGGCTTTTAGAAGACCTGTTTGCTCATCAAAGATTTTGCAGTCAGAGGCCGAAAAGAGAACAACGTTAGAGAGATCACATATCTGAGAGATACTTATAAGACTATGTCCAAGACCATCTACTAAATTGACATTTTCTATCTTAAAGTAGGAAGGATTACCGACGGTTCCAATACCAATGATTTCACCATGAGCATTGTCGCTGAAAAGTACCTTTCCCCCGTTGTGTTGAGAGAGAGTCGTGAACTTGTCAGGGTCTCCTGTCATATGTCGTGAGCACCCACTATCTAGAAACCAAGATTCATTGTCCACAGTCTCCTCTCCCTACAAAACAATCAGAGGTTAGACTTGGGAACCCAGACGAACTTGGGTTCCTTTTTTTAAGCAAAGGGGTTGTGAAGATGGCTTGCTTTAGACAGAGTATGTAGATGTAGCATATTGAAAGATAAGTCTTTGCCAAGCTTGTGACATGATGAGTGAATGTGCCCATCGTAACCACAGTAGCCACAAATTAATAGAGAAGGTAGGTGAACATATTTCCTTTGCCAACAAAATTTGTTTTCAAAATTTTCTTTTTGGAATTTTCTTCGTTGAAGATCGTTAGGTTTTGAAGCCATTTTGGGCAGATTGACTTTGCCTTTGTTTTTCAGCCAGTGAGGAGGATTCGATGATGAGACCGCACTGCTGGAAAAAAAAAGAATAAACAACGCCCCTTTAACAACGGTTATATTGTAAATCATTTTTTTATCATAGGCCGGACATCTTAAACAACGCTTTGTTTACAAAGAGTTGTTTTTGTTATCATGCCCAAAGTCAAAAACAACGCTTTGCTGCAAAGCGTTCTTTAAAGAGACATGTATAAAAAAACGCTTCAGGAAGGAAGCATTTTTTATGTGTTTGGGAGCGAACGCTTCTATTAGAAGCGTTCTTTATGCTAGCTTCACTTAAGTGAAGCGTTTTTTATGTTACCTAAATTAATACACTCTGTTCGCCCTCCCGCCCAGTCTTCTCATCAATCAAATCGCGACTGTTCCCCTACCACTGTAAACGCTCTCTGTAAACACGCTAGCTTCTCAATCCAAACCATCCCAGAATTAAATTCACTTCGATTCCGCTGCGGTGCCTCTTCGATCTCTTCCCCTTTCTTCCGATATCTTGCCTCGCCATCTTCATCATCAATATTCTAGCTTCTAACATTCTCTGTAACCCGGCGGCCAAACTGTTGATGCATGCGTCGATATCAATCGTCGGCGCCTCGAGCTCTCTCGCTATTGGTAATATTGAGCTGCGAACACATATATGCCTATCGATCCTTATTTTCATATGTATACTCTTCGGTAATTAATTTTGATTTTGCAAATCGCACGAACAGGGAACATACATGCCCTGTCGCACGCACGGCGGTGCCTCTGGATTACAATCCCAACTAGCGAAAGGAACAACATACATGCGCGCTAGATCTTTCGGCTCTATTCTTGTGTTGATGAGGTAATTTTACAAACCGAACTTCTTAATTAGGGAAAATACATGCTCTGTTTGTTTGGGATTAAAGCGTGAAATATATTAATTGTGTGTATTGTTTAGGAATAATTTTGCATGCAAACCAAACTGTGGCGCGCGCATTTGTTGTTAACCTATGTGTGCTTGCAAACCAAACTTGTTAATCAGGAACATATATACTCTCTGTTTGTTTGGGATTAAAGGCGTGAATAAAGTGTACGTGTGTTTGGGAATAATTTTGCATGCAGACCAATGGACTTGCGCGCTGGTTTTTACTATGTGCTGATTGTTGTTAATCAGGGGCGCATATTGTTGTACTATATATGTGTTGATTTTTACTTGCTGGCACAATTAATGGACTTGGCAATTAATGTGTAATATAATGCGTTTCGGCATGCATACAAATATAGCCACCTGGTTATATATGGCGAAATTAATTTGGTTAGATGATTATAGGGTGTATTAATTAATGTTATATATTATATTATAGTATAACCTGGGGTGCAAATATTAGATGACCATGGGATGTATTAATTAGTTACAAAGACATAGCATTACGGCAGCTTGCCTGACGTCCCCTTCCCCATATTGCTTTTACCTTAACATCCACCCAGAAGTTTATCTACGTTTCTAACAATACCAACATCAAAAACTTTTAAGTTCCTTCACATTCTTCTCAGATTTGTTATCCGGTCAAGCTAGACATTCCAATTAACCCTCTAATGTTTTAGAAATCTATATGACCACCATTGGCCATATTAGAGACCTCTACCTACTTACAGCTTCTTAATTTCTTGTAGTTATTATTTTAGTATCCCTTTACATTTTTTGGCTAGCGCCTATGACCTTCGATCATCATCAACCTATGATAAAAAAAATTGAACTCGGACGGGCCCACCAACTTTATTTTCCTTCATGACCTTTCTTCTATCCTTTTTTATTCCTTTAGTCACCTTTGATTAGTATATATGTTGTGGAAGCTTCAGTAGATCGAACAATCAGAACTGGACAGCACTGAAACATCACAGAGAAAATTGGATAAAAATTCAGACGAATTTGGCCGATGGAAACGGTTGCTGCCTCTGTTGAAGATGAAAGTACCGACGATCATGATGATTCTTCTACTGATACAAAAGAAACAGAAGAAGAAAAACATGGTACAAAAGAGATAGAGGCAGATACAGATGAAAGGATGAATGAGAACTAAGAAACAGAGAGGTTGAAGAAATTGGCTAAAAAGTTAAGTGAGGCTGCCACGAAGTAGAGTCTGGTGGCGATTAACGAATTACCGGCCCACTTCATGACCTTGAATGAAGAAAACGGTTTTCTAGAATAGTTATATGAGGAGGATATGAGGAAACTTAGTCGATTATATGGTGGCATGGGGGACTATATGAAGATAAAGTGGTACCAAATCGCCCGGTTGATGAGTTTCATGTCTTATGGATGAAGATAGAGATGGAGAAGCTAGGCACTTCTCCATCTCCAGTTTCGATTGGATTCGCATCTTCTTTCAGTTTTGAACATCGATAGGTCTGAGAAATCTTTAAACACTAGGACATGAGTGTTTGTAGATTGCATGTAGTCATTTGGAATACTAGCCACACACTGTTGATGTGGGGTGCATCGTATCTTTTAAAAAAACTAGATGAAGGTCCCTTGGCAATTAAAAAGATTGAGAGATTCCCCCTAAGTATGATTCCCCCTGAGTTTGCATGTTAAGCGACTTTAACAAATGATAGCAATAAGTGACAGTTTTTATGCACAATAAGTGACAGCTTTTATGTTATACTTAGCTTTTATGTTATACTATAACCTTAGTAGAAAACTTTCTACTATGATTAAAGTATAACATAAAAGCTGTCATTTATTGTGCATGGAAGCTGTCACTTATTGCTATCATGCATAAAAACTGTCACTTATTGCTATCATTTGTTAAAGTCGCTTAACATGCAAACTCAGGGGGAATCATACTTAGGGGGAATCTCTCAATCTTTTTAATTTCCAAGAGATATTCATCTAGTTTTTTTTAAAAGGTATGATGCACCCCATATCAACAATGTGTGGCTAGTATTCCAATTGACTGCATGCAATCTACAAACATTCATGTCCAAGTGTTTGAAGATTCTCAGACCTATTGATATTCAAAACTGAAAGAAGATGTGAATCCAATCGAAACTGAAGATGGATAAGTGTCTAGCTTCTCCACCTCTGTTTCCATCCATAAGTCATGAAACTCATCAACCGGGTGATCTGGTAGCACTTTATCTTCATACAGTCCCTCATGCCACCATATAATCGACTAAGGTTCCTCTTATCCTCCTCATACAACTATTCTAGAAAACCGTTTTCATCATTCAAGGTCATGAAGTGGGCCAGTAATTCGTTAATCTCCGCTGGACTCTACTTCGTGGCAACCTCACTTAACTTTTTAGTCAATTTCTTCAACCTCTCTGTTTCTGAATTCTCATTCATCCTTTCATCTGTATATGCCTCTGTCTCTTTTGTATCATGCTTTTCTTCTTCTGTCTCTTTTGTATCAGTAGAAGAACCATCATGATCGTTGGTACTTCCATCTTTAACAGAGGTAACAAGTGTCTTAGCGAATTGGAAATTTCTGCTCAGGTACGTATTATAAGTGTAGAGCGTTTATATCGTGAGTGGTTAAACTGGTGTAAATTAAAAGAAAAGAAATTAAAACTCAAAATAAACGTCGGGCTGCAAACAAATCCCGGTCGTGGTAGTATAGTGAAATGTAAGCGACCGGATGTCGAACCGTGGGACTAATGTGCATATTATAGTACCTAAGCATGTCACAAAAAGGGGGGATTAATTGACTTGTATTATAAATAAAAAGGAAAGGTAAAATAAACTAAGTTAATAGATAAATTAAATGGAACTCTGGGTCAGGTTATTATAATTTGCATAATTAAGCTATCTCTACTGGTTTAATAATTTGGCAAGGTTCCTGTTATTATCTTAAGGTCCGATGAAAACTCATAAGAACTCGTTCCAGTTGTGCAAGGTCCGATGAAAACTCAAGCACCCACTGGTGGACGGCAGAGGAGTATTGAGGAATTACATTTGCATCTGAAAATACTAACTTATTAAATCATAATAAGCTTTCTCCAAATTTACGACTTAATTAACCTATCTATTTATCACCTGGTCTGATCAAAATAGACTTAGTAAAGCAATTTAATAAACTCATGACATTTATTAAAAAGGTGCGAGATAACCTTTAAAACGCAACAAACTATATTTAAATAAAACCAGTAAAAATATTGCATAATTAATACAAACACATAATATCCATTCCCAGAGTATAAATATTCTAGCCTAACATATTAAATAGATAAACAGAAACAAGAGTAGTAGAAATCATCTGTAGTCACTCCTGCATTCGTTCTGCTATTTTGTATACGTAGGACTAGAGGTGAATATGGTGGAAAGTGAAATAAAAATGGAGAAGACGGGAGGAGAGAAATGAGATGAACGTGTGATGTGTGGTGAAGTGGTACGGTGATGGATTGTATGGGTGGTGGATATGTTTCTGGAAGCAGAAGTTACGTGCGTTTATATAGGAGAAAGGAAGAGGCAGCAGAGAAGGAAGAATTGAAGATAGAGCTGGATCACGCGTGAATAAGATAAGGGAGGTGCCAGTTGATTGCTCATTGATTGCTCCTCATTAATTGCAGGGGACAGAGCTGAACACAGGCGTGAATTAAGGTAGGCGCCTGCAAGTTGGAGACAGTGGATGAGTTGCAGCGGGCGAGTTGCAGACAGTCGGCGAAGGCAAGTTGCAGACGACGACGGGCGAAGAAGAAGATAAGCTCGCGTTAATTTCTGGACATTTACACGCGTCCGCTTGTTGTCCGCTCAGATCCATGCGGTTGCATTTATTTTCCGTAACTCACTCACTCACTCACGTCCGCCTTCAATAGGGCGGTTGCCTAGGCGGTTTGATGGCCACACGTCCGCCTCCAATCAGGCGGTGGCCTAGGCGGTTGTTACACGTCCGCCTCCAATCAGGCGGTGGCCTAGGCGGTTGTATGTGTTTGTCGTGACTTATTTTCTTCAAACTTTGACCGGCTCTAGATTCTTCGTTTGGACTCTGTTTTCTGAGCCGTTTGCGCCTATGCGTTCGTCTCTTTGTCTACTTTGCTCCTAGCTTGGTTTTCCTCATGTTAAACCAATAAATTTGTGAGATAAACAATAAAACATAAACTAGAGGAAAACTAACCGAAGTGGAGAAATGAGCAAGAAAAGTGCTAATATTATATATGAACTACACCTATAAAACATGCTCATTTGGACACTTATCAATAAGTACTACTTTTGTGTTTGAATTGGTGATTTTAACTATTTGTGCATGTTTGGATAAGTTTAAATGGTGTACTTAATTGCTTTTATAATTCTCACGTGCAGCTTGTTGATGATCTCAATACTTATTCACAAGCCGATCTCAGGTTTGTCAATAAGGAGAGGGCGCACACATGTGTTGAAAGCACTAAATTGATCAGAAGAAGTCACGAGTCATCTATCTTTTCTTTTTTCAAATGGTTGTATTGTACATGTTATGATCAAACTTGAACCATTTTTAGTAGTTTGGTTAACTAGCTAGTTACAAATGTTGTAGTTGATCGATACTACACTTAAGCCTATGTGCGCTGGTATAATATTAATGCAAACAAAGTACTGCTGTTGATCTATTAATTAAAATTCACCAGTTTGGTTGATCTGGTATATATAATGCAAACAGGTTTTGAATGATTTTGTGATTTTAATTTTGTGTTATGCGCAGGGTAATAAACTGTATAAAAAATAAAATATAAAAAAGGACCATATAAGAAACGCTTATATGTATAAGCGTTTCTTATACTCTCGTGCCAAATGTCATAAAGAACGCTTATCAAGATAAGTGTTTTTATAAAGATTCATAAAGAACGCTTATATTAAAAAAGCGTTTTTTATAGTCGGACATAAAGAACGCTTCAAGGTGAAAGTGTTCTTTATGCCTCGTAGATTCCCGCCACCTTACCCACTTTAAAAAACGCTTTAGCGATAAGCATTCTTTTAAATTAATGTATAAATAACGCTTACAACACGTTCTTTAAGAGGCTCGACCATTTGCGTCACCGGCATAAAAAACGGTTATAAAACGTTCCAAAAGACAAATAAAAACGTTATTTATTCCTTTTTTCCAGCAGTGCCGATTCCATCTGTGCCTTTTTAAGAGCGATTGTCAGGGAATCGACCTCTTTCTCGAGATGAACTTGCCTTTCATTTGACTCACAGAGTTTGTTTTCAAAGAATTTTGGTTTTTGCATGGCGGCGACCTTAAGAACAAAGGTAATTGGTTTGAAGAATTTTTGAGGAATTTTGGAACGATTTTTCTGTAGGATCATGACTTGGGTTCTTAAAGAGTTGATGAGACTGTGAGCATCTCTTAACTCACTTTCAAATTTTTCGGCCTTTTCTTCAGACTTTTGAAGTTTGAGACGGTCGTTGTTGACATGACCTTTTAACACATGAATTTCTTCATAAAGAGAAGCTATCCTTTCTTGTTCTTCAGTTAACTCGAATTCAGGATGATTGGGGTCTATGTAGTAAGTGTATAAATCTAAAGAAGAAACGACATATGAGTCTGAGGGATTTTCAGTTACCTCTGAAGAGGGACTCTTGCATACTTGATATTTGTGAGCCATGAGGCAGATTAAGCTTGATGTTCCAGTCTCAGGTTCTTCCGAGTCAGAATCTCCCCATGCTGAATTTCCATCAGTGATGATTGCTCCCGATCATCTTTCTTCTTGAGTGGACAGTTGTTGGCGTAGTGCCCCGGTTTCAGGCATTTGAAGCATACTCGGTCTCCGGTTCCAGTATTCCCTTGCTGATTACGGTTGTATGATTGATATGGTCGATTTTGGTTTTGGCTAAACCTGTTTGGACTGTTTCTTTCTGATCGATCTCGCATGAACTTCTTAAAGTTCTTGACCAGCATGGCCATATCTTCGAAGGTATTTGCTGATCCTTCCTCTATTATGCCGTCAATCAGAGTATCTCGTAGCTACTGGATTAAGTCTTGATTTAGAGAGGTAGTCTCATAATGGAACGACTCATTCTGGTGGGCTGGTGTCTGGCTGGATGTGGTCTTCACCTGCAAAGCTTGATTCACATTAGAATAGGAGACAGTGTGGTTGGAGTGAGAAGCATTACCTCTGTTTTTGATATTCATTTTGTATTTGTTGATGGACTGAAGATAGGACCCTAGGTCAGTCAAGGTCCATTTTTCTAGGCTTTTGGAAGCCTTCGTGGAGATGACACTCTCGGGCCATTCTTCATCTAGACTATCCAGAAATTTGTTGTTGATATTTTCGTTTGACCAATCTGCAGCTCTTCCATGGTAGCAGTGAGTTCAGTGAATCGTGCAAGCATGTCGCTGAGGGATTCTCCAGGCTTTCCCACGAAGTTTTTGTAGTCCATCTTCAGCTCTTGTATTTTTGATTTTCAAAGCTCGGTATTGCCTTTGTGAACAGCTCGAAGGTGATCCCAAATGTCTTTTGCTACCTTGATGTGATACACTCTTCTTCTTTCGGGTGGAGAGAGACTTGTGTAGATGACTCATACAGCTTGGGCATTTAGCTCAACACATCTGCGCTCCTCAGCCGTATAAGAGCTTGGATCTTTCCCTTCAGGTACTGGGAAGTTTCCTTTTGTCACTACCGTCCAGAGTTGTTGATTGGGTGACTAGAGGTGCGACTTTATCTCGCTTTTCCACATATTGTAGTTTATGGAGGTTAGCTTTGGGTTCTCCACCTGCATTCTGTTGTTATTGTTGGAATTTGAGATTACCGCCATTTTGAGAGATTTGTCAGCCAACGCATGCTCTGATACCACTTGATGGGATCGGGGTGCTGACTGAGTAGGTATGAGGTATTAGTCTCAGACCGACTCTGCTTGAAGAATAAATATTTGCAGAAAATAATAACGCGGAAGCTTTTGTTTAAACTTGACAAGATAGGATTCTGCTTGTATTGAAATTCAATGTGAATTACAACCTAGCTTCCTATCTTGGGATTCGATAGAAGTATTCTGTCTCATCCAACACTCGCTCTGCTCTCGGCTTTGATCAATGCGTAACAAGGAGTAAAGGGGAGTGTTCTATGTGTGCCCTCTAGGTAATAAATATCTAAGCTAAATGACAATATCCCACTAAGATCTCTCGAAATACTTTCTCTCTCAAAACGGTGTTTTTCTCTCTAATGATAATTGTCTAGAACGCACACTGGAAGTGTTTACAATCCTATGTTTATATACTACTTAACCACTTCCGAAAACTTCAGAGATGTCTTCACGCAGCAGCTACTTCAATTCGGATGCGTAAGTATCGGAGGTACTTAGTTGCTTCACGATCACACGTCGTGCATACATCCACGTCTCCGGGATATTCGGAGCCACTCGATAGTATCGCGCCTTGGTTGACCAGAGACAAGTGTACAGGTCTTACTGCAGAGCTACTCGAACTGGTGAGTCACGACGTCAAGTCTTTCTGCAGAGCTACTCTGACTGAGGAGACAATCATTTGCAAAACCAAGTCTCCAACACTTGACATAGAAGAATGCTCTTCAATGAGGATTCACACACTCATCTTCTCCATCATCATCAGCACCATCTTTATTCACTATCATCGCATGAATCATCATCACCATCACGGAGCATTGTCAAAAGTGAGTCGACCACCATATTCAACCTGGAACAGAAAAGTCTCCAGATCTGGATAACAAGTGAATTTGGGAGTTTTCCTTTTTCTTGATGAATTCTCTTCCAGTTTCATTTATCTAGTTCGTTAGTATGTATGGCTAGTGAGGATTTGCTATGGGGGAGGGTTGTTTGTAATGAATTTGAGTTAGCCTAGTTTTTCTTTAATTTGGATATGAGAATACGTTGGATTTTTTCTAGATTAAGATTAATCATTCATCTTCACTAATAATATCATGAGCTATTAGAGTTTTTTTACGAATCTTGTTTGGATCTGATCAATGAAAATCAAGAGGGTCAAATTAATCTGAAAATCTATGGAAAATTAGTCGGATAGATGAGTTTTTCCTGCAGTTGCTAATAATTCTTCATTCTTAATCCACCTATATGTGGTTTGTCTACTTCTATATTAGAACTAACGTGTTATGATAGGTGAGATCTTCTTTAACTAGGATTTAGAATTGAAGAGAGTCTAAAGAATTAGTCAATCCATCTCTCATAAGAACTGTAGAAGTTGCTAATTATATATAGTGTAGAACAACCTAAATCTAGAGTTCCATTAATTTGAATCGACTTTATCATTTAGTTTAATTAATTGTTTATTTTAATTTTAATTTGCCTTTAGTTAATTCAATCCCAGAAACAATATACAACCCCCTAAATTGCTAGTTTTCTTAGGATTAGGATTATTTTCTTCAAGTCCCGAGAATTTGATACCCGGTTACTTTATTTCGATATTACAGTGACCAGAATTTTTGCAACCCGGCAGGCTTATTGATTTATTAATTTTTAGGTTTTTTGCATAGTTTTTAGTATATCAATTTCCCTGTTTGCATCGGTCAGTCGTGCCCAGGCATAGCATAAACTGAAGACATAGTGTAACGTGGTAAAGCGATCGGCCAGTTACGCTCGGGTGTAGTGACCATTGTATAGCACCCAAGCGCTTAGTATAACGTTGTAAAGCAACCGAGCGGCTGCGCCCGGGTGCAAAAGGCATGGAATGGCGCCCAGGCATTAAGGCCCGGGTGCATTATAGTTATCACTATAGGTTAGCTAGGCTTGTAATAAGCTAGCTAAAACGTAAAATACAAAGCAGTATGACAACCTGGTAGGAAGAAATGAAAGTTGTAAAGGAAAACTATAAATAGGGGTTCACTCCCAATCTAAGATATGTAGAAATCAAGAATTCTCTCACTCTTTTTCCTATTCTCTCCTACTTTTTGAATTTCAATTCTTGAGTTCTCAAAGTGTTTCGGATTCCAAGACATGGGTAACATAGAGTAGATATGAGGTAGAGCGATAGGAAATATGTAAGGAATTAGACTGATAGGGAGTGAATGTTTTCACATCTTCATTTTGGCGTTGTCTATGGAAAATGAACTACTCAAGAACAGCAACCACGATACCACCGACAAAAGTAAGAGATTTTCTGTAAACAGAATATTAACTCATTAGGAAAATGTGTTTTACAGGATTTTCACAATGTCTCCTAAAACGAAACAATCAGTCAGGATGAATGAGGAAGAACCACAAGAATCAATCTCGATAAAAGACTTTGAAGAAATGATCAAAGGTTTGGTAAGATCCATAGATGAGAAGATCGTCAAGGGGAACGAGCAATTACAGCAGGAGCTTATGCAAAGAGACGAGGATTATCAGAAAAAATGGGAAGAAATGATTGAAGCTATTGAGATCTTGAGAGGGAAATACTCTGAAAGGATAACAGAAGGAGGAAAGAAGAACCGAAGGAATCACCACCGAGATTGACTATTGAAAAAGAAGAAGCAGAGGAGGAATCCATCGACATGACCTTGTATCCATTCTCCGAAAGAATCAAGAGGGCAAAACTCCCTCTGTACTTTGTCGCTCCATCGATCGAAAAGTATGATGAGACAGGGGGCCCTGCACAACATGTCAAGAAATTCATGTTCGCCATGAATACTCAGGGCATAAGATCTCTGGCCTTGTGCAATTGTTTCCAGGAATACTCTCTAAGAGAGCGTTAAGTTGGATATCTGCTAGCCCTCCCCCTCAGTCCATCTACAACTTTTAAACAGCTAATGAAGGAGTTCCAGCAATACTTCACTGTGAGCAAGAAAGTGAAAGAGAAACCATAAAATTGATGGATATTACTCAAAATAAGGGAGAAACAGTAAAGAAATTCAGTGAATGCTTTCATAAGTAGGTCGTGGAAGTTGACGATGAGGATGAAAAATCCTCATTAAAGCATTCGGGAATGGGTTAGCTCAATTCCAAGACTCATTGGAAAAGTAGCAACTAAAGTGTCAAAAACACATGGAAAATTGGCAAAAATGCTCCATACATTTCTTAAGTCTGAAGTTGCAGAAAACAAGGCAAGAGAGTTGGCCAACAGCTTTAAAATTCCCGCTCCCACAAAGAAAAAGGCCGGTTCAGGAGGGAGTTCCTCTAAGGGAAACTCATCAGCTGGGGATGAGGAGCAAGATACAAGCCTTGCTCCAAAGGATTTCCAACCCCCGCCCAAGGTACTTCATACTCAGGGGCAAAAGTAAACCAAATCAACCCAGGAAGATATGCCACAACCGTGAAAGAAGGATATCTTTCTCCCCTCAAGAAGCCTCATCCAGGAGAGATCCCAGCGGCCTTTTGTGAATTCCATGGCAACAATAGCTATAGGACATCCAACTGTGCAGCTCTTTTCAAGGAGTTTAATAGGATAAATGATCTAAAGAAGAAGAAGAAGGGGAAACAGACCCTTGGACCGCAGAGATCTAGCGGCAACTACCAGGCCCGGGCCAAGGCCGGAGAAGAGGTGCATCCAGAGCTAGACCATAGTTAATCCTTTGAGAAGATCACATGTTTGTAAGAAAACTAAAAAAAAAGTGAAAAAAAGTAAGGAAAAGAAAGGAAGAATATAGTAATGCAGTAAAGAGGTCAAAAAGACGATAAAGCACTTGTCTAAAGTTTTTCCATTTTTTTAGTCAAGGAAACAGTTAATTAAAACAACAATAAAAATTTAACGAGTATTTTTTCCATTAAGCAAATCTAGAGGATTTTCATAGAAGTTGAACCTTTGATTCCAAATGAAAGGAAGAGGCACATCCACGTGGTCTATTAAGAGCTTTCCGAGAAGAAAATAACCAAGAAAGAAAAACTTCCCCCAATTTGCTTTACTGAGGAGAATGAAGGAGTCAAGTATCCCTATAACAACCCATTTGTCATCAGAGCTCAAGTTAATGACATAACGATGGAAGAATTCTGGGAGACAGTGGAGCCGGAGCGAATGTCATTTCCGAAGAAGCAGTTAATAAACTTGAGATCCCCAAGGAAAAGATCAAACCTTATTCTACTATTTTAGGAGGATTCGTGGGAGGAATTTCCGCCAAATCTACTAGAAGTATCGACATCACTATGACCCTAGGGCAGGGGGATGAAAGGAGGGCTGAAAAACTAATAGTATACATCATACCCAGGCTTTTGGTATACAACATGTACCTATGTCTCCCAGGGATCATTGCCTTTCGGGCATAATACAACATCTTATATCTCAAAATGAAATACCTAACTTGGTCCGGAAAACTGGTGACAATCCGAGGAAGCCAAAAAGTGGCATGAGTTAGTGAGGTGCGGATAATGGAAAGTCTTCTAGAGGAAGAGGTAGTGAAAACGGTGGGATCAGAGTGTGAGTATAAGGGAAGGCAATTCCTCCCGCCCCAGGTCGAGAGGATCAATGTGAAAACTACGAAGCACCATGCAGTTTGCCAGAAGAGGTACACCTAAAAACTAATCCTTCTAAGTTCATTAAAATAGAAAATTCCTTTGACATGGGAGAACAAACCCACTTAATGAGATTTTTGGAAAAAAAGAAGGGAAACATTTTCATGGAGTGTGGAAGAAATGTCCGGGGTAGATCCAAGTGTTATCCAGTATAACCTACAGGTGGACCCAAAACATCCGGTCATTAGTCAATGAAGGAGGGTAATAGGAAAAGAAAGAGACATGGCGGCCCGGGCTGATGTCGAAAAGCTTCTAAAATCCACTTTCATCCGAGAAGTTTCTTATCCTAGATGGCTAGCAAATGTCGTGATGGTGAAAAAATCAAATGGGGAGTGGAGAATGTGTGTAGATTTTACAGATCTAAATAAGGCATGTCCAAAGGATTTTTACCCTCCTTAAATAGATAGAGTGGTGGCAGCAACAACATAAAGCTCAGTTCTGAGCTTCTTCGATTCTTTTTTGGGATATAAAAAAATTAAAATGAATGGGAAATATGCAGAAAAAACCTCTTTCATTACATTTTCAAGAACATTTGTTACAAAGTAATATCTTTTGGTCTAAAGAATGCATGAGAAACTTTTCAAAGGATGGATGACAAAGTGTTCAAAGAACAACTCTCACAAGACATGGAGGCTTATGTCAATGACATAGTCATAAGAAGTGACTCTAGGGAACAACACATGAAAGACTTGAAGGAGACCTTCGACACCTTAGACAAATATCAAATCAAGATGAACCCGAAAAAATGTGTCTTTGGTGTTACCAAAGGAAAGTTTCTCCCCCTTTATTGTGGGACAACGAGGATGTACAGGTTAAAATGTATCTCAGCAAATGTACTGGTCTGTTGTAGCAATTTTTCCTATAAAGTATTCCCTAGGTTATCAAACCAAAGAGGTAGTGTCTAGTTTTATCTTTAATCTAACTAACAAATAAACTAGAAAAAAAATAACAATAATAAATTAGGGGTTTGAGTGCATAAACTAAAAACAATAAAAAGTGATCTTCTAACAATTCTAAAAGAGAATCCTGGTTTACTACTTCTTTCTATTTATCAGTTCCCTTCCTGAGTATTTTCTTGATTCTAGATTGCAACCTTAGATCTAAATTAATCTAAAACCGGTCTCCTGCAAGATAGATTCTTACTCGCAATTCCTAAATCCTAAATCTTGCACGAATTTACTAATTAACTAGTAGCGTTCAAGATTCATCTAGTTTCCAGTCAGCTAATCCCCCAAAATTGTCATCTCAAGTTTCGCTAGTAATATTCCTATGGTTAATGAACGCCGCAATTCTCATTGTAAGCAATTCATACCAAATAAACTCAAGAAATAATTAATCACAAGAGAATTCAATAATAAACAAGGAATAAGACTTTAATTTCTATAGAATTTGTATTCAACAACTCAGGAAGCAAAATAATAAACTAGTTGTCCATAGTAAACCAGGATTATAACAACTACTCAGACACAGGAGTAAAAGAAATAATAACAATGATAAATGGACAAGAAAAATTCATCTAGTGGTCCTAGAATGAGGACAAATCCGGTCTCTATCTTCTGCTCTACTTTTCTTTGCTATATTGTCTTGTGCGGCTACTAGGGTTTAGGATTGTCAAAATAGAAGATTGAAGATGCCCCTTAGTTCGGCTGATCAACATATATATATTATATACTCCTTCTCTCTCTTTAATGAAATGACGTGCTGCACTGTCCGTCCAGTCCGGGTTTACGTTGAGGTTATATATCCAAACGCCTCACAAAATTCTCCTATGCACAACAAGTTGTGGTTCGTGTTTGCCGTCCGACTCTAGTACCCGGACCACTCACAAAGGCCGTCCGCGCGAGAAGAATAAACTGGTTTTATCTTAGGACACAAACCCGGACCAGGCTGTAAATTGGGCAGAAAGATTGCTCTGGTGTGGTCCGGGTTTACAACTCCGAACACATACCCAGACCACACCCAAAACTTGGCAGAAACATTACTTTGTGGTTGGTCCGGGTCTATAGGGTTGGTGTAGCAGAAATATGTGACTATCTCTACCTATGTAGTGTACCAAAAAAACTTGTCTAGAACCTCCCTAACATCCTCAAGCTACACCACTACCATTGACACATTCGACATTCACTATGCAATTCAAATATATATAGAGCCTAGTTGTTCCCACCCTCTTAGCACACTTCAAACAAAAAACAAGTGCCCTAGCTTCAACCCATGCTGGAGAAGCAACCCCATGGGCACCATCAAACCCAGCCGCTAAGACTCGCCCTTCCCTGTTCTCGCAAATCGTACTTACACCATAGGGAAATCCTGCATAACTACCATCCACCCAGACTTGTAAAACATCATCAACATTCGAGGAGTGCAGGTCCAAAGTAGGAGCTGTCTTCATGGCAACCTGTAAGAATGCATCCGCTTGCAACCAATCCCATCGAAGATCATTGGCCTTCCTAAACATGACTTGACAACGTGAAAACCATATTTTCCATAACATCAATAGCAAACTAGTCAAATGTGGCAATGGTAATGAAACACACCGAGTAAAGAACCAATGACATAAGACACCATCAGTTGTTAAATGCAGCGGTTGTGTGAAACATGTTGCATCCCATAACTCAACCACATATGTACAATAGAGAAAAAACATGCAAACTCGATTCATATGTGCCACAAAAGCATGATGTGTCGATAGAGCAATGACAACGTGCCTACACTACTACCCTACCAGGAATAATGCGATGACCGATGAAGTAACTTCCGACCAAAGACTTTATATTTTATTCAATAAAGTTAAATTTATTTAATTTTTCCTTTTCATAAGTGACTACAACTAAATAAAGTAATAAACATATAACCATAACTAAATAAAAATGTGACTATCATTAACTTTTTATACTTTTTAGATATATTATTGGGGGAGATTCTAGTGAAATTCGATAATAATAGTAATTGTTTAGTTGAAGATGTTCAAATATTGTCTGTGAATGTCTCCAGAGGGTTGAGCGAATTGCTGCGTTAAGTTGCGCAGCACCCTCTCTGTAAGCAAGCGTGAGAGAGATGGAGGCTCTCAGAGTGTGGACTCTATCATCGTCATGGCAATTGAGGTCGAGGTCACTGATTCATTCGATTGCTTGTTTCAATTCGAACCTTTCTTCCCGCTCTTCACTGTTTCCTTCATCGGTAGCTGTTACCCGCACACCTCCCCCTCTCTCCATTCGTTCCTCATCCTCCACCTCCTCCACAACTTCATCCTCCAGAGAGCAATCCGGTCGGAGCAAGAAACCTTCCTCTTCCCCTCCCCTGCCTCCGACCTCAGATAAATACGCAGTGCGTGCCATTCGCATTGGGAAGGTAGATGCTTTAATCTTAGATACCAGTTATCCTCTTTTCAGTTCTCCATTTTTATTATTTTCTTAAAAAAAAAAAGTTGATTTCTTCCTTGAACCTGTGCTGGTATGACCGTTCCGTTATTCAAAAATTTTGTCTCCTAAAGCAATTATGCACCGTTGAGTGCCATACTGATGGAAGTTTTGAAGACTACATAACACTGTGCTCCGTTAAGCTGCAAAATAGGCAGGTTACGGAGTTAGTCCAATTGGACATTATCTGAAACTCGTTGTGTCAATTCGGTAACATGCTTTAGTCTCAGCAGCAACTGTTTCATATTCATCCGTGGATTTACTGAGTTTTTGAGGTGGGCCTTTGGAAATGATAGCCCTCTTAAAAGTGTTAGTCTAATTGATAAAAGTTGGGCGAGGTCACTGGATTTTGTTGGATATATATGCTCGTCTGAATGTCAATTTGTTTCCTAGGTCAAAGAATTGAGGGAGAAGGGGCTTGAGCCCTATGCATACAAGTGGGAGAGGACTCATTCGACCATTGAGCTTCATACAATTTACAAGCACTTACAAAGTGGTGAAGAATCATCCAGTGAATCTGACCATGTATCAGTAGCAGGGAGAATTGTTGCTCGACGTGCTTTTGGGAAGCTGGCTTTTCTTACACTAAGAGATGACTCTGGGACAATCCAGGTTTCTAAATCTCTTCTATTTTTTTAATTAACCAATAAGGTTCTTCAAGGTACTCGATTGCTGTGCAAACCTGTAGTTTAATTGTTGCAGGTTCAGCACATGTGGATTGTGCTTAGATATGGTTTGCTAATGACCAGCATTTCTTTCCTGTCTCGTGCTTAAGGGCTTAACGTTGCTGTCTAGAAATCAGCATTTGGCTTATAGGATACCTTTTTGTAATCTTATTCCGTTATCCGTTTACGTTTAACTGATGCATACAAATAACATGGCCACTGAGTTAATCATGATTCTTATTTCAGCTTTACTGTGAAAAGGCTATGCTTTCTGATGAGCAGTTTAATCAGTTAAAAACACTAGTGGACAATGGTGATATACTTGGTGCACAAGGCACTATAAAGAGGACAGAGAAAGGTAAACCTTTCTGTATTTGACATCCTTCATTAATGGAGCCACTTGTGGTCCTAATTCTTCGATTATGAAACATATATACGTGTGGTTCCTAACCGTCCTTTAACTGAAATTATTTCATAAAATTTGTCATGATCATTATGCTATCCATACATCTCGCATGTTGAAGTTGAGAGGTCCTTTTTAACCTACTTATTAATTTCTTCTCTTGCTTCTTTTTTGTCAAATGCGACAAAATGATATGAAATTCCCTGAGGTCTATAAAGATATAAGAAAGGACAGGTCGGCCCAGCAGCTAAGGGAACCATCACAACTAAGGCATTGTAAACTTGCTAGTTGGGAGGAATACTGGGATAAGTAATTAATTGTTTATTGTAATTAGTAGGGTCTTGGAACCCTTGCTCTCTCCCCACTCGCACCAATCTTAACCAGAGCTTAGGTCATTTCTTTGTCCTTTTGTCTGTCCTGGTGTGTTGTTTTTCTTGGACAAGTGTTTTGACTCTTTATGTTTGTTGCTGGGACTGCTCTGCATCCCGTCTTTTGTACGATTATGGTGGACTTGGCCTAGACCAATTTAATAAAAAAATCAGGTCATTTTCACCCCTTTCTTTTTTTTTTTTTGTAAAGTGCACCAGCAATTTGAAGAATGTCTTGCCCTCTCCTTTAGTGGGGATAAGCTTACCCAATTATGATTATTACTTTAGTTCAAGGGTAAACATTTTACTGCCACTTTGTTGGATCTGTGTTCTAGCGCTTGTTATGTTTATGTTTAGTGTTACACATTGTCAACCACTCGTGTGATTAGAAATTATTTTTCTCTTTCCTTTTTCTCAATTTGATAGGTTTCCTATTTTTCCTAAATTTGATTTTTTACATCTGTTTGATTTAGTGTGTTGTTAGCTCTTGCAAATAGGAATTTGCAGGTTTTTTGAACAAAAACTAACCTTTTAGAATCTGTTGATTCTTTCTGTTTAAGTGTCAAAAACATGAGAATATTGGTGTATTTCTATGTATGCACTCCTAGTTTTATTTTATTTATTGATGTATCTGTAAAATATGCATCATATTGCACTCTAACTTATAACATGTCAACACTGTTGATATTTATGTAACAGGGGAGCTCTCTGTTCGAGTGAATTCATTCTCAGTTCTTACAAAATCTTTGCTTCCCTTGCCTGACAAATATCATGGTTTGACTGATGTGGATAAGCGCTACCGCCAACGGTGAGTTTGATACATCCTTTTCTAAATAACTATAGCAGTTCTACTTTTAAAAACACTACTATAGTGGTCTTGGGTTGAGGTTCAATACTGTTTCCTGCTTCATTTTCATTTAATGCCTATTAGGGCATACTTTCTAACCAGGAGCTCTGTGCTTGTTGCCTATGTTTAGATGTTATATGTGCTTAAGAAGCTTCGAAGGTTTTCCTCACTATATATTTTCTTTAGAAATTATATATACTCTTGTACACATTAAGGATGGGTTTGAAATCTTGACCTTAAGAACCCAACCGTCAATGAGGAAAAGATATAGCAAATGGCCCAGTTACTGAGTTTAACCTAGATGAAATTATTAAGCAATAGAACATCCAAATCAGAAATTGATATGATCCAACAAGCTAAAGCATATATTAGGTAGAATTAAAAGTGATGTGAAAAAATACAAGACATTAAACCCCTTATACAAGTGCCGGCCCCAACAATATTGGACTGGATAGCAGGCATGCCTTCACCCCCACCTGAAGACCTATTCATCGTCTCATCCTGTTAGTCAAGCTCAAGCGTAAATCAAATATGCAAACTTAACAAAAAGCAACTCTACTTCCTAATTTTTACCCCTCTAGAATAAGGCCATGTTTGTGAGGGACTCTTGTGGGTGATTGTTGACTTTGACTGGCTAATGCTATTGTGTGGTAATTGTGACTGGCACTGCTGGTTGTGATTGTTGACTCTGACTACTGGTTGTGATTGTTGACCGTGACTATTGCCTGGAGACTGTTGACTGGGATGGTTGATTGTGACTAGTGACTATGCATGTCGATTGTTAGATGCAACTGATGCAGATTGTTTGTAATGACTGTGAAGCCAAACTCGCTTTTGACTTTTGGGTAACGTAACTCACTTGCAAAATTCAAACGCCTAATCTTCAGTTGTCCTAGGGATAGCGATCACATGATATCCGCATGTCTCCTTTACTCTTGCGATGCATGATACTGCAGGCTCATAAACATGCTTAAACAATTACAGTGTTTTCCTAGATGATTCTATGATCTTTATGTTTCGGCATGGAACCTGTTCATTGATGTTATCGTTGTGTTTTTCTTTTCTACTTTTGTGTTAGTAAATGCTGCTTGTTGGCAATTCTTATGCATCTCTTCAACTATGTGTATACAGATTTTAGTAATTGTCTTATCTTCAACTCGAAAACTAAATTATACCCTTTATCCTAGCTATTGCCTTTTAAACTGTGTTCTTTGAGTAGAACTTTAGTCATTAGCTGGCATGTTAACCACTGAGCTCTTTGCATTGAGTATGAGTAGATTTTAATATCATTGAGTAGTATGTTCACTCGACAGTTATCCGCAATTATATGCTATTTGTGACATAAGATTTTTTTTTTTTTTTGCTAATTTTTTTAGTTCAGTAATGGGCATGGATGCTCTCGCTTAACCATTCTGTGAAGTGGGCTCATTTTGTAGGTATGTCGATATGATTTCGAATCCAGATGTCAAGGAGGTATTCCGTAATAGAGCGAAGGTAGATTATACTATCAGATTTTACTGTCTAATTCATATATAGTGTATGTTTAAGAAATTATATTATGCACTCTGTATCCGGGCCTTACAAATATTAAAATCTTCATAATAATCCCCACCTTACATGTTTTTTATAGATTGTTTCTGAGATACGCAATACGGTGGAATCTTTTGGATTTATTGCAGTTGATACACCTGTCCTGCAGGTCTGTCTGTGTTGCTTGCAGTACTTGGTTGGCATCATTTCTTACTAATGTATTTTAGGTTTCTATCTGTATCTCATTGTCAGTTTTTCTCTCTGTTGGCATTCTTCCATTTTGGTAAATAGGGGGCTGCTGGTGGAGCTGAGGCAAGACCATTTGTCACGTATCATAATTCCTTGGGACGACATCTTTATTTGAGAATTGCTACAGAGCTTCACTTGAAGAGAATGCTGGTCGGCATTTCTCCATTCAATAGACATCTAGCATTATAATCCCATTTTTGTTATCATCTAGAGGTTTTTGTGTTGAAGCGCACAGCTAGGGTAGTATGAAAGGGGTGCTTGGTTCTGTGAATAAATAGATGATAATTTGAAAATTTACTTTTGCAGTCGCAATTATAATGAATGGGTGGATTTTGTAGCCAACTGTGTCATGGAAGAAGTTATTGTTTGACTGAATGTAGTTCTTCCTCATTTTGGCAGGCCGGAGGATTTGAAAAGGTTTATGAAATTGGTCGGATTTTTAGAAATGAAGGTATTTCCACTCGCCACAATCCTGAGTTTACGACCATAGAGGTGATTTTCTCTCTTTTGGCTTTTCTTTGGCTCTTTGTTCTGTTCTTTTCGGGGTGAAACTGGTTTGTGTATATCGAATTTGTTCATCATTTTTAATACAACATTAGTGATTAGCATCTGTTTAATCTGTTAGTAATATCTCTTGGGTTGTCATTTCTGGTTACTTTTTTGAATGATGTCTTCCCTTTATCTGTTGTACTTACTAGATGTATGAAGCATATTCAGACTATGAAAGCATGATGAACATGGCTGAGGAAATTGTCACTCGATGTGCTGTAGCAGTTCATGGGAAGCTTAACATAGATTACCAGGTATTCTGCTTTCCTTGTAGCTTTCACTATAAAGACAGTAATATCGTCTAAATTTAGCATATGTGTGTTTGCATTCTCTTGTTAACTTTCAAGCTATTGTGTTATTAGGATGTCCATTTGTACAATCCATATACTCTAATCATGCATGCTTTACTACTGATGACTACACGCTGACACAGCTAGTTACTGGAGGTTTTATTCACGTTATGTTTGGCAGGGAACAGAGATAAGCTTAAAGCGTCCTTGGAGAAGAGAGACTATGCATAATCTTGTTAAAGAAGCCTCTGGATTAGATTTCTGTGAATTTGGAACTTTAGAGGCAGCCAAAGGAGCTACCCTAAGCAAGCTTGGTAGTAGCTTGGAAGTTAAAGACAAAACAAAAATTGCGTCATTGCCTTCTATTGGTCATATTCTCAATGAGGTTACTATTCCTGTTATTCCATGATTGTTTCTCTCTTCTTTGGCATGAATTCTTTTTTTCCATTTGATTGTGGAAAGAGATGGAACTCATCTGCTCTCTATCTGTGGCGTTCATCTTGGCCTATATATACCTTTTGGTTAATTACTGCATCATGTTGATTTGGTCTCTATCGTTTCAGGTATTTGAATTGTTTGTAGAGCCAAAACTCGTGCAGCCAACATTTGTTTTGGATTATCCCATTGAGATATCCCCTCTTGCAAAACCTCATAGAAGGTACTAAACTGTTAAGCCTATATGTCTAATGCAAAAGTAGATATGGGTACCGGGTATATGCTCCTTATGTCTCAAGAGGGATATTTCTTTTGAAAAGATGAATTGAAGCAGCATGATAAAAAAACGAAAAGCTCGTTAGTAGTTCCGTTGCGGTTCCCTGTTGGTGAACCATCTTGCTTAACTGAATATTTAGTTACAATTCACCATCATATTAATTGTATAATTTACACCTGTTTTTCAGACATGCGGGTTTAACAGAGAGATTTGAGCTATTCATCTGTGGCCGAGAGCTGGCAAATGCATTTTCAGAACTGACAGATCCTGTGGACCAGGTATTGATGCTCGGAGATCAAAGCTGCAACATGCTGCTATCCAATGCAATATTGTTCTCATGTTAATTCTTTGAGTTTCCGTATTAATCAAAGCTGCAACATGCTCCTACAAGTAGAGTTTATCTTGTGTACAGCCACACCTTGCCTGCTCAATATGAAGTTAGAAACAGATAATTTTCCTACTACTGATGCCTAGTTGAACTCATTCTTGGGCTGTGGGCGGGATCTGGCTTTTTGCGTGTATAAGGCCCCCTATGCATAAGTTTAGTGTCTACCCTTTCCAAAGGAACATTGTTGAATTTAAGAATAAATCCAGTACAACTTCTGGAGCACAGGACTTTCTTGATACCCCCTCCCTTTGATTTAAAAGAAAAAAGGGGGAACAAATGGAATGAACATTCTCTTTCTCCAACTTCACACGGCCCCTTTTGTTTGCTTTTGTGTCATAAGCAATATATTTAAAAGTTGACAGACCGATTTGCACACGCACTGAACTTTGGCATAATGATATGAATTGGTGGCAGAGGCAACGCTTGGAAGAGCAGGTTAAGCATCACAACCAGAAGCGTGCTGCGTCTGATGCTAATGCCGCAGAAAAGAAGAAAAGTAATAATAGTGAAGACGACAATGGTGATGATGATGATTCTTATGAGGTGGCACTTGATGAGGACTTCATTACAGCTTTAGAATATGGAATTCCCCCTGCTTCTGGAATGGTATGTTCCCTCCCTGGTGTTGGATTTTAATGGCTATCTTACGTCTTTGTCTGTTTGTCTGTCACTCTTTGAGAAAGAAGAGGGAACAAAAGAGGAAAGGAATTTATGTGCATCTCCTTTACATTAGTACTTTAATCTGGCATGTGATTGATTTGTTTGAAGCTGAAACTAGAAATCAGACTACATATTTGCAAGAAAAATCCGTTTTAGATGATTTCAAATTGGATGTGTGTAAAATACAGATGCAGGATTTAGATTGTCATTTGATATAATTTGGTGTTTCTTTTGCAGGGGCTCGGAGTTGACAGACTTGTGATGCTACTAACAGACTCTGCCAGTATTCGGGATGTGATCGCCTTCCCTGTGCTCAAAGATCAGAGTCCGAACAACCACTAGTGGCTGTGATAAAAAGAAGAGTGATCACATTAAATTAAAGGCGTGCCATACAAAAAGGGGATCAAAAGGAAAAGGTAAGAAGTGGAGTCCACTTTATCTTCTTTCGGGTGCTTCTACTGCGTATCATTGCTTTAATGCTGGGTTTCTCGGTGATGATCGAGGTGCACTTTTCTCACGCTTGTGATGGTAGAAGAGTATAATGGAGGGGAAATACATAAATGTTTCTTATTCCCTGCAAGAGGGAGTCCATGATTCATTGTTTCATGGTTCTTTTGGATCTAGAGGTGTGGTACATCTTAGATATTTGGGGGGGGGGGGGGGGGGGTGTTATGTATTTTCTTTTTGCATAAATTCTAACACTTTATTTTTATTTATCAATATCTTCAGGCGATATCTCCCACTCTGTCTATGCTCTTGGTTTTTTTTTCGACTTTTCTATAAAAGGGATGGAAAACCACCATCTGTAAACCAAGTTGGGTTGGTGTAGTGGTTCAGCACTGCATCCCTTAAACAAGTGGTCGGGAGTTCGATTCCCAGCCCTTGCGAATGGAAAAAATCCCTTGGCCAGCCTCCTACCGCTTAGTGCGCTGACCGTGGGGCGAGGGGATTAGTCACTGTGCCCGACGGTGGATACCCTGGCAATGACCAAAGGAAAACCACCATCTGTAAAAGGGTGAAGATCTCTTTAAAAGGGAAAAATAGGCACAGAAATTTGTCCTCTATAGCTATTTGTTCCGTTCTTGGTCCCCAAATAATGAAAAGTAAAAAAAAAAACTCTTCAGATTACCGTATGTTGTCTTCAAGGAAATGTTTAAAAGTTATATGTTATAATTTTTTTTTTATAATTAGAGGTTTAAGGCCCAGAAATCCACAAAAGTG
The DNA here is from genome assembly GCA_023374045.1 of Limonium bicolor. Lineage (NCBI taxonomy): Eukaryota > Viridiplantae > Streptophyta > Magnoliopsida > Caryophyllales > Plumbaginaceae > Limonium > Limonium bicolor. The sequence continues at coordinate 329,464,372 of CM041777.1, read as the reverse complement.
GAAGAATAGCGCAAGTTGCTACAACTCATAGGTGACAAACTTCCCTCATGTTACCCTTATTCCCCCTACAACACATGCATCTTTATGAATCCTCTGGCTACTTTTTCTTACTTTCTATCTTCCTCTACAAGTTAATTTATTCACACAAGAGTAGTTAAATCCTAAAATAGAATCTAAAAGTTAAGTGGAATCTAAAAAAAATTGCTAGATATTTAACCTGTTTAATAATAACTATTTGAGAATTTTCATATATTAAATGTTAGAGTAATAAGATTAAAAATAAATTTTTAAAAATTAAAAATATTCAAGAAGTTAGTTATAATAATTTAATTCATTTGTGAACTCTTATCCTACCAAAATAGAATTTAATTCATGTTAGTGATGGAATGGAAAATTATAAGCCTCGCTCGCCTCCCAAATATGTCCGAATGCTAGACTACGATATTTTTGCATGATAAAATGTAAACTTTTTCTCTTACCCACTAAGGATTTTTTGTATCCTGAAAGAGCGTCATACACTGCTTTCAAGTGTGATTTAGAGTCGTGTAAGATATACTTGCAGCGTGCGATCACTAACAACATCAGAACGAAAAAGAAATATTTTATGCTACCATATCATCAAAGGTAACAACTTTTGTTTATCATTTTAATTGAATAAATGTAGATATTGATTTTGACATTATAATGACATGTCAGTGTTTGACTGTTTTGGTATTATATAGTGGTCATAGGGTTCTACTGGTGTTGTGTCTAGATCGTACGCGAATACTATTTCTTGATCTGCTTTAGGTCGGACATTCGAGAGACATCAAGATAAAACCACACCTTAACATGTGGGTACAATATGAACCACTACTTTATGCATTTCAACACTTTCATTTAACTTAATTTTATTGTGCATATCCTAATATAATTATTGTATGTTTCTGATACTAACTGTGCAATGTATATCAAAGTGTAATGATGAAGGAATGTGGGGTAAGGTTGAAAGGTGTCGTACCGTGGACTTCAGTGAAGGTAGATACGTCATCACTTACATATTGCTTATCAATGATAGGTTGTCATCACTTACATACGTCTTATGTAAGTGTTTGTTTTTTTTTACTGTGTTTAAGTGTCCACGCCAACCCGGGAGGTCAGAGTGTGGGTATTATGTCATAAGGTATATGCATGACATAATCACTCTATTTGATCAGATGAGGTATCCGTTAGAATAGATATGTCGTAGTTATATGTGTGTTTCAACTAATGTAATAATTTAATAGTTAACTAATTTTGTCTTGTTTTGTTCTTTAAAGGTTTTCTCTAGTGTTGGTGAAATACTAGAGAAACTGTCAACGGTATGCTAGAGGATTGGACGAAGTTCCTCCACATGAATTTGGTTTGATGTTTCACTTTGTATTTTCGAATTGTTTATTTAGAACTATGTGTAGACTTTTATGGCTAGATATGTTATGGAAGATGACCATTTTGAGTATCATAGTGACCATTTGAAGTGTGGTATATGGTTATTGTGACCATTTGAAGTGTGGTATATGGTCATTGTGACCATTTGAAGTGTATGTATATGGTCATTGTGATCATTTGATCTTTATTTTGTTTTGTTGGCAATTTTGCTACAAAAAGGGATGACATCCTCTAACATTTTTTACAGGTTTTGTGACAGATATGAGATTATAAACAAAAACGAGAAAAAAAATCGATGATTTTATGTAGAAACCACCAAAAATAAGAAAAAAAATATGACAATTTTCGGCGGTTTCTGCTTGAGAACCGCCAAAAATTGTCAAAAGTTTTTACTTATTTTCGGCGGTATCTGCATAGAACCGCCGAAAATTGTCAAATTTTACTACTGATTCATGTCCTCTGCTGCCTTATATTTTCGGACAAACCCTTTTTCGGCGGTCTACTTTTTGGCGGTTAAAAAGGCCTAAAAAACCGCCGAACATGTCCTTATTGTACTAGTGACTCCGAAAACCTTTCGTATAAATTGTAACATTGTAAAAGTATAGAACTGATTAAAAAAATTCCTCGAAGGCAAGTAAACACATAACCAGTACTAATTCGTTCCACATCGTCACTAGGATTTTAATCTTCTACATCTACTTCAATTTCATCTTTAAAATCTTCAACATCACTCCTAAAAATAGAATGATATTGCCTCCGTCCTGAATTGACCGTCTTGTTCACTATTTGGACATGTTGTTTGACTTCAACATTTAACATATAAGATAAAATAAACTTTGAAATTTAAGTTATGTAAATGATTCTTTATATGATAAACTATATATTACAAATTTTGTTTTATGAAATTATTTTATCTATTATGCTTAATATTGAAATGGAAAAACGTGTCATAGAGCAAACAAGACAGTCAATTCAGGACGGAGGGTGTATAAAAGTTTATGTTAAAATTTAGGGAAATTTAATAAAATGCCACTAAAAAAAGTCACAAAATGCCACTATATTTTCATAAAACTCCATGAAATGCCACTATAGTCATTGACCAGATGGAAAAAAGACAAAAATACCCCTACTAGTTAACAAAGTACTTTTAAAGTTCACAATATGCCCTTAATTGTTAAAAAAATTAACAAAAATATCAAAATAAAATAAAAATAATTTTTTTTATAAAAATTAAAAAAAATTATAAAAATATAAAAGTTTATAAAAATAAAAATATTATAAAAATATAAAAATATAAAATTGAAAAAAATGAAAAATCATAAAATATTAGAACAAATAAATTTTTCATTTTTTAAAATTCATTCAATACCATAAAAAGAATACTGTGTTCTAAACAAAATAAATTATTATATTCAATATTTTTAATTTTTATAATTTATCAGAAAAATAATAAAATAAAATTATTTACTTTGAAGAAATCATTTAAATTGATAGAAAATAATAATTAATCAATGTGTGGTAATTATTTCCTTTGAATAAATAATTTAAATTGATAAAAAATAATAATTAAACAATGTGTTAAAAATTATAGTACTTAATTGGTATATAATTGATAGAAAATTTGGTATAAATTATTTGTTTAGAACACAGTATTCTTTTTATGGTACTGAAATTTTAAAAAATGAAACATTTATTTGTTTTAATATTTTATGATATTTTCATTTTTTTAATTTTAATAATTTTTTAAATGTTTTTAACTTTTTTTTTTGTATTTTTAATTTTTTATGAATTTTTTAACACTTAGGGGCATATTGTGAACTTTATAAGTAAAATATTAAAAGTATATTTTATAATTTTTTAAAAATTAATAAATTTTCATAATTTTTCTAATATTTTTTAATTTTTATGAATTTTTATAATTTTTGTAAACTTTTTTTAATTTTTTAATTTCTTTTTATATTTTATTGTATTTTTATATTTTTGTGAATTTTGTAATTTTTTTAACACTTAGGGCATATTGTGAACTTTAAAAGTACTTTGTTAACTAGTAGGGGTATTTTTGTATTTTTCCATATGGTCAATGACTATAGTGGCATTTCATGGAGTTTTACGAAAATATAGTGACATTTTTTGACTTTCTTTTTTTAGTGGCATTTCATGAATTAGCTAAAACTTTAGTGGCATTTCATGAAATTTCCCTAAAATTTATAAATATATTTTTTAAAAAATTGTATTTCAGGAGTAGCAAGCTACAAGAGGTGTAACCACCTGCTGCCAGTGTAGCCATTGCGGTTGTCCTTTTTACATCCACTGGCCGACTATATGATATTCTAGCCGACAAATTTCTATGAATGCTATAACAGACATAAGTCTAGTTGTAACACCCCTAATCCTAAACCTGTAACGACGTCGCAATTCATAGCATAATAGATAATAACTCGCAGCGGAAAATAAAACTAACTACCTTGGTGTTACACGCCGTTACTCACCTTGTGAGTAACAAGGCATCCATCCAACAACCTTAACTCTACACGCTGTGATGAACAGATACTGAGTACTCTAATTATTACAAACCAAAACCAACTAAATGAGCAACTATCTAAATACATCAACAACCTTATTACAATATAAAATAAAACCAACGGTGTTTGTTGAAAACACTTCAGCTACCCCCGTGTCCCGCACTCCGGCTTGAGTCTTCTTCAATAACCTGGAATGTTTGGCCCATTGAAGGGCTCAGCAATCGCAATGCTGGTATGCTAAATGTAGTCTTAAATCATTTGGATTCCTTAAGTCGTTTTAGCCATCTTGATATTAGATTCATTACATAAAATACCGGTTTACAATGATAACAGTAATAACTGTAAGCAGTCAACAATCACATAACAACTTCCCTGTAAACAACAGTGTACGATAGCCCACGACACCAACAACCACACAACAATAACTCATAGTCACCCATTAATAGTCCATAACGATAACCAATAATCACATATTAATAATCCATAACGATCACCAAACAAGATACGCGTAATAAATTGTACTTGTTAGTTAGCCACCTGACCTTTATCCTTTAAACCAAACGTTTAACCTTTTCCAATTAATTTCCACCTCAAGTGTCATGTTAAGTCAACCCTTAATAACTTATTAATGGACAGTAGTCCCCTGTGTTCCATTGGAACTGTTACCAGTGACCCTAGGCCCTGGTTATTTGACCGATCCGGTACTGTTACCAGTGACCCTAGGCCCTGGTTATTTGACCGATCCGGTCGAACCTGTGCACCAACGGCAGTGCCCTCCGCCATCCCCGAATGTGGCTGATGGATTTCCTTGAGTGACTCTTCATTATAGTCTCTCGTAGTGATCACAATGCGCAACCAGAAAGTCGAAACGATCTGGATTCCTCTCTTTATAAGTTAGCCCTTTTTGTCAGTGACATAATAACCAATCCTTGAGTTAAGACTATAACAGTTGACCATCAGTTAGGTTCAACAATACCTTTAGGTCAGTTAGTCTTGTTCCAGCTTAGATGTAGAAACTTCTCGTCATAAGACGTTCGCGTATAAATAAAACGCAACAGAGTTGAGCAATACAGTAAACAATATCATTCACATAAAATCACAGATATCGCTCTTAAACAATTAACACATAATGTCTGGACCTTAGGATAATCCTTAGGACATTCAGACCACACAATTAACATACCGTTCACCAAGTAACTGCTAGCTTGACAAACTCCTGTACAGTAGTCCCTCCCCGTACGCTGTTATTTAAACATGCAATACCGGGTAATATTAATATAACTATTCATTAAATATTACAGTACTGTCACTGTAACGTTTATACTCGTTGTATAATAACTGTATGTTATTTATTCTCCCCTGTTATTTAAACAGTGGTTCTAGATAACCTAGCAGTTCATTATTTTATGTGGAGTTCACATGTGATAATGAATTTCCATTATACGGTGTATCCTTATCTCATTATTTATATACTCATAATTATTCCCACTTATTCCTTATATCATATTATTTGGTTAGTTATATTTAACCACCTTTATTTTATAAACTTTATATTATACCCCATAATATATCATATTACATTATATTACCTAGTTTTACTTCCTTTCCTTATTAAATTACAACACCAACCTTATTAATTCGGTATTCATCTATTATACCCAATAACTTAATAAATTATTAAATAACCACATATAGTTTCCGGTAATTATAATCTGAACCCATTAACTTTTACAATTTACCAAACAACCATATACTATATTTTACTAAATACCCACATTATTTTCGGAAATTGTAAAACAATTATATTAACTTCTATAAATTGCCAAATAACCTTTGTAATTATTAAACATCCACATTAACTTAATTTACCAAATGTCCCCTTAATTTTCGTAAATTACAATTTAACCTTACCAACTTTATAAATTACCAATTAAGTCCATAACCTTTCGGTTTCAACATATAGTTTTCTATATTTACACTTTTAACCCCAAAACTTTATATAAGTTACATATTAACTTATAAACTATAGTTTTAATATTTAATTTTTTCTTAAATACCGAAAAGGTCCTTATACTTTTATAAATTGCACTTTCGCCCCTTGTTAAATTCGGTTTCATAAATATATTTCCTTAAATTATTTATCACCCCAAAACTTTTATAAACTTAATATTTTATGTCCTAAATCATTTTAACCAAAGTTTTTGGTCAACACTTTGACCAAGACTTAATTTCATAATTAATACTTTAATAAACCCATAAAATCATAAGTAATTCTCGCCACACTCTATACTTTCCAAAAATTGCAAAATAGTCCCAAAACTTTATAATTTGTTATTTTAACACTTAAACACTTATTTAAATCACCAAAATTCATAATATTAATTCCTACCTATATATATCATAATTATACCAAATCACTCCTCTAGTTCTAGGCAATTACAACAAGCAACCCCAAACTTTTCAAAATTTATATTCTTGCCACATAACTTATTAAAATAGCCATCTAAATACTTGTAGCTATTTTTAATACACCCAAAATTTATAATATAAGTTAATATACTTAATATATTTCAAAATTCACCAAAACTCATATATTGTTCTAGGCCCTAATTTAATTTTATCTTGGTTTTAAAAACTTTATTTAAACCTTATAATAAATACATATAAATGTATATAAGCCATATAACATTTCTAAAAATTGTGCTAATGACTTAGAATGATTATAAACTAAAAATAGAACATATTATTCTTAGATATTTCGGTTTAACAGTATGTGTATCATATTTTATTTTTGTGACACAATTTTATACTTTAAGGTAATAATCTTACCTTATATGTTATAAATTATTTTTCTTGATACTTTAACTCAATAATTTTCGGCCTTAATATTAACATGGCCGAAACATAATTTTTATACCAAAGTTTGAAGCTTAAATTAAGCTTAAACTTAATAAACCTTAATTATATATACTTACTCCTTAAATCAAGACAATTCTTGTACTTGATTTTCTCTTGAATTCCAAGCTCTCCAAATGCCATCTTGATGAATAATTTTCGGCTCCTTAAATATATTTAGGAGATCCATTTGTTAGACTTCTAACAAGGATTTATAAATAATATTTGGAGTAATTTTGCAAGAGTTTACCTTAGGAATTTATCAAGGTATTTTTGATACACCTTGGGATGGTTGTAGATCCAAGTTTCCTTCATGAAATAATGAAGAGATAGATTTAGAAGTTCTTATAATTTCGAAAATGATTTAGGATATTTCATCAAGATTTTCAACATGAAAATATACCTTAACTTGATCTTGTTGTTCCTTGTATTGTTGTTGAATTTAGGAGCCTCCTTGGAACACCTATGGTTGGCGAAAATTGTAGATGTTGCTAGGATGATTTCTTGCTTCAAGACTTAGTAGATTTAGCTAAGAATTTACATAGAAATGGTGTTAGGATTTAATTCACCATTAATGGAGCTTATTAGCTCTTAAGAATTTACTTAGGAAAGAAGAAGAAATGAGAGAAAGGGAGAAGGCTTACCATTCGTGAGTGATGGCAAGGAAAATGAATCACAACTCTCGTAAGTATTTAGGCAAGAGTGTGAAGGAGTAAGCTTGGAAATAATTGACATGTCATTAGGTATTATTCCATGACATGTTTGTTATTAATTATTTGATTCCAAAGTTGATCCTCTTGAATAATGCTAAGGTTGATTGGAGCAATTAATGAATGTGTTTGTTGTTTGCTAATGAAAGGATGACTAGACAAGGTAATTATTTAATGTCCCTTTAGCTTAATTAATGTACTAAATTTGTCTCTTCTTGTAGGTGTGTTCGGCTGCAATTGAAATGGGAGCTCCATTTGCTTGTAGCCTTACGGCTAAGTGGAGTGATAGGAACTAGCTTAGGTTAATTAATTCTAGGCCATTGTTTATGATGTATTAGTTTGATTATTGCTGTTAACTCTTGTTTATTCTTGCAGGTGGAAGCGATCGGTATTTATGGAAGTATACAAGCAGCTCCACTTGCTGCAAACTTACGACAATAGCATGTTAGGAGGCCACTTTGGATTATTGATTGTAGACTAAATAATTATATAAGTTAGGTATATGTTTTGTTAATTGTAAGCTAAATAATCATGCTAAATTAGGTAAGTTTCTTTTGATTAATATAAGGCAATTGATCCCCCTTGTAATGGAGATAATCGGCTGCTATATAGGATGGAACATGGGTGTTTGCTTACCTAGTCACCATCTTTACATTATTGTAACTTAACCTTACTTTTAGCATTTTTAATTTCATTCATTGTCTTATACTAATCCACCTTGCTTATCTCTTGCAGGTTGTACGTGGATGTGGCTTCATTTGATGGATTATATTTGTTACATTAACCTATATCACATGCTAGGATGAGTCATACTTGCATAAGACCAATTTTTGAAATAAAACTAGTCAAATGTGACCCATTTTAACGCCTGCAATGGAGATCAAATGAGACTCATTTTTGCTTTAATTCCTGTCACATTATATTGTACTAAGACCATACTAATATGTGTAATAGGTTCCATCATTTATTTGGTACATTTATATGATGGTAAAAGATGAAACTTTTAAGGTAAAAATGCTGATTTTAGGTACCTTTTTGACTCAAAAATCGCCCCCATTTGTACTATGAGTTTAGTACTTCCATCAATTGATTTAGATGGTCAATTTATCCACTTTTAAGATTACTAACTCGTGGCTCCTCAAAAGCTTCAAGGTAATTGCGTAAAACGCATTTTTGTGACACCTGAAGGTGCGTTTTTGTGCTTTAAGGATTTTTCTGGGAATTAATTAGTATCTATGACTTCCAAGTGTTTATTGACATTGTTTATAGTCAATAATAGTATATTAAGGTGTTATATTGAGTTACATGGGGTTATACCAACTCTAAACACAATTCTCGGGCTACCCGGGCAAAAAGGAGCGTTAAGAAATTCTCCCGCGTATTTTGTCTTTAACTGAGAGTTTATCTTGAGAACTTCATCTTAAATGTTCATTAAGGTACTATTATGCATTTAGAATGAGGTGTAATGCTTTATTTTATTTAATAAGGTATTTCCGGGACATTCGGGCCTTAAGGGGCCTTTAAGAAAACTCCCGAGCCACTAGTATTATTATTACCTTTTTAGATGGGGTCCTGCGTTCTAAGGGTCATATAATGATCCTTGGTTAACTTCATATGAAGTTTATAGTTTATATAACTTGTTTACTTAAGGTCGGGCCTTAACGCACGTTTTTGACCTTAAGGAGTTTAGGTGCGTTTTAACGCCCAAGTGTTTATATACTTCCTTAGGGTTCATAATCCCCCCAAATAATATTTATAATTCCTCAAATAATATTTATTTACTTGTATTTAATTATTTAAATGTTAGGGGTATTTCAGTCTACCCCCCTTAAAAGGGACTTTGTCCCGAAGTCATAACTTATATTTGTTCATCCTATGGAATCAAGTTCCTCTTATCTATTCCCTGTATACCTATCATTCCAGGGTGTCAATATTATATTGACATCTCTATATTGCATCACTACTCTGAGTGTATATAATTCCTATAGACAGATGTTCCTTATTCGTGATAATAATATATCAAAGCATAATAACTTAATAAATACTGTAAAACAATGCATGTTCCAACTTCCTAGCTATCCCACTCGGTCATCACTGCACAAGTGCAATACCAAATCCTCAGTCCTACAGAGTGTAGAGGCGTGAACCCTTGGCAGTGAATCTCTTGTGTGATTGTAGGAATAAATATACTGTAAAGTAATTAAGTGCTTCGTAAACATCCAAGTGTTACATAGAATACAACCATAACTTATTCAAGTGTCACATAGGACACAAAAATAACCATACAAATTTCTCACAGGACATATCATTCATAACCAACCATTGTCACATAGGACATATCAACAACCATTCAACCAATTGCACACATGCGCAACAATCAAACACAAATAACCATACACAAACCAATATAGACTACAGATATGCAAGTCGCATGTGGTGCTCTACCCCCCTTAAAAAGGGTTACGTCCACGTACCCCACAAGTATACACAAAACTATAAGAAAGTGACGTATACTTGTCTTGCATGGAGTCCTCTAACGCCCATGTCGCCTCCTCAATGTCATGGTTTGACCAAGGAACCTTGACCATTCTAATGATCTTGTTCCTGGTCTCCCTAGTTTTGGAGTCTAAAATGCGTACTGGGGTCTCCTCATATCTAAGTGTAGGATCTAACTCGAGTGTCTTGGGCTCTAAGATATGTAATGGGCCCACTCGCTCCGTAACAAGGTACGGTCCTACATACTTCGGGCTTAGCTTGCTCTTCTGCCCCAAATCTAAAAATTCCCTTCATAGGTGAAACTCTAAGGAAGACTCAATCGCCTGCTGCGAACTTGAGGTCTCTCCTACGGACATCGGTATATGACTTTTGTCTGTTTACTTGGTATAGCCCTGAAGTACCCCAAACCTAGTTATGTTGCTTAAACATTTAAACATGGTATATTAAGACTAAAAAGAGTCTTAGAAACATTAGTAAGCAATTTAAACCATAGAAAACACAAAATGTGCTTTAAGGTCAATAAGAGCCAAAATGTGCTCTAAGCTTGGGATAAGCTTGGTTAAGACCTAATGAACTTATCAAGACCTTATTTATATATTAATGAACATATTAAACCAATTATCAAAGAAAACCAAGCTTGAAAACAAGTTAAAACACAAAATGTGCTTTAAGGAGTCTTAAAGCACATTTTTGAAAAATTGTCTTGTAAATGAGTTTTGAATGGCTAAATGTCCATCATTACTCTTTAATTAACATGTGTACTATATAGTATCACATTTGGAAGTCTATATCAATGGGAAATCAAAAATTTCACTTCTATGTGCCTTGTTTTTATGAATAGTGACTTTTATAAGCTAGTTTGTAACATATGTTATTATAAGTAATTAAATTGACAAATAAAGACTAAAGTACCCCTAAGTACTATTGGGGGCCAGTTTTTAAGGTGTGGTGACTCACCACCCTTGTTAATATGTTAAGTAAATAAAAGATGACTACTTAGTTACTATTTACTTTATTAAGTACAAATATCTTCTAAAAGCAAGACTTATCTCATTTGCTTCATTCTTTCTTGCATTCTGTTAGCAGAAATATGTTACTATCTCTACCTAGGCAGTGTACCTATCGTTTTGCGGGTATAGTGATTAAGTGGGTTGTCGAACTCAGGGACCTCGTTCAATTAACTGACAAATTATTAATCTAACTGAGAAACTAAATTAAACTAAGAAAACGGGAAATTGTCACTTTTTTTCAGGTTTTCAATTAATTCAAAACAAATAACGAACACAGAATAATAAAATAACAAAACGATAAAAATAAACAAAGCAAATGTCGGTTTAAAAATCTAATGAGTTAAAAACGCTCCCCGGGTTATTCCACTCGTCTATTTCGTCGAATTCAATTAATAACAATTTTCACTATTTTATGTAATAAACTCAGGAATTATAAATAGTTCGTTGACCGGTCATTGTACAACAAACTCTATCTAACTGAAATAACAAGCCGCAAACCATGCCCAAGTTAAATTCAAGTCAATTGCAATAAACACAATTCCTATTAGAGACAGATTAACCTATAGGCAAGCCATGCTTCTAGTCGTTAATCCGGTTTGATTTCCTATGTCTAGAACTTAATCTCAGCACCGCATTTTGATATAAGCTCTACAAAAATCACTTAGAAAATTGGCCAGAAAATCTAAGCGCATTAAGAACAGGAATCAAACTATTGCAAAATTATAATAATAGTGAGAAATTTACATAACGTGAATTCTACGAAAAGGACTCGCTTCTCTAACCCGGGAAGCTAAATAGAACTACTCACTCATAGTTTTAGCAAACAGAAACAACAACTAAAAATAACAAAAATAACTTGTAACAAATAACAAGAAATAATAAGAATGAGTTCCAGAATTTCACTCCAGTTTACTAATAACTTTCGGGTTGTTCCTTTGACTTGGTCACGCCGGTGGTTGACTCGTCGAACTGCTGCGTGGCTGCGCTGCTTAGTGCTCTCCCGTGTGCGGTCGAAGATGGTAGTGGTGGTGAGGGTACGATGTGGAGGTACTGTATGGATGGATAATGGTGATACGTATGGCTCGAATGAACGTGGGTTTGAATGGTGGTGATGGATAATCGAATGAACGTGGAGGATGTGGTGCGGGTGAAGTGGCCTTGTATGTTGCAGGCGTGAATAATCTGGAAGATGAATTTGATGTGCGGCCCTGGGCATTTACGATCAATGGATGGGGCGTGCCGTTAAATTCTTGAATTGTTGAATCCCCTTTTTCAGCGTTCAAGATAAAATATATATATATATTATCTTTTATGATTGTTGCCGTGAGTGTGGTGGACTTATAATAACATACTAATTAGTATATTAATATGTTATGCATGAGAGCGTGAGTGCATATGCACAATTCCCACGTGGTGTGCACCATAATATATATATACACACGGTACGTTGTATTTTCCTGCATTTTACACATAAAGTATATCAGTTCACATCAAAACTTAAATATAAGGAAAAACATATGATAAGTGAGAAATATGACATGAATTGTTGTAAAAATAGAAAGAATTATAGTACTAAAAGTAGATATATTTCACACTTATCAAACTTCCTCACACTTAGCTTTTGCTTGTCCTCAAGCAAATACAGAATATGACTACTCTTAAGAGCCGTAGTATTGAAACTCAGGTTCAGACAATTACCGATGGAAAACAAGCAAAATGACAATCAAAAGAAAAGTTCTGCTACTAGCTGTAGGTTTTCGCAAACAGTGAAAAAGAGTGAAGTTAAAAGCATAGAGAAGTTAGATTATAGAAACTGAAACAGAATAGTTTGGGATCTTCCACCATTTCTTTCTTTAACCTTTGGATGACAAGGGGTGTGAAGTAACGCCTTATTCCGCGATACCTTTCAACACCACGTACTCATGATCAGAATATGCAAAATTGAATTACACTTTTAACTTTTCAAAGTTCCTTTTCCTCAACATTTTATTTTGCTATTTGCATATCCCCTCAGACTTTTCTCTTCACCCTTGTAGCGGCTTTGGGCCTTCTATCCCAGATCAGATGACCTTAGGTAGATGGGTGATGAAGCACCCCAAGGACTTAATAACCGAATGAAGAGGCCTGTTTTGGTTCAGAAATTTTAATTCAGATCAGCGGAGTACCTTGCCTTATCCTTTTCACACCAAACTTTCTCATCATTCCCAAAATCCCAAACTAGACTAATTCAGTTTTTATAATCAGCTAATCCACCAAATTTAAGTGAAAACGGATTCAATTTGGATAAAACTATACATAAAAACAGCCAAAAGCAGAAAGATTCTTGAGGTGGCCATCAGGCTTGTTTTCAAAAGCTCAACAAAAATTTTCACCTGAATATTCAATATTTATTGGCGCTTAAAAGAAGCAATTCTTCCAACATAAGAGGACAAACAAAAATAGGTGTGGCATTAAGCGCAATGGCAATATTTAGAAAGTACTCCTACTTCCTCACACTTAAGTGGAGGAATGTCCTCATTGTTCACAAGTTAAAACCAAAAAAAGACTTTCTAGATATTGCAAACTCATCAAGGGAAGATCTCATGGACTTGATTCATGCAAAGCATAAGCTAGACTGAAACAAAAATGAAAGGACACGAAAACTCCCCTGATATCTTCAGATTGAGGAAGGGCACCTTCCTCACACTTAAGTCCGTCACCGGGGTATAAATCTTCCTCACACTTGCTGTGAAGCAAGTGTCCAGCCTTGGAATCGCTATGATCACCACACCTGCAAGCATCTCAGAAAAACAACAAGAATTGATGCTAAAAGCATCTCGTTAAACATATGGGCATTAGAAACCTCGAGTGAGTAAACTGGACAACAAGAAACTCAAAAAAAAAATATAAAAAAAAATTAAAAGTACAGCAAAACAAAAGAAAACTGGAAACTAAAAACTACCACTGGGTTGCCTCCCAATCAGCCGCCCTTCTTTATAGTCTTTGGCTAGACTTTCCCTCGATTACGTCATCTCATTGCCACGTGTTGAATCAGGAGGGTTACGCTTACTAGGATCTACTAGACATCTTCTATTTGGTTGAAGGATCCGCTTAACCCGCCAAACTTTTTCAACTTTCTTCTTTTGTCGTACTCGTTTGGGGGTGTGCATTCCATCATAAAAGTCGTCCGGATAAGCAAAATAAATATGATCATTACCTTTGTCCGGTGCCTCAATCATGTGGGCAGCAGAAGAATGTTTCTTCTTGACTAGCACCTTAGTTCTCTTACATGTCTTGGTGATCTTTGGAAAAGTTTTAGGCACCTTAGGCTCTCTCTGTAATCCCATCTCCTGCACTGAAGAGTCAACAATAGCTATACCAGAACAAAACTGAACTCCTGCAAGATTTCTCTTATTAGGAGTCATGTCAAAAGAGACCTGCTCATTATGGTATCGCAATATTATTTTCCCTTCTTCTGCATCTATTAAAATACGAGCAGTGCGCATAAAAGGTCTACCTAAAATAATAGGTACTTCTGAATCCTCCTCCATGTCTACAACGATAAAATCAGCAGGAAAAGAAAATTTTCCTACTGTCACTATTAAGTCCTCCATCTTACCCTTTGGACAAACTATGGAGCGGTCAGCTAATTGCAATCGAATGGTAGTAGGGAACATTGACCAACTCCTAGTTTTATTACAAACTGATAAAGCATTAAGTTGATGCTAGCACCTAGATCGCACAAAACTTTAACCACAATTACCTTTTCAATGAGCAAGGATGATGGGGAGTCCAGGTCACCAAGCTTAGGAGGAGCTTCTTTAGAAGGACTGCCGAGACCGTCTCTGTTAACTCCCACAGTCTCATGCTCCTGTAATTACGCTTATCAAATCTTGGATTCTGTAACACCCCATCCATCAACAAACACATAACAACATTCTGCAGCGGAAACCCAACTCATCACATTACTTATTCCAATGGTTTGTTACAACGCCGTTAACCACCCACGTGGCTAACAAGGCTAACATATGTACATTTGTATCGGTCTGATGGACTAGATTCCCGAGCAACTACACATACAATACTCAATACTCAATCCATCTTCAACATTATTATATACATACATACACTCCTATACCGAGTATTTATAAACTGTTGCCGACAACAACTTCGGTCTTACTACACCTACTGTATACATACACTAAGAGTTTACCCATGTACAATGACTACCCGTCCTACTCTCGAACGGCTTCCAGCACTTCGTACCTGAAATAGGAAAAAGAAGAGAAAGGGGTGGCCCAAGGGGCTCAGCACCTTTGCTGGTATGGTAATATCCAGCCCGCATGCTACCGGGCCACGCACGACTATTTGTCGTCTTAGCATGCAGTTGATTATATTTAATTCATGCATACAAACCATTAATGTCTCACATAATATTTCGCCTCAATGGGCTCCACCTATAACCAAAACATCCACACTTAACCAACCATCCAATGATTCCTTAAACCCTAGAGTGGCTCTCCTCTAAACGGAGCTACTTCCTTAACGAACGGCATGTACCCATTAATCGGGTTATCCTTAAATGCCTCTTGTCACAAACTGGGATTCATTTCCATGATCCACACATTCCATATCCTACAACATAACTCATCCTACACATAACAACATAACAACCCTTTCTTGTCTCGACGACACATGACCACATTGCATTCGTTTAAAACGTCCAATATATATATAAGCCAAAGCATAGCAAGGTATTTTGCATATCACAAACAACAATACATCATCATAACTCGGTTCTCACAAGGAACCTTCCATCATAGTTAGTCCATACCATGAGCACAGAGATTGTTGCCAAACTCATACCAAGCTCGTTAATTACCTCATCACCATCCTGTTATTTGAACGGTTGACTTAAACCCAAGGTGTGTCGGATAAGTGATCCCAAGCACACCAAACAACACAGTATGCCCCTATGGCCCGACGTGAGTCAGTAAACTAGCTTTGGATAAGCTAAGGGAAGGTTGAAACCAAATTGGAATGCCACCTAACACACACCAAGGGAGCCGAACTGACATGATAACGACCCCCACCATCACACGCGTGGCCGGAAACAATCCGGACTCCTCACCCCCCGTTAGCCCATAGACTTTTATAAATAAGTAGTTAGAGATCCATTAAGGAGCCTACCACAACCACACACCATACGGTATCATAACCGAGTTAAGCACACAAGGGAGGAGAGAGTCATACATTCACATACAAAATCACGCACCAAACATCACATAACCAACTCACGCATAGCCGTGGTTAGAACGTTCCTTAAGTCGGAACGTTGTTACCGGATACGTTCTCCTACGTTTACCTAATAGTGGTTAACTAGCCCTTCAAGCGCATTAGAGGTTACCGGTATCGGCACGTAAACATACAATAACAATAATGACTGTAAACTCGTTTCATGATTTTATATACGTGGCAAACATACAGAAAAACATTGGCATACAAGCCGGTGTAATCCGTTAGGACACAGGTTGCAAGAAAACCATACCTGTCACCGGAGTCCACTTATCCTGTCCATTTATGTTCCTCGAGCAATTCTCGAACAACTGTTAACATCACACGTGTTTTCATTAACATTGGGGTTTGCTTGATTATTTAGTGTCAATGCTTAATTTCCCCCCGTTAACTTAGTTATAAACTTAACATTTTTAACTTGTTTTACTCCCACATTTTAATACAACTTTTAACCCACTTTATTGTCATTAAAACTCACCTAACATGTCCTTAACATCCTTATGGCATCATTACCTACCAATCCCCATCATCTCATAGCATTTCATAACCTTAAACCTTGTTTTTGGTCCGACCGACCCACCGTCCGACCCACATCCGACCCACCATTCTGGGTCGGTCCATGTGCGAACATTTTCCCTCCTTTGAAACTTGACCGACCGACCCATGTCCGACCCAACCTTCTGGGTCGGTCCATTACCGAACATATTCCTAACATTTTACAGAGGCTCGACCGACCCACAAACTGGGTCGGCCCCTGGGTCGGTCGCCCCCTAAACTTACCCAAATTTTACCAAGTCTTCACCAAACTTCTCCTAAGGCCTCTTAATGTGTTCTAACATCATTTGGCACTTCAAACACACCCTTAAGATATTCTTAAACACTCAAAATTATTTCCTAATTCCTTAAACCTTTACTTATATCTCCACAAAATTCCTAACACTTACAATGTTTTCTCCTTATGATTTCTAGGTGGCATTTCACCTATAATGACCACAATACCAAGGTGTTTCCTCTACACCTTATCATCATCTCTCAACTTCTTTTCTTACTAACTAAATCTCCTTTTTCACATCATACCTAAACATCACTTGCTCCTTGAACACCAACCTTACCTAACCTTAAACAACTTCTCCAAGACTTAATACATTCACAAAACACCCATTGAATTCCTAGAACTTCCAAGGCAACACCTAAATCCTTGCATCACTCTAAATCACCTTAATACATGTTTTCTTCTCAAGTAAACATTCATTCACCTTTAATCCTTCCTAGTTCACCACAACTCACTTACCACACTTAAAACTTCTTACACATTTCCCAAATTTGGCCATAGCTTCTCTAGTATATACCCACATCCAAACACTTAGGTTTTTACCTTAATCCATCCAAGAACACCTAAAATCCATCAAACACATTTTATACACAAACTTCACACATTAAGCACTACATCACAATATAGTGCATAACTTAAATTGCTTGGCACTTAGGCCCTTAAATGCATGGCTCTTAGGCCCTTAAATTGCATAAACCTTAAACACTGAATTTCCCACATAATAATGCCTTTGACCTGCAAATACACCCAACAATACATATTCCTTTAATAAACTCCTTGAGAGCATTTTACTAGCTCATTTACCCTTTGCTCTTTAGGTAGTTTTAACAAGCATCATAAGCTTATTTCTCCTAAGGCATTAAACCACATTGAGATAGCTTGTTTACCTCTTTTCCTCACAAATTTCCTTCTTGTTTCCTTACAAAACCGGTGGGCATTTCCTTCCTTGTCAACAACTAAACAATATACCAAGATTGTAATGAGTATATAAGCATTATGCCTCATCTCATTGTAAACCCTAGTTACATATATTATCTTAAGGTATTAACATGATTGTTTTACCTTGGAATGGAAAGAGAGCTTGAATATATATCAAGAGAGGACTCCTCCTAGTCCATGAAAGCTTGGAATGAAGCTAAAACAAGGCAATATAATGACTCCATTAAGAGTGATTTTCGGACATGACAAAACATGAAGGAAATGTCATTTTTCTTTGAGTTTCCTTACCTTGAAGCAAAGGAGAACAAGAATATGTGAAAAGGTGAGCTCAAGCTCCTTCAATGGTGGTTTCTCTTGGCACCGAAATGGAGGTTTTGAGGCTTTGAAGAGACAAGATTGTAGAGCTTGGCTTAACTAAGAGAATGGTGGTGTTTGTTTTTGATTTGGTTAAGTGAGCTAGATTTTACATGTGGTCAAAGGTGGAACTTCCATGGTGGTAGTAGCTTTACCGAGAGAGAACAAGAAGAAGAGAGAGGAAGAAGAGAGTGTGGAACCGTGTGAAATGAAGGAGGAAGGAAGAATGAAGATAGAATTTGCTTTAAGATATTTAAGTCTTAAAGCAAATAGTAACTATGAGTCACATTTATTTACTTAACAAGTTACATACTTGGTGACTCCCTCTACAAAAACCGGCCACCATTATGCCTAGGAGGGTGTTTTGGTCTTTGTTGACCAACTTAATCACTTATAACATTATATGTTACAAACTAGTTTGTAGAAATACTATTCACAAATACAAGGCACATAGAAGTGAAATTTTTGATTTCCCACTAATATGGCCACCCAAATGTGATACTATATAGTACACATGTTAATTAAAGAGTAATGATGGACATTTAGCCATTCAAAACTCATTTACAAGACAATTTTTCAAAAACGTGCTTTAAGACTCCTTAAAGCACATTTTGTGTTTTAACTTGTTTTCAAGCTTGGTTTTCTTTGGTAATTGATTTAATATGTTCATTAACATATAAATGAGGCATAGGTATGACCATTAGGTCTTTACACATTTATCCCAAGCTTAGAGCACATTTTTGCTCTTATTGACCTTAAGGTATTTATTTGTGTTTTGTTTGGTTTCATTGTCTACCAAAGTTTCCTAAGGACTTAATTAGCCTTATAAAGTCATAATTAAACATTATCAAGTCTTGGTAGGCTCTTTGGGTCCTAACCAAGTTCACTCCAACTTAGAGCATGTTTTTGCTCAAACCGTGTCTTAGTGTTTTATTGTGTTCTACCATGGTTTAAATGATTCATTTATGTTTCTAAGGCACTTTTTAGCCTTTAAATACCATAGCTTAACATTTACACAACATACCAAGGTTTGGGGTATTTCAATCTACCCCCCTTAAAAGAACTTCGTCCTCGAAGTTCACATTTCCTCGCATCATTGGATTAGAATACGGGAATTACCTATATCCATAAAACTTCCATTACCAACCACCCTTTAC
Source organism: Limonium bicolor (assembly GCA_023374045.1). Lineage (NCBI taxonomy): Eukaryota > Viridiplantae > Streptophyta > Magnoliopsida > Caryophyllales > Plumbaginaceae > Limonium > Limonium bicolor. Next base: position 329,444,776 of record CM041777.1, on the reverse strand, counting down.
ATCCAACCTCGGACTTAATGGTCCGGGCAACATATCCACACCATTTGGACACATAGGTCCCCATAACATAGCAGTCTTTAGACACATAGGTCTATGTAACAACACACATTTAGACTCATAGGCCTTGATAGTATACACTTTAGGAAATCCAAGTCAAAACAACATTCATTACACATACCACACAACATGTCGGAGCATGTATAGCAATCAAAAATATCCTTGATATACACTATGATCCCGCAGAACCCGGTCGCGATGGACGCCTTCCGTCCCCGTGCCTTTGGGAATTTAAAACAATCACTTAAATTTAAAATTTCCTTGTGAGGTTAGTATAAGAAGATCTTTTATTCAAAATATTAATGATTGTTTGAAAATACCAATTGAAAATCCTTTTGAAAACACCACACAACTCCAAGTCCATTTATGCTTTGTATCTTTCTTAATATAGTTGTGACCACTTACAGGGAGCTTCAAGAGTCATCCAACCCTGATGTGATCAGCATCAGTGTTGAACTATCTTTCCACCCCAATTTGTGTTCGGCTTCCCTTGATCCCATGGTAATCAAGTTTCACCTCCCACCTCATTTTCAACCAACAATTAATTCAAGCATATCCCATTTTCTATCTTTGAATCCTTCTAGTCATAATCATTACATCTCCAAGGGATAGAACTCTGTCTATCAATCATCACCCAAATCCAACTTAATTCAAGTTACCTAGGGAATTTAATTCTCACTAGGCTCTATGTCGGTCTTATAACCCTTCATAAATCACAACACTGTATATATATACATATTTTTTTATCAAAATACAATACATGGTTTATATTTATGCACCATCGGGGTTGTAGATCCCCGGGAGTTTCTTTACTCCCTTCCACTTGTACTCTCACACACCACTGTTAACAAAATGACACACTTCACACAATGGTATTCGCATCTTTTGTGCGTAATTACCACAATTTAACCACAAATAAATGACCACAAATAAATGCGTATGTTTATATAACACACGCGCCAACCATCATAACAATCGTTTTGTGCTATGCACACCAAGTTCGCGTACACTTGTACGGTAAAACACACTAAGTGGTTTTGCGCTCTACCCCCCTTAAAAAGGGATTACGCCCACGTAATCAATCACTGAGCTTTAGTTTAAAATGTTCTGCCGTCGTGAAGTGTTTCAACTTCCACGCGGTCTATTACACAATGGATTCTGATTAGAGGATCTTAACCATATTGGCAGTTTAGTCCCTAAACCAAGAATTCGCATTGGAGTTGTAACTCATAACCGGTTTCGGTCCTGGCCTGTGAGGCTTTTAGGTATTGATAACTAGTCATTTATTCATATTCACCATATGTATCCGATACCTAACGCATGGGCTCACTGGCCTCTGTTGCGCAACCCTGATAATTATAGAGTTGGTTTGCCCCATTCGTTACTGTTAATGTGTTGTACATCTCTATGTATTGCCCTTATCTTGGGAACAATGGGTTCTCAACCGACGCATGGTATCTCTTACCCTGAGCGAATTCGGTGAGTTTCACAATTTTCCATCCATTTCTCCAGTAGGTTACAGCATAAACTACTAGGTAATTCACAATGATTGACTTGCTTCTACCGACTTACTGTCGGTTGAGATTGAGCTTACTACCTAGTGGTAGTGCTCTCTCAGCAACAATATTTGGGGTATATTCCATACCGATATTGGCAGTTAGTGCTACTGTAGTACTCTTTTATTGGTGCGGCCTTGCATTTCCTATGCCGCCATTATAACTTATTCTTCCACCATTACCATGCTTCTGATTCCTAGCTATCCCACTCGATCATTACTGTGCAAGAGCAATACCAAAACACTCAGTCATACAGAGTGCAGAGGCGTAAACCCTTGACAGCAACTCTCTTATGCGATTGCGATAGGAATTTTCACTGAAATCCTTATCATCTAACCTTGCCACCGGCTTACTGCTCGGTTCGTTTGCTATCGCTTAATGTTGTACCTCCACTGGTTTAACTCATAACTCTGCTCACACCATTTTATCATTAACATTCACACAACGGTCGCTTATTGCGCACCGTGTCCTTACTCATTATATACATCAACTTATATTGTATCCGCTATTATATTAGCTTCTGCTAAGCTAGGTTTATCTGGCCACTTATTTGGCTGATTTTTGAATATACTACTATCTTTCCCTTGAGCGTTGTTCGCTACACATTTAGCTTCACACACCTATGGTGATTGCTATCAACTTATCACACTTCCTGCGTACACAACTGGTACAAATATTTCCTTTCGTATTATTCTTATTCAATCATCCTGGGGTAATAACAACATGGTCCGTCCTCCACATATTTCTTGAACTTGATTCACATAACTACCGCTCCTGCGGTCTCACCATATCGAGAGGTATCCCCACTCTTAATGCAGTGGTTCGTTCTCCGCTCTTCCTTGTACCACATAAACTTCTACAATTAACTCAAATTTACATAACATATCTTGTTTGTGGCTTATAAGCCTTATTTGCCTTGAGCTGGGCTCATTGTAGGCTATCCATACACATGTACTCTGTACATATTATATGTTTAGAGGTTATAGTGGGCTCCATGACAAGGTCGTTACATTCCGTTTCCTTTCATGGGATGTCCCTTAGGTTTGTCAGTCCGTCTCCTGACAACTTATGTCTAAACTGGGTGTTAATTTCAACCCTTGTGTTTCTGTCATGTATTTCGTTCAACAATTGTTGATACGCACACCCTTCGAGGATTTCTCCTGGGTGCCGTTACGTTATGCCTTACATTTGTTTCACACTTTTTGATACATTCTGTTATTATCTTCTTCTGTAAAGATCAACATTTCCAAATAGTGCAGATACTCGTTCTGGGATCTTCATCCCCCATTGCATATTAATGCGTCCACATTAGGCATCTGCTTGCCATGTACAGGCTGGGTCACCATTCCAGCTAACATGTTTTATCCCTAAGGATCCTTAAGACATGTGTGATGTCTTTACTTAATCGTTTGTGCACTTCGCACTTCTTAACTCCCAAACATTCCCTGAAAGGAATTCACTAATCCCTTAAATCTCGTTCACTTAACTGAGTTCTTTGACTTCAAGCATTCCTTGTATTTTCTAGCTCCTGTTGATTTATACTGCTGACCGTAGACAGAGTCGACTACTTCCCGTGTTTCGGACTCTACTGGTATACATATATGGGGTATCATACTGATACATTACTACTTACCCAACTAACCTATAAGTAGGTCTGTTAGGCCCACATGCTCCTATCGGAGTGCGGTCGTCCCACAACACAGTTGGTACACTTGTAGTGTCCGTCACACGCCTAGGTGAAGTATTCTGTTGTCAACTCCCTTATATTGTCCCGTGACAATATTCATTCCTTGCTTCCCGAACTTAATCAAGGGAAGGTTTACCCACTGTTGCATCCTTGTCAATTGCTCTTGGTTTCACTGGTTTGGTTTAAAAGAAGGTTGGAAAGAAGTGTTGGTTTGAAGGAAAATCTGGTTTTGAAAAGAAAAGGGTTTGTGAAATTAGGTTTGAAAGAAAAATTTCCATGGTTTCACAACATCTTCTTACCTTACAAGTCTAGCTTCTTGCTGACTGGTGTACTCCAATTACAGAGGTTAGGCTAACAGGCCCTTCCACTGTTATGACATCACATTTAACATGTACTTTTCCAAGTACTTGTAGTGGTTATAATTCCGAATAGCCCTGTTATAGCAGCACTTGCTATAGCAAGTGCGCCATGCTAACTGGCTATCGGTTCAACCATACCGGTTGTGGTATTGTTTTACCCATATTGTCATCAGTGGCCTTGTTGGCCCTCACTGATCTTACTGCCTTGATAAATACTCCTAGGTGACTTCTCACTGTTCACATGATATTCATACTAGGGTGTTTCCCATTCTGGGAGACCCCTTTCTTAGTATTGTATTTGCTTTGTAGCCCGTTCACGTATTTGGGCATTACATTGTAGTTCCCTTGTCGGTTGGTACACCGTGGGTGTTTATTTATCAACTGTGGTCCCGTAGACACTCGTCTCGGGTTTCTTTAATCCCTTCTTGCCTGTTGCACGGTTGGTGCGTTGCAAGCTGGTGTTTCGACTGCTTGCATGTCGACCCAGGTTGCTGGAAATTCTATTCCTCTATACACAAAATCCTTCATTCATTGTTATGAACGCGCGGTTAACATTGTTCAGATGGAGACCGTCTCCGGGATTCCCAGTTTTCGGGATCTACCGTATGACAGGTTCTCGTACCCTAAAGGTATTTAATAACAGCCAGATCGGGTATTCCCGAGTATGAGAGTGGACTTCCATCTCTCTGGCGTTCTTTCCCAAGTTATAAACAGGGATTGTGGAGGGTGGGATGGATATTGTAGGTTTCCAGTAGTCACTGGTAGTTCCTACTAGCGTATCTCTCACGCTATCACTCAACCCTTAACCCAAAGTACTTAAATCCTAACTCGGTATTTCCTAAGCTCGGTAATTCAGTCATCAGAGCGATACTTCGCTCTGATACCACTTTTTGTAACACCCCATCCACAACAAACACATAACAACATTCTGCAGCGGAAACCCAACTCATCACATTACTTATTCCAATGGTGTTACAACGCCGTTAACCACCCACGTGGCTAACAAGGCTAACATATGTACATTTGTATCGGTCTGATGGACTAGATTCCCGAGCAACTACACAATACAATACTCATCCATCTTCAACATTTATTATATACATACACTCCCCTGTACCGAGTATTTATAAACTGTTGCCGACAACAACTTCGGTCTTACTACACCTACTGTATACATACACTTAAAGTTTACCCATGTACAATGACTACCCGTCCTACTCTCGAACGGCTTCCAGCACTTCGTACCTGAAATAGGAAAAAGAAGAGAAAGGGGTGGCCCCAAGGGGCTCAGCACCTTTGCTGGTATGGTAATCCCGCAGCCCGCATGCTACCGGGCCACGCACGACTAATTGTCGTCTTAGCATGCAGTTGATTATATTTAATTCATGCATACAAACCATTAATATGTCTCACATAATATTTCGCCTCAATGGGCTCCACCTATAACCAAAACATCCACACTTAACCAACCATCCAATGATTCCTTAAACCCTAGAGTGGCTCTCCTCTAAACGGAGCTACTTCCTTAACGAACGGCATGTACCCATTAATCGGGTTATCCTTAAATGCCTCTTGTCACAAACTGGGATTCATTTCCATGATCCACACATTCCATATCCTACAACATAACTCATCCTACACATAACAACATAACAACCCTTTCTTGTCTCGACGGACACATGACCACATTGCATTCATTTAAAACGTCCAATATATATATATAAGCCAAAGCATAGCAAGGTATTTTGCATATCACAACAACAATACATATCATCATAAACTCGGTTCTCACAAGGAACCTTCCATCATAGTTAGTCCATACCATGAGCACAGAGATTGTTGCCAAACTCATACCAAGCTCGTTAATTACCTCATCACCATCCTGTTATTTGAACGGTTGACTTAAACCCAAGGTGTGTCGGATATAGTGATCCCAAGCACACCAAACAACACAGTATGCCCCTATGGCCCGACGTGAGTCAGTAAACTAGCTTTGGATAAGCTAAGGGAAGGTTGAAACCAAATTGGAATACCACCTAAACATACACCAAGGGAGCCGAACTGGACATGATAACGACCCCCACCATCACACGCGTGGCCGGAAACAATCCGGACTCCTCACCCCCCGTTAGCCCATAGACTTATAAATAAGTAGTTAGAGATCCATTAGGAGCCTACCACAACCACACACCATACGGTATCATAACCGAGTTAAGCACACAAGAGGAGGAGAGAGTCATACATTCACATACAAACATCACGCACAAACATCACATAACCAACTCACGCATAGCCGTGGTTAGAACGTTCCTTAAGTCGGAAACGTTGTTACCGGATACCGTTCTCCTACGTTTACCTAATAGTGGTTAACTAGCCCTTCAAGCGCATTAGAGGTTACCGGTATCGGCACGTAAACATACAATAACAATAATGACTGTAAACTCGTTTCATGATATCATAACGTGGCAAACATACAGAAAAACACATTGGCATACAAGCCGGTGTAATCCGTTAGGACACAGGTTGCAAGAAAACCATACCTGTCACCGGAGTCCACTTATCCTGTCCATATGTTCCTCGAGCAATTCTCGAACAACTGTTAACATCACACGTGTTTTCATTAACATGGGGTTTGCTTGATTATTTAGTCAATGCTTAATTTCCCCGTTAACTTAGTTATATAACTTAACATTTTTAACTTGTTTTACTCCCACATTTTAATACAACTTTTAACCCACTTTATTGTCATTAAAACTCACCTAACATGTCCTTAACATCCTTATGGCATCATTACCTACCAATCCCCATCATCTCATAGCATTTCATAACCTTAAACCTTGTTTTTGGTCCGACCGACCCACCGACCCACATCCGACCCACCATTCTGGGTCGGTCCATGTGCGAACATTTCCCTCCTTTGAAACTTGACGACCGACCCATGTCCGACCCACCTTCTGGGTCGGTCCATTACCGAACATATTCCTAACATTTTACAGAGGCTCGACCGACCCACAAACTGGGTCGGCCCCTGGGTCGGTCGCCCCTAAACTTACCCAAATTTTACCAAGTCTTCACCAAACTTCTCCTAAGGCCTCTTAATGTGTTCTAACATCATTTGGCACTTCAAACACACCCTTAAGATATTCTTTAAACACTCTCAAAATTATTTTCCTAATTCCTTAAACCTTTACTTATATCTCCACAAAATTCCTAACACTTACAATGTTTTCTCCTTATGATTTCTAGGTGGCATTTCACCTATAATGACCACAATACCAAGGTGTTTCCTCTACACCTTATCATCATCTCTCAACTTCTTTTCTTACTAACTAAATCTCCTTTTTCACATCATACCTAAACATCACTTGCTCCTTGAACACCAACCTTACCTAAACCTTAAACAACTTCTCCAAGACTTTAATACATTCACAAAACACCCATTGAATTCCTAGAACTTCCAAGGCAACACCTAAATCCTTGCATCACTCTAAATCACCTTAATACATGTTTTCTTCTCAAGTAAACATTCATTCACCTTTAATCCTTCCTAGTTCACCACAACTCACTTACCACACTTAAAACTTCTTACACATTTCCCAAATTTGGCCATAGCTTCTCTAGTATATACCCACATCCAAACACTTAGGTTTTTACCTTAATCCATCCAAGAACACCTAAAATCCATCAAACACATTTTATACACAAACTTCACACATTAAGCACTACATCACAATATAGTGCATAACTTAAATTGCTTGGCACTTAGGCCTTTAAATGCATGGCTCTTAGGCCCTTAAATTGCATAAACCTTAAACACTGAATTTCCCACATAATAATGCCTTTGACCTGCAAATACACCAACAATACATATTCCTTTAATAAACTCCTTGAGAGCATTTTACTAGCATTTACCCTTTGCTCTTTAGGTAGTTTTAACAAGCATCATAAGCTTATTTCTCCTAAGGCATTAAACCACATTGAGATAGCTTGTTTACCTCTTTTCCTCACAAATTTCCTTCTTGTTTCCTTACAAAACCGGTGGGCATTTCCTTCCTTGTCAACAACTAAACAATATACCAAGATTGTAATGAGTATATAAGCATTATGCCTCCTCTCATTGTAAACCCTAGTTACATATATTATCTTAAGGTATTAACATGATTGTTTACCTTGGAATGGAAAGAGAGCTTGAATATATATCAAGAGAGGACTCCTCCTAGTCCATGAAAGCTTGGAATGAAGCTAAAACAAGGCAATATAATGACTCCATTAAGAGTGATTTTCGGACATGACAAAACATGAAGGAAATGTCATTTTTCTTTGAGTTTCCTTACCTTGAAGCAAAGGAGAACAAGAATATGTGAAAAGGTGAGCTCAAGCTCCTTCAATGGTGGTTTCTCTTGGCACCGAAATGGAGGTTTTGAGGCTTTGAAGAGACAAGATTGTAGAGCTTGGCTTAACTAAGAGAATGGGGTGTTTTTTTGATTTGGTTAAGTGAGCTAGATTTTACATGTGGTCAAAGGTGGAACTTCCATGGTGGTAGTAGCTTTACCGAGAGAGAACAAGAAGAAGAGAGGAAGAAGAGAGTGTGGAACCGTGTGAAATGAAGGAGGAAGGAAGAATGAAGATAGAATTTGCTTTTAAGATATTTAAGTCTTAAAGCAAATAGTAACTATGAGTCACATTTATTTACTTAACAAGTTAACATACTTGGTGACTCCTCTCTACAAAAACCGGCCACCATTATGCCTAGGAGGGTGTTTGGTCTTTGTTGACCAACTTAATCACTTATAACATTATATGTTACAAACTAGTTTGTAGAAATTACTATTCACAAATACAAGGCACATAGAAGTGAAATTTTGATTTCCCACTAATATGGCCACCCAAATGTGATACTATATAGTACACATGTTAATTAAAGAGTAATGATGGACATTTAGCCATTCAAAACTCATTTACAAGACAATTTTTCAAAAACGTGCTTTAAGACTCCTTAAAGCACATTTTGTGTTTTAACTTGTTTTCAAGCTTGGTTTCTTTGGTAATTGATTTAATATGTTCATTAACATATAAATGAGGCATAGGTATGACCATTAGGTCTTATACACATTATCCCAAGCTTAGAGCACATTTTTGCTCTTATTGACCTTAAGGTATTTATTTGTGTGTTTGTTTGGTTTCATTGTCTACCAAAGTTTCCTAAGGACTTAATTAGCCTTATAAAGTCATAATTAAACATTATCAAGTCTTGGTAGGCTCTTTGGGTCCTAACCAAGTTCACTCCAACCTTAGAGCATGTTTTTGCTCAAACCGTGTCTTAGTGTTTTATTGTGTTCTACCATGGTTTAAATGATTCATTTATGTTTCTAAGGCACTTTTTAGCCTTTAAATACCATAGCTTAACATTTACACAACATACCAAGGTTTGGGGTATTTCAGATTCTTTAAAAATTTAGCATAATTGGGCATCCTAGTACAAATATATTCAACAGAACATTTAGCAGTTAGCAGTTCCATGAAGCTCAGGAATTTCTCAAATTGTTTATCATAATCACTCATCAAAACTGGAACAGGATATGGCAATGATTTTATTAATGCAATTCGAGAATCAGAAAAAGAAAATAAAGTAGGTTGAGTTTCAGGAGACTCCTCCTCCTTGGATTTTTCTACTTTGCTGTTGGAGTCCTCAACTTCTATAATTTCATGCCGCAGAGTTTCTTTTGCAGCTTCAGGAGCACTAGGTTCTGGTCGCTTCCCACCGTCCAATGTTATTGACTTACAATGTGCTACTGGATTTGGTTTCGGTTGATTTGGAAGTGACCCTACCTGCATTTGTGCTAACTGCTGTGACATCTGACTCAACTGCCTCTCTACACTCTGATTTATGTAGGCTTGATCAACAAATTTGGCCTCCAAGTCTGCAATTCTGGAATTAGTAGCCTGACCCTGTTTCAGCAACTCTGCAAACATGCTCTCGATCTTGCTGTTACTTTCCTGTGAATTTTGAGCTTGATCCTGCTGTCTATTAAAATGAGATTGTCTATTATGCTGATTATAAGAATTATTGCACATAAACTGATCATTACCTTGCCCCTGAGACTGCTGATTATTTCTCCAACTATTTTGACCATAAGCATTAGGAAAAGAGTTACCTGGTCGGTTGTTTATAGAATTTACCTCCTCCGGATTTCCAGCAAAACCAGGTCCCTCGCAGTTGAAGGTCTCATGGGCTCCACCACAGATATCACAACACGGATTCAAATACTGGGAAGATATAGCTGCTGCCTTCACTGTTTGTTGTGGTTGATTCAAGGTAAGCTTCTCAATAGCTTTTGCTAATGCTGACAACTGAGCTGAAACATAATCCTGCGGGGGAAAACTGTGAATTCCAGCTTCTCCTCTCCCCTTATTCTTGCACCACTGTCTGGTGCTCTCGGTCATCGAATCCAGGAGCTCAATTGCTTCTGCACCTGTCTTACTCATAAAATTTCCTCCAGAAGCAGAATTTAGCAAAAGCTTATTAGAATCACTTAAACCATTGAAGAATGACAAAACAAGGTCCCTATCACTCATACCGTGGTGTGGGCATGCAATTTGGAGTTCTTTGAATCTATCCCATGAATCATAAAGTGACTCACCTGGTTCCTGACAAAAGTTATTAATCTCACCGATCTTTTCTCTGGTCTTGGACGGTGGATAATATTTGGCCAGGAACTTGCTTGCTAGATCAGCCCAAGTATGAACGCTACGAGGTTGCAGACTTCTTAACCACCTAGAGGCTCCATCTCTCAAAGAATAGGGAAATAATTGTAGACGGATGCGCTCGTTCAAATTTCCTGTTTTATTAAATGAACCACAAAATTCTAGGAATGAAGAAATATGATGTGGAGCATCATCCGAGTCTAACCCACTGAATTGCCCCTGGTGGTAAAGTGTAGTAATGTAACTTGTTTTAAATTGCCAGGAATCTAATTCAGCTGCTGTAACTTGTGGGAGAACAATAGCAGAAGGTCTTCCCTCAACTGATGGTTGCTGATATTCACTCAAGGTCTGCCTATCTGCCATTCTGAAATACTACGGGAAAACAAAATATAAAGGGAATTGCTAAAACTAATAACAAATAAATAAAACGAAAAAGGAAAAAAAATGTAAAATCAAATCAAATAAACTAAGTTACGTACTACACAATCGAACTTAATTCTAAACTAAAAATTATACAAATATATCCTAATAATAAATGAACTTAAAAACATAAAAGAAAAGCTTAAACGAAAAAAAAAGAATTAAACGAAAAACAAATTGATCGTCACGTGAATTAGCAGAAAACTAACTACGAATAAGCCTAACTAATCAACGAATACGTCAAAATCAGTTATAAAGAGAGAAAGTAATGACATGCAACATTAATAAAGTTACTAAATAAAAGGAAATAAATTAAACTGAAGATCTCAATTAAATTAGATAAAATTGTGAATTAACTGTGTCAGAGGTCCCTGGCAACGGCGCCAAAAACTTGTTAGCAGAAATATGTTACTATCTCTACCTAGGCAGTGTACCTATCGTTTTGCGGGTATAGTGATTAAGTGGGTTGTCGAACTCAGGGACCTCGTTCAATTAACTGACAAATTATTAATCTAACTGAGAAACTAAATTAAACTAAGAAAACGGGAAATTGTCACTTTTTTTCAGGTTTTCAATTAATTCAAAACAAATAACGAACACAGAATAATAAAATAACAAAACGATAAAAATAAACAAAGCAAATGTCGGTTTAAAAATCTAATGAGTTAAAAACGCTCCCCGGGTTATTCCACTCGTCTATTTCGTCGAATTCAATTAATAACAATTTTCACTATTTTATGTAATAAACTCAGGAATTATAAATAGTTCGTTGACCGGTCATTGTACAACAAACTCTATCTAACTGAAATAACAAGCCGCAAACCATGCCCAAGTTAAATTCAAGTCAATTGCAATAAACACAATTCCTATTAGAGACAGATTAACCTATAGGCAAGCCATGCTTCTAGTCGTTAATCCGGTTTGATTTCCTATGTCTAGAACTTAATCTCAGCACCGCATTTTGATATAAGCTCTACAAAAATCACTTAGAAAATTGGCCAGAAAATCTAAGCGCATTAAGAACAGGAATCAAACTATTGCAAAATTATAATAATAGTGAGAAATTTACATAACGTGAATTCTACGAAAAGGACTCGCTTCTCTAACCCGGGAAGCTAAATAGAACTACTCACTCATAGTTTTAGCAAACAGAAACAACAACTAAAAATAACAAAAATAACTTGTAACAAATAACAAGAAATAATAAGAATGAGTTCCAGAATTTCACTCCAGTTTACTAATAACTTTCGGGTTGTTCCTTTGACTTGGTCACGCCGGTGGTTGACTCGTCGAACTGCTGCGTGGCTGCGCTGCTCAGTGCTCTCCCGTGTGCGGTCGAAGATGGTAGTGGTGGTGAGGGTACGATGTGGAGGTACTGTATGGATGGATAATGGTGATACGTATGGCTCGAATGAACGTGGGTTTGAATGGTGGTGATGGATAATCGAATGAACGTGGAGGATGTGGTGCGGGTGAAGTGGCCTTGTATGTTGCAGGCGTGAATAATCTGGAAGATGAATTTGATGTGCGGCCCTGGGCATTTACGATCAATGGATGGGGCGTGCCGTTAAATTCTTGAATTGTTGAATCCCCTTTTTCAGCGTTCAAGATAAAATATATATATATATTTATCTTTTATGATTGTTGCCGTGATGTGATGGATCTTAATAATAACATACTAATTAGTATATTAATATTTTATGCATGAGAGCGTGAGTGCATATGCACAATTCCCACGTGGTGTGCACCATAATTATATATACACACGGTACGTTGTATTTTCCTGCATTTTACACATAAAGTATATCAGTTCACATCAAAACTTAAATATAAGGAAAAACATATGATAAGTGAGAAATATGACATGAATTGTTGTAAAAATAGAAAGAATATAGTACTAAAAGTAGATATATTTCACACTTATCACATTCCCACCGTCTCCAACACCTCACCTTCTCCATTTCCTTGCTCTCTCTCACGGTAATACACCACCTCCATCAAAACTCCATCTTTGATCTCTTGTAATTCCTAGCTCACTTAACCAAATCAAAAACAAACACCACCATTCTCTTCCTCTCATCAAGCTCTTCATTCCTATCTTCTCAAAATTCCAAGACCACCATTTCGGTGCCATGGAGTTCCACCATTGAAGGAGCTTGAGTTTATATTTCTACATATTATTGTTCTCCCTTGCTTCTAGGTAAGGAATCTCAAATAAAAACTTCATTTCCTCCATGTTTGTTGTTTGACCGAAATGCCCATTGAAGTGCTCTTTATATGGCTTTGTTCTAGCTTCATTCCAACCTTTCAAGGACTTGGTGGAGTCCTCTCTTGATAGATATTCAAACTCTCTTCAAATACCAAGGTAAAACAACTATCAAAATTAGGAAATGTGCAAGAAGTTCTAAGTGTTTACATAAGGTTTGGTGAACTAGAAATGTTGGAAATGCTTAAGTATTTTACAAGAGGAGAAATAATGTCTTAAGGTGTTCTAGGCAAACAAAGGGACTTAGACATCAACTAGGGTTTAAGTGGGTAAGAAATGATGCTTGGGAGATGATGTTAAAATGAAGAGAAAGCATTTTGGGATAGTAGTTATCATAGGTATGAAACACCACTTGGAAAACTAGGAGGAAATAACATAAGTGTTAGGAATTTCGGTATGAAATGAGTAAGTGTTTAAGGTGATAGATAATGAGTTTCATGGATGTTGTATGTGGATATAAGTGTACCAAATGATGTTAGAAAACATTAGGAGGCCTTAGGAGAAGTTTGGAGTTGAATGGGCAATGGGAAATAAGGGTCTGGAGCAGACCGACCTTGCGACCGAACTTGCCAAGGTCGGTCGAGCCCAGTTTTCCCTGCGAGAATTGGTTTCTGGAATGGACCGACCTTGGGGACCGGACTTGCAAGGTCGGTCGGGCTTGTATTTGTGTACGAATTAAGTTTCTGGAATAGACCGAACATGGGACCAGACTTGGCAAGTTCGGTCGGGCCTGAATTTTCAAAGGGAAGAAACTCTCGGGAATGGACCGAACATGCGACCGAACTTACAAGGTCGGTCGGAGTAGAAAATTTGACGGTAATGTGTTCTGGAATGGACCGACCTTGTGTAAGGTCGGTCGGTAAGGTCGGTCGGACCTAAACTTGTAAAAAAAAACAAGAATGGCTTAAGTAATAAACCCTAGGGGGTATATATAGGTGATCAAGTATAAGTTAAGACATTAAAACATGTCATATAATCATGTTAAACATTTAGTAAATTTGAGGTTAAATAAATTAATTAACCGACGTTATTAATCATGTATAGGAGTGACCTACGATGGAAACAATCGAAGCAAGGACCAAGGTATAGTTTTCTTGCAGTCTGTTGCCTACCGGTTTACACCGGCTTGTGTGTTGCTTGTTTTTCTGTGTGTTTATGACTTTGTAAGATTAAACCATGTAAAGAGTTTACAGTTGTTAAATATTATTATGTTGTTAAGTATGACTCTCTCTTCCCTTGTGTGTGTCTAACAAGACTTGACCTATTATTGTGAATTGTGTATTGAGTTCAATCATGAACTGCTAACAAGTGCTAACGGGGGAAGTGAGGAGTCCGGTCTGTTCCGGCCACGCGTGTGAGTATGGGAGTCGATGTCATAACCGGTTCGATTCTCTCGTATGTTATGGTTGTTCTCCAATTTGGTTTCCAACCTTCCCTTTAGCTTAACCAAGGCTATTTTACTGACTCACGTCGGGCCACAGGGGCATACTATGTGTTGTTCGGTGTGCTTGGATCACTATATCCGAGGCACCTTGTGTTAAGTTATCCGTTCAATCTAACAGAACGGTAACGAGTTATGTAACGAGCTTAGCATGAGCATGGCAACATTCTCTAGGCTCTCTATGGGGACTAACTGTGTTGGTTCTCTTCCTAAAAGGAGTTGTTCTTGTGTGTGTGTGTGATGTTGTGTACAATACCCATGTTATGATATATGTATAAGTTGTGTGTTTTAAAATGAATGCCATGTCACCATGACAATTAGTTGCGCGTATCCCGGTAGCCGATGGGCTGCGCGTTAACCATACCAGCCAAGGGTTGCTGACCCCTCGGGGGCTCCATATTTCTTTTACTGCAGGATGAGGATCGAGGAAGCGGAATGGCTTTAGATTCTAGGATGCAGGTTTACTTTTGATTACTTTTGGATGTTGGACCCGGGATGCGCCTGTGCTCCCGTGGCGTTATATATTTGGTTGTGAATAGGTTACAGTGACAGTATACAGTGAAGGATGTAAGTAAACACTCGGTATTATGTTAATATGTATGTGGTTATTAGTTCTATGCTCGGGAGTCTGATCGTCAGACCGATACACTTGTATTTATTCAGCCTTGTTAACCACGTGGGTGGTTGACGGCGTTGTAGCACTAATCGTTTAGTTATTGTTTAGTTGTTTAAATTCCGCTGCGATTTCAAGTAATGCTATGTGCGTAGTAGGGGTGTTACAAAAAGTGGTATCAGAGCGAAGTATCGCTCTGATGACTAGAATACCGAGCTTAGGAATATACCGAGTTAGGAAACCTAACTACAGTACCTAAGATTACAGTTATGGAAAGGTTAACCACTAACTAAGTGTGGGAATACCTTATGGTCGGGAAAAGCGTTACAACCGTAAGACCGATAAGTGTGCAAGCATATTGCTAATGAATGTTCGTGTGAATTCAGATGTCAGGTCGACCGAGAGGTAGAGGCCGTGGACACGGTACTGGAGATACGGATGACCAGGGCGAGAATACTACGGCTCAGGTTATGGCTGAGGCAGTAGCAGCCGCCGTAGCTCAGATGGTACCCCAATTGTTAGCTGCGATGCAGCAGCAGCAGCAAGGGCAACAGCCCGGAGTTCAACCACCACCGCCACCGCCACGAGAGACCAACTGGGTCAAGGCGTTGGCTGATCTAAGGCCACCATCCTTCAGTGGGGAGACCGACCCTCGTAAGCTGGAGGCATACATCTCCGAGATGGAGACTGCCTTCGAGACCTTAGCGGGGCCTGAGGAGGTCAAGGTTCGACTTGCCGCATACTACTTGAAGGGTTCGGCACAGAGCTGGTGGAAGCTAGTACGGGAGGGCAGAGTGGCTGACCCGACCTTTCAGTGGAGGGAGTACACGGCTCTGCTGCGAGCCAAATACTACCCGATACACGTGTAAGAGGCCAAGCGCCTGGAGTTGGACAATCTGAGGCAAGGGGATAAGATGTCGGTAGATGAGTACTACTCAGCCTTCATCGGACTTATCCACCTGCTACCGGATCTGGGTTACTCAGACCAGATTCTTGTGAACCGTTTCTACAACGGACTGAGCTACCGCCTACGCTATGGCATGGGGCCAACTGGATATACTACTTTGCAGGTAATGGGACTACAGTGTGATGTGAATAAGTATGTACAATGTGTTAATGTGATGTGAATTTGTTTGGCGGGGCATAACTGACACCCTAAATATAGGAGTGCTACCATGCCGCTGCAATTGTGGAGATCACCGTCCGTCTGAGGGACGAGGAGAGTGCGCTCAAGCGCAAGGCCATGAACGAGGGCCAAGGCACGCAAGGGCTATGGGGAGGAAAGAAGAAGAAGTCATACCCCCAGTCCCAGAAAGGACAGCAACAGGGTGGCAAGGGCCAGACCCAGACCACCACTGCTGAGGAGCCTCTGCAGCTCACCTATGCGTATGCGGCCAAGCCCCTACGTTCTTACCCACCCAAGGGTAATTAACAAATTTCAATACCAAAATCTAGTGTGTGTTATTGACTTGTGAAGTGTGTACTGAGTGTGTGATGTGTTAGCAGCTAGCACGGGCTCTGGACCGGAGCGCCACTATTACTGCAAGTGGTGTGACGGAGACCACCCCGGCAAGGACTGCAAGGGTAATGATGTGCAGTGCCGATACTGCAAGAAGATGGGTCACCGTGACTATGAGTGCTGGCAGAACCCGAACAGTAGAAGCTACAGGCCCAAGGGGCAATGGAAGGGTAAGGCCACTGCGACCACCGATGCCCCGAAGACGGCGAATCAGCCACCCCCAGATCAGAGGTACACAGATTCCCAGAAGGGAAGGGGTCGGGGTCCGGCAAGGCCGCCCTGAATGTGGTGGACCGGTCTGAGGCGCCAGGGCCCTCTTCTAGACCAGGTACCGCCTAAACTATTGAGTGAAATAAGTGATTGCATACTGTGGAGGGTGATTTTTCGGTATGAGGGGGGTCTATCTAAATATGGTCTGTCTAAAAGCCTAGATCCTAGAAATTGCCATTCTGTGGAGGGTGGAAACCCGTTATTCTGGCAACCCTCAAATACCTACTAAATCGTCCGTCTTTCCCAGAAAGCATAAGGGGAGTGTAAGTGAACACTACACCCGCTCTCGATGGGCCCCACGCAGACTTATGCCTCTATAAGGCGGAATTGACTAGAGTCGCCACCTAGTTTGACCTAAGGAACTAGGAAGGAAGGAGAAGGGTTCTAAGAACCGTTAATTGACTCTGATGATTTATTGCCTATGGATAGGACTTATCTGATCAAGCCAGAGATTCTATTGTGGGTTCGCACTGGGTTACACCCCTTAGAAGTGGAAACGACCACGACTTCGGATTGGTGCCCGAGGAAACCTCGGTCTCCATTTGTCGGGATTGTCTTCTTTCAAAACCTTTTTAGAGAGATTCATTTAAAGCCAAAGGGTAGGATTAGGACAGGAAGAGAGAAAGGGAGTGGATGAGGCAAGCTTTTCTGCCAAGCTAACACCAAGAGGAAGAATGGTGAATTCAGATGAGTATAGAATGAAGATTTGAGAAAAAGCTTGAGGTTGAGTGAATAGACAAGACTTGGAGTCGAATGGTTTGAAGTTTGTGGGATTCGAAGAAGTTTGAGCGTTTTGAGAGACATGAGAGCCACCTTAGAAGGGGAAAAAGGGGTTTTTGTTTGGAATGGGGTCGCACCCTAGATGGGTTGCCTACGTACTCAACTCCCTGTTGAGATCAGACCTTACGTAGTTCAGGTCTTTTTTAGGATTTTGGAAGTTTTGATGTTTGAGTGTTTTTAGAAAAGCTTGATGTGTGGGGTGTTGTAGTCTATGAGACGCTCGGGTCTATGAGACGTTTGAAACCTTGAGATGTCGAAGTCTGTGAGACGCTCGGGTCTGTGAGATGCTCTGGTCTGTGAGATATTTGAATCATTGAGATAACAAAGTCTGCGAGACGCCCAGGTCTGTGAGACAATACGGGGTCGTTTGGAGGTGAGATGGCTGAGTGAAAAATGGCATTTTGATTGATGTGGGGTCGCACCCTGTGTGGGTTGCCTACGTACTCAATTCCCTGTTGAGATCAGACCTTACGTAGTTCAGATTTTGGGGTTTCGAGGGTTATTTAGAGGTTAGTCTATGAGACGCTCGGGTCTATGAGACATTTGGGTGTTCGGATGGCAGGAGGAATGAGATATCAAAGTCTGTGAGATGCTCGGGTCTGTAAGACGTTTGAATCTTAAAATGGTGGCGAAATTGAGATGTTCAAGTCTGTTGGGCGCTCGGGCCTATGAGACTTTAGAAGTTAGAGAGAAGTCGGGATTAGGGAGATGATTCGAGTTTGAGGTGATTTGGAGTTTGAATGATGATTTGAGTATGTGTGAGGCAATTGGAGTTTGGGATAGAGATCCCGGGTTTTTCGGGTTCAAGATTCAAAAATGGTTGAGGAAAATCATTTTGTTGTGAAAGGGTGGGTGATCCCGAGGGAACACCCTATGTACCCCCTCGAGCGCGACACTTAATTAATGGTGAGTGCCGAGGCTCGAAAGATGGGGCAATAAATTATGTCGAAAAATAGGATTCAGAGAGAAACACCATGAATGAGATGTTCTCGGTCGAACCCTAATAACGTCTCTAACTCCCGGGTTTTAAAACATTTAAAACCGAAAACATTGAAATTGAGCGGAAGGGAGTTAGACAATTCTAAAATCTCAGCTGCAACTAGGAATGTCGTTACTTCCCTAGCACCCCGCCTTGTAAAAATCTAGGTTGCAATTAGGGGAGGTTTGTCACCCTAACGCCCTGCCTAAAGAGATCCAGACTGCGACAAGAGAGATTATGACCCCAGTGCCCCGCCTCGGATTTTTATTTTGGAAGGGAGACAAGTGACATCTAACTAGGAAGAAAACCTTTTGAAGGTGTTAGACATCCATTGTTCCCCGAAAACGATTTATTATTATTTTTTTTAGTTTTAAAGCTGAGTAGGAAAACCTTTGAAGTTGTTCGGAATCCTCGGTGAAGAAACACTGATTTTGAGAAATGTTTTTAGGAGAAAACTTTCTGTATATGTGAGAAGAACTTTCTGCAATAGAGAAGAGTTTTCTGTGATGTGAGAAGAGTTTTTCCTTTAAAATTCCACAAAATGGTTACTTTTGAAAACTTGATAAAGTTTGAATAAAATGGCTGTTTGAAATTCGAGAAAGGAGATACTTTGGATTTTTGAAAGGAATTTACAAGTCGGGTTTGAAGTAAATGTGTCAAAATTGAATTGAGTTGAGATTGAAAACGAATTGGATTTGAATTGGATTGAGTTTGAATTGAATGAAATTGGGTTGAATTGGATTTGGGTTGAGGTCGAGTTTGAATTGGATTGAGGTCGAGTTGGATTGAGGTTCGAGTTTGAATTGGATTGAGGTTCGAGTTCGGTTTGGATTGAGGTTCAGGCTTGAACTAGATTAAGCTTGGGTTGAGTCAAAGTTGGGCCAAGGTCAACATTTTTGGTCAAGGTCAATGTTTTTGGTCAAGGTCAACGTTTTGGGTCAAAGTCAACGTTTTTGGTCAAGGTCAACGTTTTTGGTCAAGGTCACCACTTTTTTTTTGGTCAAGGTCAAGGTTTTTGGTCAAAGTCAATGTTTTTGGTCAAGGTTAGACTTTTGTGGGCTTTTGGGCCAAAATGGGCTTGGGCCTCGAAATGGGCTTGGGCCTCGAAATGGGCTTGGGCCTCGAAATGGGCTTGGGCCTCGAAACAGGCTTGGGCCTCGAAACGGGCTTGGGCCTCGAAACGGGCTTGGTCCTCGAAATGGGCTTGGGATTGAAATGGGCTTGGGCCTTTGATTCGAAATGGTTTGAATCAGATTTTTAGAAATGGGCCAAAGATGGGATTTTCAATTTGGACTGTTTTTTGATTTTTGATTTGGGCCGAGTGGGCTTTTGAATTCGAGTGTTGGGCTTGACTTGATTTCTAATTTAGGTCCGATTGGGCCTTATTGATTTTTGCTTTGAATTGGGCCTTGAAATGGGCTTTGAATTGAAATGGGCTTGGGCCTCGAAATGGGCTTGGGCCTCAAAATGGATTTGTGATGAATTGATTTTTGGGCCCGATTTGGTTTTGGGGCCTAATTCAAATTTTGAGGCTTATTTGGAATCTGGGCCTGATTAGACCTAGTGGGTTGAATTGGACATTGGAAATTGGGCCTTGGAGTGCCCTTTTTATTTGAACCAATTAAGGTTTGGGCCGGATTGTTGTTTTGGGCCGGATTGAAGATCGGGCCAGAATGAAATTGAATTTGTATTTGGATTTGAATTTATTTTCCTTTTTGGGTAAAGTTTTTTAATGAAATTAAGGGGTGGTTTGGGATAGGCTTTACAAGTGTGGAAGGTATGATTCCCCACAAAGCAAATAGAAATGAGCTAGCTGTGGGGTACCTTCAAAGGCTTAAAAGGGAACTTCAAAGTTTGGAGGGTATTATTCCCCACCAAGCAAATAGAAATGAGCTAGTTGTGGGGTACCCTTCAAGACTTATCAACAAATGGGTGACCTAAAAGGCTGTCTAGGGTTTACATAATAAACATATATACAAAGAGCGGTAAATTAAAGAATTGTGACAAACAGTAGCACGCCAAGCATATATATACAAAGTAACGTGCCGAATAATTAGAGAATGGACTGCATGATGAATAAAACAGCAAATCGAACTTCTGCAGAATTGGTTCCATTTTAATGTTACTGACAACCAGGTGAATAAATCAAGAACGACGAATTTTGGAACCTAGTGTTACTAACCTCAAGTGATGAGAAAGCTAATACTGAGCCATTATTTTATTTGCAGAAATCACCAGAATAGAAACAAACTGATTAACTAAAGTAGTGCCAGCCAGAATAGAGACAAAACTTAAAGTTACTAATCCAAAACGGGGAACAACCCTAAACCAATCTTATCACATCAGTTTATCAGTTTATCACCTTTTGTCAACTGAAACTCGAAAGCATACAGAAGCTGACTAAGTTGTTCCTATTCAATATCAAAATACAAAACAGAACCAAAGGAAGGAAAGAACCGCATGAATAACCTATTGCAGGAGACCAAAGTTCAAAGACTAAAGTTCAGAGACTAAACGCATACTTCCATATTCATTCATTCAAGCTTTAAATATTGATTCCTACGTGTCCAATGAGACTGAAACCTAAAACGAATGCTACAACCTCCATTTCATCCCCTCTTCTTCCTTTTTACAACAGATTCCTCCTAGAACATGGTCCGAGCCTTCCTCAAACTCATAAAAAACACTAGAGATAGAATAAGCTTAGGACATTAATCAGGAAAGCAAACACATAAAACAGCCAGGCACAGAGACATGTTTTGGGTTTCAGACCCAGAAGGTTCAGAGATGTGTACCGGGGTAAGTTACAAAATAATTCCTGCACAGGGATCAAAGAGAGAAATACACCAGAAGACATTAGACTACAATGGGCACAACAAATATAACCCAGGTTTCTAATGGAGATTCTGGATAAGAGAAGAAAGTCTAGCAGCTTACCCTTGAGTCTGAAACAAAAGGGACACATTAGGTAATAGAATCACGCTGAAACGATCTTACATAGACAGATCCACATAGTCAACAGGTATAGTGCTCCTACTTCGATATCAGAATTGGTATCGAGAGCCAATGTACAGAGCCATATATATGTGCGCAAAAATGAACAGACCAAGAACTGTAGCTTTCCAAGGAAGACAACATGGTTACTTTTATTTCTTGCTAAGCTCCACAACAGGTTAGACATTTCCCTCAGACTGAACTCACCAAAATGGAATGAATGAGTTTGAAATGGACAAGCATGTAGAGAAAATCGAACTTGCGGACAAAGAAACGAGTAAATTGCTCAAACTGAAACCCGAGCAACACTTAGCTTACCTGAGTCACGAAAAGGTACAAAGTAACAAAGGAGCAACTGGTTTTGATGAACCGTCCTTAGTTAACGCAGTGTGTTTGTATAAACGAGATCAAAATATTCAGAGGAAATATGAGTGAACATGTAAATTGAGAGTAGCATCCGTGAAATCGATGGAGAAGCAAGAAGAATTTTCTCCTCGTTTTCACTTCGAACCATATCCGTAGACTACAAAGTCTATAACAGGTGGGATGATTGTAAAAAAAAAGACTAGAGAAATATTGATAGAGAATACTCAGGATTCTCAAACTGAAATCATACTTCCGTTTTTTTTTGCCCTGTTCGTGAACTTCAGAGTTCATACCAGCCTAGGTATTCACCAAGAGGCGGAAAAGGAATAGCATAAAACGAAGACGACAAAGAAATGGAGCCAGGAAGAGATGAAGGCTTATATTCGGGGTGATTACCGAAGCCATATCTGCTTCCTTTTGGCCCAAAACAGATGCAGAAAAAGAACAAAAACCGTGAACACAGAATGTAAGCGACATTCAGCATTGTCCTCAAGCCAGGGGCGTACGAAATGGAAGTTCGAAACCCAGGTTTTGGCGTCTCAACAAAATATACAACAAAAGGAAGAAGAAGAAGGAGGTTCGGAGCGTGGGAGTCGGCATCAACATCGGAAAACAATTTCTGGAAAAGCCATACATCCTCACCTTCGTTAGAACCGTTCCCATGTCGGTTCATTAAACAATATGAAATCAAAAACAGAGAAATCGGGGGGATAAGCCAGAGAGATCGGGCAGAACACAAGATTGAGCAAGGGAAGAGGTAGTGAACACGAAATCGAGTTTGCGACGACATATAGCAGGAGGCTACTTACCCTGTTGATTCCCGAAACGAAACGAGATCGTAATGGTGAGAAAATGGGTGAACTCGAAGGGTTACTAAGGATAAAGGTTCGAATAGGAGACCATGGTTCTTCGAAGAGGGAGCTCAGATGTTCGGTTTTTTTTTTGGGATTTCAAAACTGAAGAAGACCAGGAGAATCTCCCAAGCAGAAGAGAAAATGTGGGTTTACGTTGTTACCGGCCCCCTCCTCTTTATGGCTACTGTACAAGTTATTTTATAATGAGATGGTGGGGTTTAGGGTTTTTGAGTGGGCTTGAGTTTTTGTTTGGGCCTGTAGGTCCAATGCTTGGAGCTGGAATGGGTTTAAGGGGCTGGGCTAGACCAGACTTCAATCAAGTGTGGATTGTGCTTGTGAGCTGAAAATAAAAGATTATAAACTGAAGTGAATTGAAATGATAGTAAACCCACTAATGTTAACGGTAGAATAAGATATAAGAAAAACTGGACAGACGAATAAATAAATAAATAGAATATAAATAAAAATAAGATTGTAAAATAAGTGAATAAACAAAAGGGACGGGTGTAGAACCGTATTGTTGTTGGAAATTCGTTTTTGCAAAATCGTGTTTTTATGAAATGCTTTGAAAAAGACTATAAAGCGATGGTTTCGTCTTGGCATGCACGTCAATACGTTTTGACAAAGAAAGGCGACGACCCCTCTTATTGTATTTTTTATTCTGGAATTTGCTTTATGGGGTGAGAATTTTTGGTGTCTACACATACCGCATTTCGTGCATGTGTGTTAGTGAGTTTAAGTAAACAACCATGTGAGTAAACAATTAAAGTATAGTGTGAAAGTCACCTAATTAGGTAATTCTAAACTTAAAGGAACCTTCAATATATGTTATCCAATCCCACCCACACCAAACCCTGAAGAAACTACCATCGGCATCACCGACTTTCCAATGGAGCAATGTCAGGTTATCCAACCAGGTATGGTACTCTTAAATGGATACCTGACACCGGAAGCACAAATCCACATCATCCGACGATGCAATGAACTTGGAGCAAAACCTGGAGGTTTCTACACACCCGAATACCCGAGCGGATCCTAGATGAAATTGAAGATGATGTGCATGGGTAAGGACTGGAACCCTTACACCAAGACATATCAAGAAGTGCGAGCTGAATATGGAGCAACTGTACCAAGTATACCTGAGGAATTCCTGGCAGTCGTTAACCACGCCGTGGGAATTGCTCAACAAGTTGAAGCGGATTCAATTCCAAGTGTTAAAGCAGATCTGTGTATTGTGAACTTCTACCAGAAAGGTGGACGGTTAGGGTTACACCAAGACAAGGACGAGTCACCCGAGTCTCTAAGTAAGGGAGTACCCGTGGTGTCTTGGTCCATTGGTGATACCGCAGTGTTTGTGTATGGCGAGCAAAAGCGTGCTGATCTCGCAAAGAAGCTAGTGTTGAAATCGGGAGATGTGTTAATCATGGGTGGACAGTCAAGGATGCTACACCATGGCATAAGGAAGATCAAACTGAATACCGCACCGTCGGCAGTGATCAATGCCACACATGAAACCCGGACGTTTGAATTTGACCTTCAGACAGTTTTAAGCCTTGTATAATTATGTGATGTGTTGAACCAGTGTATGTTAAGGATGTTGTAAGTGTTAATTATGGCGACAGTATAAGCCAACGAATGTTGTAAAAAGAGTGTGTTAATGAATAAAGTGGAGTTGTTGAAGCATATAAACCGTGTTGTTACCCAATACTTATTAGTTTGCCAATGAATTAGGCTGTGCTCTCGGAATGGGAGGTATACTGAGTGTCTGCAATGAGGCAGAAGCCGGCAAGAGCGGTACAATCCTCACTGGTACCTTTCCAGTCAATGGCGTGGACGCTTCGATCTTGTTCGACTCCGGAGCCTCACACACATTTATTTCGCTATCTTTTGCGAAGAGGCTGGGGTTAGACGGTGATGAGATGCCAGACTTCCTAGTCACTCTCCCGTCGAAAGAGCGGATCAGGTGTACCCGCTACCACCGAGATGTTGTTGTACGAATCAGAGGTGAAGAGTTTCCGATCGACTTGATAGAGTTCGACGGACTTGGTTTTGATGTGATTGTCGGGATGAACTGGTTGGAGCGGTACAAGGGCAGAATCCTGTGTGCCGAGCATCGTCTGCTTCTTCGGAGTCCATCTGGGGTTACTATATCTTACCGCCAGAGGCCCAGGGAGCCTTCGACTCAGATCATCACCGCCATGGCTATGTGTCGTGAACTACGACGAGGGAGTGATGTATACCTCTGCTATGTCCAGGACATAGAGAGAGACCCAGAGTTTAGTTCTGATGTGCCGGTAGTGTCGGAGTTTCCTGATGTATTCCTAAGGAACTGCCGGGCATGCCGCCAGCACGGGAAGTAGAGTTTGAAATTGATTTGGTTCCGGGCACCGGACCGATTGCGAAGGCGCCCTATCGTATGGCTCCAGCAGAGATGACTGAGCTCAAGGAGCAGCTGAGAGACCTACTCGACAAGGGGTTTATCCGCCCTAGCGTTTCACCATGGGGAGCGCCGGTCCTCTTCGTGAAGAAGGACGGTAGCCTCCGCCTGTGTATTGACTATCGAGAGCTGAATGCAGTTACGGTGAAGAACCGTTACCCTTTACCACGCATCGACGATTTATTTGATCAGTTGAGGGGAGCATCAGTATTCTCCAAGATAGATCTACGATCCGGATACCATCAGATTGCCATCCGTGACAGTGATATCGAGAAGACAGCATTCAGAACTAGGTATGGACATTATGAGTTTACAGTTATGCCGTTTGGGTTATCCAATGCACCAACTAAGTTCATGGACTTAATGAACCGCTTGTTCCAAGATCAGTTGGACAAGTCAGTGGTAGTCTTCATCGACGATATTCTTGTGTACTCGAAATCGAGAGGTGAGCACGAAAGCCACCTGAGAAGTGTGTTGCAAACATTGAGAAAGAATCAGTTGTATGTGAAATTTTCGAAATGTGAGTTTTGGTTGAACCAAGTATCCTTTCTTGGTCATGTGATTTCTGAGGCCGGGATCGCTGTCGATCCGGCAAAGATTGATGCAGTGCGCACCTGGCCTAGGCCGAAGACAGTTACCGATATCAGGAGCTTCCTCGGTCTGGCAGGTTATTATAGGAGGTTTGTAAAGGACTTCTCCAGTGTCGCCGAAGCCGATGACTTCCTTGATGAAAAAGGATGCACCATTCGAGTGGACAGTCGACTGTGAGAGTTCTTGTCAGAGTCTCAAGGATGCTCTGACATCTGCACCGGTCCTGACTTTACCAGACGGTCCAGATGGTTTTGAGGTCTATTGCGACGCATCAGGCAGAGGTATGGGTTGTGTGTTGATGCAACACGGGAAGGTCGTAGCCTACGCCTCCCGACAGCTGAAGAAGCATGAAGAGAACTACCCTACCCACGACTTAGAATTGGGGGCCATTGTCTTCGCACTGAAGATATGGCGACATCACTTGTATGGGGTAAGTGTGACGATTTATTCTGACCACAAGAGTTTAAAGTACTTGTTCACTCAGAAGGAGTTGAACATGAGACAAAGAAGGTGGGTTGAATTTTTAAACGACTACGACATTAATCTGCAATATAAGGAGGGTAAGGCAAATATGGTAGCTGACGCACTGAGTCGCCGAGCACACTCTCTCCATTCGCTAGTCTCTCATTCTAGCTTGGTTGAAGAGGTGCGGAGTGCTCAGATGACGGATCAGTACATGATGGAGATTAGACAGAAGCTTACTGATGGCACATTCGAGGGTCAGAAGTACGACTTCAGACTCCACGATGATGACCTGATTAGGCTTAATGGCCGATTGTGTATACCGAGGAGTAGCGCTGAGTTGAAGGAGCGCATATTGAGTGAATCCCATTGTTCTACTACTTCGATTCACCCCGGAGCTTCAAAGATGTATAAGGGTATGAAAAGATATTTTTGGTGGACTGGAATGAAAAAGGATGTGAATGACTATGTGTTGAGGTGTCTCACTTGTCAGAAGGTCAAGTTTGAGCACCGAAGGCCTGGTGGTATGGTACAGCCAATGCCAGTGCCTGAGTGGAAGTTCCATGACATTTCTATGGACTTCGTAGTAGGGCTTCCGCCTACAAGGGGAGGTCTGAATATGATTTGGGTTGTTGTTGACCGACTGACCAAGGTGGCCCGATTCATTCCGATGAAGGACACCTGGAAAGTGGCAAAACTAGCAGAGCTCTTTGATAGAGAGATCGTTCGGCACCATGGGGTACCGAAAACGATTGTATCTGACAGAGATACTAGATTCTTATCGAGGTATTGGAAGTCTACACGAGAAGCATTGGGTACCGAACTGAAATTGAGTACAGCGTTTCACCCACAGACCGATGGTCAGAGTGAGCGCACCATCCAGACGCTTGAGGATATGTTACGTGCATGTGCACTTGACTTTCAGACCAGCTGGATTGACAAGTTACATCTGATCGAGTTTAGCTACACAACAGTTACCATGCTTCGATCAAGATGTCTCCCTTCCAGGCCTTGTACGGTAGACCATGCCGCACGCCATTATGCTGGGATGAGTCGAGTGAGACGGTCATTATAGGACCAGAGTATCTGGAGCAAGTTCAGGCAGAAGTTCGCCAGATCCGGGCTAACATGAAGACAGCTCAGGATAGACAAAAGTCGTACGCAGATGTGCGCAGACGTGACCTGGAGTTCGCCGTGGGCGATCAGGTATTTTTGAGAGTATCCCCCATGAAGGGAGTATTTCGTTTTGGCCAGAAGGGCAAGTTGAGCCCAAAATATGTGGGGCCTTATCTTGTGACGGAGCGGATCGGTCCGGTAGCTTACAGACTTGATTTACCCGCCGAGCTGGGCAAGGTACATGATGTATTTCATGTGTCCCAGTTGAAGAAATATATGTCTCATCCGTCTCATGTACTTCAGCCTGAAAGGCTAACCATAGAGCCGACCATGCGATCAGTGGAGACTCCGGTACGCATTCTGGATACTAAGACTCGAGACACTCGCCATAAGTCTGTGAGACTGGTGAAGGTTCTCTGGTCTAACCAGGACGTTGAGGAGGCCACTTGGGAGCTGGAAGATAAGATGAAGGCGAAGTACCCGTCATTGTTTACTTTTTAGTGTTTGTATGTATAGGGTACGGGGCGTACCCCTATTTAAGGGGGGTAGAGCCGTTTCGGTTATGTGTATGACATGTATTTGGATACATTGTCTGTGTTGTGTTGTCATATTGTTATGTTGTCATGTTACAGACCGCGGAGTCTGAATGATGTTGTGATGTTTTTTTGTTTGGACCTTGTGTCCGATGTAATGTAAAGATGTTGTTAATGTTGTTATGGAAGTATTGTTGATATGTGTTCCCGTGTTCTAATATTTAGGATATGTGGAAGTATGAACTTTGGGGACAAAGTTCTTTTAGGGGGGTAGATTGAAATACCCCAAACCTAGTTATGTTGTTTAAACATTTAAACATGGTATATTAAGACTAAAAAGAGTCTTAGAAACATTAGTAAGCAATTTAAACCATAGAAAACATAAAATGTGCTTTAAGGTCAATAAGAGCCAAAATGTGCTCTAAGCTTGGGATAAGCTTGGTTAAGACCTAATGAACTTATCAAGACCTTATTTATACTAATGAACATATTAAACCAATTATCAAAGAAAACCAAGCTTGAAAACAAGTTAAACACACAATGTGCTTTAAGGAGTCTTAAAGCACATTTTTGAAAAATTGTCTTGTAAATGAGTTTTGAATGGCTAAATGTCCATCATTACTCTTTAATTAACATGTGTACTATATAGTATCACATTTGGAAGTCTATATCAATGGGAAATCAAAAATTTCACTTCTATGTGCCTTGTTTTTATGAATAGTGACTTTTATAAGCTAGTTTGTAACATATGTTATTATAAGTAATTAAATTGACAAATAAAGACTAAAGTACCCCTAATTACTATTGGGGGCCGGTTTTTAAGGTGTGGTGACTCACCACCCTTGTTAATATGTTAAGTAAATAAAAGCTGACTACTTAGTTACTATTTACTTTATTAAGTACAAATATCTTCTAAAAGCAAGACTTATCTCATTTGCTTCATTCTTTCTTGCATTCCCACCGTCTCCAACACCTCACCTTCTCCATTTCCTTGCTCTCTCTCACGGTAATACACCACCTCCATCAAAACTCCATCTTTGATCTCTTGTAATTCCTAGCTCACTTAACCAAATCAAAAACAAACACCACCATTCTCTTCCTCTCATCAAGCTCTTCATTCCTATCTTCTCAAAATTCCAAGACCACCATTTCGGTGCCATGGAGTTCCACCATTGAAGGAGCTTGAGTTTATATTTCTACATATTATTGTTCTCCCTTGCTTCTAGGTAAGGAATCTCAAATAAAAACTTCATTTCCTCCATGTTTTGTTGTTGACCGAAAATGCCCATTGAAGTGCTCTTTATATGGCTTTGTTCTAGCTTCATTCCAACCTTTCAAGGACTTGGTGGAGTCCTCTCTTGATAGATATTCAAACTCTCTTCAAATACCAAGGTAAAACAACTATCTTAATGTTATCGAAACAATGTAAAACCTAGGGTTATAATGAGTTTAAGCTTGGAGCTTGTATACTCATTACATTGCTTGTATATTGTTTAGTAGTTGACAAGGAATCAAATACCTAGCCGATTTTAAACAAGGAAACAAGAGAGAAGTTTGTGTGAAAAGAGGTAAACATGCTAACCTAATGTGTTTAATGCCTTAGAAGAAATGAGCTTATAATGCTTGTTAAAACTACCTAAAGAGCAAATGGTAAATGACTTAGTGAAATGTTCTCAAGGAGATTAGTAAAAGGACATATGTGTTGTTGTATGTAATTGCAGGTCAAAGGCATATATATTGTGGAAATTCATGTTTAAGGGTTATGCACTTTAAGGGCCTAAGTGCCATGCAATTTAAATTATGCACTATATTGTGATGTAGTGTAAATTTGGTGAAACTTTGTGTGTGAGAGTGTTCTTGGTGAATTTAGGTGTTCTTGTGTGCTTAATGGAGAAAACAATGTGTTTTGGCTTAGTAATGTTCTAGGAGAATCCATGTCAAAATTTAGAAAATGTGCAAGAAGTTCTAAGTGTTTACATAAGGTTTGGTGAACTAGAAATGTTGGAAATGCTTAAGTATTTTACAAGAGGAGAAATAATGTCTTAAGGTGTTCTAGGCAAACAAAGGGACTTAGACATCAACTAGGGTTTAAGTGGGTAAGAAATGATGCTTGGGAGATGATGTTAAAATGAGGAGAAAGCATTTTGGGATAGTAGTTATCATAGGTATGAAACACCACTTGGAAAACTAAGGAGGAAATAACATAAGTGTTAGGAATTTCGGTATGAAATGAGTAAGTGTTTAAGGTGATAGATAATGAGTTTCATGGATGTTATATGTGGATATAAGTGTACCAAATGATGTTAGAAAACATTAGGAGGCCTTAGGAGAAGTTTGGAGTTGAATGGGCAATGGGAAAAGAGGTCTGGAGCAGACCAACCTTGCGACCGAACTTGCCAAGGTCGGTCGAGCCCAGTTTACCCTGCGAGAATTGGTTTCTGGAATGGACCGACCTTGGGGACCGGACTTGCAAGGTCGGTCGGGCTTGTATTTTGTGTACGAATTAAGTTTCTGGAATCGACCGAACATGGGACCGGACTTGGCAAGTTCGGTCGGGCCTGAATTTTCAAAGGGAAGAAACTCTCGGGAATGGACCGAACATGCGACCGAACTTACAAGGTCGGTCGGAGTAGAAAATTTTGACGGTAATGTGTTCTGGAATGGACCGACCTTGTGTAAGGTCGGTCGGTAAGGTCGGTCGGACCTAAACTTGTAAAAAAAAAAACAAACAAGAATGGCTTAAGTAATAAACCCTAAGGGGTATAATATAGGTGATCAAGTATAAGTTAAGACATTAAAACATGTCATATAATCATGTTAAACATTTAGTAAATTTGAGGTTAAATAAATTAATTAACCGACATTATTAATCATGTATAGGAGTGACCTACGGTGGAAACAAATCGAAGCAAGGACCAAGGTATGGTTTTCTTGCAGTCTGTTGCCTACCGGTTTACACCGGCTTGTGTGTTGCTTGTTTTTCTGTGTGTTTATGACTTTGTAAGATTAAACCATGTAAAGAGTTTACAGTTGTTAAATATTATGTTGTTAAGTATGACTCTCTCTTCCCTTGTGTGTCTAACAAGACTTGACCTATTATTGTGAATTGTGTATTGAGTTCAATAATGAACTGCTAACAAGTGCTAACGGGGGAAGTGAGGAGTCCGGTCTGTTCCGGCCACGCGTGTGAGTATGGGAGTCGATGTCATAACCGGTTCGATTCTCTCGTATGTTATGGTTGTTCTCCAATTTGGTTTCTAACCTTCCCTTTAGCTTAACCAAGGCTATTTTACTGACTCACGTCGGGCCACAGGGGCATACTATGTGTTGTTCGGTGTGCTTGGATCACTATATCCGAGGCACCTTGTGTTAAGTCATCCGTTCAATCTAACAGGACGGTAACGAGTTATGTAACGAGCTTAGCATGAGCATGGCAACATTCTCTAGGCTCTCTATGGGGACTAACTGTGTTGGTTCTCTTCCTAAAAGGAGTTGTTCTTGTGTGATGTGTGTGATGTTGTGTACAATACCCATGTTATGATATATGTATAAGTTGTGTGTTTTAAAATGAATGTCATGTCACCATGACAATTAGTTGCGCGTACCCCGGTAGCCGATGGGCTGCGCGTTAACCATACCAGCAAGGGTTGCTGACCCCCTCGGGGGCTCCATATTTCTTTTACTGCAGGATGAGGATCGAGGAAGCGGAATGGCTTTAGATTCTAGGATGCAGGTTTACTTTTGATTACTTTTGGATGTTGGGCCCGGGATGCGCCTGTGCTCCCGTGGCGTTATATATTTGGTTGTGAATAGGTTACAGTGACAGTATACAGTGAAGGATGTAAGTAAACACTCGGTATTATGTTAATGTATATGTGGTTATTAGTTCTATGCTCGGGAGTCTGATCGTCAGACCGATACACTTGTATTTATTCAGCCTTGTTAACCACGTGGGTGGTTGACGGCGTTGTAGCACCAATCGTTTAGTTATTGTTTAGTTGTTTAAATTCCGCTGCGATTTCAAGTAATGCTATGTGCGTAGTAGGGGTGTTACAAGCCCCCAAGAATCTATGCATTCTTTGATACGTTCCATATTGTATTTATATGCTTTTATATCTGAATCCCGTATATATGGGTGAAGGTGATCTATTATCTTGTTCATAGCCAATATTATTTCATGGCGTGTTTAAACTATTTGTGTATAACACACTTCCATTAATCGCCTCTTAGTTGTAATCGTCGGCGCTCGTGTCTTTGTATTAATATTGGGCATATTTATAATCCCTATCTTTAGGTCATCATTTTGATTCTGGTAGTTGAGTTTACTTTCGCCATATACAACTTTCATTTCCAATGTAAAGTATGAGCTACGGTTGAGCCGTGCATCTTATGTATATTATAGAAATATTTCTTGATATCATTGATTCACCAATTATCGGTAGTATATACACGATTATTATTGTCTGTTCATCAGGTATACCACAGTAGGGTTCCTGTTAAGGTTTCTAACAAGGTATAGTTTCCTCTCAATTAAGCATGTTTCTGCGGTTCGAATCAACTCATGTGAGTATTAGTTTAATGTTTCTACTCTTTATATTCTACCATGTTTATAGGTAGGTTTCCATTTTAATATATTGTTTTTGAATGTATAAAGAAAGACATGGAAGTCGATCTTTCCTTCCAGATGGCAATTTGGCCATAACTTAGAAGGTAGCTTGAGAATACTCTTTTTATAAGTAATTGTCTCTTGATCTCATATTTAATTTATTAACATGGTTCATGAAATAATAAGTTAGTATTTCCCTCTCAATTGACTGTCTTTCCGAAATATGCGGAGTTGTTTTAACTATTTAATCTTCTCAGGGTAACCTGGATAATTTAACTTTTAATTTACACCTTCTATATCTCGTATACTTATTAGTCAAATTTTTATATTAGACTTAAGAATAAATGCTTACGTATCACAGAAATATTCGTGACCACTTGTAAGGATTCTCAAGAATCATCCAACCCTGATGGGGTCAACATCAGTGTTGAACTATCCTTTCACACCATTTTGTGTTTGGTTTTCCCTTGACCTGACCAGGGTCAAGTTCGACCTCCCACGTCAAATATCAAATAATCACATAATTGTCATTTCCAAATTTTATCTTATTAGACTTTGTGACGTGGTGAGTACTACATTTTCTCATGATCAATATACTACTATTCCAATAACTGTTATAACCTATACTTGAATCTAGTGTATTCCCAAATCCCCGGTATCGTATTCCCTTGATCAAATCATCAAGCGGGGAAGCCAGTTTTTCCTCTTAGCATAAACGGTAAATTCTTATTAACACATCTAGGCTCATATTGTCTAATAATTATATCCATCAATCATTTTAACTCCTAAATCCATTATCCAAGTAATAAATTCCGTTATGGACTTGGATACCTTAAAATACTCCTTTCTCCTTAAAAGGCTCATCTAATTTTTTAACTGACTAGGGTTTGGTTATTGCCTATACTTGGTTATCCTTACATAGAACAAAGGTAGTCACAGTTAGACTTCCAAGTAAAAGTTTTTATAACTCGATCAACAACTACATTTCCATAATGAATTATTTTCTCCACCTTAAAGCCTGTCTTTTCTTATACCATCTAAACTCCATAAATCCGGTGGACCATATGTCCAGCCTAGGTTAAATATCTCTTAATATTGGTACTTCCTCAACTAAGGGTTTCTAGTTTAAATCCTACGGTTTGGTAACAGGACAATCCAAGCTTATTGTTTATTTCTATCCCTCAGGAACGTGGTTAATCCACAAGCTCTATGGCTTCCAAAAAAAAATGATGATTAGGTGTAATACATAGAGGGTCTAAAATTCTTAGAGATTGTACATAAAGTTAGGAAGGTTTACGTATAGAATACTTGTTATAAATCAATGGTATGTTTCCCTACTTTTAGATTTAACTCCCACTCACTTTTAGAGTATATTTAATTTAAACTCTCAGTATAATTTACTCTACCTTCATTGTATGTGTCAAGAAGAGTCATTCGTTACTATATTGATTTAAAATTTAAATTACGTAGGGTTTTACATTATTTGATTTATTGCGATCTTTATTCGCGTTTATAACTTGAGCTGTCATAAAAGACATATGCTCGTATAGAACCATCAGGATAGTGTAGGACGATAGCCTCAAAATAGGGTAGGTATATTTAATGTTACTTAGCCCTCTGAAATGTATCAATACCCTTCAATGTTTTAGGTTTATAACCTCCAAATTATGTGTTTATGTGTAGCATTTGTATTGCTAATTAGGTAGTTCTCTCGACTTCAGAAAATATATATTCAAAATTTGTTCTCTCCCCTTTATTAATTAGTGGTCCAGCATTGTCACTATATTGATACTAGCTGAGACCCTTGGTATTTGCTCAGGTATTTATAACCCGTGCTTATCCATGATGGATGTTTAGCTAGATATTATTTTTTTGAGATTCTGTTTCTCTATTGTCATATTTCAAGGTTTCGTACTATCTTCCCTCATAGTTAATAAGGGATTGTAAGATTTTCTAGTATCGCACTGAGCAGTGAGCTCGGTGCCTGGGTATCCCATAAAATTTCAGTGTTTGATCTTTATACGTAGGTCTTCCTCAAACCTTTTTGACAATTCTTATAGTCTTACGTATTTTATTTTAATTAATGTATTCCTTTTCATGACATCTGCTCGTTATTTAGGCAGGTCAAAATTGTAGTTACTGTAAGTTTGGACAGTTGACAACACCCTTCGGCGGTCAAGCAAAAGTTGGTTTACTATTTCTCACTGTATCATCTCACACCATGTATCCCAAGGCTAATTTTGGTTTAATACTCTTAATCCCATGATACACTAATCTGGGTTCACCACCAAATATCAACACATCTCTTAACTTTAAAATAATTTTGTTCGCCTTATCATACTCTTCTATCACCATAAAACTCAGCATCATCTCCCTGTGGAGAAATGCTACAACTGGGATCCCAATCCTTACCCATTCTTATCATATATAATTTAAGTTTTGATCCACTCCTATATCCTATAAAATCCTCCAAGGCTTATCCCCAAGTTCTACATTCATTTATAATAATTATTTGTCCATCTATAGTTAAGTATTTTCTTAGTAGGATCATACCAGGTCGAAGTACTCGGCATTATGCCTCTGGATATTCCAGACCTTCGCTCATAGGCTCAGGTGACCTCGGTCTCATAGGTAAGGAAACAAATGTCGAAGTATCCTATTAGGTGAGAGGTTACCTAAATTAGGTCTCTCTAAATTTTGATACTTACTAATCACATATAAGTCTCATCGACTAATAACTATAAACACACATTTATGCATCATGCATTTAGTTTAGGTTCTAGGCTTACCGGTTTCGCGCTAAGCGCTAGCTTCAGCGCCTGAAGTTCCCACTGAGTACAGGGCATTTCTTCATGAAATTATCTCCTTTCCCTTCTGACTCCCGGATGAGGATGGCTGTCCTCCCGGTCCTCTAGTATAAGTATTAGTCTTGCGGCGCTTGACCTCCTCTGGGTCCGCTCGTTTCCACCGCTGGTGTTCTTTGTGAACTTCTAGTTCCCTTGTAAACTCGGCTTCCTGGATTGGAAAAACATTCGTACTCCCTGTGACCTTCTTTCTTGCAATGTCGACACTCCACCTTCCTGCCTGCGCAGTCTACGCCTGGGTGATCCTTTCCACAACGTTTACAGTAATAGTGACGTTGGGTTGGCTTATTGCCTCAAGGTGGTGCTGTTCTTAGTGGCTGAGCATTAATAGCTGGGCCGGTCAGACGAGGGACCTGCTCCTTCGTCTTCTGACCATGGGAATCCTTCCGCCTTTTCTTCTTATCTAAAAATTTCTTCCCCTTCTTGCAGTAACTGCCAAAGGTTGTTCCACCATCATCTCCTTCAATACTCTTTCTCTTCTTTCCTTCCGCGTCGGAGTAGTCGACTCCTGGTATATAGTCCAACAAACTAGTGATCCGTGCGTAGTACTGGTCAACTGTTTGACTCCCTTGGATTAAGGTCTCGATCTCCTGCCTTTCCTCTGCTTTATGTGTTCGGGGTAGAACTTCTCCCGTAACACTTCTACAAACGCTGTCCATCCAAAGTCTGGTGTAGCTCTACGGCGGCCCTCAATAGTCCGCCACCAAATGTCAGCTGCGTCCTTCAAGTTATACGCGGTGATGTCGACCTGCTGGTCTTCTGGAACTCTGACAGCTTTGAACGCTATTTGATGCTCTACAATGAACTTCTCCAGTGCGGCGGGGTCCGGTTCTCCTGAATAAATTGGTACTCTTGCGTCTGCAATGCTCTTCAACCAGTTGGTTTCCCTGGGCTGCGGCGGGTGGGGTATGGCTCCCGTAAATTGAGCTCCTAGCTGTTGCGCGAAAGTTGTCATGGCTGCTGCTAGGTCTGGTACCTCTGGAACATCTGTCGGTGTCTCGCCACTGCGTCCACTGCTGTCTCCCCGTGGTCTTTCTCTTGTCGACATCCATAGTATATTATTATTACTACTCGGTTGCTACACCGTCATACATACACAATCACAAACATGTAAGTAAGCTAACTACTAGCAATAAAATATCTCTAGTGTTTTTTGTTTAGGTCATGAATCCTCACAGACGTTTCCCGTATCCCAATATTCCTATGCTCATTGTCCTAGACTCAGTATCTTTTCATCAGAGCGGTACTCCGCTCTGATACCACTTTTTGTAACACCCCTAATCCTAAACCTGTAACGACGTCGCAATTCATAGCATAATAGATAATAACTCGCAGCGGAAAATAAAACTAACTACCTTGGTGTTACACGCCGTTACTCACCCTTGTGAGTAACAAGACATCCATCCAACAACCTTAACTCTACACGCTGTGATGAACAGATACTGAGTACTCTAATTATTACAAACCAAAACCAACTAAATGAGCAACTATCTGAATACACCAACAACCTTATTACAATATAAAATAAAACCAACGGTGTTTGTTGAAAACACTTCAGCTACCCCCATGTCCCGCACTCCGGCTTGAGTCTTCTTCAATAACCTGGAATGTTTGGCCCATTGAAGGGCTCAGCAATCGCAATGCTGGTATGCTAAATGTAGTATTAAATCATTTGGATTCCTTAAGTCGTTTTAGCCATCATGATATTAGATTCATTACATAAAATACCGGTTTACAATGATAACAGTAATAACTGTAAGCAGTCAACAATCACATAACAACTTCCCTGTAAACAACAGTGTACGATAGCCCACGACACCAACAACCACACAACAATAACTCATAGTCACCCATTAATAGTCCATAACGATAACCAATAATCACATATTAATAATCCATAACGATCACCAAACAAGATACGCGTAATAAATTGTACTTGTTAGTTAGCCACCTGACCTTTATCCTTTAAACCAAACGTTTAACCTTTTCCAATTAATTTCCACCTCAAGTGTCATGTTAAGTCAACCCTTAATAACTTATTAATGGACAGTAGTCCCCTGTGTTCCATTGGAACTGTTACCAGTGACCCTAGGCCCTGGTTATTTGACCGATCCGGTCGAACCTGTGCACCAACGACAGTGCCCTCCGCCATCCCCGAATGTGGCTGATGGATTTCCTTGAGTGACTCTCCATTATAGTCTCTCGTAGTGATCACAATGCGCAACCAGAAAGTCGAAACGATCTGGATTCCTCTCTTTATAAGTTAGCCCTTTTTGTCAGTGACATAATAACCAATCCTTGAGTTAAGACTATAACAGTTGACCATCAGTTAGGTTCAACAATACCTTTAGGTCAGTTAGTCTTGTTCCAGCTTAGATGTAGAAACTTCCCGTCATAAGACGTTCGCGTATAAATAAAACGCAACAGAGTTGAGCAATACAGTAAACAATATCATTCACATAAAATCACAGATATCGCTCTTAAACAATTAACACATAATGTCTGGACCTTAGGATAATCCTTAGGACATTCAGACCACACAATTAACATACCGTTCACCAAGTAACTGCTAGCTTGACAAACTCCTGTACAGTAGTCCCTCCCCGTACGCTGTTATTTAAACATGCAATACCGGGTAATATTAATATAACTATTCATTAAATATTACAGTACTGTCACTGTAACGTTTATACTCGTTGTATAATAACTCTGTATGTTATTTATTCTCCCCTGTTATTTAAACAGTGGTTCTAGATAACCTAGTTGTTCATTATTTTATGTGGAGTTCACATGTGATAATGAATTTCCATTATACGGTATATCCTTATCTCATTATTTATATACTCATAATTATTCCCACTTATTCCTTATATCATATTATTTGGTTAGTTATATTTTAACCACCTTTATTTTATAAACTTTATATTATACCCCATAATATATCATATTACATTATATTACCTAGTTTTACTTCCTTTCCTTATTAAATTACAACACCAACCTTATTAATTCGGTATTCATCTATTATACCCAATAACTTAATAAATTATTAAATAACCACATATAGTTTCCGGTAATTATAATCTGAACCCATTAACTTTTACAATTTACCAAACAACCATATACTATTATATTTTACTAAATACCCACATTATTTTCGGAAATTGTAAAACAATTATATTAACATCTATAAATTGCCAAATAACCTTTGTAATTATTAAACATCCACATTAACTTCTTAATTTACCAAATGTCCACCTTAATTTTCGTAAATTACAATTTAACCTTACCAACTTTATAAATTACCAATTAAGTCCATAACCTTTCGGTTTCAACATATAGTTTTCTATATTTACACTTTTAACCCCAAAACTTTATATAAGTTACATATTAACTTATAAACTATAGTTTTAATATTTAATTTTTTCTTAAATACCGAAAAGGTCCTTATAATTTTATAAATTGCACTTTCGCCCCTTGTTAAATTCGGTTTCATAAATATATTTCCTTAAATTATTTATCCACCCCAAAACTTTTATAAACTTAATATTTTATGTCCTAAATCATTTTAACCCAAAGTTTTTGGTCAACACTTTGACCAAGACTTAATTTCATAATTAATACTTTAATAAACCCATAAAATCATAAGTAATTCTCGACCACACTCTATACTTTCCAAAAATTGCAAAATAGTCCCAAAACTTTATAATTTGTTATTTTAACACTTAAACACTTATTTAAATTCACCAAAATTCATAATATTAATTCCTACCTTATATTATATCATAATTATACCAAATCACTCCTCTAGTTCTCGGCAATTACAACAAGCACCCCAAACTTTTCAAAATTTATATTCTTGCCACATAACTTATTAAAATAGCCATCTAAATACTTGTAGCTATTTTTAATACACCCAAAATTTATAATATAAGTTAATATACTTATATATATTTCAAAATTCACCAAAACTCATATATTGTTCTAGGCCCTAATTTAATTTATCTTATGGTTTTAAAAACTTGATTTAAACCTTATAAAATACATATAATGTATATAAGCCATATAACATTTCTAAAAATTGTGCTAATGACTTAGAATGATTATAAACTAAAAATAGAACATATTATTCTTAGATATTTCGATTTAACAGTATGTGTATCATATTTTTTTTTGTGACACAATTTTATACTTTAAGGTAATAATCTTACCTTATATGTTATAAATTATTTTTCTTGATACTTTAACTCAATAATTTTCGGCCTTAATATTAACATGGCCGAAACATAATTTTTATACCAAAGTTTGAAGCTTAAATTAAGCTTAAACTTAATAAACCTTAATTATATATACTTACTCCTTAAATCAAGACAATTCTTGTACTTGATTTTCTCTTGAATTCCAAGCTCTCCAAATGCCATCTTGATGAATAATTTTCGGCTCCTTAAATATATTTAGGAGATCCATTTGTTAGACTTCTAACAAGGATTTATAAATAATATTTGGAGTAATTTTGCAAGAGTTTACCTTAGGAATTTATCAAGGTATTTTTGATACACCTTGGGATGGTTGTAGATCCAAGTTTCCTTCATGAAATAATGAAGAGAATATAGATTAGAAGTTCTTATAATTTCGAAAATGATTTAGGATATTTCATCAAGATTTTCAACATGAAAATATACCTTAACTTGATCTTGTTGTTCCTTGTATTGTTGTTGAATTTAGGAGCCTCCTTGGAACACCTATGGTTGGCGAAAATTGTAGATGTTGCTAGGATGATTTCTTGCTTCAAGACTTGGTAGATTTAGCTAAGAATTTACATAGAAATGGTGTTAGGATTTAATTCACCATTAATGGAGCTTATTAGCTCTTAAGAATTTACTTAGGAAAGAAGAAGAAATGAGAGAAAGAGAGAAGGCTTACCATTCGTGAGTGATGGCAAGGAAAATGAATCACAACTCTCGTAAGTATTTAGGCAAGAGTGTGAAGGAGTAAGCTTGGAAATAATTGACATGTCATTAGGTATTATTCCATGACATGTTTGTTATTAATGATTTGATTCCAAAGTTGATCCTCTTGAATAATGCTACGGTTGATTGGAGCAATTAATGAATGTGTTTGTTGTTTGCTAATGAAAGGATGACTAGACAAGGTAATTATTTAATGTCCCTTTAGCTTAATTAATGTACTAAGTTTGTCTCTTCTTGCAGGTGTGTTTGGCTGCAATTGAAATAGGAGCTCCATTTGCTTGTAGCCTTATGGCTAAGTGGAGTGATAGGAACTAGCTTAGGTTAATTAATTCTAGGCCATTGTTTATGATGTATTAGTTTGATTATTGTTGTTAACTCTTGTTTATTCTTGCAGGTGGAAGTGATCGGTATTTATGGAAGTATACAAGCAGCTCCACTTGCTGCAAACTTACGACAATAGCATGTTAGGAGGCCACTTTGGATTATTGATTGTAGACTAAATAATTATATAAGTTAGGTATATGTTTTGTTAATTGTAAGCTAAATAATCATGCTAAATTAGGTAAGTTTCTTTTGATTAATATAAGGCAATTGATCCCCCTTGTAATGGAGATAATCGGCTGCTATATAGGATGGAACATGGGTGTTTGCTTATCTAGTCACCATCTTTACATTATTGTAACTTAACCTTACTTTTAGCATTTTTAATTTCATTCATTGTCTTATACTAATCCACCTTGCTTATCTCTTGCAGGTTGTATGTGGATGTGGCTTCATTTGATGGATTATATTTGTTACATTAACCTATATCACATGCTAGGATGAGTCATACTTGCATAAGACCAATTTTTGAAATAAAACTAGTCAAATGTGACCCATTTTAACGCCTGCAATGGAGATCAAATGAGACTCATTTTTTCTTTAATTCCTGTCACATTATATTGTACTAAGACCATACTAATATGTGTAATAGGTTCCAGCATTTATTTGGTACATTTATATGATGGTAAAAGATGAAACTTTTAAGGTAAAAATGCTGATTTTAGGTACCTTTTTGACTCAAAAATCGCCCCCATTTGTACTATGAGTTTAGCACTGCAATCAATTGATTTAGATGGTCAATTTATCCACTTTTAAGATTACTAACTCGTGGCTCCTCAAAAGCTTCAAGGTAATTGCGTAAAATGCATTTTTGTGACACTCGAAGGTGCGTTTTTGTGCTTTAAGGATTTTTCTGGGAATTAATTAGTCGCTATGACTTCCAAGTGTTTATTAACATTTTTTATAGTCAATAATAATATATTAAGGTGTTATATTGAGTTACATGGGGTTATACCAACTCAGAACACAATTCTCGGGCTACCCGGGCAAAAAGGAGCGTTAAGAAATTCTCCAGCGTATTTTGTCTTTAACTGAGAGTTTATCTTGAGAACTTCATCTTAAATGTTCATTAAGGTACTATTATGCATTTAGAATGAGGTTTAATGCTTTATTTTATTTAATAAGGTATTTCCGGGACATTCGGGCCTTAAGGGGCCTTTAAGAAAACTCCCGAGCCACTAGTATTATTATTACCTTTTTAGATGGGGTCCTGCGTTCTAAGGGTCATATAATGATCCTTGGTTAACTTCATATGAATTTTATAGTTTATATAACTTGTTTACTTAAGGTCGAGCCTTAACGCACGTTTTTGACCTTAAGGAGTTTAGGTGCGTTTTAACGCCCAAGTGTTTATATACTTCCTTAGGGTTCATAATCCCACCAAATAATATTTATAATTCCTCAAATAATATTTATTTACTTGTATTTAATTATTTAAATGTTAGGGGTATTTCACTAGTTTAACAATGCGGTTAAATAAACATGTGACTATAAATAACTTTTGTATGTTTATCAAATCGACAATTCAGAGGAAAAAATCGCCCACAAATCTGTACATGTTAAGCTTTCTCTCTTGGACGGGAGCACCATGTGATCTTCTCCCTTTGGCAGGTGCCACTATATTTCTTCTGCTTCATCATTTTTCAAATACCTTTTCTCCAACTCATCGATGTTTCCTCTACAATTGCAGCTAGATTGGAGTTTGTGCCATGCGTTGTGCTGACGTGGGGAATGATCACGGGTTGCTTGTGAGTGGGGAATAAAATATTCTCCTTTGTCAGTTTAATGCCACTTAGCTCTCTCTCGACTTCCAACTGGCCGTTAAAATTCCCTTTGTTGGTCGTACGCTGTTTGGCCTTGCATGCGGTCTCTCCTTCTACCCCTTCTCCATTGTTCTATTGGCTACTTTTATTTTCTATACTTTATCTTGCATGCACATAGATCTAAGGGCTTTGCGCAAGTTCTAGTTTACAAACCGCTCTGATTTGTCTTCTTCTAGTCTGTGTCCCAGTCTCCCTGCTCATGGCCATTCTACAAGTCCCTTCGTGCTTCAGTGATGTTTGTTGGGAAAACTTTACCTCCCGTACATGGTCGGCCCCGGTTACCTAGCCATGACACTCCAAACACCTGTGGAGTTTCTTTGGCGGGCTTTATTTTTGCAGGGTAGGGCACAATCTCTTTGTCACCTAATTTGAACATTGCTTTGTTATGAAAACGGTACTTGTTCGAGGCCTCTGGGTGGTCAATGGTGCCTTCTTCAAAGTTCGGAGCTTTGATATCGACATAAGTTTTGAGGAGCACAAATTCACTTGGGTGACATTCTGGGTGTGGGCATTCGACATCCTGAAGGCTTATTGAACCATGCACTTTCCTTAGAAAGTGGCAGCTAAAGTGGGTAGTTTTATAGGCATCATGAAAGACCCGACCATTTCCAATCTCAAGTATTTGCGTCTTAAAATTCTTCTAAATATCAAGCTGATCTGGCGCATCTTGCCATTGTCCCTAAGTGGAAACTTTATGGTGTTCACCATCACGTATGATGACATGCCCATGGTTCTCCAGAAGTGTGGTCTTTTCCTTCATG
The DNA here is from genome assembly GCA_023374045.1 of Limonium bicolor. Taxonomy (NCBI): domain Eukaryota; kingdom Viridiplantae; phylum Streptophyta; class Magnoliopsida; order Caryophyllales; family Plumbaginaceae; genus Limonium; species Limonium bicolor. The sequence continues at coordinate 329,401,366 of CM041777.1, read as the reverse complement.
CAACATACATATCCCCACCCCTAATGCACTCGAGAATGGTGACATTTCTTTCAGTATGTGGCTAAGCTCTAAGGTTTTTATGTCAAGAACAAGAAGATCATCTCAGATGGCTCCAAATCTTTGGTCTACCCATGGCTTGGCAGCTGATATACTGGGACAAAGTTCTTCCTCCTCTTCGAAGAAAACTACCTCCAATGCCTCTCCTATGTAGAGTTCATCCTCGTCTGATTTTGAGGAGGATGCTTCCTCCTTGTTTGTAGGGAAGCGACTTGACCAACCAGAGTCGTCTCTTGGTCATAGGAAAAGGAAGCTTGGGAGCCTACTGAAGGAAGCCACCAGAAAAGACTTTTGGGACTGAGGCTTGATGAGGATGATCGGAAGGGGAAGAAGATCATGGGGGGTGTTTGGCTCGGATCTGTTGGCGGGTGGAAGTGATGGCAGGCTAAGAACCGGCATGAGGGCAACTTTGAGGCTCGCTCAAAGTCACTTAGGAAAATGATAACCTGGATTAGTAATTGCATGGGATTTGGCATGCACTACCCATGCAACTCCTCTCCTTTGGATTGACTTGATCAACCTAGTGCCTCTTTTCCTTGGTTAGACTTTGCTTTGCTTGCTTCTTGTTGGGTTCAAAACTATGATTCATGCTTTGCAAGACTTTAACTTAGGTTGTGTTAAGTTCTTTGTTAATGTCTTTAGTGCTTTTGGTTTGTCCAATTGTACTAGTGTAGGTAGTTCTACTAGTTTGATGATTGTTGCTAAGTTGTCGAGGATGTTAGGCTTCCATGACTCGTCTGGTATCACTAGTAAAAATCAAAATTTTTGTTACAGTTTTTGGTAACGACTTAACATTGTTATCATACTTGTAATTAGTGACAAGTATTTCGTTACCAAAGATAGTACTAAAGATTTTAAAAAGTTGAGACTTCAGTAATGATATATCTGTTACAAATTCATATTTTTAGTAACGATATAACTTTTAATAACGAATAAAAGTCATTACAATAAATGAATTGATCTTTGATTACGCCATCTCGTATAACGACATGTAACGACTTTTATCATTACAATAAACTGGATTAGTAACGATTTTGATTTTTGCTAACGATTTTGATTTTTGCTAACGATTTTTTATTATTACCAAAATCTATATTGTAATAGTGTATAGATTGACTTTTTCTATATGTCGCTCATGAATTTCTACTGCAGAAATGGTTTACAAATAGCATCACAATTAGGTTGTCGGGGGAGTTTTTATCGTCAAACTAGTAGCTCCTTGTAATTTTTTTTTTTTGTTTCAATAATAACGAAGGTTTCTTAGTTTGGGAAAAATTTGACAATCGAGAGGATTTCGACAGAGACAAGACAACAGTATATGAATGGAGAATGCCCCACACATGGTGGCCACCTCTAATGTCAACATCGCCCCCCACCTCCGTTCAACCCACCCACCACACACTCTCTCCAGCATCATCACCTTTTAATTTGTTCAAAAAAAAGCCTTCTATATTTTATTATTTTCTTGGTGGAGAGATGTACATGTCCACTCCATTCTTACAATCTTCTCCCTCCACAACATACATACTAGATACTATTACTATTGAGGTACTTTCAATGGTTAAATCCCTCGTTCTTCGACAGAAAATAAAGGTGCGGATTTTTTTTAAGTGAATAAAGGTGCGAATTCGATTTGCCTCCTTTTGTCTTTACTTTTTTACTTTACTCACTACATCCAAACTCTCTTTCTTTGTTCCCTCTTTTTCTCTCTCGCTTCGCTTTTACCTCTCTCTCCCCACCATTTTTAATCGCCTTGAAATAGGTATTCAAGTCCAGCACTCGGACGGACTCCCTTCTCGAGTTCTTGTTCGTCCGTGACATTTCTTCAGTTAACTTCCCTTCTCTTTATACTTGTTAGTATGACTTTCTATTGTTCAAATTGCTCACGATTGTGATGATCACTGATTGTTTCTTTTGAATCGTGTCCGCTCAGTATCAGATTTGACTAAACGAGGGTTTCAGTACTCCCGACGAATTCCGGAATTTCCCGATGTCACTGCCTGGTTGCCTAGGTTTTCTTTTGCAGAACTGCTTCTTGTTTACTTTCCTTTGAACTTTCAGAGGTGAAAAGGAAATTGTCTGAATAATACTAATTCACTTCCTAATCCTCGCGACCCCGTCAGAAAAAGCCGAAAGACGCAAACGAAGGGGGTCGCAAGTGGGTTATTTATATCTCTGGCGCATTCTTATCACATCACTTGCCGTTGTTGACCATGTATGATCATGTTCATACCATTTCGGTGAAAGTAAAGATCGTTGGGATATTTGATGAGGTTTCTGTTCTGTAAAAATCGCTGCCCTTCCATTTGCTTCTGTCATCCCTCTACTCACATTTACACTCCACCGCAACCATCTCCGTCTCCATCCTGTTCTCCATCTCCGTTCCAGTTGGATGGTGGTAAACCTTCATCTATCTCTTCCCAACTCTCTGATCGGGGCTCAGTTAATGAGCCTGACGATCCCTCTCTTCCTGCTTCCAAGGAGGCAGATCAAATCCCCAAAAGGCTAGAGCCTCAGCAAACTCTGGAATCAGATCAAAAGAACAATGCCCATGTCAATGGGAGTACTGTTAGCAGTATTGGAGAAGATAATCAACAGCAGCATCAAGATCTTGAGTCCAGCAGTGATAATGTTAGTAGCAATGGTAACGCTACTGCTACTGTTCTCAAAGGAAGTCTTCGCAGGACATGCTCTGACTCCGTCCTTGCCCAGAAGAAGAAAGTTCAGTGGCTCGATCATGTTGGCAAGGAACTTACTGAGATCAGGGAGTTTGAATACAGGTGCTTCCTTCGCCTCTAATTCTGTATGCTATTGCCTTTTGCTCTTTCCCTGCTATGCTTGTTGTGCCCATGTTAAGCGCTTAAGTTGATGAGGTTTGCTACATCGAGCATCCGCTAGTTCTCTAATTGGATTGTAGGTTTAATGAGTCATCATATCGGCTCAGCAAAGACCGAAAAGGAAAACAAGCAGGAAGAAATAAAGTTTGTGTGTGCTAGATGAAATTATTAAATCATCTATGTCACTGTTGCTGCTCTTTGAATGTCATGCAAAGCTTCTTGGTTGGATGCTGAGAGTGTAGTGGAATCATTGCTTTTGAGTTCTAATCATTCTGTACTTTTCTGTTTTAATGTTGATGGAAATTATCACCTGCTGGTTTTAAACTGGTATTTTTAGGGTACAACTTGAGTCAAGATGCCAAATTGGAGCTGATCAAAATGCAAAAAACCATTTCAGACTTGCAACAATCTGCCTCCTGGAGCAGGAATTTATGAAATTGAACTATTTCTGAGACAAGGAAATGACTTTGGGTGTTAAAGATCTGGTATACATCATATCAGTATCCCTACAAGATGTTGATGTTAATTGATGATGAAATCCTACAAGATTCTGATGTTAATTGTGATGGCATTTATACATCTTCTTTAGTATACCAAATGTTGATGGTGTCCATGTATGATGTATGTCTTATTTTCCTTTTGATTAATGGGAAGATGTTGATGTGTCTGATGGCACTGATCTTTCTGCTGACTAGATCTACCTCTATTCCGATGCTTCGTGAGTCATAAATCTTCTTGGTTTTTTTTATTGGTGGGATATAAGTTGACTTACTGCACCTAATATGTCTTTGGGTTTTGGCAGTGAGGATCTTGACTATGGCAGCATGAACAGAAGAGGCTGCGAATGTACCATTCTTTGACATCTGCTTCTCTGGGTATCTAGTGTTCTCATCTCTATGTGCAATTGTACAGGTCTCTCCCAGCTGACGTGAGTCATGAACTGAAAGGGAAATGTAGTTGACTGATATATGTATAGAATAGAGAAGGGGGCCTTACTCTAATCTGTGTAAAAAGTCGGTAGTCTTGGCACAACAAGATCTTTCCTCACATTCGATGTTATCCTGAGAAGGCGGCCTTTCGATTATGCTTCCCTTAGCCGGCTGCTTGATGGTTTCTGCCAAGAATCTTCGGTGTCATTTGTTTTTTTGGCGTGTCGAGAGGAAACACTGGCAACGCAAAGATTTGTTCCCATTATGAAAAAAAAGGATTTGTTCTCATGACCGTCCTTTGGATTTGTGATTCATCTATGAAACACATTAGGTCATTGGTATTCTGTAATCTGTACCGTTCTCGGACGAGTATTGTTAGAATAGAGTAATTGTTTGTTTGGTTGATAAAATAAATTTGAATACATATCTACTGTAGAGTTATTTTTAAAAAGGTTTGTTTTGGAAGTAAAATGGAGAAATATATACCCTGAACAAGACGGTCGGTTATAAAATTTCAAATAATAAATATAAACATTTTCAAATAATAACTAAGTAAAAGATATTACTCCCTCCGTTCAACAATAACTGTCATTTTAGAAACTTGCACACTTATTAAGAAAAGTAGGATAATGACGTATGTGCCCCTACTTTTTACTTTTCCATTTACATAATAATTACTTTTATATTGAATAGTAGGGGTAAAAGTGGAAAGAATTGTATCAAAAAACTAGAATGACAGATATTTTTGAACAAGAATCACATCCTAAAACGACAGATATTAATGAACGGAGGGAGTAATAGTCTACGCTGAAGATCTTCACCCGAATAAGTGAACCAGTTTGATATCCAATAGTATAATTAAAAAAATGACTTGAAAATAAAAACATTTAAACCTAACAAAAACATTAAGTCCAACTGAAAATCACCCATATTAAAGTTATATAAACCACGGTCACCTGAACTAAACTGAATCTCGATTAGGAATTAACAGATAAATAAAAGAACTTGATTTGTTAAACAGGCTGTCTTACCTACAACTAAGTGTAGCCAGATGGCTACATCAAACATGGGAGCGCTCGAGACTCTTTCTTTTTTTTTTTTTTTTCAGCGCCTCCGGAGCGATTATCTTTAGTTTTGTTTTTGTTTTTCTTTTTTTTTTAAATTTTTAATTTTTTTAATTTTTATCATAAAATTTTAAATTGTTATAACTTTTAATATATAAGACCAAAATGAAAAAACATTATATCATTATTCATCTAAATTCAAGTTCTTCAAAACAAGACCAATTATGGATATGTTTTGACAACTTTTAAAAAAGTTATTTTTACATGTATGGAACATAGAATGTAAAAGAAAACTTGTACAGATTGTCATACAAACCTGTACAAATATTCACTAAAACATGTACATCCTCACGTAAAAACATGTACATCCTCGCATTAAAAACATATAGATAGTCATCTACACCTGTACGAATAATTAAATATGCACATCCTTAAATTAAAACCTGTACATATAAGGAAGAACACTTGTACAGACGGTCATACAAACATGTACATTAAAACATATACATTCTCATAATTGAAGATGTACATTCTCACATTTGAACATGTACATCATCACATTAAAACATGTACATTCTCACATGAAAATATGTACATTCTCACATTAAAGTATATAATGGCTTTCAAATAGATTACCCTAACGGGCCTAACCCCACACACCCTAAAACACACCCTAGGAAAGCTAAAAAACATCGAAGGCATTTTTAGGGTATGTAGTGGCGGGTTTAGGGTCTAACGACCCTAAACCCGCGACCACAAACCCTAAAAACCTGTCGAGTTAGTTGCTACAATGTAAAGTATAGAACGGTTTCCAAATAGATTACCCTACCCCCCAAAACCACCCTAGGATAGCTAAAAACGTCGAAGGCATTTTTAGGGTTTGCAGTTGCGGGTTTAGGGTCTAATGACCCTAAACCCGCTACCACAAACCCTAAAAACCTGTCGAGTTAGTTGCTACAATGTAAAGTATAGAATGTTTTCCAAATAGATTACCCTACCCTCCAAAACACCCCAAAACCAACCTAGGATAGCTAAAAACGTCGAAGGCATTTTTAGGGTTTGCAGTTGCGGGTTTAGGGTCTAACGACCCTAAACTCGCTACTACAAACCCTAAAAACCTGTCGAGTTAGTTGCTACAATGTAAAGTATGAAACAAATTCCAAATAGATTACCCTATCCCCAAAACACCCCAAAACCCACCCTAGGATAGCTAAAGAACGTCGAAGGCATTTTTAGAGTATTTGCAGTGGCGGGTTTAGGCTCTAACGACCTTAAACCCGCTACCACAAACTCTAAAAACCTGTCGAGTTATTGCGATGATGTACAAGTTTTTACGTGTGGATGTACATGTTTTAATGAACATTTGTACAGGTTTGTATGACCATTTGTACAAGTTTTTTTTACGTTTTGTGCACTATACATGTAAAAATATTTTTTAAAAAAGTTGTCAAAACATATTCATGACTTGTCTTGTTTTGAAGAGCTTGAATTTAGATGAACAATGATATAATTTTTTTTCATTTTAGACCTATATATTAAAAGTTATAATATTTAAAAAAAATTGTAATATCAAAAGGAAAAAGACAAAAAAAAATTAAAAAAAAAGAAGACAAACGCACGCACGCCTTTATTTATATATATATATATAAAAAACTAAATCAGTTAGGCGCGCGTCAGGCGCGTCCTCCCCTTGTCTCTTCCTTGTATGTAGTTATCTGGCTACATTTACATGTAGCCAAGAATTTGGCTTTGTTAAATCAACTGAAAGCCATTTGTCTGAAATTACCTAAATCGATTTGAACACATCTCGAAATATCACAAACTATAAACCAATCTGGATATAGTTCTTCCAAGGATTTGTGGTTCATTTGTGACCTTAGTGAACCTTATGCATCTTGGAGATAGATTCCTTCTCATCCTTTTCGAGTAGTACCCGATGGGTGAGATGTAGCTCTATCTTGGATTTCTTGATCTTAGTTGATCCTTCACTTGTTACTTCAAGAATAAACCAAATGTCCTTAGCTATTGAATGAGGCCTGATAAGCCTCAGACTTATCATATTATATAGGTTAGAATTATAAGAATATTAGTCAAAATAAGGATATAATAGTTAGTATTTATGTTATTTTATATATGAAGTCCATTTTATATGTTTAAACTTATTTGTGGTGTAATTTTTATGTTAGGAATTATAAGAATATTAGACTTGTTGGGGACATGTCGAGGAGTACTAATCGACTAATATAATTTCTCTTGCAACACCACCTTGTCACCTTGCAGACAAGGGATCTTACCCTTATTGCTGAAGCACTTTATTGAGCACGTTAAATAACAAGGATAGTTTAATGAGCTCGTTTGGGGAACAGCTTCCAGCAGCAGACAGCTTCTCAATTTCTAAAATCAGCAGGGTTCCACCAAACACCCAAAACCAGTAGCTGACAGCTTCTGCAAAATCATCAGCTAACAGCTTCTCAATTTTCAGCAGTAGGACCTAACAATTGTCTCTGCTTTTTAAAACCATCAGCAGACGTTCCACCAAACACCAAAACTAGCAGCTGACAGCTTCTACAAAACTATCAGCAGACAACTTCTCAATTTCCAGCAGCAGGACCCAACAGCAGCCCCCAGCAGCTGTCCCCAAACGAACCCCATATCATCAAAACTACAAGGAACTTGACTTAACAAAGTAGTCTCTCTTGTAGCTTGGGATGGGGATTTTACCCCAAAATCTCAAAATCATCTATTGTTGAATCTTGAACTTGTTTTATGCTTTATTTTATCCTTTGGGCTTAATGAAGATGATTATTGGGTATTTGTGACTCTTAAACTTGTTATTCATGATTTGAGGATTTGTTTAGGGTTTTACCCAATTTGGTATCTATGTGTTGGAATTGGTTGGTTTGCTCTGAATCCATCGACATTAGGCCTTGAGATAGATTCTAGGTTGCCGATTAGTCTAGCACTAATGTGGGATTCTATCAAGATGTGACTCTGAGATAGGAATCTAAATCGTGGGGACTGAATCAATGCACTCAAATTTTAATGATTTTAAGACCAGGCTACATTGCAACTTAGAGAATGTAACGCCCCTATTAACCATAAATACAGCGGAAATAAAACTCTAAGGCGATTACAGACCATCGGGTTCCAAACACCCGGCACCAAACCTCACCAATTACAACTTACAAACTACAAAAGCTACGGTCTGAACTCGAGAAAAGCTTAACACAAACATAGTAGAAATTAGACACATTAACTCTCCACGAAACCTAGTCCCATCCCAAACGCTCATTCTCTTCGTGGCCACCTGTAAATCAATTCGTACCTGCAAGATGAAACCAAGCAGCCCACCCGAAAGGGGCGGGTCAGTTCCCTGGAATGGAACTGGTACAATTCTCCAAAAACAAACTTATAAAACATAACTCTTCAAAATAAACAGTAACATGAAAACAAACTCTTAAAAGTAAAACAGAGATAAAGCACTTTAAAACAATCAAGTTTAAGAGAAAAGAAAACAAGATAAAGATAGAGATAGAGAACTTCCAAAACAAGTCATCCACTTAAGTAGTCACACCGCATAGTTAGTAAGCATCCATTGTTGATGTTAGAACCAATTCCCAATAGGAGTAGAAAAACCCAGATAGCCACAAAGGACTAGGAATGAAAGAGACCAAAACCAACTCAAGAATGGAATCAACTGGGAGAGATGGCCCCCACCGCCAAACGTCCATTAAGGACAGGGGATATACAGCCCCTTACTGTTAACTACGTCCTCTCGGGACAAGGGATATACAGCCCTTTACTGTTTAATATCAATGCCCCTATGGGCGAGGGATATACAGCCCCCTACTGTTCACATTAAAGACGCGCGCACGTCGAAAGAAAGATTTCCAAGATTGACCTTTTCCAAAAATCCCGCTAAATCACCAACTACCCAGAGCAATACCAAAACACTCAGTCCTACAGAGTGCAGAAGCGTAAACCCTAAGCAGCCAATGTCTAACGGGCAACCAAGTAGAAGAAACCAATACCCAAGTGAGTTCCACATCCAAGGCTCAGTTAGTCACACAAGCTGAGTCAGTCACACAACCATTTCTTATTTTTAGAAGTTCCTCTTAAAGTCAGTTAGCGTTTCCAAAACATTCCACAAGTCAACCAGCAAATATCGTAGTACGAGAAATCGTACAAAACATTCCATAAAGTCCAAAACACGTCAAGCTGAGTACGAGAAATCGTACAAAACATTCCATAAAGGCCAAAACACAACAAGCTGAGTACGAGAAATCGTACCTGGATAACGCTGTAGCAGTTCTAATCAACTTGCGCAAACAATCAACAGTACTCTGAAGAATATTAAAGATAATCTACCATCAATCACTTGTAGCCTATGTTACGCTTAAATAAACTCCTTACTCTTATTTCAAAGTCTCAATTATCTTTTAAGCCCTCACTTAAATGTTATGTATAATCTTTGTGTTATCTAAGAACGTTGTATAGCCCAAGGTGGTAAGATCAAGGAATGTATTCGATCAACATTGGCTAATTGTCCACTCCTATCCACTTTACCCATACTTAACCTTAATTCCCACATTAAAGACCTTTATAACATAAGTGCATTATACGTTATTCAATCAATCTTAGAATTTCAATAACAATTCTTAAGCTCAATACTTTTATTCTTACTTTAGGACATACATCGTGTTATGACCAATGATGGGTTTATCTTAGAATACTATACTATTATTTCACAATTTATTGACTATGTATCTTTATCAATATCTACTAGATAATCCATTATAACTAAGTCTTCCCCCTTAACTTAATTAAGATCTACATCCTGTATACTGAAATCGTAGTGTTGTAGATGCATTTTAGTATAACTTATTTGAGCTACTAAACTCAATTATCTTATCTTTAGTTCAGAATGGCCTTTTTTTACATCCAGCTAATAATCTTGACATAAGATGTTAAATTACTTTTCACCTTGAAACAACTATATTATAGTTGACTTAGACTTATCGAACCCTTACATTTAGTGTTCACAAGGTACATTATTTGCTTCATTATTACCTATATAATAAGGTGTTTAGTATAACCCTTTTATGTATCCTTACTTACATTTAATTTCCTAAATGTTTTATTTTGTTTACAAAACCTAAAGTTTCAAAAGAATAACCTAATAAATTAATTTCCATTATTGTATTTAGGATGGACAATATATCTACATAAAGTAGAATTTATCCAGGAATTAAATTCTAGTTCGTAAGTGAAATTGTTAATTATTTAATAAGATAATCTATTATGAAAAATCCCCATACCTTATATTCAAATGACACATTAATATTTCCCGTGTCAAAAGGTAAATCCTTATAGCCTCTTATGTAACTTAGTTCCTCTAAATAAAGGTTCAAAGGTTTATGTATCTAATTTCTATTTATAAACCTTTTAGTAAATCTTTAACTATTATGTACAACACTTATTTATAAACTCACATCTTGAATATTAGTAATAAATGTATTTTATATGGCTAACTAATTCTAAGAAACTTAAGGATTATTATTTAGAGTAATTTCCTAATCATAGTTTAATATAGTCTTATACCATAATCCCTTTTAATGATTTTATCTCAAAATATTAAGTTATTACTTAATACTATAAATATTAAGAAATGATTAAATCTAGACTTATTTATCCTCTTCACATTTAGATGTAAAAGTAACTCATTTACTTTATTATTTTTTTATATAATAAGAACATTTAAATGTAAAAGTATTCCATTCATTTTAGTATCAATTATATAATAAGATCTATTTGTGTAACACTTTATGTAAACTAGTTACAAATATTCCTAAATTTCAACTTATTAATTTCTTAACCCAATTATAGATTTACATTGTGGACATTGACTAAATATATACATGTATTTTAATACTGTTTATATAAATCTTAGAAATTCAAGGGTAACTAAAAACTCAATTCATAACCATAAATTAATACCACCTCATAGTATTCTATTATTAGTATTATGTAGAGGTTTTATTTTAACTCGTTAATCCCTTCATATATTTTCTATAAGGTATTTTATTTCTTTTATTTATTTATTTATCGTATATATATATATATATATATATATATATATATATATATCCTTCCGATTATATTTCTCACAAGGAATGTTATTTCCTTTATCTATTTTTATTGTATTTATATTTATATACTATACCTAAATATATTAAGATTTATCCAGAACACTCCTTAAGAAATTCTATTGTATTTAATTATACCTAATATCTTGTAGACATACCCAAAACTGATTTATGGTTTATAAAATAAAGTATTCCCTTAGTTTTAGTTAAATATATTAACTACCATATTATATAATTAATATAAATGTAGATTAATTTAGCTCCTTGATTTAACCTAAGTTACTATTTTATTTCTTTTACATATATGTGTAAATATATATATATATATATATGTTCCTTAGTTTTAATTAAGAATTTAACTCCCATATAATATGGTAAATAAAATGTTGGATAATTAAATTCCTTAATTTATATAAGTTCCTACTTAAGTTATATATACATAAGTGTAAATAATTTCACTTCTCTTAAAAGCTAATACAAAAACATCTATAAACTTACTGTTATAAAATGTTAATTTAGTTCCCCTTATTTTCCCCAGCTTAAAAGTTAATTAACAAACCTTACTTTAATTTTTGATTGCATTAAAAACTTTATATTATAGGTTATTCTTATGAAAAACTCATAAACACAATTTTAAATAAACCCTTTACCATTGCCCAAAATTCCTAAATTTAATATACAGTAACTATAACATTTTAGACATATTATAAAATTTTTATTTCATAAAAATATCTTTTTAATTTAGCCAAATAATTCCAGAAAAGCCGTAACTTGTAAAAATCATAACTTATGTTTAAAAACTCCAAATCCATAATAATTTACATCAAAATAAACTACATAAAATAAGGAATCTATGGTTAAAATTTCAAGTCAAAATACATTCGGGAAGGCACTTAAATTAATTAAACAAGTTAGGACTATTTACTGGAATTTACTAAAACCCTTTAATAACTTATTCTGGAACGTTTTAATCTCGGCCGTCCAATCTCTTAAACCGAGATCGAACGGCTCCTGTGCACCGAGTTCATCAGCGCCCCCTGTTACCAAACCGAGTACTAATTCGACAATTCCTCACAATCTACAGAACGAAATCACGTGATTCTTGTTTCTATGGATTCGTAATACAATTTCGGTTCCAATGATCCTAATTTCCCCAATTTTAACGCAGAGTTCATCAAGATTCGAGTTTGATTCGAGAGTTAGGGTTCTTTCTAGTTCTGAGTTCGATTCGAACACAAATCCGACCAATTCTCTTAATATAGTACGTAATTGATTCAATTAAAACACGGGTTAGGTCGAAAACAACACTACCAACACATTATCGGAGCAATTGATCGGAAACTCACCGGAATTGCCCGAATCGAAGCGATTCGAAATCGGTTTTCTGGAAAAATTCGAACTTCCGACCAGTTCGGGAAGCACACTTCGAGGATCTATAAGTATTGCACAGATCGAGTTAGGTTTTGTTTTTGGGCTCATTAGAAAGATGAAACTTAGATCTACACATGGATAACTAGAAATAATCCTAACTCGCATTATACAGAAAGAAAATCGACCCGAAAGTTACGAGTTTACCTCTCTGTTTCCGGTATGATTTTATGAGCTGAAAAATCCGGAACTTTGAGCGATTATAACTTCCAAACGGTTATGATTCAGGCTTGGGCACAAACATAAAAATTGTAGACGGATTAGAGATCTACACAACGAGCTAAAAAAACAAAATTTGGTTGAGAAACGAAGGATTTATGGCTAGACGAATTTACCTCAATTCGAAGGAAATTGTAAATCTGGGCTACGACTGTGAAAGGTGCCAACTTGAGAACGATTTTCCCGTTGATGTAGATGGAGTTAGGGCTTGTATGAGTTACGGTTGTAAAGAGGAATTAAGGAGAAGAGAATAAAGAAGACGGCTTGGGAAAATATTGAAAGATGAAGAAGATATAGCCGTCACAAGTTAGGTCTAAATCGGTTGTTTGCTGGAGAAAAACAAGGAGGTAAAAATCTGCTAAGTGTTGGACGCTCGAGAGGCTGACACGTGGCACTTTATGAAATTTTGGCTCTAAACTTCAAACTAGCATAACTTTGGCTAGGATGATCCGTTTTTGACGTTCTTTTTATCAATCTTCATGGTTTTTCATAACCTATTTTTTGGTATAGGTTTCATGGCCTGGTTTGACCATTCTCAAAAAGTCAACTCTAGCAAGGCTTAATAAGCTTTAAGGTTTCTAGAATTTTATATTGACTTTTATGTTTCAAAACAATGTTCCAACACTTCCTAAAATCTTTATAATATATTTGGAGTGTTTAGAAATTTCCCCAAGATTTATTGACTTATAAATCTTATTATTAAATTCATAATACTATACAATAATATATAATAATTAGGAGAAAACCCCTAAATAAATCTCACAACCCCATATAATAATTTAATATTCATAATTCCATATAATAATTTAATATTCCTCATTCCATATAATAATTTAATACTTAATAATTTATTAAAGGTTTAATAAAAGAAATCCCCTAAATTAATTTAAATTAATTTAGGGGTATTTCAGCATATCCCCCTTAAAAGAAACTTCGCCTCGAAGTTTAAAAATCAACTAATAAGCACTCACACCGCTTCGGGTGTGCTGACACAATAAAAGTTCCAATGAAGTTCCATACCAAACCAATCCTTTATTTCCATCCATTTCCATAACAACATTCCACTCAAGATTACTCAAAATCAAACTGAATCAGGATATACCAGGATATAGCATGATGATAATCAAAAGTCACATACTGAGTCATAATGCAAAAACCAAGCACATACAAACACCTCTCATTCTGCTAATACTGTTCTCCCTTTGCTAACAATGCAACGAGGCATAATCCGGATGAGATAACGAAGGAGGAGTATGCCAGCATATCCCCCTTAAAAGAGCTAAGGTACGCCCTCGTACCGCTACTAATGGCACATTCAAAGAATTCAACACCTTATTAACCAGCTTTGTTGAATTTTACTGCACCGTTGATTATATCTATGATCGTTATATTATCTGTATCTCTTGATTGTTATGTATTTGTATTTCCTTGGTGGTTATAAAATTTTATCTTATGATTATTATCCATTCATTTAATGACTGATACGAATTATATGTCCATATATCATTTATCATATCAATTATATTACTAAGCTATACCTCGGGTGTAACGTACTTGAGCAGTTTAACATAATATTCCCGATCATTTAATAATCCTCAATAATCTTCCAAAATTATCTTCAAAGGTTTATTGGCCAACCATATGTTAAAACTTTATAAGATAAATATTTTCTGTGACTTTTCAAGTTTCAATTGTTTCTATGTTTACTTTATAAAATTTACTTATTATATAACTTCACCCAAGGCAGAATTTTAGAAAGTTCGTCCAAAATCTGATTCCTTTATCTTAAAATTTATACATTATATATATTTTTAAGGTAGGGACCCTGTATAAAATTTTAGGTCAAATGCATTAGTCTAATGAAAACTCACTCACTCTTGATAATTATTTTCCTTAAGGTTTGTTCTATGTAAGTATTCTTCTGATTATTAAATCTTAGTACTCTCTTAGACAATGGTGGCTTTTGGTAAATATCACTCTTAGTGTGTCTTTTAAAATTTTATACCTGTATAATGTTAAACTTCCAAGTAAACATGAGGATTTTCAATCTTTAAGTAACATTCAATTTTTTTTATATCCAACCAGGGGTAGATGTTGTATCTTGGAGTACCCAAACTTAATCCCCTTCCTCCATATATAGGTTTTTCACCAAAGATTTAACTCAATAAACCCCTTTACAATTATGAGTTTTAATACCGGATCTTAAGATACAAATATTGATTTGTTCATTGTGGTTAGCAATGAAATATGCCTAGCTCAAGATTTCATGATGGTAACGTCTTACCACCACTTCCCCTCAAGTTCAACACAATCCATCACCTGCGTGGAAGATTATATACGGTTAGATGACAAGGCTTGTCTAGCCCCTAAACTTCTAGAAGTGGGTGTGCACCCCCACTACTTTCAGCCTAGGAGTTCGTCGCACCAGGCACTTCCCATAGGGTGTTAGGTTTATGTGTTTTCTTTCTAAAGTTAACATAGAGTTTTAATGTGTTTTACAAGTTCAAATGTTGATCTTTTCTAATACGCTACTAGTTCTTGTTAGCTTAATAATTTTCTAGACTTAAGATTTATCTCAAACATTATCTTTAGGTAATAAATTGATACCAAGTAATTCGTGAGATTTATTTTCAAACTTTAAAGGAGTTGAAGTACTTTCACATAATATCAATACTAATTTAGTTATGTAAAGTTATACTTGTATACTGTTTTCAACCACAAGTATTCTTTTAAAATTCTAGGAATTGGTGTACTAGCTTTTAAAGGATTGCATTTTTAGCAATGTATCCTCCATGAGTATGCTTTTGAAAAATAGCTTAATATTTGGTTTATCTCGACCAAAATCTTATCGTACTTAATATAGGATGTTCCAAACTTATATATATATATATTTCTGAAGTTTATTGTTGGAACGGTATAACAACACATCACACTCAACAGACATTCACAAAAGGAAAGTGTGTAAAGGAATCATTCATAATTCCAAAAAGGGTTAGGAGTCGTGCCTTACTGGAGTCCTCACTTCCCAATTCTACCCCAGTTCCCCAGTTTTAAGTGCACCTATAATCTAAGTATTTCACTCGGCTTATTTTCTCGGGTTCAGAGCGTAACTACGCTCTGATACCACTTTCTGTAACGCCCCTATTAACCATAAATACAGCGGAAATAAAACTCTAAGGCGATTACAGACCATCGGGTTCCAAACACCCGGCACCAAACCTCACCAATTACAACTTACAAACTACAAAAGCTACGGTCTGAACTCGAGAAAAGCTTAACACAAACATAGTAGAAATTAGACACATTAACTCTCCACGAAACCTAGTCCCATCCCAAACACTCATTCTCTTCGTGGCCACCTGTAAATCAATTCGTACCTGCAAGATGAAACCAAGCAGCCCACCCCGAAAGGGGCGGGTCAGTTCCCTGGAATGGAACTGGTACAATTCTCCAAAAACAAACTTATAAAACATAACTCTTCAAAATAAACAGTAACATGAAAACAAACTCTTAAAAGTAAAACAGAGATAAAGCACTTTAAAACAATCAAGTTTAAGAGAAAAGAAAACAAGATAAAGATAGAGATAGAGAACTTCCAAAACAAGTCATCCACTTAAGTAGTCACACCACATAGTTAGTAAGCATCCATTGTTGATGTTAGAACCAATTCCCAATAGGAGTAGAAAAACCCAGATAGCCACAAAGGACTAGGAATGAATGAGAGAAACCAAAACCACAACTCAAGAATGGAATGAAACCAACTGGGAGAGATGGCCCCCACCGCCAAGAACGTCCATTAAGGACAGGGGATATACAGCCCCTTACTGTTAACTACGTCCTCTCGGGACAAGGGATATACAGCCCTTTACTGTTTAATATCAATGCCCCTATGGGCGAGGGATATACAGCCCCCTACTGTTCACATTAAAGACGCGCGCACGTCGAAAGAAAGATTTCCAAGATTGACCTTTTCCAAAAATCCCGCTAAATCACCAACTACCCAGAGCAATACCAAAACACTCAGTCCTACAGAGTGCAGAAGCGTAAACCCTAAGCAGCCAATGTCTAACGGGCAACCAAGTAGAAGAAACCAATACCCAAGTGAGTTCCACATCCAAGGCTCAGTTAGTCACACAAGCTGAGTCAGTCACACAACCATTTCTTATTTTTAGAAGTTCCTCTTAAAGTCAGTTAGCGTTTCCAAAACATTCCACAAGTCAACCAGCAAAAATATCGTAGTACGAGAAATCGTACAAAACATTCCATAAAGTCCAAAACACGTCAAGCTGAGTACGAGAAATCGTACAAAACATTCCATAAAGGCCAAAACACAACAAGCTGAGTACGAGAAATCGTACCTGGATAACGCTGTAGCAGTTCTAATCAACTTGCGCAAACAATCAACAGTACTCTGAAGAATATTAAAGATAATCTACCATCAATCACTTGTAGCCTATGTTACGCTTAAATAAACTCCTTACTCTTATTTCAAAGTCTCAATTATCTTTTAAGCCCTCACTTAAATGTTTGTATAATCTTTGTGTTATCTAAGAACGTTGTATAGCCCAAGGTGGTAAGATCAAGGAATGTATTCGATCAACATTGGCTAATTGTCCACTCCTATCCACTTTACCCATACTTAACCTTAATTCCCACATTAAAGACCTTTATAACATAAGTGCATTATACGTTATTCAATCAATCTTAGAATTTCAATAACAATTCTTAAGCTCAATACTTTTATTCTTACTTTAGGACATACATCGTGTTATGACCAATGATGGGTTTATCTTAGAATACTATACTATTATTTCACAATTTATTGACTATGTATCTTTATCAATATCCTAGATAATCCATTATAACTAAGTCTTCCCCCTTAACTTAATTAAGATCTACATCCTGTATACTGAAATCGTAGTGTTGTAGATGCATTTTAGTATAACTTATTTGAGCTACTAAACTCAATTATCTTATCTTTAGTTCAGAATGGCCTTTTTTTACATCCAGCTAATAATCTTGACATAAGATGTTAAATTACTTTTCACCTTGAAACAACTATATTATAGTTGACTTAGACTTATCGAACCCTTACATTTAGTGTTCACAAGGTACATTATTTGCTTCATTATTACCTATATATAAGGTGTTTAGTATAACCCTTTTATGTATCCTTACTTACATTTAATTTCCTAAATGTTTTATTTTGTTTACAAAACCTAAAGTTTCAAAAGAATAACCTAATAAATTAATTTCCATTATTGTATTTAGGATGGACAATATATCTACATAAAGTAGAATTTATCCAGGAATTAAATTCTAGTTCGTAAGTGAAATTGTTAATTATTTAATAAGATAATCTATTATGAAAAATCCCCATACCTTATATTCAAATGACACATTAATATTTCCCGTGTCAAAAGGTAAATCCTTATAGCCTCTTATGTAACTTAGTTCCTCTAAATAAAGGTTCAAAGGTTTATGTATCTAATTTCTATTTATAAACCTTTTAGTAAATCTTTAACTATTATGTACAACACTTATTTATAAACTCACATCTTGAATATTAGTAATAAATGTATTTTATATGGCTAACTAATTCTAAGAAACTTAAGGATTATTATTTAGAGTAATTTCCTAATCATAGTTTAATATAGTCTTATACCATAATCCCTTTTAATGATTTTATCTCAAAATATTAAGTTATTACTTAATACTATAAATATTAAGAAATGATTAAATCTAGACTTATTTATCCTCTTCACATTTAGATGTAAAAGTAACTCATTTACTTTATTATTTTTTATATAATAAGAACATTTAAATGTAAAAGTATTCCATTCATTTTAGTATCAATTATATAATAAGATCTATTTGTGTAACACTTTATGTAAACTAGTTACAAATATTCCTAAATTTCAACTTATTAATTTCTTAACCCAATTATAGATTTACATTGTGGACATTGACTAAATATACATGTATTTTAATACTGTTTATAAAATCTTAGAAATTCAAGGGTAACTAAAAACTCAATTCATAACCATAAATTAATACCACCTCATAGTATTCTATTATTAGTATTATGTAGAGGTTTTATTTTAACTCGTTAATCCCTTCATATTATATTTTCTATAAGGTATTTTATTTTCTTTATTTATTTATTTATCGTATATATATATATATATATATATATATATATATATATATATATATATATATATATATATATATCCTTCCGATTATATTTCTCACAAGGAATGTTATTTCCTTTATCTATTTTTATTGTATTTATATATATATATACATATACCTAAATATATTAAGATTTATCCAGAACACTCCTTAAGAAATTCTATTGTATTTAATTATACCTAATATCTTGTAGACATACCCAAAACTGATTTATGGTTTATAAAATAAAGTATTTCCCTTAGTTTTAGTTAAATATATTAACTACCATATTATATAATTAATATAAATGTAGATTAATTTAGCTCCTTGATTTAACCTAAGTTACTATTTTATTTCTTTTACATATATGTGTAATATATATATATATATGTTCCTTAGTTTTAATTAAGAATATTAACTCCCATATAATATGGTAAATAAAATGTTGGATA
This sequence comes from Limonium bicolor, assembly GCA_023374045.1. Classification (NCBI taxonomy): domain Eukaryota; kingdom Viridiplantae; phylum Streptophyta; class Magnoliopsida; order Caryophyllales; family Plumbaginaceae; genus Limonium; species Limonium bicolor. Next base: position 329,382,060 of record CM041777.1, on the reverse strand, counting down.
ATTAAATTCCTTAATTTATATAAGTTCCTACTTAAGTAAGTATATACATAAGTGTAAATAATTTCACTTCTCTTAAAAGCTAATACAAAAACATCTATAAACTTACTGTTATAAAATGTTAATTTAGTTCCCCTTATTTTCCCCAGCTTAAAAGTAATTAACAAACCTTACTTTAATTTTTGATGCATTAAAAACTTTATATTATAGGTTATTCTTATGAAAAACTCATAAACACAATTTTTAAAACCCTTTACCATTGCCCAAAAATTCCTAAATTTAATATACAGTAACTATAACATTTTAGACATATTATAAAATTTTTATTTCATAAAAATATCTTTTTAATTTAGCCAAATAATTCCAGAAAAGCCGTAACTTGTAAAAATCATAACTTATGTTTACAAACTCCAAATCCATAATAATTTACATCAAAATAAACTACATAAAATAAGGAATCTATGGTTAAAATTTCAAGTCAAAATACATTCGGGAAGGCACTTAAATTAATTAAACAAGTTAGGACTATTTACTGGAATTTACTAAAACCCTTTAATAACTTATTCTGGAACGTTTTAATCTCGGCCGTCCAATCTCTTAAACCGAGATCGAACGGCTCCTGTGCACCGAGTTATCAGCGCCCCCTGTTACCAAACCGAGTACTAATTCGACAATTCCTCACAATCTACAGAACGAAATCACGTGATTCTTGTTTCTATGGATTCGTAATACAATTTCGGTTCCAATGATCCTAATTTCCCCAATTTTAACGCAGAGTTCATCAAGATTCGAGTTTGATTCGAGAGTTAGGGTTCTTTCTAGTTCTGAGTTCGATTCGAACACAAATCCGACCAATTCTCTTAATATAGTACGTAATTGATTCAATTAAAACACGGGTTAGGTCGAAAACAACACTACCAACAACATTATCGGAGCAATTGATCGGAAACTCACCGGAATTGCCCGAATCGAAGCGATTCGAAATCGGTTTTCTGGAAAAATTCGAACTTCCGACCAGTTCGGGAAGCACACTTCGAGGATCTATAAGTTATTGCACAGATCGAGTTAGGTTTTGTTTTTGGGCTCATTAGAAAGATGAAACTTAGATCTACACATGGATAACTAGAAATAATCCTAACTCGCATTATACAGAAAGAAAATCGACCCGAAAGTTACGAGTTTACCTCTCTGTTTCCGGTATGATTTTATGAGCTGAAAAATCCGGAACTTTGAGCGATTATAACTTCCAAACGGTTATGATTCAGGCTTGGGCACAAACATAAAAATTGTAGACGGATTAGAGATCTACACAACGAGCTAAAGAAAACAAAATTTGGTTGAGAAACGAAGGATTTATGGCTAGACGAATTTACCTCAATTCGAAGGAAATTGTAAATCTGGGTTACGACTGTGAAAGGTGCCAACTTGAGAACGATTTTCCCGTTGATGTAGATGGAGTTAGGGCTTGTATGAGTTACGGTTGTAAAGAGGGAATTAAGGAGAAGAGAATAAAGAAGACGGCTTGGAAAATATTGAAAGATGAAGAAGATATAGCCGTCACAAGTTAGGTCTAAATCGGTTGTTTGCTGGAGAAAAACAAGGAGGTAAAAATCTGCTAAGTGTTGGGACGCTCGAGAGGCTGACACGTGGCACTTTATGAAATTTTGGCTCTAAACTTCAAACTAGCATAACTTTGGCTAGGATGATCTGTTTTTGACGTTCTTTTTATCAATCTTCATGGTTTTTCATAACCTATTTTTGGTATAGGTTTCATGGCCTGGTTTGACCATTCTCAAAAAGTCAACTCTAGCAAGGCTTAATAAGCTTTAAGGTTTCTAGAATTTTATATTGACTTTTATGTTTCAAAACAATGTTCCAACACTTCCTAAAATCTTTATAATATTTTGGAGTGTTTAGAAATTTCCCCAAGATTTATTGACTTATAAATCTTATTATTAAATTCATAATACTATACAATAATATATAATAATTAGGAGAAAACCCCTAAATAAATCTCACAACCCCATATAATAATTTAATATTCATAATTCCATATAATAATTTAATATTCCTCATTCCATATAATAATTTAATACTTAATAATATTATTAAAGGTTTAATAAAAGAAATCCCCTAAATTAATTTAAATTAATTTAGGGGTATTTCAGTCAGGCCCATTCACAGTTACACATGTTCCATCCTATGGAGTTATAGATGTAATCAACAAGAAGGGAGAAACATTCAAGATTAATGGATCCTAGCTAAAGTTGTACCAAGTGAGTGATGTTGATATGGTTAAATTGACACTGGCTCCGGGATCCTGACTCTTCAAACTGATGAACCAAGGTCTAGCCAAAGACCGTAAAGAGGGCAGCTAACTGGGAGGCAACCCAGCTTTGTAAGTTTTTCAATTTCTATTTTTCATTTTCTCGTAAGTTTTATTATTTTTTGTTTTCATTATTTGTACTAGTGTGTTTGCTAGGTGTGGTTTCTTTAGTGTTTTACTATCTTGAAGGTGAATATTATGGTTTAGGTGGAAATCGGTGGAAAAGCTAAAGTTCTGGGCACTTTAAGGATGGTCCAGGTTTATGTACTTGTTTGCAAACCCGGACCAGCAGTCTCGTGCAGCTACTGCCTATTTTGAGAGGTGGTCCGGGTTGGTGTACTGGTTTACAAACCTGGACCAAATTGTGAAGACCCTACTGTCAACTTTTTGATGTGGTCCGGGTTTGTTTACTTATTTGTAAACCTGGACCAAAACCTTGAGTAACTTACTGCCCTATTTTTTGATGTGGTACGGGTTTGCACCCTGGTTTACAAATCCGGACCACGCCTTTTACAGAAAAAACAAACAGACACGCGACTTAATCCCTAATTCCTTATCTTCAACCTCAAGTCACGTTGTTCCCCATTCCTTCGCCTATTCTCCCCCGAAGTCCTCAAACATCACCGCCACCCCAGTCGCCCACCTCCACCCAGTCACCCTCTCGTTCACCACAAATTTCCCGCCACCCCAGTCGTGCTTCTCTGCTCCAAACCTCGCCGTCCAGTTTACACGCCCACACCACCACAGAACCATATACTGCAGCCCTCATCCTCGTTCGATGCCCCAACCACACCACCTCCACTCCCCGTCTGCTCACGGCCACAAACCCCAGCCACCTCCGACCAACACCAGCCACATCCACCCTCTGTCATCCCACCACCTTACACCTTACCGCCTCCTCACAACCACTACCCGCCCCAGCTACCTCCCCGTTTTTACCCACAGAAGCAACACCACAACCACTACCCTCCACAAGCTTCTCTGTTGGACCGCACCACCATCGACCACCACACAGCCCCTAAACCAGAGCACTAAATAGAGACTTGATTTCTCTAGTGTCTCTAAGTTGATCAACATTCATTTTGTGCGGTACAATGGCCCCAAAGAGAGCTCGAAAATCGACTACCGCGGCATCCTCATCTGCAGCGCCTGTAGCGGGTCAACCGGTCCAATACCGGGAGACACTGAGGTCGGATTTGACTAGTGAAGCTGCTTTCGATTGGTACAATGTCATGACAGGAAAATTATTCCGCAAAGGTCGGTATGTCCTTATTTAATCGCTGAGTTTGATTTGGATACAATTTTTGGATCAAAAGGATGGGGTAATCTGTTGAATCGTGGTGGGGGTTGTTATTATCCACGACTGGTTAAATTGTTTTATGTAAATGTTGTGAAGGATGATAACCTTGCGGTTATACGTTCTAAAGTAAAAGGGAAAAGTATCTTTTTAGAGCATACATAAATTGCTGAATATTTTGAAGTGCCTGATTTTGTGCCATGTGCTCTACAAGAGGTTTGAATAATAAGGAAAATGATATGAAGAAGCCAAAAGAGCACTACATGAACTTAGATGTTAATAATCCGGATGTGCAGAACCGACAAAGACGGTCTACTAGGGATAAGCAGGTAGTGACGGGGGACAAGCTACAGACCCTGATTGAGTGTCTAAATTTAGTTGATTTGATGCATAATGTCCGTCCTAGAGAGTGCGCTGATCTTAATATGATGGACTGTTTATTTTTGTGCACTCTCTTGGACGATAAGTTTTCTTGTTCTGCATGTCCTATATTTCTGCTTGGGTGGTCTTTGGGCATATTCTACTAGGATCATGGATGCCGATAGCACAACTTCTCTCGCCTATCCGAGTTTACTGTGGTCTCTTTTTGAGAAAGTGAGATTTTATTTTAGTGATGAGCAACCTCAGTATCCTCGCTCTCCCTTAGATATGTTAGTGATGCATCACTTCCTGTGGGAGAAGACCGGGGTCGATGGATCAAGCGTCATCATGCCCGACCTGGAGAGAGAGTTACCCAATCTTCTGGTGCCGACGGGGCCGGACCTTCTGAGGTTAGAGATGCTGCTATTGGTCTTGAGTTCACATGCCTATTGCGGGCCCAACTCCAGGATATGAGGAGATGATGGCTCAGTTCACACAATGGCAGAAGGTGTGCACGGCTCGATTTGCTGGGTGTGATCAGTTTATGATGAGGGTGGACTCGCTCTTGGACGAGCTGACTACATGTGTCGATGACTACAGGGCACACATTACGTCATTAGAGGAGCGCCAGTCTGGTTATGAGGCTCGTCAGGTGGCTCAGGATGCTAGGATTGCATGCATGGAGGCATGGCATGTTCCTCATGGGTCACAGCCACAGTTTCCACCATCTTAGGATGCATCACCTTTGAGTTTGTCTTTTATTTTGTTTTATGTCTTTTCTTTTATTTCGTTTTATGTCTTTTGTTTTATTTCATTTTTCTTTCTTAGTTATTTCTTTGTTTTATTTTCTGTTCTACCTTTTGTTTTTGTTTATTTTCTTTTCGACTCGGATTATGTATTCAGATTATGGATGTACCTCATACTTATTCTGGTTTATTTTTCTTGTATTTTTAATGCTTGCACAAGCCTTTCTTGGCTGTTAGTTTTACTGATTAAGGTACAGATTTGAATCTGATGTGTGTGAGGTTTTGAACGAAAAAAAGGACTCTGTTGAATTTCTTCATAATTCGCTACCATGATGTTCATGCATAAGTGTGGGGATGTTTTCCCCACCATACCACCGGGGCGTACTAGTCTGACTTCTGTTTTTCTTCGAACGTTGTTTTCAGTCGATTTTGTGTTTTTCTTCTTCCCTAAGTATTACCATGAAGCAATGAGGACATTGCTTAATTTTAAGTGTGGGGAAGGGAATTGCACATGCTCATATTCAATTACATTCGAATGTGTTAATAATTGAAAATTTTAATGTCAACACTAAATTTTCACTGGTTTTTGTTGGCCCCTCAATTTTTTTGTTTTATACATATTTTGGTCTTATTTAGTGGGTGAATACATCGGATTGGAACGTCGTACAAGTAGCACTAGTTTCTTTTTGGGATCGAAACCGTAATAGTTTGTGGAAATTCTGGTTGCATTGCTGTATTTACGGTTTGGTAAATACTTTTCTGTTTCTTCATAAAAAAAAAAGACTATTAGTGTGATTGTTTGTCTTTGATTTACTCGGGGACTTTGGAAATGATTCTGAATGAAAGATAGGAAGGACAAAGACATGGTACTCCACTAATCAAATTTTAGCCCAGAACAGGCCTCTTCCATTTGGTAATTAAGTCATTGCGGTGCTTCATCACCCATACCTAGGGTGAGCATTCGGTTATTCGGTTCAACCCGAAAACCGAATTAAGAAATAGTTTACTTTCACTTTCAGTTTTTTTCGGTTCTACCGGATAACCGAATTTTAATTTGAGAACCGAAATAACCGAGAACTGAATACCAAATAACCAAAAAAATTTAAGGTTGGAACCGACAACCGAACCAAAACCGAAATTTTAATTCGGTTTTCAGTTAGAACCGAATATAATGAAATAACTGAATTACAAAAAAGAACTGAATTATAAAAAAGAACCAAATTGTAAAAAAACCATATTTTTAAAAAGGAGCCTAATTATAAAAAGGAACCAAACTACAAAAAAGAACCGAATTAGCCAATATTTTCCATATATGTAATTCGGTTATTCGGGTAAACCGAATTACCCAACCCTGGGACCGAAAACCGAACCGAATGATATTCGGTTCTACTACCGAATAATCGAATAACCGAAATTTTTAAAACGGTTTAAAATTTTGGTTAAAAAACTGAAATAATTTTGGTTCTCGGTTATAACCAAATAACGGGAACCGAATGCTCACCCCTACATCTACCTAAGGTCTTCTGATCTAGGATAGAAGACCCAACACTGTTGCATAGATGGAGAGAAAAGTCTGAGGGATGTCCAAAAAAAAGAGAAAGTTATTCTGTTTAGAAAGGTAAAGAAATTTCTTAATTTCAAATTCAAAGTGCAAATTCTATCTTGATTATGAGTATGTGGTAATGAAAGGTAATATGGAATATGATATTACTTCTTACCCCTTGTCGTACATGGATTGTGGAAAGTTAATTGCAGAGTAGTCCCTGTGTGAAATCTCAGCCAAGTGGTTTTACTATTGGCTTAAGCTTTGAAGAGTATTTCTTGATTCCTGTTTATGAAAACCTGCAGTGTGGATCATTATTTTCTGTGACTATTTTCATTATTAGATCTCCTTGTGCACGGTTTGAAACTGATAACTCCCTGCTTTAAGATTTCAGTAGTTTGTGTTTGCTTGAGGGCAAGCAAAGATTTTGTGGGAAGTTGATAAGTCAGGAATTTTCCTAAGTTTACGAGGCTAATTCATGCTTAATTATTTATGTTTTGACTTTAAATTCCCTTCTTGTTGTCTTATTTGTGTTTTATTGTTATATTTGTCCCCTATGATTGGTGTGTTGATTTTTTAGGGTAAAAATCTCAAGAAAATGCTTGTCTTTAGAACTTGAATCAACCAAGGGAAGTCAGACCGGGAGTCAAATGATGATTTTTGAAGAAAAAATGCAAGTTTACAAGTGGTCCGGGTATGTGTCTGGTTATAAACCCGGACCAATCCTTGCATAACCTTTCCGCCTTATTTCAGACATGGTCTTGGTTTGGGCGCTGGTTTATAAACCCGGACCTGCCTCTCCGTGAACTCTTCCGCCATGTTTAAGACATGGTCCGGGTTTATATGCTGGTTTATAAACTCGGAACAACACCAGAAAAGGGCTGGAAGATCTCTTTTGATATAAAAAAAAAGAAAAAAAAAATAAGAAACGATATCGAAGGCAGGGGGCACCGGGGGATATAAAGAGGAGAATAGAGGGTTTTGACCTATTCATCATTAGTTTTGCTATTTTTAACTTTAGAGAGAGAGTTGACAGTTTTCCTGGAGATTGAACAGAGCAGATTGGAGATTCGAGATAGAGACTTTGCTACGGAGTTTTCAATCAGAGTTTCTTCTTGTTCTACCTTTTCAAGACTATTCTTTATAGATTTCTGCATTGTTATCATGTCTATGCATGGCTGAGTAGTACTTTGAAATTCTGGTTTGCTATGTAATCCGAATTCGAGGTTCCATTATCTTTGTGAATTTACCAATTTTATCAGATTAAAGTATTTGTTCTATGTTTATATTTATTCTTTGATGATCTGGCCAATTATTGAAGTTCATTAGTTTGTTTGCTTACAAGTGAGAACTGTGGAATTCAATAGACTACAGGAACAATACAGTTAATTTAAAGACGACAATTCCTCTAAAATTAACTGATTATCTAACTAGATCATTCTTAAAGCTGTTAGCAATTAGAAAATTTATAAACAAAAGTTAGGGTTTGGTAATTGTTAATTAGATTTCGCTGAGCGGGAGACCGAACGTGAAATAATCCGATCTAGGATTTTAATCTAGAATTCGGTAAACACATTGAGAAGGGAACTGAGGATTTAGGAGGAGTAGTAAACCGGATTTCTCTCCCATAATTATCAAGAAAACCAACACTTTCCTTTTTGCAGTCATTGTTGTTATTATTGTTATAAATTCAACAACTAAACCCCCCCCCCCAATTTCCTGTTTTTTGTTTTCATTATTTTAATAGTTAGTTAGATTGAGATTAAACTAGAAACAGCCTCCTTGGCTCAATAACCTTAGGGAATATCTTAGGAAAACTTGCTACAAAGACCGGTACACTTGTCGTATTATTTTTTAACCCCAACAACCAGCAAAGATTAATCACAGTGGAAGATCACACAGTGCATGTTCTCACTAGACAATTTGACTTAATTGGCTAATGGACGTTTCGGAGAAATGCTAGGGGCTTGGGCCTAGATCACCATAAAGGGATAAAGTTTTGCGCATATCCTCTTTGAGTTTCCTCACTTTTTTACATATCACCCTGAAGTGTGCGTCTACGGACGGGGCTTTGACCGACCAAACATTGGGCATAAGTAAGGATACTGTTAGAGAAATGCTAGGGGCTAAAGCCCAGGTATTAAGGGGATGTGGTTTACACGTTTTCCTCCTCTATTCCCCCACTTGTTCACATCACCGGAAGGTGTGAGTCTCAGACAGGGACCGCCAAAAGCGGGTATGGGTGAAATTGGTTTGCGTGGTCCCTTCACGCTCGCATATGATGAACAATAATTTAAAAGAAAATAATGCACATGAAAGTAATACAAACAACATAATAAAGTATTAAATGACATTTCGAGTTAAGCACTCTTATTTTAAAATTAAACTAGTTAAGGGTGACAATTAGATCCCCAGCAAAGTCGCTAGTCTAGGAGCTCGGGGTTTTTTAAGCGTTATTCTATATTGTTCTTTGATTAGGCTCTGGTCAGGTTCTAGGTCAACTTATAACCTGAATTTAACAACTATGTCTTAAACAATAATTATTGAAACTAAGGTTAGCCCACTAGAACCTACAGTTAAGTCGTCACCTAAACTTTATTCTAAATTACATGAGGAAAGGTAGAGTTCGGGTTTAGGGCTTGGCAATAAAGCTTTTCTTATGTTCAAATTACTTTCACTACCCTTCGAAACTATTTTTCTTTTACCACTGTCATGAAAGGGCTTATTATAAGGTTAATTTACCTAAGTATGCAAGCTTCTGTATTTTTGTGGTTTTTAACATTTTTTAACATAAATTAAAAGTGAAAATTAAATGAATCAAAATTAGGGTTTCGGGAGCCAAATTAGGTCAAAATTCGCTACCATTCATAACCACAGACCCTAATCTATCAAATTAAACATAAGTTTTGAAATAGCAAAAGATAAAAAAAATCCAGGCGTATGTGGCCACAAACAGGGTGTTTGTGAGCACGAACTAAACCTGATTTTTGAAAATTATGATTCCCGCTACCATCTGTTGGATGTCCGTGACTTCGAACATGGTGTTTGTGACCCCAGAAAGAACGTCCGTGGGTGCAGACAGTCATCGAGCGATAGTAGCATTGGTTCCAGTGGTTCTTTTGCTCAAATTCAATAGGTGTGTACCTTGAAAGATTCTAAACACATTAGTGATTAAAAGTTTTCAAATTGGAGTAAAATTTAACATGAAACCTAGCTAACAAGTTATCGCACAGAAAGTTAAGAAAACTCAAATAAACACACTTAAAAGTCGAAACTTTGCATGAGAGTTGTGAGATTAAAGGTTTGAGCTTACCAACCTGACTTGAATTATAAAAGAATTTGGATCACACCACGTCAAGATTCCTTGCTCGGTTTGTCCGTAGTTCTTCGATTGAGCTACGACCTCTAGCTTCCGGATGATCCTCCTCTTTGTTGTTCTTCACATTTTTGTGTGTGTTTGATGATGAATTGGCAATTGGAACTTTGAGGAGAAAACAAAAAATGAGTTTTTATGACTTATGTATGATTTGGCAAAGTTTCGTTGTGAATTTGGAATGAGAGTGTTGCAAAACGTGGGAGGCAGGTTTTGGGAGTCTCTTATGACTTATGAAAGAATTTCAATCTCTGTTTAGGTCAATGGGAAGACCTCATAGGAAAAGCTTAGACAAAGTAGATAAAAGAAAATCTAAATAAAGAATCTAACTTTATCTATTTTGTTAATTAGGTTATACGGTGCAATAGATTATGAAGTTTTTACCCATAATAAAAGAGGACTTTTAAGAATTTTGAGAGTTGGAATCATGTTATTTGGATATGTTGGAACATGGAGGTGTCGCTGAGATAGTCAATCGTCTTCACGGAGTCACTCGTCTACAACAAAACACAAAGAATGAGATCCGTGCCGAAAACACAACAGAGTCCATGCAACTAAAGAAGGACGAAGGACTCAATCATGTCGTTGCGATAATTAAGGAACGAAAGCGTCAACACGCTAACGCACCAACGGTCACAAGACTGCCTCACTCGACCCCGAAGATTGCGGCTTAAGACTGACGCGAGGTTACTCAGCACGCGTCCACTAAGTTGGTTGCGAAAAACTCGAAACAGACTCTTCTAGCCGTTGCATTTAGAGATAATATAAATAGGCTTGTAATAGTTCATTTCTCTACACGATTTCAAGAGAGATACAGTAAGAGTTTAGAGAGAGAACTACATTCCAACTTAGAGAGAGAATCAGTACTACATTCTGTTTGAGCTTCGATAGAGACTTTACCTAGGAAGATCCTAGTTTCACTACACTTGTCATCGAACTGATTAGATATTGTATAGGGTAAGTGAGTGAGAAACCACGAAGTAGATTTATCTACGGAGTGGGCATTGTAAGTTGTTTTATTTTGGCCCGAAAATAAAAGAACTTATTTTATGTATCTCGTTGAGTTTCCCGGAGTTTGTCAAGCCTATCAAGTTGTTTCAAAAGGTTCCACTAAGTCCGTGTTACCCCTTAACTTCGAAGAGAATCGTTTCCGCACATTAAAGTTCAACTAAGTGTCTTTACAATCCAAGTAGGTTTGTCTTCTTACTTCGATTGAGTCAAACCATCTCACAGACTCACACCTTGAGTTAGTTTGAGTCAGTCGTCCGATCCTACACGTGGTATCAGACCGATTTATTAAAATGTTGCAATCTTACACCTCTCATAATTCATTAATAATTATTGAAAATTTAAATTTTCAAAATTCCTACTGGATTATGCTTTAAATAACATCCTCTATCATTTTTTAAAATTCCATTACTTTTGACTTGATTTGGGTATTTTTTAAAGGACGGAAAATATTACAAGAATGTTTAAATTTCCCAGCTATGTTAACCATGTGAAAATTTGATTTTAATATTTGAAGTTCCTTCTTTATATTTTTGGCAATTCTATGTATGATTATTGAGAAAATTAGCTTATAATATGAATTAAAAGCTACATTTTCAGAATAAAAATGATCTAAAATTATAAGAATATATTTCATAATGAGAAACATGAAAATAGAAAATCCAGAGAATATACTCGACCCCGAAGATTGCGGCTTAAGACTGACGCGAGGTTACTCAGCACGCGTCCACTAAGTTGGTTGCGAAAAAATCGGAACGGACTCTTCTAGCCATTGCATTTAGAGATAATATAAATAGGCTTGTAATAGTTCATTTCTCTACACGCTTTCAAGAGAGATACAGTAAGAGTTTAGAGAGAGAACTACATTCCAACTTAGAGAGAGAATCAGTACTACATTCTGTTGGAGCTTCTAGAGAGACTCTACCTAGGAAGATCCTAGTTTCACTACACTTGTCATCGAGCTGATTAGATATTGTATAGGGTAAGTGAGTGAGAAACCACGAAGTAGATTTATCAACGGAGTGGGCATTGTAAGTTGTTTTATTTTGGCCAAAAAATAAAAGAACTTATTTTGTGTATCTCGATGAGTTTCCCGGAGTTTGTCAAGCCTATCAAGTTGTTTCAAAAGGTTCCACTAAGTCCGTGTTACCCCTTAACTTCAAAGAGAATCGCTTCCGCACATTAAAGTTCAACTAAGTGTCTTTACATTCCAAGTACGTTTGTCTTCTTACTTCGATTGAGTCAAACCATCTCACAGACTCACACCTTGAGTTGGTTTGAGTCAGTCGTCCGATCCTACACGTGGTATTAGAGCCTCGTTCAGCTGACAGTCAATCATGGCAGACCTCTTCGCCAACCAAAATAACAAGATGCAGTTCGAGCATCCCAGGCTCACATCTAGAAACTACGATCATTGAAAAAATGAGATTGAGCAACACATAGAGTCGGTCAACTCTGAATTGTGGGAGATAGTCATTGGAGGTGATCTCGCAGTCAATCCAGATAGATCTACATGGACTGCAGCAGATCGGAAAAGGTATGAGCTAAATCTTCAAGCTTCTCAAGCCATAATACACCTGCCTGCCGATTCCAGAACAAAGAAGAGTCAATCATTGCAAATCCGCAAATGAAATCTGGACTCTCCTCCAAGCCACTCACGAAGGAGTCACCGAACTCAAGAAATGCAAGGGTCAAGAGCTACGAATGGATTATGAGAACTTTCTACAAAAACCAGGTGAGTCTCTGGAAGACGTACTCGATCGTTTCTATCTACTAACAACTACTATGCAGGAAGTCAACATTCTACCATATAGAGAGAGTGTCTTGCACAAGTTGTTAAACACTCTCAGAGAAGAGTGGGCAGAGACCGTGATCTCTACCAAAGCATGCAAAGACCTATCTAAATGGAGATGTTAGGACTTGGGATCTTACCTGCAGTCTGTATACAAATACAAGAAGAACGTGAGAAAGAAGTGCGGTAATGTACTGCTACCAGAGATTTTAGTAGGTATTTATTGAACACTTATGTACAAGAGATTAAACAGAATCATAGGAAAAGAATCAAGAATGTGCCGGGAAACTCTTACCCGGCACCAAGCACGGCATAAATAAAAATAAAAGGAAACCTACTCAATCTATACGGGTAGCAAACAAAAACCCGGTCAAAAGTAGCAGGGAAGCAATTTAAGACCAAGTAAGTCGAACCCGAGGGACTTGTATAGAAAATTAGTCCTAGCCTTGGTAATTACTAAATAAGGAGGGAAAAAGATGTATAAGTGTAGATTAAGAAACTTCCTAAACCCTAATCAAAAATGATATTTACAATGATCCGCCCCATATTCGAATGGTCAACGTCATAAAAACACTAATGATCATTAAAGAAAAGAATAAATCAAGAATTTAGCCAACTCCTGAAACCGCCGGATATTATGCCGGACAAGATTCGCACGGCAAAGACAAGTACCTTGAATGTGCCAGACGCTTTGTACCCGGCATGCCATCCGGCATGTTCAAAATGTCAAATTACTCTTCCAGTTCGAAGCCGAACTAAGTACTCCCAAATCATTATCGAAAACTAACAATATCTAGGTAATCAACGAACCGAAAAGGGGAGAATAGCATGGTTAATTCTAAATCTTGAATTTCATCCTTTAAGTATAAAAGACAAATAAAAAGACCACTTGGAATTCCTCAACCTTTCTACCTTACAAAGGTCAAAATTGAAGTACTTGGAAGAAGGAGCAACTTCATTCCTGATTGCAATAACCACAAAATTCCAAGTTGACTTATATCTTTTATTGAATAAACATAGTGTGTTTACAAAGAGAACCACTTCAAATCAGTACCACTAAGGATTCTAATGCATCCTCTACTTCAAAAATAAAAGAAGAACAATCAAGGGGAAAAGGAAAATGGTCTTAGCCTTAACCCGATGACAATTTCTTCTTCTCTTGATAAATGATGCAAGATCTTCCTCCAGCAGCACTTCGGGACGTTTTGAGGATTTTCAGAGTGTATAAGTGTATATGAGATGATGTCCAGAAGTGCAACATTCGGCCTCCTTTTATAGGCACCAAAAAGACTTGTGCCGGATGTCTTGCTGGGTCTGTGTGATCCGGCATGTCTATTAAAAACGTGTGCGGGCTTGTAACGGTCGTAACCGCCAGGGCGCGAAAAGTCACTCATGCCGGACAGATTATATCTGGTACCGTACCCGGCATCGAGTATTTAGATAACGGTAAATAACCGATATCTTTTGGTGAACAGGCGTAACTCTTGATTACGCCGGATACAAACTACCCGGCACCATGCCCGGCCTTACTCCTTTAACTTTGCTTCTGTGCCGTGCATGAGGGATCCGGCATCACATCCGGCAATACTTAGTTCCTGATGTAGAATCTCTCTCCTTGCACAGAAAACACACAAAACATAAGACTGAACATATAAAATCATTTTACATACAAAATAATGTAAATACTACTTAATCTAACCTTATTTTAACTAATAACTTTACAGATCTAGCTTATAAAATATGATAAGTCTACGGCTTATCAAAGCCCTACACTTACCTTTTGCTAGTCCTCGAGCAAAATTAAATCAGGAAAGAATAGCTACTTGAGAGCAAAACAGGTACTCATAATAATGACAATTAGAGTTCCTTTTCAACTACTTGACTCTGATTCATAAGCATCACTTACTTTTTCTTATTCCATCAAAAATATACTAGTGGGTATAAGACAAAAAACAATCAATCTCAAAACGGATCAAGGACCCATGGGTTATTTTGCATAAGGGTATTGCATCTCTCCTTTTTCCGGTTTCCAACATTCAGCTCTATTTTTCAAGAGTTTCTGAATGTGGCCAAGACTCTAATCAATGGTTTCTTTTTGGTTCAGCCCTATTTTTCAAGGGTTTCTGAATCTAACCATGATTTTTCTTTGAAGAACGGGGAATTTAGGAGAAAAATAAAAGGAAAAACCCTCGGTTATTACTTTTATTTTGAGTATTCTTACAACCTCATAATGCTTCGTGTTTTTTTAAGAAGCTTCTTTTTTTCCTTTTTTTTCATACATCACCCTGATCTAAATATTCACCCATAAGAGTTGAACAATTTTGAAAAGAAAGAAAATCTATTACCCAAAAGTATATCAAGGACAAAATTAGAAGTAAGGTCATATACTCATGTTAAAAAAGAATCATGAAGTAAAAATCGACATCTTGAAGTCATCAGAAAGCATACCTCTTGAAGGAACAAATATTATCCTTTCCTAAAGTCATCTCAACCAAAAACATGCAAAAAGCTGAGTAGGAGGTTAATAAACGTAAAAACTTATTGTATTGGATAAACTAGACATTTTTTTTTTAATATAAATATATAAAATAAAGTTTTTAAGGGGGGTCCCCCTGCCCTACACTAGGCAGGAACACTGTCCCCAATGTTCAATAGAGAAGAAAATAAATAAAGAATGAAGTAAAGATAAAAATTAACAATAAAGAAAGAAAACATCTCCCCTTGAAGGTAGATGTGGAAGTTGGAACGGCCCAACACCAGGTAAGTTTCTCTTTCACCTTTGTGGGAGGAGGTAAAGCTTGGATATTATCTTAGAAACACATGAAGATGGAAACGGCTTCACGAGGATTACTACTAAGATATTTCTTTAACCTTGATCCTTTGACTTTACAGCGGGTGCCGCTTGCGTTCTCAAGTTCAAAAGAACCATAGCCATTTGCAGAAGTGATGATGAAAGGACCAGTCCAATGAGATCCAATTTCCCAGGGAAAAGTCTGAGCCTGGAATTATAGAGGAGGACTTGATCGCCCACTTGGAAGGTGCGCGGCAGGATAGCTTGATCATGGATCTTCTTGGTACGCTTTTTATAAAGTTGAGCGTTCTCATAAGCGTTGTGGCGCAACTCTTCAAGTTCGGAAAGCTGGAAGTTCTTTTTATGCCAGCGGCTGTCATATCAAAATTCAAAGCTTTAAGAGACCAGTAGGCCTTGTGCTCAAGCTCTACAGGTAGATGACAGGCCTTACCAAACACCAGGCGGAAGGGAGTGGTCCCTATAGGCGTCTTGAAAGCCGTTCGATAGGCCCACAAGGCATCATCAAGCTTCATAGACCAATCTCGCCGGGAGGAGCTGACTGTTTTCTGAAGGATCCACTTAAGCTCACGGTTGGAGACTTTAGCCTGTCCATTACATTATGGATGATAAGGGAGCACGACCTTGTGATGTACTCCATATTTATGCAAAAGGGCTTCAAACGGACGGTTACAGAAGTGGGAACCGCCATCCGATATGATTGCCCTAGGCACGCAAATCTTGTGAAAATGTTTTTCTTAAGGAATTTAAGAACTGTCTTGGCGTCTGCAGAGGGGCATGAAATTGCTTCAACCCATTTGGATACATAGTCCACAACGACTAAGATGTATTGATGTCCTTGAGATGGGAGAAAGGGACCCATAAAGTCAATTCCCCAGACATCAAATAGCTCGACTTCCAAAATGTTGTTCAAAGGCATCTCATGACGTCGAGAGATATTGCCCATCCTTTGACAACTATCACACCGTGAAACAAACTGATATGCATCCTTATGCAGTGTGGGCCAGAATAAACCTGATTCGAGAACTTTTGCTGCAGTCCGAGTAGAACCATGATGTCCTCCTGCCTCCCTTGTGTGACAAAAACGTAGAACTGGGGTGACCTCACTCTCAGGAATACACCTATGGATGACCCCATCAGCACATACCTTATAAAGTAAGGGTCATCCCAGAAGAAGTGCTTGATCTGAGAGAGAAATCTCTTCTTTTGTTGGGAGGAGAGATCATGAGGCATTATCCCGGAGGCTAAGTAATTGGCAATGTTGGCATACCATGGTTCGTCAGCGCTGGCACTCAATGCATCGAACAATTCAACCCAGTTGGCGGATACATTCTTCTCTGATAAGTCCTCGATCTGCCTAATACTGAGCATTGTCTCGTCTGGAAAATATTCCCGAATGGGAACTCCATCATATGGCTTGTCAATGTGAGAAAGATGATCGGCTTCCCCGTTGTGGCTTCCCTTCTTGTCCACGACTAACACATCAAATTCTTGTAATAGTAAGATCCAACACAGCAGCCTTGGCTTGGTCTCTGCTTTAGTGAATAGGTACTTTAGGGCAGAATGATCAGTGTGTACTATAACTTCACTTCCCCATAGATAAGAACGGAACTTATCGAGGGCGAAGACAACAGCAAGAAGATCTTTCTCTGTAGTTGTGTAATTTTTTTGGGCATCCACCAGAGTCTTACTTGCGTAAGGTATAATACGTAATACCTTATCCTTCTTTTGGCACAGCGCGGCCCCTACAGCGTAGTCACTTGCATCACACATGATCTCAAAGGGGAGAGACCAATCAGGTGCAATGACCACAGGGGCTAAGACAAGCTTCTCTTTTATGATCTCAAAAGCCTCAAGACATTCCTCTGTAAAGTTGAATCTTGTATCCTTGGCCAACAGATCACTTAACGGTTTCGCAATCTTCGAGAAATCAGCAATAAACCTTCGATAGAAACCAGCATGACCCAGGAATGCTCTTACTTCTTTAATTGTGGTAGGAGGAGTGAGCTTTTTTATGACCTCGACCTTGGCCTGGTCCACTTCAATACCTGCTTTGGAAACTCGATGGCCCAAAACAATGCCCTCCCGTACCATAAAGTGGCATTTTTCCCAACTCAGCACCAGGTTGGTTTCTTCACACATGGCTAAGATTAGATCTAGTTGCTGCAAACATTCATCAAAGTTAGGGCCATACACTGAAATCATCCATGAAGACTTTGATACTTTTCTCGATAAAATCAGTGAAAATTGCCTGCATGCAACGTTGGAAAGTAGAAGGTGCATTGCAAAGTCCAAAAGGCATTCGAGTATATGCAAAGGTACCGTAAGGACAAGTGAAGGTGGTCTTCTCCTGGTCCTCAGGTGCAATCGGGATTTGAAAATAACCCGAATTCCCGTCTAGAAAACAATAAAATTCTTGACCTGCAAGCCTTTCCAACATTTGATCTATAAAGGGCAAAGGGAAGTGATCCTTTCGGGTGGCGGAATTTAATTTCCTATAATCAATGCACATGTGCCATCCCATAGTTTTTCTTTGGGGGGTCAACTCCCCTTTTTCATTAGGGACTGCCTCTATCCCACCCTTCTTAGGTACCACCTGCACTGGGCTAACCCAAGGGCTGTCAGAAATGGGGTATATGATACCAGCGTCCAATAATTTTAGGACCTCATTTTTTACAACTTCTTTTAGGTTGGGATTCAATCTCCTTTGAGCTTGCCTCAATGGTTTATGATTATCCTCCATACATATACGGTGGGTGCAAAAACTAGGATCAATACCCTTTAAATCTGCCAGACACCACCCTATCGCTCTCTTATGCTTTCCTAGGACTTCTAACAGTTTGACTTCTTGCTCAGAAGAAAGAAGCAAGGAAATAATTACAGGAAGAGAGTTTGAACCTGAAAGGAAGGCGTACTTTAGATTAGAAGGGCGTTCCTTCAATTTTACCTCTGGTAGCTGCTCGATGGAGGGTACAGCTTTTTTAGGCGAGCGGTCTAGACTGATTAGTGATGGTCTGTGGTTAGGATCCAGCTTGATGCCTTTGTCCAGTTGAACGATGGCATTATTGATCTCCTTGATTGGGGACTCTTCAATAGATGAAATCAAGACTTGGTCAAGAGCCTCCAACTCATGCGGTTCAATGGAAGGTAAAGAGAAATATTCTTCATCGACTGTGCAATCGTCCTCTCCACCATCTGCTGAAAGTCCCACACAACAGATAGTATGGGCAGAGACACTCTTCCTTACCATTCGAGCCATATTGAACTCAATCTTTTCATCTTTGAATCGGAAGGTGACCTTGCCATCATATACATCGATGACCGCTCTTGTAGTGCTCAAAAATGGTCTCCCCGGGATCAATGGGACTTCAGTATCCTCATTGATATCTAGGACGTCGAAATCAGCAGGGAAGATGAATTTGTCAACTCCCACCACCAGGTTTTCTACCATACCCATGGGTTTGATGGAGGATCTGTCTGCTAATTGGAGACAGAAAGAGACTGGCTTCAGTTGGCTACCACGAATCCTGGTGAATATGGAGTACGGCATTATATTGATGCTTGCTCCGAGGTCACATAGACCATGTCCGCAATCCACATCACCTATGCAACAAGATACTATTGGTAGTCCAGGATCCTTCTGTTTGGGTGGCATGGTGCGTACCAGGGCCGCTGAACATTCCTCTGTCAGGGTGATTGTCTCCAGGTCTTCCATTTGGCGCTTGTTACTCATTAACTCTTTAAGGAATTTAGCATATGTAGGCATCTGCTGTAGAGCATCAATCAAGGGAATATCAATAGTCAAACGTTTAAACATTCCCAAAAATTTCTTAAACTGCTCATCCATGTGCTTTTTCTTGAGCCTAGTAGGGAATGGCAGTTTTCTGTGGAAGACTGATTATTAGGAGGAGAAATGTCCTTAGAGATATTAGTAGAAGTAGAGGGAGAAGAAGTAGGGGCCTGTGTCCCCTGAGATGGTAGGAATGGTAGTACTTCCTCTTCATTACACGGAATCACTTGTTTTTCTTTTTCTTTTTCTTTGCCTTTACTTACTTCCCTTCCACTTCGGAGAGTGAGAGCGTCTGTACCTTGACTCTCCATGAGTACTGACTTAGCATGCTCCCTGGGATTCAGTTGAGTTTGAGAGGGTAGATAGCCAGAAAGCCTGGGTTGGGTCATGATCTGCTGAAGATGAGAATGCAGGGATTTTTGGTCCTTGTGTAGGGCAGAGATCTCTTCCTGAGTATCTCTGGATTTGTTCATTATGGCCTTCATCATATCCCTCATTTCTGCCATCTCTGCTTCCGAGTTAGATGGAGGTTGAGGTGATTGGAGAGAAGGCCTTCTGTTATAAGGAGGTTGGGCAAACTTCCTCTGCCCTCCTTGATAGCCGGGATTATTTTGGAAATTTTGGGGTGGTTGGGCGCCTCTATGCCAGGGTTGCCGGAACCCTTGATTGTTGGCGACGAAGTTTACTTCCTCAGATGCTTTGAGTTTTTGTAACTCAGGACACTGCTCAAAGTCATGTGGTCTGCCACACTGTGTACATGACACGTCAGAAGGTGGTACAGAAAACATGGGAGAGTGGGTTACCTGAGTGGTTGGTCTTGCATTAACCATATTAGCCTGTTGAGGGAGGGAACTCATAGCCAGTTGCTCCACAACCTTTTGTAGCGCACTTACCTTTGTTGATTGCTGGGCATTACTCTCTAGTAATTGCTCGAGCCTCTTCATCAACTTTTCAAACTTGTTGTCACTTTCTCCAATGTGGTACAATCCTGGAGTATTACCTCTTGTTCCTCCCGTAGCCCAATCACGGATTTCCTCACATAAGGATTCTATCCCGTCCAGAAATTGTTCTCCTGGTTTCTTTAGGATGTCGGCGCCAAGGGAGGATAGCACCATCGTTTTGTATTGGTTCACGAGCCCTTTGTAGAACAACTGTGAGAGTTGCTCCTTCGTGAGACCATGGTGGGGACACTTAAGGAGTAATCCTTTAAATCTATCCCAAGCTTCACAAATATTCTCTGATCCAGGTTGCTTGAAATTGTAGATTTCAGTGATCATTTCTAAAGTGCGACTTGGCGGTAGAAATTTGTCGTAGAACTTCGTTGCCATGTCGTCCCACGTGGAGATAGTGTTTGGCGCCAGGCTGTGGTACCACTTGCTTGCAATTCCACTGAGACTGTGAGGGAAAAGCGAGAGACAAGCAAATTGCAAGACCACGTCGGTAGCGGTGAGGCTATTGACATGTTGCAGGAACTTTGTTACGTGGAGCAATGCCTCATCTAGGTTAGAACCATCAAACATTCCTAACTCCTTGATGCAGCGGATTTGATGATACGGCTTCTATTTCTGCCATTCGTCATAATCGGCTTGGGGAAGAGTAGGGAGATTGATGGCCGGCTTTTGGCCTTGGTTAGAGGGTCTGTTGATGTTGCGTACTGTTGCCATCCTTCTTGAAGAACTTGGTTCCTCCTGTGGGCACGATTGATTCTTTCTTTGTCTTGAGGAGCGCAGGAATGTTCTCTCGATCTCAAGATCGTAATCTACTATTTTGTCGGAGAGACCTTGTGATCTAAGAAGCATTCACCTAACGACAAACAAGTACCTAAGAGATGACAAAAGAAATATTTTTAAGTGATTGAAAAGAACATATAATTAATAATATATGCTTTTATTAAATAGGACATACCATCGTCATTACATAATATAAAAAGAGAAAAAAACAAACTAGAAATAAAACATATAAAAGATACTAAATTATACTAATAGATAACCCTAAACCTAGCCCGCCTAACTCTACTAGTGAAAATCGCATAAGAGGGGGGCCTTTGGTGAATTTTATTAGTGAAGATCGCCCAATGCGGGAATCTTCGCCTAAGTTCATCCACGGGCATGACTCTCATGCGTGCGGTGGTAACAAAGGGAAGGTCTCATCTTCTTCCTCTTAATAAATATCTCTACCCCTGTACGAGGGTGGAGTTCATTTACTACATAGATATGCAGAAAATGAAAAAGGTCGGTCTCTTCACTCTGTAACTTTGCCATCCAAACGCTACTAGACATCCTGGATACAAAGTTGGGCAAAGGGTGAGACATCTGTAAAAGGAAGGAATATATAAATAACAAAGAGAAAGAGAAAAATAAATTCTAAAATTAAGGCCAGGTGAGTGCGGATAGGATGTCCGGTATCGGACTTCCTCCGAATTTGCCAGATCATAAACACCGGCATCCTACACGGCAGGTAAAAAAAAATAACGCAAACAAAAATAAAATTTATATAACATTCGTCTGGAGAAAAACTTTCAAAATTGTAAAACATGTCAGGCTTATGCCGGGAGTTTATATCCGGCACAGACTTCTTCTCTCTGATGAAGCCGGGTATAAGACGTCCGGCACTAAGTCTGGCATATTCATTTGGAAAACAAAAACCAACGAAGAAAAACAAAAAGGCTATTACCAATTTTAGGACTTGGACTAATTCTAAGTCCCCGGCAACGGCATCCATTTTGCAAACAGAGATTTTGTAGGTATTTATTGAACACTTATTACAAGAGATTAAACAGAATCATAGGAAAAGAATCAAGAATGTGTCGGGTAAACTCTTACCCGGCACCAAGCACGGCATAAATAAAATAAAGGAAACCTACTCAATCTATACGAGTAGCAAACAAAACCCGGTCAAAGTAGCAGGGAAATCAATTTAAGACCAAGTAAGTCGAACCCTAGGGACTTGTATAGAAAATTAGTCCTAGCCTTGGTAATTACTAAATAGGAGGAAAAAGATGTATAGTTTATATTAGAAACTTCCTAAACCTAATCTAAAATGATATTTACAATGATCCGCCCCATATTCAAATGGTCAACGTCATAAAAACACTAATGATCATCAAAGAA
Source organism: Limonium bicolor (assembly GCA_023374045.1). Taxonomy (NCBI): domain Eukaryota; kingdom Viridiplantae; phylum Streptophyta; class Magnoliopsida; order Caryophyllales; family Plumbaginaceae; genus Limonium; species Limonium bicolor. The sequence continues at coordinate 329,359,909 of CM041777.1, read as the reverse complement.
AAGAATAAATCAAGAATTTAGCCAACTCCTAAACCGCCGGATATTATGTCGGACAAGATTTGCACGGTAAACAAGTACCTTGAATGTGCCGGACCTTTGTACCCGGCATGCCATCCGGCATGTTCAAAATGTCAAATTACTCTTCCAGTTTGAAGCTGACTAAGTACCTCTCAAATCATTATCAAAACTAACAATATCTAGGTAATCAACGAACCGAAAAGGGGAATAGCATGGTTAATTCTAAATCTTGAATTTCATCCTTTAAGTATAAAAGACAAATAAAAACCACTTGGAATTCCTCAACCTTTCTGCCTTACAAAGGTCAAAATTGAAGTACTTGGAAGAAGGAGCAACTTCATTCCTAATTGCAATAACCAAAATTCCAAGTTGACTTATATCTTTTATTGAATAAACATTGTGTGTTTACAAAGAGAACCGCTTCAAAATCAGTACCACTAAGGATTCTAATGCATCCTCTACTTCAAAAATAAAAGAAGAACAATCAAGGGGAAGAAAATGGTCTTAGCCTTAACCCGATGACAATTTCTTCTTCTCTTGATAATGATGCAAGATCTTCCTCTAGCACTTCGGGATGTTTTTGAGGATTTTCAAAGTGTAGAAGTGTATATGAGATGATGTCCAGAAGTGCAACATTCGGCCTCCTTTTATAGCACCAAAAAGACTTGTGCCGGATGTCTTGTCGGGCCTGTGTGATCCGGCATGTTATTAAAAACGTGTGCGGCTTGTAACGGTCGTAACCGGCAGGGCGCGAAAAGTCACTCATGCCGGACAGATTATATCCGGTACCGTACCCGGCATCGAGTATTTAGATAACGGTAAATAACCGATATCTTTTGGTGAATAGGCGTAACTCTTGATTATGCCGGATACAAACTACCCGGCACCATGCCCGGCCTTACTACTTTAACTTTGTTTTTGTGCCGTGCATGAGGGATCCGGCATCACATCCGGCAATACTTAGTTCCTGATGTAGAATCTCTCTCCTTGCACAGAAAACACACAAAACATAAGATGAACATATAAAATCATTTTACATACAAAATAATGTAAATACTACTTAATCTAACCTTATTTTAACAAGTAACTTTACAGATCTAGCTTATAAAATATGATAAGTCTACGGCTTATCATGTACCTTCTTCCTCTTCTAGTAAAATTATTACATTAAATGACCAAGCCTTGCAGGTTAACTCAATCCAGCACAGTCAAGAAGGTGCCTATATCGCCGACAATCAAATTAGACAGGCTAAGGCTGAATTGGTGGACATCATAGTCGAAGAACGTGAGGCTGAGACTATGGAAGACATTGTTTTCATAGTAATAATTTTTAGAAATTTATGCGTAATCAGCCAAATCGACAGAGTCGGTCGTTCTCGAATACCTTCAAACAGGTCTTAAACTAACTCTGTCATCACCTCTTCAACTGCAATAACCCGGTCATTTCAAGAAAGATTGTCCCCCCTCCCTCAAGAATCAGTTTGGAAAACCTCAAGGGAGATCACTGATGGCATCCGTTGGCTGGGGAGACTCAGACTCTAACGACCAAGATGCGGAATCAAGCGGTCTAATTTTCTCATGGCACATGATACACTGAGTCCATGATCCCAGACAACGAGGTAACACATCTCATCTTGAAACAGATCTTTACCGTATATCTCCTATGGGTTTTATGACTTTGATTGCTAAAATGCTCTCTGAGACTAACTCTCTTAAGGCTGATCTCAACAGAAAAATCTCTTATTTAACTGAGGAACTCGAGATTTCAAAAGGGCTTATATATGCTTTGAGAGATGAAGCTGAGGAACACAAGACTATTTCCTGCTCACTTAGGCTAGATCTGCAAGACTCTAGGCGACATAGGAGCTCGACAAAGTCAAGAGTCTTACAGAATCTAATCAAAGGGAACGGGAAGAGTCACTCACTCAGATTGACTCTCTCAAACATGATCTCACTATTTTTTCTGATAAATGTTGCGCCCTTCAAAACGAGATGAATAGTTTTGAGTCCAAAGTCATTTCCCTAAACTCCTCTATTAAACAACTCACTCAAAAGCTGAAACAAAAGGAGCACGCCCTCTCTCTCAAACCAGTCAATTTCATCAAACAAGTCACTCCCTCCGAATTACCTGAGTGGGCTAACTCCAAAATCAAGGAAGTTAGTCGAGATCATGATGATCTTCGAAAGAAAGTAGAACAACTCTCTGAAGAGATTGTCAATCTACGGTCTGGAGTTGGATCCACTCAATCCAAGCCCAAGTTGCATAAGGTAATTCGACATTCCAAAAAATATGTCCAAATCCAACAACAAACCTAAACGCCAACAACAAAAAAAAAAATTTGATTCTTGGTGGAAAGGACAGCAAAAATACGTTAACCTTCCTCCCACTAAGATTTGCGGTTAATGCGGGAGTCTTGAACATAGGGACAGTGCTTGCGATAAATTGAATAAAGATCTTTCGTTTAATCTCAAACGAGTCAGACTAATTCTTGAAGCTATAGAAGAGTTGAAAAAATCCGGTTCGAAAAGGGAACCCAAGTACATCTGGGTTCCAAAACTAACAAATGATCTCTTGTCTTGTAGGTGAAGGCGAATGAAGACTGCTGGTACTTAGATAGTGGGTGTTCCCGTCACATGACAAGAGATCCCAATCAATTCAATTCACTTTCATCCTACAAAGGAGGGAAGGTAACTTTTGGAAACAACAACCAAGGTGAAATCGTGGGAGTTGGATCCGTAGGTCACCCCTCCAAGTTTAAAATAGATGGAGTCCATCTGGTCACTAGACTTCAACATAGTTTGTTGAGTATTTCTCAAATCTGTGATAGATTTAATTTGTTACTATTCTCATCTTCGGATTGTAAAGTTTTTGATGAGCGTACAGGGTCATTGAAAGCTATTGGACGTAGAAAAGGAAACCTTTACAAAATGTGCTTGAACTCAATCAACTCGGATGACCAAGTCTGTCTGAATGCTCACTCCAACAACATAAATGCTTTGGAACACTAGACTCGGTCATGCAAATCACCGGTTATTGAATAAACTAAGGAGTAAGGACCTAGGGGTTGGTTTACCCGACACAAACTTTGACACAGACACGGTCTGTGAAGCTTGTATAAAAGGTAAACACACTCGATCGTCATTCAAGAGTAAGTCCACTCTCTCTACTAACTCTCCATTGGAATTACTTCACATGGACCTTGTTGGTCCCATGCGTACTCAGAGTCGAAGTGGTAAGAGGTATATTTTGGTCATAGTCGATGACTATTCTAGATGGACCTGGGTCATTTTTTTATCTACCAAAGATGAAACCTTCATTGAGTTTGCGAAACTTCATACAGTTCTGGTCAACAATTTTCGTTTACATTGAAAACACTGAGAACTGACCAGGGAACTGAGTTTTGCAACAAGTTGTTTGATGAGTTTTGCAAGGAAAACGGAGTCCATCATCAAGTGTCATCCGCAAGAACTCCATAGCAGAACGGAGACGTTGAACGCAAAAATAGGACCTTGGTCGAGATGTCACATACCATGCTTATTGACAGTCAACTGGCTCCGTCCTACTGGGCAGAGGCAGTCAATACAGCTTGTTATGTATTGAATCGTGCCTTGATCCACCCTTTCTTGCACAAAACACCATATGAGCTACTACGACAACGTAAACCTAATCTTCTTCATCTCAGACGTTTTGGATGTCGGTGCTATATACACAACAATGGTAAGGACAACTTGGGTAAGTTCTCACCCAAGAGTGATGAAGGTATATTTCTCGGGTACTCTCCTAAAAGCAAAGCTTATCGTGTCATTAATTTAAGAACTCAATGCTTAGAGGAAAGTCCCCATGTTAAGTTCGATGAGCTCAAACGTTGGCTCATCTTCTGATCAACTTAACTTTGCTCCTGATGACTTTCTCACTGACCCACACTTCATCACTGTTCCAATTAGTAGACTTCAAGACACCCCATCTCCTAACAATGAAAATACCCCAGAAAAGAAAGTCAAACCTTAAATGACTCTGACCAATCCTCTTACCCACTCAACTCTTGTGAATTGAACTTCGATTCCATAGAAATCAAGACACCCTCTCCTCCTCGTCGACAATTTCAACAGAAATCAGCACACCCTCCTGAAAACATTCTAACATATCCTAACTCAGGCGTCCAAACCCGTCATCAAGCCATGCAAAATTTGTGTGCCTTTGGTGCCTTCCTCTCTAGTACTGAACCTAAAAATGTCAAAGAAGCGCTACTCGATAGCGACTGGGTCACTGTTATGCAGGAGGAACTTAACTCCCTTCAAAGACATGAGGTCTGGCAGTTAGTCCCTAGACCCACGCACCAACAAACTATTGGCACTAGATGGCTCTTTCGTAATAAGCTTGATGATGCAGGACAAGTTTACAGGAATAAAGCTCGTTTGGTAGTACAGGGGTATAATCAAGAAGAAGGGATTGACTATGACAAAACCTTTGCACCAGTAGCCCGCCTTGAAGCAATTCGAATGCTCATTGTGTTTGCTGCATTTAAAGGTTTTACTCTACATCAAATGGACGTCAAGACAGCCTTTCTTCACGGTTACATCGATAGGGAAGTCTATGTAGAGCAACCCCCAAGGTTCACAGACTCTGTCCATCTCGACTACGTTGATAAACTGTGTAAAGCCCTGTATGGACTCAAACAAGCACCGCGTGCCTGGTATGAGAGACTCTCTTCATATCTCTTGCAAAATGGTTTCTCTAGAGGTAGCGTAGACAAAACTCTATTCATTCTTCATTCATCACATGATTTACTGCTAGTACAAGTTTATGTTGATGATATTATCTATGGATCTACAAGTAACACCCTTTGTGAATATTTTGCTATCCTTATGAAAAAAGAGTTTTCCATGAATGAGTTAGGCGAACTTCGGTTCTTCCTAGGACTTCAAATTCAACCGGAGAAGGACGGGATCAAGATCCACCAACAAAAGTACATCAAGGAACTCCTTGGCAAGTACAACCTTACACACATGAAAAGTATGTCTACTTCTAGTTGTACAACTGCCAAACTTGACCTTGATGATGACGGAGTCGATGTCAATGCCACAGAGTACAGAGGAATGATACGGTCCCTCCTATATTTAACTGTCAGTCGCCCAGACATCCTTCACGCAGTCTGTCTTTGTTCCTGCTTTCAAGCAGCACCAAAACAGTCTCATCTCAAAGCAGTCAAACGTATCTTTCGATACCTCAAAGGTACAAGTACCCTATACTTATGGTACCTTCGTTCCCCTACTTTTGATTTATCTGGTTTTAGTGATTCCGATTGGGCTGGATCCCTCCAAAATCGAAAGAGTACTTCAGGTAATGCACAATTCCTTGGTCTTTGTCTTGTTTCATGGTCCTCTAAAAATCAAAACGCGGTTGCACTCTCCACAGCTAAGGCTGAGTATGTCTTTGCTGCGGCTTGCTGCTCTTAACTTTGTTGGATGAAACAACAACTCCAAGACTATCACATTATCCAAGCACAAATTCCAATCTTCTGTGATAATAAAAGCACAATCAAAATATCCGAAAACCCAGTCCAACACTCAAGAACCAAACACATTGAAATTCGTTTTCATTTCTTGAAGGACTGTGTCGAGAAACAAATAATCCAGCTTGACTTTATCCCCACGGAAGATCAACTTGCAGATATTTTCACTAAACCACTGCCTACAGCAAGGTTCGAGGCACTTCGATCCGCAATTGGATTGACTCCGTCTACCTAGACGGTCGTATCTCCTTGCTCCTAATGCAATCGTCAGCAGGTATGCTCTTTAGTCTCACTAAGTCTGTCCATGTTTGTGAATATATGTGCACTGTGTTATGCTTGTTCGACTCTATGCGTCTGTCACTACACACACACGACATCGATCTCCACCTCATCCACAGAATCCCCGCCTTTGATTTCTGGCGCTAAACTATAGACCTTTGACACACGCAACCAGAAACCTCTGCGCCTTCCATCAACCCTCTCAGCCTATAACTTGCCTCACCACTCCCGAGCCCATTACACCTTCTGCTTTCCCCTAAACCCATCACTAACATCACAATGGCCGGAATTAATTTCAGCGGCGTTAACATCCCCGCCGATATCTTTCAAGACCCAATACGCCTTCAAGCCTTTTTACGCTCCATGGCAACACCACAACCCACGGCCACCGTCAACAACCCATCCCCCACAAAAACAAAAACCCCACCGCACTCCACCCACACTTCCTCCCCCAACCAACACCGCCATCCGCCATCCCGACAGAGGTCATTGAGACTGATGCCGAGGAAATCACCCCACTCCAAACCGATCCACCACTACCCAAACCACAGTCATCTCCTTCACCACCACCACAGCAAGACCCTAAACCCGACAACTCTACACAACCCATCCACTCCCTCCAACCATCTCCCGACAAATCCGCAACCCCAACTCCGCCCCCATCCCCAAAGCCTAGACCCCACAAACGCAAATCCACAATCAAACATCCCACAGCCAAACGTGTCCTCTGTTCCAGTACCAAACCCCTACCTACGTCGTCCCCCACAGTCTCTTCTGCCACCGGTGAGTCCTTCCCAGTTCAAGAGTTGCAGACGGCGCCTACTGTTAGTCACGACACCTCCACTGGCGTGACTTTGACAAAGACTCAGAAGCCTCCAAAACCACAACGTCGCAGTTCCAAGATCAACTCATTCACGCAAAGCTACATGCTCTCCGGTAGTGTTGAGGACCGCAATCTTGTCAAGGGTATATTTCTTGATTTCACCTGGGCACTCTCTACTCATCTTGGCGACTTGGTTAAAATGCTAGAGGCACAGGGTTGGACACATCTGTTTTCGGAGGTTTCGGAGTGGTTCTTGCTGGAGTCTATTGATTTTTATCAAAATCTTGTTATTAGAAATGGTGCGGCTCAATCTTTCGTAAAATCCACTGCCATTTTCTTTGATCTTTCAAAATTGTCTGAAATCCTCGGAGTCTCTCACACTGGTTTAAAAGTTTATGACAAAGGAGTCCTTCCTGAAATCCCCGGAGTCCCACACTAAAAAATCTATCGTTTTTTCTCCTCTAAAAGAAAAGTGGGATCTCCAATACCACGGGACGATCTTTCAATTCTCCACCAACTCCTTCACATTCTAGTCATTAAAAATATTGTTCCCCGAAAGGAAGGTAACCAACTAGTCAACTCCCTTGATTTGTCAATCATGTATTGTATCCTGAACTGTCACCCTCTCGATCTGGCCTATTTAATTCTCAATCATATGGCCCACTCCGTCGATACCCCTAAGCACTCCCTAGGATATGTATTTTGGCTCCCTAGGGTGTTTAAATACTTTCAGGTACCGTTGGAGCAATCGACGACGAAGTCCATCGAGGAATCGGCACCATCAACCTCCGATATCTCAACAGGCTCACCTTGATCGAAAAATCCTAGCTGCTGCCTCCACCGATCACTCCAGTCACGCCTGCGCCCTCCACTCAATAAGAGACGGCCGATCCAAACATACTCCTTCAACTCATGAAGAAGATCGACCGACTCATTACTCAGGCGGGAGAGTTGGCCCAGAACAACTCAAAGATGCTAGAAAGACTAACTGGGCTCGAGACGGTTGTGGCTTCGATACAGGATGGACTCTTTGACCTTCAAGCATCAATCAACCCCATCCCCGACTCATAGATTACCCAGTGTGTGTGTGTGGTGCTACAACTTAGGTCGTTTTTAAGTTTTAAACACTGGTTATGGATTGTTCATGAATTTTGTGACTGACTTGGTGTGACTGATATGACTTCCCTCTGATGAAAGCAAAAGGGGAAGCGGTGAATCCCGTCTGGTGTACGGGCAACTCTTTTGTGTTTTTGAATTGCTTCTAAGTTTTTGCTACAGGACTGTGCGGATACATGATTATCTGCCTGCTTGACTATGCTCATTATTGCCTATGCTTACTATCTGTCTTCTCATTATGCTACTATCTGCCTGGAGTCTCTCAGCGATTAAGGGGGAACCACAATGGAGTCTCTGGACTTTGAGATATTTTTATGCTTCGATTAAGGGGGAACTTCGACAGGGTCGGTTCCCCTAGTTCTGTTTGTTTCTGTCTTTTTCAGGATTGACTCAATCGGGATTCACGGAGGTTTGCTATCATCAGCAACAAGGGGGAAACTGTTGGAACATGGAGGTGTCGCTGAGATAGTCAATCGTCTTCACGGAGTCACTCGTCTACGACAAAACACAAAGAACGAGATCCGTGCCGAAAACACAACAGAGTTCGTGCAACTAAAGAAGCACGAAGGACTCGATCATGTCGTTGCGATAATTAGAAACAAAAGCGTCAACACGCTAACGCACCAACGGTCACAAGACTGCCTCAGTCGACCCCGAAGATTGCGGCTTAAGACTGACGTGAGGTTACTCAGCACGCGTCCACTAAGTTGGTTGCGAAAAACTCGAAACAGACTCTTCTAGCCGTTGCATTTAGAGATAATATAAATAGGCTTGTAATAGTTCATTTCTCTACACGATTTCAAGAGAGATACAGTAAGAGTTTAGAGAGAGAAACATTCCAACTTAGAGAGAGAATCAGTACTACATTCTGTTTGAGCTTCGATAGAGACTTTACCTAGGAAGATCCTAGTTTCACTACACTTGTCATCGAACTGATTAGATATTGTATAGGGTAAGTGAGTGAGAAACCACGAAGTAGATTTATCTACGGAGTGGGCATTGTAAGTTGTTTTATTTTGGCCCGAAAATAAAAAAACTTATTTTATGTATCTCGTTGAGTTTCCCGGAGTTTGTCAAGCCTATCAAGTTGTTTCAAAAGGTTCCACTAAGTCCGTGTTACCCCTTAACTTCGAAGAGAATCGTTTCCGCCGCATTAAAGTTCAACTAAGTGTCTTTACAATCCAAGTAGGTTTGTCTTCTTACTTCGATTGAGTCAAACCATCTCACAGACTCACACCTTGAGTTAGTTTGAGTCAGTCGTCTGATCCTACACGTGGTATCAGACCGATTTATTAAAATGTTGCAATCTTACACCTCTCATAATTCATTAATAATTATTGAAAATTTAAATTTTCAAAATTCCTACTGGATTATGCTTTAAATAACATCCTCTATCATTTTTTAAAATTCCATTACTTTTGACTTGATTTGGGTATTTTTTAAAGGACGGAAAATATTACAAGAATGTTTAAATTTCCCAGCTATGTTAACCATGTGAAAATTTGATTTTAATATTTGAAGTTCCTTCTTTATTTTTTGGCAATTCTATGTATGATTATTGAGAAAATTAGCTTATAATATGAATTAAAAGCTACATTTTCAGAATAAAAATGATCTAAAATTATAAGAATATATTTCATAATGAGAAACATGAAAATAGAAAATCCAGAGAATCTGCTAATCATCATAGTGGAACTCCCACATGAATTCCTCCATCTGGTGAGTGTCATAAAGTTAACCTAGTGTTTACCCAGAAGTTGGGTTATCAAAGAACATTAGAGGTTTGATTGGAGATCATGAATGTGGAATCATGTTTGCTATCAACACAAGTCAACGACCAACACAACAAATGTGATTTACTCTACTCTGACCTAAACGCAGTCCAAATTGTCTTGGAGGCTGCTATCAAAGCAGGCATCCAAAACATTTTTTTTTTTTGAAACGAAAGGCATTTAAAACATATGCGTCGAAGGTCTTCAGATGGATGTGAACAATGGAAAAAGTAACAAGCAACAAGTTCATTATTACAGGTCCCAAAAATTTGATTTTAATATTTGAAGTTCCTTCTTTATATTTTGGCAATTCTATGTATGATTATTGAGAAATTAGCTTATAATATGAATTAAAAGCTACATTTTCAGAATAAAAATGATCTAAAATTATAAGAATATTTCATAATGAGAAATATGAAAATAGAAAATCCAGAGAATATCCTCTGCTAAATCATCATAGTGGAACTCCCACATGAATTCCTCCATCTGGTGAGTGTCATAAAGTTAACCTAGTGTTTACCCAGAAGTTGGGTTATCAAAGAACATTAGAGGTTTGATTGGAGATCATGAATGTGGAATCATGTTTGCTATCAACACAAGTCAACGACCAACACAACAAATGTGATTTACTCTACTCTGACCTAAACGCAGTCCAAATTGTCTTGGAGGCTGCTATCAAAGCAGGCATCCAAAATTTTTTTTTTTTTTTGAAACGAAAGGCATTTAAAACATATGCGTCGAAGGTCTTCAGATGGATGTGAACAATGGAAAAAGTAACAAGCAACAAGTTCATTATTACAGGTCCCAATACACAGTTTCAAAATAAAGATGAAAGTAACATGGCTTCGCCCAGGCTCGAACTGGGGACCTTCAGTGTGTTAGACTGACGTGATAACCAACTACACCACGAAACCACTTGATATGTGTCAATAAAATGTGTCTATCACTTAGACAAGAGTCTGACGAGATTTCACTGGGAAAGTACTATATCCACAAAGTTAGCTAATCCAACCACTCATACTTATACCTCCATTATCCAGAGGCTAGTTCATCTCATCTCCCTCGTCAGTCAGCTGAATACAAAGGTACATTGAAAAAAAACCTGCAGCCAATTAACACAAACTGATATTCATAAATCACCATGATTCAGTATCACATATAAAACATTTTTTGAATCAAAACCAAAACAACACCAGGCGACACAATTTTAGTTTAGTTTTTTAATTAGCTAACTCGGAAAACACACAAGACTACACCAGGCGACACAATTGTCTAATTAATCAGCTTACTCGGTTCATAAGCGTGAATGATCTTAGCAGTACCACATCAACGTCGCAAGTTCCAACATACACTTAGTCTTCTTTCTGCCAGTATCTCAAATCTCGTCACAGTCAACACCTCCTTCTGTACAACCAAAGTCCAGAGCATCCTTTAGCCCCTGTCACAACGGGTTATTGATCTTGTGTTGCAGCTGTGGTTGAGTTCTGGAGAAAGATCCAACAAAAGCTATGCCACAGAGTCTTGCTAGTATATCTAATACTCAAAACCTTCACTTGTTCAAAGTTATGGTAAAGATCATACATTTGACGAGATATTCATTACCTGGTGACAGACACACTTTTGAGCTAATACACAGGCTGAAAATTGGGAAAACAAAATGATGCTGCCTCGAATAACCAACAAGCAGGCATGTTCCCTTTCCTTTATGCTAATCAATCAGCTCTAACCGGCCAGTGCTGAACCACCACACGAAGCAGAAGAATCAAGCTGTCAAGCTGAGTTTTCATATAGCTAAATCCTAAATTTTGAGGATGTAAATTTGTAATACCAGAATGAACAAACTAGAATGGAATAGCGAAAGCTTGGTGAGCCCATATTAATTGCTCTGATATGTGAGTTGATACTTGTCCTCTTTCTCTGTTACTATAATGTAGTGGTGTCCATATAAGCTTCCACTTGGATTTCTATAATAGGCATGCATAGTTGCTTCCCTGTAGAACAAAATGATACATGAAGTAGCTTAGGGTTTCATCAATAACGCAGACACATGTCCATAACCATAATCACAAAAAAATTGTAGCATTAAATTCAAACATTTCCCTGGTAAATATAAGTATACACTATAAATCATTAGCACTGATATAAAGTTGTCATCATTTATCATATTAATCATATATAAAACATATAATATACGTAGTAACTGATGTAAACAATTACTTGAAAAAGAAATAAGAGCTTGCAGTTATTCTATAATTTTATATTAATACAAATATGATCTCTAATGCTTAAACATGAGTTCTCAGCAAAAATTCTAATCAGTTCCCTATAATTATAACTAACACAAAAATGTCAAATCTGAAATTAAAACCAAACATTACCCTTAATATAATATGCTAAAGTTTGTCATTTCACATTAAAAGAATAACAAACATAGCAACAAAGAATATGTAGCCAAACCAAGCCACGTGACAGACAAACATGAAGTAGCCATTTTGAAATGATAATGAGTTGTTAGTTGCCCAGTGGGTTAATGTCTTAGATGAATTAGAGAATGTATTGTTCTATTAAACAAAGAACAGACAAGCTACAAAAACTCTTAAGAAATAAATTTGAATAACAAAAATAAGTTACATGACACCAACATCAGAGTAGCGCAGCGGAAGCGTGGTGGGCCCATAACCAACAGATCCCAGGATTGAAACCTGGCTCTGATATCAGTAGTGGGCTTCCTGCCATGTTTTTTTTAACGATTCTCCATTTGCTTCATGGATAGGTCACATAATCTACGGAATCAAATACAACCCCAGTTGAACAAAGAACATGATCAAATCAGAGTTGCCAAACACAATATTAAGTAAAAGCCCAAATATATTCAGTTTGGCATACTGGTCACAGCCCACAGCTCAGTTCTGTTGATTGCAGAAGTAAGAAAACCTAGAAAGATATTTCCAAAAGTATGGCTTCGCCCAAGCTTGAACTGAAGAGATGTTCATTACCTGGTGACAGCCACACTTTTGAGCTTATACATAGGCTGAAAACCGGAGAAATAAATTGATGCTGCCTCGAATAACCAACTAGCAGCAGTCATGTTCCGTTTCCTTTATCTGCTAACCAATCAGCTCTAACCGGCCAGTGCTGAACCACCATACGAACCAGAATAATCAAGCTGTCAAGCTGAGTTTTCATATAGCTAAATCCTAAATTTTGAGGATGTAAATTTGTAATACCAGAATGAACAAACTAGAATGGAATAGCGAAAGCTTGGCGAGCTCATATTAATTGCTCTGATATGTGAGTCGATACTTGTACTCTTTCTCTCTATAATGTAGTGATGTTCATATAAGCTTCCACTTGGATTACTATAATAGGCATAGTTGCTACCCTGTAGAACAAAATGATATATGAAGAAGTAGCTTGGGGTTTCATCAATAACGCAGACCCGTGTCCATAAATCACCAAAAATTGTAGCATTCAACATCAAACATTTCCCTGGTAAATATAAGTATACACTATAAATCATTAACACTGATATGCAGTTTTCATCATTTATCATATTAATCATATATAAAACATATAATATACATAGCAACTGATGTAAACAACTACTTGAAAAAAAAATAAGACCTTACAGTTATTCTATAATTTTATATTGATACAAATATGATCTCTAATGCTCAAACATGAGTTCTCAGCAAAAATTCTAATCAGTTCCCTATAATTATAATTAACACAAATACGTCAAATCTTAAATTAAAACTAAACATTACCCTTTTTATAATATGCTAAAGTTTGTCATTTCACATTAAAAGAATAACAAACATAGCAACAAAGAATATGTAACCAAACCAAGCCACGTGACAGACAAATAAGAAGTAGCCATTTTGAAATGATAATGAGTTGTTAGTTTCCCAGTGAGTAAATGTCTTGGATGAATTAGAGAATGTATTGTTCTATTAAACAAATAACAGACAAGCTACAAAAACTCGTAAGAAATAAATTTGAATAACGAAAATAAGTTAGATGATACCAACATCAGAGTGGCGCAGCGGAAGCGTGGTGGGCCCATAACCCACAGGTCCCAGGATCGAAACCTGGCTCTGATATGAGTGAGCTTCCTGCCATATTTTTTCCAACGGGAACCTAGAAAGATATTTCCAAAAGTATGGCTTCGCCCAAGCCTGAACTGGGGACCCTTCAGTGTGTTAGACTGATGTGATAACCAAGTACACAACAAAACCTTTTGGTTATTATTTAATAATCAATATAGAGGTGTAACTGTTTACCAGTTTGCTCCTATTCAGAAAAGAAACAATGTTACTGTAACAAAGTGATGATGCAGGAAAGGGAACAAAAGGGTTGGGAACTTGGGATATGAAGATCTCACTAATTCTCAACCGGAAATTAAGATGCACATAGTAGGTTTCATGGATAGGTCACATAATCTACGGAATCAAATACAACCCCAGTTGAACAAAGAACATGATCAAATCAGAGTTGCCAAACACAATATTAAGTAAAAGCCCAAATATATTCAGTTTGGCATACTGGTCACAGCCCACAGCTCAGTTCTGTTGATTGCAGAAGTAAGAAAACCTAGAAAGATATTTCCAAAAGTATGGCTTCGCCCAAGCTTGAACTGAAGAGATGTTCATTACCTGGTGACAGCCACACTTTTGAGCTTATACATAGGCTGAAAACCGGAGAAATAAATTGATGCTGCCTCGAATAACCAACTAGCAGCAGTCATGTTCCGTTTCCTTTATCTGCTAACCAATCAGCTCTAACCGGCCAGTGCTGAACCACCATACGAACCAGAATAATCAAGCTGTCAAGCTGAGTTTTCATATAGCTAAATCCTAAATTTTGAGGATGTAAATTTGTAATACCAGAATGAACAAACTAGAATGGAATAGCGAAAGCTTGGCGAGCTCATATTAATTGCTCTGATATGTGAGTCGATACTTGTACTCTTTCTCTCTATAATGTAGTGATGTTCATATAAGCTTCCACTTGGATTACTATAATAGGCATAGTTGCTACCCTGTAGAACAAAATGATATATGAAGAAGTAGCTTGGGGTTTCATCAATAACGCAGACCCGTGTCCATAAATCACCAAAAATTGTAGCATTCAACATCAAACATTTCCCTGGTAAATATAAGTATACACTATAAATCATTAACACTGATATGCAGTTTTCATCATTTATCATATTAATCATATATAAAACATATAATATACATAGCAACTGATGTAAACAACTACTTGAAAAAAAAATAAGACCTTACAGTTATTCTATAATTTTATATTGATACAAATATGATCTCTAATGCTCAAACATGAGTTCTCAGCAAAAATTCTAATCAGTTCCCTATAATTATAATTAACACAAATACGTCAAATCTTAAATTAAAACTAAACATTACCCTTTTTATAATATGCTAAAGTTTGTCATTTCACATTAAAAGAATAACAAACATAGCAACAAAGAATATGTAACCAAACCAAGCCACGTGACAGACAAATAAGAAGTAGCCATTTTGAAATGATAATGGTTGTTAGTTTCCCAGTGAGTAAATGTCTTGGATGAATTAGAGAATGTATTGTTCTATTAAACAAATAACAGACAAGCTACAAAAACTCGTAAGAAATAAATTTGAATAACTAAAATAAGTTAGATGATACCAACATCAGAGTGGCGCAGCGGAAGCGTGGTGGGCCCATAACCCACAGGTCCCAGGATCGAAACCTGGCTCTGATATGAGTGAGCTTCCTGCCATATTTTTTCCAACGGGAACCTAGAAAGATATTTCCAAAAGTATGGCTTCGCCCAAGCCTGAACTGGGGACCCTTCAGTGTGTTAGACTGACTTGTGATAACCAAGTACACAACAAAACCTTTTGGTTATTATTTAATAATCAATATAGAGGTGTAACTGTTTACCAGTTTGCTCCTATTCAGAAAAGAAACAATGTTACTGTAACAAAGTGATGATGCAGGAAAGGGAACAAAAGGGTTGGGAACTTGGGATATGAAGATCTCACTAATTCTCAACCGGAAATTAAGATGCACATAGTAGGTTTCATGGATAGGTCACATAATCTACGGAATCAAATACAACCCCAGTTGAACAAAGAACATGATCAAATCAGAGTTGCCAAACACAATATTAAGTAAAAGCCCAAATATATTCAGTTTGGCATACTGGTCACAGCCCACAGCTCAGTTCTGTTGATTGCAGAAGTAAGAAAACCTAGAAAGATATTTCCAAAAGTATGGCTTCGCCCAAGCTTGAACTGAAGAGATGTTCATTACCTGGTGACAGCCACACTTTTGAGCTTATACATAGGCTGAAAACCGGAGAAATAAATTGATGCTGCCTCGAATAACCAACTAGCAGCAGTCATGTTCCGTTTCCTTTATCTGCTAACCAATCAGCTCTAACCGGCCAGTGCTGAACCACCATACGAACCAGAATAATCAAGCTGTCAAGCTGAGTTTTCATATAGCTAAATCCTAAATTTTGAGGATGTAAATTTGTAATACCAGAATGAACAAACTAGAATGGAATAGCGAAAGCTTGGCGAGCACATATTAATTGCTCTGATATGTGAGTCGATACTTGTACTCTTTCTCTCTATAATGTAGTGATGTTCATATAAGCTTCCACTTGGATTACTATAATAGGCATAGTTGCTACCCTGTAGAACAAAATGATATATGAAGAAGTAGCTTGGGGTTTCATCAATAACGCAGACCCGTGTCCATAAATCACCAAAAATTGTAGCATTCAACATCAAACATTTCCCTGGTAAATATAAGTATACACTATAAATCATTAACACTGATATGCAGTTTTCATCATTTATCATATTAATCATATATAAAACATATAATATACATAGCAACTGATGTAAACAACTACTTGAAAAAAAATAAGACCTTACAGTTATTCTATAATTTTATATTGATACAAATATGATCTCTAATGCTCAAACATGAGTTCTCAGCAAAAATTCTAATCAGTTCCCTATAATTATAATTAACACAAATACGTCAAATCTTAAATTAAAACTAAACATTACCCTTTTTTATATGCTAAAGTTTGTCATTTCACATTAAAAGAATAACAAACATAGCAACAAAGAATATGTAACCAAACCAAGCCACGTGACAGACAAATAAGAAGTAGCCATTTTGAAATGATAATGGTTGTTAGTTTCCCAGTGAGTAAATGTCTTGGATGAATTAGAGAATGTATTGTTCTATTAAACAAATAACAGACAAGCTACAAAAACTCGTAAGAAATAAATTTGAATAACGAAAATAAGTTAGATGATACCAACATCAGAGTGGCGCAGCGGAAGCGTGGTGGGCCCATAACCCACAGGTCCCAGGATCGAAACCTGGCTCTGATATGAGTGAGCTTCCTGCCATATTTTTTCCAACGGGAACCTAGAAAGATATTTCCAAAAGTATGGCTTCGCCCAAGCCTGAACTGGGGACCCTTCAGTGTGTTAGACTGACTTGTGATAACCAAGTACACAACAAAACCTTTTGGTTATTATTTAATAATCAATATAGAGGTGTAACTGTTTACCAGTTTGCTCCTATTCAGAAAAGAAACAATGTTACTGTAACAAAGTGATGATGCAGGAAAGGGAACAAAAGGGTTGGGAACTTGGGATATGAAGATCTCACTAATTCTCAACCGGAAATTAAGATGCACATAGTAGGTTTCATGGATAGGTCACATAATCTACGGAATCAAATACAACCCCAGTTGAACAAAGAACATGATCAAATCAGAGTTGCCAAACACAATATTAAGTAAAAGCCCAAATATATTCAGTTTGGCATACTGGTCACAGCCCACAGCTCAGTTCTGTTGATTGCAGAAGTAAGAAAACCTAGAAAGATATTTCCAAAAGTATGGCTTCGCCCAAGCTTGAACTGAAGAGATGTTCATTACCTGGTGACAGCCACACTTTTGAGCTTATACATAGGCTGAAAACCGGAGAAATAAATTGATGCTGCCTCGAATAACCAACTAGCAGCAGTCATGTTCCGTTTCCTTTATCTGCTAACCAATCAGCTCTAACCGGCCAGTGCTGAACCACCATACGAACCAGAATAATCAAGCTGTCAAGCTGAGTTTTCATATAGCTAAATCCTAAATTTTGAGGATGTAAATTTGTAATACCAGAATGAACAAACTAGAATGGAATAGCGAAAGCTTGGCGAGCACATATTAATTGCTCTGATATGTGAGTCGATACTTGTACTCTTTCTCTCTATAATGTAGTGATGTTCATATAAGCTTCCACTTGGATTACTATAATAGGCATAGTTGCTACCCTGTAGAACAAAATGATATATGAAGAAGTAGCTTGGGGTTTCATCAATAACGCAGACCCGTGTCCATAAATCACCAAAAATTGTAGCATTCAACATCAAACATTTCCCTGGTAAATATAAGTATACACTATAAATCATTAACACTGATATGCAGTTTTCATCATTTATCATATTAATCATATATAAAACATATAATATACATACAACTGATGTAAACAACTACTTGAAAAAAAAATAAGACCTTACAGTTATTCTATAATTTTATATTGATACAAATATGATCTCTAATGCTCAAAATGAGTTCTCAGCAAAAATTCTAATCAGTTCCCTATAATTATAATTAACACAAATATGCCAAATCTTAAATTAAAACTAAACATTACCCTTTTTATAATATGCTAAAGTTTGTCATTTCACATTAAAAGAATAACAAACATAGCAACAAAGAATATGTAACCAAACCAAGCCACGTGACAGAACAAATAAGAAGTAGCCATTTTGAAATGATAATGAGTTGTTAGTTTCCCAGTGAGTAAATGTCTTGGATGAATTAGAGAATGTATTGTTCTATTAAACAAATAACAGACAAGCTACAAAAACTCGTAAGAAATAAATTTGAATAACGAAAATAAGTTAGATGATACCAACATCAGAGTGGCGCAGCGGAAGCGTGGTGGGCCCATAACCCACAGGTCCCAGGATCGAAACCTGGCTCTGATATGAGTGAGCTTCCTGCCATATTTTTTCCGACGGGAACCTAGAAAGATATTTCCAAAAGTATGGCTTCGCCCAAGCCTGAACTGGGGACCCTTCAGTGTGTTAGACTGACTTGATAACCAAGTACACAACAAAACCTTTTGGTTATTATTTAGTAATCAATATAGAGGTGTAACAGTTTACCAGTTTGCTCCTATTCAGAAAAGAAACAATGTTACTGTAACAAAGTGATGATGCAGGAAAGGGAACAAAAGGGTTGGGAACTTGGGATATGAAGATCTCACTAATTCTCAACCGGAAATTAAGATGCACATAGTAGGTTTCATGGATAGGTCACATAATCTACGGAATCAAATACAACCCCAGTTGAACAAAGAACATGATCAAATCAGATTTGCCAAACACAATATTAAGTAAAAGCCCAAATATATTCAGTTTGGCATACTGGTCACAGCCCACAGCTCAGTTCTGTTGATTGCAGAAGTAAGAAAACCTAGAAAGATATTTCCAAAAGTATGGCTTCCTGCCATATTTTTTCCAACGGGAACCTAGAAAGATATTTCCAAAAGTATGGCTTCGCCCAAGCCTGAACTGGGGACCCTTCAGTGTGTTAGACTGACTTGATAACCAAGTACACAACAAAACCTTTTGGTTATTATTTAATAATCAATATAGAGGTGTAACTGTTTACCAGTTTGCTCCTATTCAGAAAAGAAACAATGTTACTGTAACAAAGTGATGATGCAGGAAAGGGAACAAAAGGGTTGGGAACTTGGGATATGAAGATCTCACTAATTCTCAACCGGAAATTAAGATGCACATAGTAGGTTTCATGGATAGGTCACATAATCTACGGAATCAAATACAACCCCAGTTGAACAAAGAACATGATCAAATCAGATTTGCCAAACACAATATTAAGTAAAAGCCCAAATATATTCAGTTTGGCATACTGGTCACAGCCCACAGCTCAGTTCTGTTGATTGCAGAAGTAAGAAAACCTAGAAAGATATTTCCAAAAGTATGGCTTCGCCCAAGCTTGAACTGAAGAGATGTTCATTACCTGGTGACAGCCACACTTTTGAGCTTATACATAGGCTGAAAACCGGAGAAATAAATTGATGCTGCCTCGAATAACCAACTAGCAGCAGTCATGTTCCGTTTCCTTTATCTGCTAACCAATCAGCTCTAACCGGCCAGTGCTGAACCACCATACGAACCAGAATAATCAAGCTGTCAAGCTGAGTTTTCATATAGCTAAATCCTAAATTTTGAGGATGTAAATTTGTAATACCAGAATGAACAAACTAGAATGGAATAGCGAAAGCTTGGCGAGCGCATATTAATTGCTCTGATATGTGAGTCGATACTTGTACTCTTTCTCTCTATAATGTAGTGATGTTCATATAAGCTTCCACTTGGATTACTATAATAGGCATAGTTGCTACCCTGTAGAACAAAATGATATATGAAGAAGTAGCTTGGGGTTTCATCAATAACGCAGACCCGTGTCCATAAATCACCAAAAATTGTAGCATTCAACATCAAACATTTCCCTGGTAAATATAAGTATACACTATAATCATTAACACTGATATGCAGTTTTCATCATTTATCATATTAATCATATATAAAACATATAATATACATAGCAACTGATGTAAACAACTACTTGGAAAAAAAAATAAGACCTTACAGTTATTCTATAATTTTATATTGATACAAATATGATCTCTAATGCTCAAACATGAGTTCTCAGCAAAAATTCTAATCAGTTCCCTATAATTATAATTAACACAAATACGTCAAATCTTAAATTAAAACTAAACATTACCCTTTTTATAATATGCTAAAGTTTGTCATTTCACATTAAAAGAATAACAAACATAGCAACAAAGAATATGTAACCAAACCAAGCCACGTGACAGACAAATAAGAAGTAGCCATTTTGAAATGATAATGGGTTGTTAGTTTCCCAGTGAGTAAATGTCTTGGATGAATTAGAGAATGTATTGTTCTATTAAACAAATAACAGACAAGCTACAAAAACTCGTAAGAAATAAATTTGAATAACGAAAATAAGTTAGATGATACCAACATCAGAGTGGCGCAGCGGAAGCGTGGTGGGCCCATAACCCACAGGTCCCAGGATCGAAACCTGGCTCTGATATGAGTGAGCTTCCTGCCATATTTTTTCCAACGGGAACCTAGAAAGATATTTCCAAAAGTATGGCTTCGCCCAAGCCTGAACTGGGGACCCTTCAGTGTGTTAGACTGACTTGTGATAACCAAGTACACAACAAAACCTTTTGGTTATTATTTAATAATCAATATAGAGGTGTAACTGTTTACCAGTTTGCTCCTATTCAGAAAAGAAACAATGTTACTGTAACAAAGTGATGATGCAGGAAAGGGAACAAAAGGGTTGGGAACTTGGGATATGAAGATCTCACTAATTCTCAACCGGAAATTAAGATGCACATAGTAGGTTTCATGGATAGGTCACATAATCTACGGAATCAAATACAACCCCAGTTGAACAAAGAACATGATCAAATCAGAGTTGCCAAACACAATATTAAGTAAAAGCCCAAATATTCAGTTTGGCATACTGGTCACAGCCTACAGCTCAGTTCTGTTGATTGCAGAAGTAAGAAAACCTAGAAAGATATTTCCAAAAGTATGGCTTCGCCCAAGCTTGAACTGAAGAGATGTTCATTACCTGGTGACAGCCACACTTTTGAGCTTATACATAGGCTGAAAACCGGAGAAATAAATTGATGCTGCCTCGAATAACCAACTAGCAGCAGTCATGTTCCGTTTCCTTTATCTGCTAACCAATCAGCTCTAACCGGCCAGTGCTGAACCACCATACGAACCAGAATAATCAAGCTGTCAAGCTGAGTTTTCATATAGCTAAATCCTAAATTTTGAGGATGTAAATTTGTAATACCAGAATGAACAAACTAGAATGGAATAGCGAAAGCTTGGCGAGCTCATATGAATTGCTCTGATATGTGAGTCGATACTTGTACTCTTTCTCTCTATAATGTAGTGATGTTCATATAAGCTTCCACTTGGATTACTATAATAGGCATAGTTGCTACCCTGTAGAACAAAATGATATATGAAGAAGTAGCTTGGGGTTTCATCAATAACGCAGACCCGTGTCCATAAATCACCAAAAATTGTAGCATTCAACATCAAACATTTCCCTGGTAAATATAAGTATACACTATAAATCATTAACACTGATATGCAGTTTTCATCATTTATCATATTAATCATATATAAAACATATAATATACATAGCAACTGATGTAAACAACTACTTGGAAAAAAAAATAAGACCTTACAGTTATTCTATAATTTTATATTGATACAAATATGATCTCTAATGCTCAAACATGAGTTCTCAGCAAAAATTCTAATCAGTTCCCTATAATTATAATTAACACAAATACGTCAAATCTTAAATTAAAACTAAACATTACCCTTTTTATAATATGCTAAAGTTTGTCATTTCACATTAAAAGAATAACAAACATAGCAACAAAGAATATGTAACCAAACCAAGCCACGTGACAGAACAAATAAGAAGTAGCCATTTTGAAATGATAATGAGTTGTTAGTTTCCCAGTGAGTAAATGTCTTGGATGAATTAGAGAATGTATTGTTCTATTAACCAAATCACAGACAAGCTACAAAAACTCGTAAGAAATAAATTTGAATAACGAAAATAAGTTAGATGATACCAACATCAGAGTGGCGCAGCGGAAGCGTGGTGGGCCCATAACCCACAGGTCCCAGGATTGAAACCTGGCTCTGATATGAGTGAGCTTCCTGCCATATTTTTTCCAACGGGAACCTAGAAAGATATTTCCAAAAGTATGGCTTCGCCCAAGCCTGAACTGGGGACCCTTCAGTGTGTTAGACTGACTTGATAACCAAGTACACAACAAAACCTTTTGGTTATTATTTAATAATCAATATAGAGGTGTAACTGTTTACCAGTTTGCTCCTATTCAGAAAAGAAACAATGTTACTGTAACAAAGTGATGATGCAGGAAAGGGAACAAAAGGGTTGGGAACTTGGGATATGAAGATCTCACTAATTCTCAACCGGAAATTAAGATGCACATAGTAGGTTTCATGGATAGGTCACATAATCTACGGAATCAAATACAACCCCAGTTGAACAAAGAACATGATCAAATCAGAGTTGCCAAACACAATACTCCCTCCGTCCCATTCACTTTGTCCCTTTTACTATTTGAGCTTGTCGTTTGACTTCAATATTTAACATGTAAGATAATATATTTTTATAAATTTTCTTTTTATAACAGAATCTTTATGTGAAAAACTATATATTGTAAAAATTATTTTTTAAAAATTATTTTATCTTATATATTTAATATTGAAGTGGAAAAACGTGCCAAAAAGCAATGAGACATTTATGACGGGACGGAGGTAGTATTAAGTAAAAGCCCAAATATATTCAGTTTGGCATACTGGTCACAGCCCACAGCTCAGTTCTGTTGATTGCAGAAGTAAGAAAACCTAGAAAGATATTTCCAAAAGTATGGCTTCGCCCAAGCTTGAACTGAAGAGATGTTCATTACCTGGTGACAGCCACACTTTTGAGCTTATACATAGGCTGAAAACCGGAGAAATAAATTGATGCTGCCTCGAATAACCAACTAGCAGCAGTCATGTTCCGTTTCCTTTATCTGCTAACCAATCAGCTCTAACCGGCCAGTGCTGAACCACCATACGAACCAGAATAATCAAGCTGTCAAGCTGAGTTTTCATATAGCTAAATCCTAAATTTTGAGGATGTAAATTTGTAATACCAGAATGAACAAACTAGAATGGAATAGCGAAAGCTTGGCGAGCTCATATTAATTGCTCTGATATGTGAGTCGATACTTGTACTCTTTCTCTCTATAGTGTAATGATGTTCATAAGCTTCCACTTGGATTACTATAATAGGCATAGTTGCTACCCTGTAGAACAAAATGATATATGAAGAAGTAGCTTGGGGTTTCATCAATAACGCAGACCCGTGTCCATAAATCACCAAAAATTGTAGCATTCAACATCAAACATTTCCCTGGTAAATATAAGTATACACTATAAATCATTAACACTGATATGCAGTTTTCATCATTTATCATATTAATCATATATAAAAATATAATATACATAGCAACTGATGTAAACAACTACTTGAAAAAAAAATAAGACCTTACAGTTATTCTATAATTTTATATTGATACAAATATGATCTCTAATGCTCAAACATGAGTTCTCAGCAAAAATTCTAATCAGTTCCCTATAATTATAATTAACACAAACATGTCAAATCTTAAATTAAAACTAAACATTACCCTTTTTATAATATGCTAAAGTTTGTCATTTCACATTAAAAGAATAACAAACATAGCAACAAAGAATATGTAACCAAACCAAGCCACGTGACAGACAAATAAGAAGTAGCCATTTTGAAATGATAATGAGTTGTTAGTTGCCCAGTGAGTAAATGTCTTGGATGAATTAGAGAATGTATTGTTCTATTAAACAAAGAACAGACAAGCTACAAAAACTCGTAAGAAATAAATTTGAATAACGAAAATAAGTTAGATGATACCAACATCAGAGTGGCGCAGCGGAAGTGTGGTGGGCCCATAACCCACAGGTCCCAGGATCGAAACCTGGCTCTGATATGAGTGAGCTTCCTGCCATATTTTTTCCAACGGGAACCTAGAAAGATATTTCCAAAAGTATGGCTTCGCCCAAGCCTGAATTGGGGACCCTTCAGTGTGTTAGACTGATGTGATAACCAAGTACACAACAAAACCTTTTGGTTACTCCCTCCGTCCTGAATTGACCGTCCTGTTTACTATTTGGACATGTTGTTTGACTTCAATTTTTAACATATAAGATAAATTAATTTTAAAAATTTAAGTTTTGCATATGATTCCTTACATGATAAACTATATGTTACAAAATTTAGTTTTATAAAATTATTTTATCTTATATGCTTAATGTTAAAGTGGAAAAACGTGCCATAAAGCAAACAGGACGGTCAATTCAGGACGGATGGAGTATTATTTAATAATCAATATAGAGGTGTAACTGTTTACCAGTTTGCTCCTATTCAGAAAAGAAACAATGTTACTGTAACAAAGTGATGATGCAGGAAAGGGAACAAAAGGGTTGGGAACTTGGGATATGAAGATCTCACTAATTCTCAACCGGAAATTAAGATGCACATAGTAGGTTTCATGGATAGGTCACATAATCTACGGAATCAAATACAACCCCAGTTGAACAAAGAACATGATCAAATCAGAGTTGCCAAACACAATATTAAGTAAAAGCCCAAATGTATTCAGTCTGGAAATTACGATGCACATAGTAGGCTAATCGAATATATCTACCTTCGTTATGACAGGGCTGCTATACATAGTTTAATCTCATCTCCCTCGTCCGCTGAATGCAAAGGTACATGACCTGCAACCAAGCATTACTAACAGATTGATTGTGATAAATCACAGTAACTCACACTTATAGCAACAAAGAATATCTAGCCAAACCAAACTACTTGCCAGGCAAACTAGTAGTAGCCAACAATCAACCCAGCGTTGACATGAAAATGAGGCGTACTTCACTAATTAGAGGAATTATCGAAAGGCAGTATTGTTTCACTAGAAAGTTTTCAGCTACGCAGTGGTGAATGTACTGGACAGATCGATTACCGAATCTTAGAGTTAACTGAATTAAAAAAAAAAAAAGAACACCGAAACATCTCTTATAAATTTCACGAAACATCAATGTAAAATACATTTTGCAGAATAAATATCATAGTGGCGAAGGCAGAATGATGGAGCCATAACCCACAGGTGCTAGATACAACCTGGCTCTATATGAGTATCATCCTGTAATCTCTATTCTGCAATTATAAGTTTCGCAGGTTACATATTCCACAAAGAAAACAAGGCGGCCAGAGTAGAACAAAAATATCATCATGAGCTCAACGCAATATTAAGTAAAGACCAATGTTAAAGCCAAGTTCCAATCCAGTAGGAAACCTAGATATCTTAAGGGATCCAAAACTGACACATGGCTTCGCCCAGGCACGAAATGGTGACCTCAGTAAAGCTCAGACACGAATCCAGTTGATGATTATCCCAATATTAATGTCAACCCCGTATACCGGTTTTCAAGTTCGCATGATTATGTTTTTGAGTAAAAGTTCACATGATTAAATTAGATAACTAAACACGCATAAGCACTTCTACACTAAAAGAAACACTGCTTTGATTGTGGTTAATTTGAACGATACACTACTGCTGTAGATGACTGAGAAGATGAGTCTAGGATATGAAGATCATAACTACGATCCACAAAGTAGCCTAATAATCAAAACTACAAATTTACCTTCTTTAAGGACCATTATCACAGCGCTGCTAGTTTCAGCTTCTCTCTTTCATCAACGATACATAGATGTACATAGGAAAACCTGCAGAAAAGTAACACACGCTGATTTTCATAATTACTTCTAGTAAAAGAAAAATCACCATAATTACAGTAGTCACTCTCATGGCACAATACTAATCAAAATCAAAACAGACACCAGTCACACCACATAACTTACCAATTCATCCAGTCAATCAGCTTACTGAGTTTGGTCACAGTTCTGCTTAGACGACTTCTTTCAGTCATTATTTATTGAAGGCATAGAGAGCATGCGCCACAGACTGAAACACTTAGTGACCACTGGGTCGCAGATGACCTATAAATAGCAAGTTGTACATTATAGTTGTAGTTGAGCAAGAATTGACAATATACAGCAGTAGTTGCAAATTCCAATACGTTCTAATGTCGACAACTTTCCTCTCTTCCTCGTCGCCTTCGTTACATTTTCAACAGGAGTTACCCAGATCCTTCTTGATGTCAATGTTCAAGAAGAATTACAAATTTTTTCAGTAGTGATGTATCTGAATAGCATTTCTAAGGAGGAAAAATCTGGCCTGAACATACGCTTATTCTAAAAGGTCTAGGTTATAACTACATGTTTTCTAGATCAGTGAAACCTATCTTATTCAAAGATGTAGCAAAGATCATACTCTCATACATCTATGACAATGATGACTGATGACAGGCAGAGTTTTGAGCTTCTGCAAAGGGCTGAAATCAAGAGACAAACAATTTGACGTAGTATAATATTTAATGTTCAAACATCAACTCTCATGTAGATTAATTAAGCAGATTAGTTCTTAATTGACATAATAACCAAAGCACATGATAAGAAGATCTAAATGACACAAAACCATATCCACATAAATTTCCTCTCTTCCTCATCACCTTCGTTACATTTTCAACAGGAGTTACCCAGATCCTTCTTGATGTCAATGTTCAAGAAGAATTACAAATTTTTTCAGTAGTGATGTATCTGAATAGCATTTCTAAGGAGGAAAAATCTGGCCTGAACATACGCTTATTCTAAAAGGTCTAGGTTATAACTACATGTTTTCTAGATCAGTGAAACCTATCTTATTCAAAGATGTAGCAAAGATCATACCTCTCATACATCTATGACAATGATGACTGATGACAGGCAGAGTTTTGAGCTTCTGCAAAGGGCTGAAATCAAGAGACAAAAAATTTGACGTAGTATAATATTTAATGTTCAAACATCAACTCTCATGTAGATTAATTAAGCAGATTAGTTCTTAATTGACATAATAACCAAAGCACATGATAAGAAGATCTAAATGACACAAAACCATATCCACATAAATTTCCAACAAAAACAGGATATGGCTTCGCCCAGGCTCGAACTGGGGACCTTCAGTGTGTTAGACTGACGTGATAACCAACTACACCACGAAACCAATTGTTTATTTAAAAAAGCTAAACATAATAAATAGAGAAGTACTTCTGGACCAGAAATTAAAGAGTGATTCGGCCGATGATTACTGAGAAATTATGATATGGAGATCAATAGTTCACACTGAGAAATTCACAAGTGTGCTAAGCAAAGGTATTTAGCTCCATTATCACGGGGTTCCTGGTTTCATATTATCTCCATCGTCAGCTGAATGTAAAGGTACATTGAGGAAAAATTAACCACCAACCAAGTAATGCGAACTGGTTTCCATAAATCATCATAATTCTTATCAAATCAATAGATCACACTAGGTAACTTAACGATTCGCCCAATTAATCAACCAGCTTACTCGCTCGCTCGGGTCAGTTGTCAGCGTGAATGAAAATGGCGGAACCGCAAAATTCCGGATGTCCTAGCATCCGCCACCAGCGTATCTGGCACTGAGCTGAATTTCGTCACAGTTAGCACCGGCATCTTCCTCTTCACATGCAAAATCCAGAGCACCTTCTTCAATGTCTTCGCCGGGACACTCCACTTCAGCACATTGACAGTGCCACAGCTTCAGCTCTCCGCCTATCACCACTCTGGCGCCGACGCGCTCCAGCTCGGCAGGGGATTTTGCATGGGGAAGGTGGAAGGCGGAGAGAGAAAAGTAGTACCACCGTCGGTGAGTTGAGCTCTCAGCGAAACGGGAATGGAGAGGTAGCGGGAGGGGGAGAGGAGATAAACTTGAGAGACAAGAGAAGTGAATGTCGGGGGTTGATGGTCAGGGACGTGGCATTGATGTGGGCCATGCTGGCTGAGAATGGGTCGATTCTTAGGGTCTGTTCGGTGTTTTGGCGGCATAAATGCAGTATATTTGGCAGCAGGAATATATTAGTATAAATGTAGCATATTTACTGGTAGGAATGTGTTGGCATAAATACAGCTGTTTTGAAAACTGTTGTTTGGCAGTGCAGCATATATGCAGCATGTTTGGTTAAGTTAGTTATATGTAGTATGTTTACTGTTTTCGTATTACAATTATAATTTATTATATTACACTACGTAACTTTATTTTGTTAATAAAAATAAATAGAAAAATTCACAAACAATATATTACTATGAGCATTTAATTTACATTAAAAAAACTTGAGAAACCAAAGAAAATAAAAATATTTATATAACCAATAAAATTTTTATTTTTATTATTTATGTAAAATTTGTAACTTCTAAACAATATATTTTTATTATCTAAATTTTATAATTCTTACAAATATAAAAGCGTAAAAAAAGAGAACAAGCGTTTCAAATTTTCTGATAATGTTATGTGAATTTATTTAGTGAAATTGCAACTTTTAATAGTATATATTATTTTTGTAACTTTGTATGCTAATAAATTTATATGCATTCATAATTCTACATACTATTTAAATATTTTAATTTATATATCAACAAGTGTATATTTATTGATTTTTTAATTTTACTAATCTATGTGGTATTACAAATAATATATTGTAGATTTGTATTATAAATGTGGTTTTTTTAAAATTGGTTAAAGAAGTAGTACTATTTTTTTTATAAATTATTTGAAGCATTATGTAATTTGTAATAAATAAAATAACTTGTAAAAAGTTTCTTTTTTTTAATCAATAATTACAGTAGTGAGTAAAGAAACGGAAGTGAAAATACGGAAATGAAAAAGTAGCATTTACTACAGGCATTTATGCTGACATTTATACTGTCATTTATGCTGACATTTATGCTCTCTTAGCCGAACAACAAAAACAAATAAAGGAGTCCAAAACAGCATATGTTGTACATTTATACTGTCCAAAAAATGCAGCCCGAACGCTCCTTTTTTAGTAGAGATTTAGTGCGTAAAAAACTTTTTTTTTCCAAAAAATAAATTTTCCATACAATCCTAAGACATCGTATCAACAAGCCAAGGGGATATGTCAAGAAGAAATCCGAGAGGATATTACTATAAACAACGAAGGTCAAAATAGGTTGTCACATGACTAGGAAGGCGAGACAAAAGTAAACTACATGCTCTGATTAACCTAAACACTAATAACAATTAGTACTTAAATAATACTGCCTTATATTCAAAATATAAGTCGTTTTAGGATGTATCTAAACTTAAATCTGTCCAGATTCATCTCTAAAAATACTTATATTTTAAATAGGAGGGGTAGTAAAAACCATAGAGGATAACAAAGATAACTAACGCTCACAACAAAAAGACCAGATGTCGCAAGGAGATGGAACAACAAATTCGCATAATAACATTGGTGGGTCATGGTGAGGAACGGAGGTCATATCGGACCGATGCAACTTAGATGAAGACCAAAAAATATCCAGCAACTTCACTACTCCAAAACCCACGTGCTTTGTTGAAGGAGACGGAAATAGGTGGCGTCGAGATCCAGCCACCCACATGCAATAAACTCTCCCCATGATCATAATTGATTATGTATTCTCCAGCCCACTGATCGATTGAAAACAGGGTAGCGAAGAGACGCCATCAACAATGAAAGAACGGAAGAACAATTACCATATGCAACGCCAAATCGGTGGTCAGCATTCGATTCAATGTGAGGGGGCAATTGATTGAGTAGGAAAAAGTGCTCCATAGCTAATCCCCATGGAGAAGTGGGTGTGACAATTTCCATAGAATCCCATCTGCTCCCTTACTTCCTCTTCTTCTCATCTGCACAGATCGAACAAAATAAAAAGAGGGCAACCAATCTCCACATACAGGCGGTGGAAATCGAGCAAATGAATCCCCAAAACAAAGAGTTGGGCTCTGCATGTGCACCGTGTTGCTTAAAAGCAATTTGGAAGACGACATGTGGAGGAAAGACGCTCTGAAAACTTAAAATGAAAATTAAACTGAAACTTAAAAAGATACAGGAAGAAGATTAAACAACACATCTCAAAAGTAAATAAAGAAGATAAAAAGAAGGTGAGGGTGAATCAAAGCGTAGAAGACCTAAGAGACAATACAGAAAAGAGCAGGAGAAAAAGAATGGAAGAAAAGGAAAAATCCATTCGAAAATGGGGCCATGGGCAAAAAGGCAAGAGCAATCAGGCAAGAACCTCCGCTAGAAGGAGGAAAGAAACCTCTACTGGAAGGAGGAAGATGCATAAAAAACCTTGGTTAAAACTTATAACTACATGTTTGCTAGAACGAGTGAAACTTTTCTTGGTCAAATATGGGGCAAAGATCATACGTTTAGGTCATACATGTATGATAATGTTGCCTGATGACAAACACAATTTTGAGCTTCTATGGAGGGCTGAAAACTGTTAAAAATTAAACCCTCTATTCATCTTGGTATTTTTTGTGGCTGTTTGTTTTAGTTGTTTTATGAGTATAAGAATGTTATTGGGGGGAGAACGCATGACCCACCTAAAAATACTGTAAAACTGCTATCAAATATGCCAAAAAAAATGTTGAAATAAAGGAAGCGGATGAAGCCAAAGTCATTTTTATGAAGTCCGAATTTCAACAATCTTACATTAAAGATGAAGGAGTTGAATGGTGCATTAAATGAATTTATGCAAGGATTCCATCACCTAAACCTCTTTATTTCTTGGCACTTATGAGGTTGATTATGGTACTTTAGTTTTGAGAAAAAAGTTTTGAAGACCATAATGAGCCTTTTCAATGGCTATATAAACTCCGCTTGATGTAATCGAGAAGACACATGGATGGCCATAAATAGTGGTCTAACCTTGACTTAAAAAATTAATGTCTCCCCATTGCTGTTTGTAGAAGGATTGATAAGATGTGACGGGCTTTTATTTGGGGGCATAAGGAAGAAGAACAAAAGATTCATCTGGTTAGGTAGGAAGAACTACGTAAGCCAAAAAATGTTGGTGGCATGGGGTTCAAGGAATCTAAGGAAATGAACCTGGCCAGTCTTTCGAAATTAGTTTGACGACAGAAAGCGGAGAAATTTAGCTTATGGGCCCGGGTCATTCATGGAAAGTATAATCAATCCTTCACAAGTGGAGTTTTCCAACTATGGAGGGGGTTAAAATTATGTGATAAAGACATTGAGGAAGCGGGTAGATAAAGACTGGGCAATGGAAAGAGAATCAGATTCTGGATTGATAAATGGCTTTTGAAGAAACCAATTTGTTCAGTAGCCATAGGCGAAGTTGGATATGATGACATTGAGCGGTGTGTAGCGGACTACTAGGAAGATAATAGGTGGAAATGGGAAGAACTAGAAAATCTCCTTCTCACTTTTGCAAAAGCGAAGTTGGCTAAGAAAGTCATCTTCAATCTTGAGAAAGAGGACGTGATAATTTAGGGGCTTACCCAGCTTAGGAACTTTAACGTGTCATCTTCTTATTCTTTTTGGGACAACATAGAGGCTACAGTGGCTTCGGTGTTCAAAGTTGTGTGGAATCTACAAGTTTTGAAAATAATCAAAGTTTTCCTCTGGTTATGGTAAAGCGGGGCCTGATAATGAATGGGTGCAGGCCAAAAGTGGTTTCACGTAGGATGACAACTTCCATTTTGTGGAGCGAGTGAGTTTGTTCTTCATGTTCTCAGAAATTGCTTTCTTGCTAGAGGTTTATGGAGGCAAATTCCTTCAGACGGGGAAAGTATAGACTTGTATGGTCTGGATTTACACAGATGGGTGGAAAAATTTATAAACCATGAAATTATATGGAGGGGGAGATTGGAATGGAATGTGTTATTTGTATTTGTTGCCATAGCTTGTGGAAATGAAGAAATGGTAAGATCTTTGAGAAGATTGACCAATGTATTTGCCTTTGGTGAGTGTCGTGAGTCAGGAAACTTGGTCCAAGGAGGCTTACACCTCGGTGCGGAAATATAACACAAGTCTAAACAGAAGGATAAATCGGTTGATATGTTGGGAGCCCCAGGGTTGTATAATAATTAATGTGGATGGGGGAAAGAAATAGCGGCTCTATGATGGCCACATCAGGGGCAGTTTTTTGGTGTGGTAGTTTTGGAGTCAATATTGAAGAAGTGGACGTGACTGAAGCGGAGCTGTGGAGCAACCTCCTTGCGCTACAAATGTTGTGGCAATTGGATCATCATGTGGTGGTGCTGGATATGACTCTTCAATGGTGGTTGGTGGTCTAAAGAGTAATATAGATGAGTGTCATTCTCTTTTAGAACTTAAAAATACATGTAAAATATGGGTTTATAAGGAGTGGAATATTGATCTTAGACATGTATATAGAGAGGCTAATATTGTTGCGTATTCTTTGGCTAATGTGATGGAGCTGGATTTAGGAGTCAATAGATTGGTGGATCCCCTAAGTGTATGCGGGAGGCGTTGAGTATGGAAAAGCAGGGTCTTGGAGTGCCACATAGCTGTGTATTCTGAGTTGATATAATATTCTAGGCTTGAGCCCTTCATTTTTTACCAAAAGAAATCAACTCTTCGAAAAGAGAAAGCAAGAAAACTAAGCCATAAGAGATGAAGTGACCTTAGGAGCACATCATGAGAGAAGAGGAATAAGAAGAAGAAAAGAAGGAGAGGAGGAAGGCCCACTGATGCTTCCAAGCTCCATTAATGGCCATTTCTTACTCTCTCTTCCTCCTTTACTCTCTAATGGTTGTGTACTCTTGTATACCTTGGGATGGGGTTTCTCCGTAAAAAAATCCCCAAATTTCTCTTGTAAACCTAACTCATCTTTTGTAATTGTTTTCTCCTCATCAATGCTTAATTAATGTTTTAGATTTGATCTCTTATTGCATTTATTGTGATTCCTTGCAAAATTATGTCCAGAGCTTGGGATTAGACAAATTGGGGATGAACCCCAACTTTAATTTCTCTAAATTAGGGAGTGAAACTTTAGGGCTATTGTTAGGAGCTTGAATTTAATGCTATCTAGTGGCTCTAGCCTTTTTTTTGAATTAGGAGGTT
The DNA here is from genome assembly GCA_023374045.1 of Limonium bicolor. NCBI lineage: Eukaryota > Viridiplantae > Streptophyta > Magnoliopsida > Caryophyllales > Plumbaginaceae > Limonium > Limonium bicolor. The sequence continues at coordinate 329,326,517 of CM041777.1, read as the reverse complement.
TGATTAATTAGGCAAGATTGATTAGTCCAAGATTTGAAGAATCTTTACATTAGCTCGAATAGAAAACTTAGTGAGGTAGAAATGAGAGCATATATGGGTGATTTTGGAGATTCCCACTATCCTAAGGTATACACCTATCCTAGATAGTTAGTTTAGTGTTTATTGTTTTCCTTTATTTCTTTAATTACAACCAAAGACCCAAAAACCCCAATTTACATTTATACACTTTTATTTACATTCTTACACATTCACTAAGCTTATAATTAACTAGATAGTTATGAATTCATTGTGGATACGACCTTGTTGGACTACAATGACTGGGTTCATTGCCTATAGTTAGGAGGATTGTTTAATCATTATTTTGCTCAACAAATTTTTGGAGTCGTTGCCAGGGACTTTGGTCCAACTATGTGGTTTATTATCTGTTTAGTTTCTGTGTATATTTCTAATTTCCTTCATTTTCCCCTTTTGTGTATAAATTTTTTCTTTTTTTTGTAGGAACTTAACTCTGATGGATGCTTATTATAATCAAGCGGGAGGTTTGCATGGTTACTCCTATGGCGACTCCACCGAATAAAACATAAATCAATGGAGTGTATGCCAAAGGTGTGGAGAGTACCATGAGAGCCCCCAATGTCCAATAGCAATGTCAGAATTGAGAGCTCTTGTGAAGGACTTAAATTCTTTTGTCAAGATAAACCTTACCATTGTGTGCCAAGAGTGTAGAGGAGACCACGAGAGCGCTCACTATCATGTGATCACAATAAAAGTTGATTCACCCAGTTTGAAGGAGCTCATTTCTGATCTTATTTCTTCTTGCAAGCCTAACCCATTTGTGCAAGAGACCTTTAACATGAAGCAAGATACCTTTGATAAGGACGTTCAAGCTCGGATAGATCAGATTGTACAACAACTTGAGAGCGAAAAAGCTCATGAGGTGGAGCAGCCTACTGAGGACCTGAGCTACTCTCCCACTCGTCCCATGTTTGAATCAAAGACTCAAAACGCCTCTCAACCACTAGCTTGATTATGAAGACAACTCGTTAGAAGAGATTTTCTATTTTGACCTCAAGGAGTTTCCTCCCTCAGAAGTCAACAACCAACTTGTCTCCCCCTTCTCTGTTCATCAAGACAATGAGGATGATCACATCCCCAACCTTGAGAAGAAGGAGACACCACCTCCCTCTGAGTCATCAGAGAAGAGTGCTACAATCAACTTCAAGGAGCCACCTTCCTCTGAAAAGGCTCTTCCCATGAGCCTCACCAAGTAGTTGCGGACATTTACATCCTCAAATTTGAGGAGGAGGAGGAGGAGACATCAAACTTTGATCTTCACCTGGAGGATCAAGGCCATCTCTACCCATGCTCAAGTGATAAGTGGTAGAAGCTTAAAGTCTACCCATTAAGTGTAGAGGCCACCTTCCCGTTTGATCCTGGACCAAAGTTAGAAGACAAAGTCCACCATGGATTTCTCCCTGCACTGCTTAATGAAGATAAGGATGTCTTTCCTTCTTAAGTTTGAAGAGGAGGCTCCTCCACAAGATGATTCTAGCACCAAGGATCATCAACCAAAAAATCTGAGCCGTTCTTCAAAGAAAAATGACGCCACCCACCCATTGAAGCCCACTTCAACATTCATTTTCGATCTGGAGGACTTCAATGTGGTATGGTCTAGCCAAAGGCCTTAAGGATGAGCAGCTTCCCAGGAGGCAACCCGGATGAATTTCTTTTATTTTATTTTTAATTTTTCTTGTTCTCCTTTGATTTTATTTTTGCTAACTCTTAACCCCATTTGTAGTTTGGTTGCTTCTACTGTTTTATGCAGGTGCAACTTAAAGTCCACACCGTAACCAAGCTGCGCTAATCGAGTCTAAACCTCAAGTGTGGGGGAGTTTGTTCAATGCAAGCAAAAACAATCCAAGGGGAATATTAGTTTCTTTTATTTTGTGTCACTCACTTCTCTTCTTTTATTTTGTTTCTGCTGGAATCTACCTCTGGGAATAGCTTTTGTGCTAAATTGATGGTTTGTGCCCTTGTATTTCCTCTTGTTTGCTTCCTGAAAAGGTAGTCTAAAACCTTCCCCGGTTAGTCTGGTGAATAATGAGGCCATTGTTCAAACTAAGTGTGAGGGATTGACCTTTTTGGTGACTTGTGTGCTTAAATGTTTAATCCTTCATGCTTATATTGCGTTTGTCCAAAATAAAAAACTGACTCTTGTGATGTGGACTGTTCTCATTAAGAACAAATACTATTATGAATTATGGGATAAATGCTCAAAATTTTCTTTTTGATTGATTTTGCGGAGCATTTTTCATGCGGTGTAACCAAGTAATCTTAAATGGTTGAATTTTTATTGCTTAGGGATTCTTTTTGTCGTCTCTCTTAGGGATTACTTAGGAGTGTTTCTTTACGAAATCTCTAAGGAACTTGTGAGATGCCATTGGTAACCAACAATGAGAGTTGAGTGTTCTTAAATGCAAAGGCATCATGCCCAATTTTTGTCTCCTCATCTCTTATGCAAAAGTGAAACAAATGCATAAATCTATTTTTCCTTTTGTTATGTTCTTAATGCCCATTCTTGAGAGAAGTTGGCCATGGTAACAGTTCTCCAAGTTTCGTCATATCAAAGGCTTTGAAGCACTCTGGATCATGCCCCGAAACTCTAGATTTTGTTTTACCCTTAGCACACTCATGCCACCTCTAAGATATGGTTCACACTCCTTCAAAGTTGTAGTCACTTTTTGCTTCTTCTTTTATCATACAATTCTTGTTAGTATTTGTTAGTCTTGAGCATTCCTTACTAGCTTGGGTGCTTGAGGAGAAGTAAAAAGGTAAGTGTGGGGGTGTGATGAGTAGGCCTGTCAAATGGGTTATCCGTTCGGGTTTTGGGTCATATCTTTTCGGGTCAATATCCGTTCGGGTCATTAAACTTTCGGGTCATTTCGGGTTTGGGTCATTTCGGGTTCGGGTTGTAATAGTGTTAGATAGAATCGAGTTTCGGTTATTTCAGGTCATAGTTAATATTTTTTGAAAAAAATTATAATATAAATACATACCTAATTTTCTATCAGAATATACAACATATAGATTACAGAACTTTCAATACAATGCCTGTATTTTTATTCGGATATACTAAGTTTGAATCATGTTTTTTATCGTATTTATTTGGGTCATTCAGGTTTGCGACAATTTATGGTCACTATTATTTCATGTTATTCGAGTTTGGCTAATTTTTAATTACTATTATTTCGGGTCATTTTGGGTTCGGGTTTTACCCAATCGGGTTTCGGGTTTATTATATATAAATATTTTTGGGTTTTGATCGGGTTTTGGGATCGGATAAAACGGACGGGTTTTCATCTTGGGTCAAATTTTGACAACTCTAGTGATGAATGTCCAAATGATCATGTTTTAGGGGTGTATTTAGTATGTTTTATCAACACTTTTTATGCTCATTTCTCCACTCTAGCTAGTTTTCCTCTAGTTTTGTGTTTTATTGGTGAAATACCCCAAACCTTAATGTGCTAATTAATTATGTAATTATGATTTTATAAGGCTAATTAAGTCCTTAAGATCATTGGTGAAGAAATAAAAACCAAAAAGAGAAAAAGAAAACGCGTAAAAGTCACAAAGTGTAAAAACGCGTATTTAATTATCTTAGGAGTTATACAACCTTAACTAAGGTCAAAAATAGACTCCTAGGACTTATTTAGTCACTAATAACATGTGGGAAAAATTACCGAAGAAAATGGAACCAAATAATACGTTAAAACGCTAACGGAGTTTTAAAGCGCGTTTTTCGAGATAACCCGAAAACGTGACTTTAAACAGTTAAATGAACCCGTAAAAATTATAATTGGTCAATAACTATAATAAAACATTAGTTAAGGTTAAGAACCATCAAAATTAAAAAAACGAGAAAAATCCGGAAAACGGGCCTGGATTAGTGAATAGTGTAAAAACCGGGAATTTATAGGGTGTAAATTGTAATAAGAGTAAAATGCTCTCTAAATTGTAAAATAAAATCTGATTCTCTTATTCTCTTGACACCCACACGTTTTCCCCTCTCCTATACACATATACACTACTTTATTTACAAAGGTACAAAAAGCATAAAGTAAGACATAAAGCAACTTACTTTATTTCCCTCTCTCACATTTCTCTTTCCTCTATTCTTCTCTTCTTACGATTTTCCTCCCCCTTCAGCTGAGCTTATTCTTCCTCTGAAGCCAAACATGGCAATTTCTACCCTCTCTCACAGCACCTCTCTTCTTACTTAATTTTGAACCCTCAAACAAGCTCCAAACTCCATAAATATTATACCGTTAGATTCCTCTCACCTTGGAGATTAATTTCCACCCTTCAAAACCTTCAAAGGATGAATTAGAACTCCATGGGTGTACCTCATTTTGAAGGGAAAACCACTCATTCTTGAAGCTAATCAACTCCCTTGTTGTTCTAAGGTAAGTAAACCAAGAAAAATCATCTTCTCCTTCATTTTCTTGTAACCGGTTTTTGCCCTGTTTAAAACCCCATTTTTGTTCTTCATTCTAGCCTTGTTTGTATTCAAGAGCTTTTGGATAACATCTATCTTTGATTGTCTAATCCTCATTTGGAAGTTATAAGGTAATTCCTTCCATTTCAAGTGCTTAAGTCATGTTCTCAGTACAAGTGTTAATTCAAGAGCCTTATTAGTTTCTTAATGCTCACTAGTATTCAATTTTACTTGGTCATTAGATTAGCAAATACCCCATTTCAAAACCGGTTTTTGAACAAGAAGTAAAGAGGAGGAAAAGTCTTGGAAGGAAACTAAAGGTAAATGGCTTACCTTAATCTTGAGTAATGCCTTTGGGATTGTATTTGTGTTTGTGCAAAATAAATGCTTTAAATGCATTGAGTGTAGTGCAGGTGAAAGCTTTATTATGAAGGAAATTTAGTGTTTAAATTAGTGTTATTTAAGGGCCTAAGAGCCAAGTTTTTAAGGCTTATGTATCTTGATGCTATTGTTGTGAAAGTGCTAGAAATTAGTGTGTTCTAAGTGCCTAGAATGAGTGTGGTGGTTGGATTAATGTAAGTGTGCTGAATAATGTGTGTGAGGATGATAGAAATATGGGGAACCTCTGTCAAAATTTGTATAGAACACTAGGTGACTTAAGTGTTTTGGGGAGAGGAAAGAACCTAGAACCAATTAGGTGCTTTTAGAAATCAACTTGAGTAAATATTCACCTTAGGGCTAGAATTGGATTAAATGATGTAAGAGGAATACTAGGAGTATATGAGTTGTGAGTCAACTGAAAGGGTGAAGATGGTGAGCAAAAATGCAATTTGGAACCTAGGAAACAAAGTGTAAGTTCTAGGTGAGATAAGTGTGAAAAATTGGGTGAATATAATCAAGAATTGAGTGATGAATTTAAACAAGGAATTGGAGAGGTTTAAAGTGTCAAATTAGTGTTAAAAACATGTTAAAATTCATGTAGAAAGATTAGGAGAAAGTTTTGGATTAGAGGTTGAAAAAGGGGTGAAAAACTACATTTTGGAGTAAATCTAGGATGGTCCGGGTTTGTAAACCGGTACCTAAACCCAGACCACCCCAAAAACATACCCGAGAGTGCATAATAGTGGTTGGTCCGGGTTTGTATCCCAGTACACAAACCCGGACCAGACAGAAAATAAGGCAGAACGTTATGCGATGGATTGGTCCGGGTTTGTAACCCCGGACACAAACCCGGACCACCCTAAATGTTCCAGAAAGTATTTTTAAGCAATTCTAAGGTGGGGAATTGAATGGTAATGGTATTATAAGGTTGTTAGGACTTGATTAATGACAATTAAAGGTCATTAGAAGTATGACAAGTGTAAGTTTAAGTGTGAAAGTGCAAAAGTCTAATGTGAAGTTAAGGATTATAAGTTAATGTTAATGACAACATAAGGAACCTTTAAGCGCCAGTGTTAAGTAATGAGAAACCTTGGGATAAGGTGAGTGAAACTTAAGGGGGTAATGAAATGTAAGAAACAACGAGAAACCGTCGTGGGTAGTGATGAGTAGTCAGAGTTGATAAAGAAATTAACCGTTCGACTGAATGATTATAGGAGCGTGAACTAGTCGGAATGACAGCCGGAAATAAGAGATCTTCATGTTAGTCTAGCCATCGTCAAGGTGACAGGTATGATTTTCTTGCCACCCGTTTGCTACCAGACTACACCGGCTTGTGTGTTGTGTGTTTTTCTGAGTGTTTATGACCTTATAAGATTAAAGCATGAAATGAGTTTACAGTTATTGTTTATGTGGCGTGATTGTTCCGATACAGTCTAACCTCGAATACGTGTTAGCCCCGTTAGTTAACCAACGTTAGGATCGCGTTAGTGAACGGTATTCGGCTTTAACGTCCCAACCTACGGGAATGTTCTAACCACGGCTATTCATGTGCCATGTGTGAATTGTTATGTGTGGATATCAGTGTTACCTCCCTTGTGTGTTTAACCAAGTTTGTAACACCATATGGTGTCGTAATGTGATAAGTTCCGTAAGGGAACCTCTAACTAATATATATAATTAGGGGGTGAGGAATCCGGAAGTCCCGGTCACGCGTGTTTGTTTGGGAGTTGATATCTACATCCGATTCAACTTCCTCCTATTAGGTTGTCTTCCTTCTCGGAATTCAATCTCCCACGAGCCAATAGCTGACTCTCCTATCTTGATTATTATTCGGGGCTAGGGGGATTTGTGTATGGTGTGAACGGGTCTATATTATGACCGACACATCTGGTAAAGTAATTATGTACGATGCATTCAGATCTATATTATATCCGACACATCTTAAGTAAAATGTACGTTTTCTAAGAAGAACGGTGTTGTGTTATGTAATGGGCCCGACATGAGAATGATGTTATTCTCTAGGCTCAATTAAGTTGACTAACCCTTATGCCGGACGAGTCCTCACGTGCCTCGCTCCTATGTTATGTTGTGTGTGTGATAACGGGTAAAGTATGATATTATGTTCGGGTAAGTTAACCCATGAAATCAACCCCATGTTTTTATGGTGGAAAGTAATTAAGTGTAATCCGACGAAACGGATAAGTGGTTACTATAATAATGAACTCCATTAAGGGAAAAATCCCACTGGCTAAAGTACACAGTAACTTAATCTAACAAACATTGTTGTGTGGACTGTATTGGTTGTGTTACCCATATATATGTTGTTTTGTTGATTGTACTGTTGTTATGTGTTGAGTATTGTTATGATTATGCAAATAACACCGCTATGTAATGTATATTGATTGTTAAAAATGAATCCCATGTTCATTATGAGAATTAGTAGTGTGCGGCCCGTTAGCCAACGGGTTGCACGTTAATCATACCAGCCATAGGTTGCTGAGCCCTTCGGGCACCCCGTTTTATTTCAGGACGAGGAACAAAGAAGCGGAGTCGTCTAGCTATGGAGTAGATGGAATTCTTTTGGTTATTTTGGATAGTGAACCCGAGATGCGCCTGTGCACTCGTGGTTGTATATTGTGATGGAACTAGATTAGAGTTGGGATTAATTCTCGGTATAGTTGGTGAGTAAATGTATTCGATTTGTTAGAAACAGAACAAAATTGTGATGTGTAAATGCTCGGTGATCTTGTCCATCAGACCGATACATGGTGTACGTATTAGCCTTGTTAGCCACGTGGGTGGCTAACGGCGTGTAACACTGCCCCTGTTTAGTTAATGATTAATGTTATATTTCCCGCTACAGTTAGATGTTAAGTATGGTGTTTATAGTTGGGGTGTTACAAAAAGTGGTATCAGAGCGAAGTATCGCTCTGATGACTGGAAATGCCGAGCTTAGGAAGTATCGAGTTAGGAGTTTAAGACTTTAGGCTAAGGGTTGAGGGATAGCGTGAGAGATACGCTAGTTAGGCATTCCCCGTGTGTACGGGATACCTACAATATCCATACCCGCCCTCCACATGCCCCATTTTATAACTCGAGAAAGAACGCCAGAGAGATGGAAAGTCCTCTCGTACTCGGAAAAGCCCGATCTGGCTGTTATAAATTATTTCAGTAAGAATCAAAACCTGTCATACAGTAAGCTCCAAGAACTGGAAATTCCGGAGACGGTTCCTGTTTGAACAATTTTAACCGCACTTAATAGTGGAGAATTGAAGAATCCTGTGCATAGGAGAATGGAATTTCCGGCAGCATGGGTCGACATGCTTAGCAGTCGAGAGAACCATGACTGACCATCAAGAAGGAACACACTAGCAGTGCAACAAAGCAGAAAGGTGAAGTAATGAGACCCGAGACACATGTACCAAAATTGTTATTTAATACCGCCAACGGTATACTAACCGACTAAGGAAATAGTCAAGGTTGGATAGCTCCAAACCTACAATGCCAAAGAGGCTGTAATACCCGATTATCATAGTTTAGACAACATGGGAGTATTTATGAAACATACTTCAATAGGACTACAACGTAGCACCTAAACAAGGGTCAAATCTCGGTAACCGCGGTAAATGTGTGGGGACGAGCCATCAGGAAAATCATAGAGCTAAATAAATGAGGGCCTCTAAGAATGGAGGGTCACCCTAGTTAACGACTACCATGTCAAGACCAATGAGAGTCGCTCGGAAGATTTATTATCAAGACTGTAAGATCAAAGGAAGAGCCAACAAGGCTACCGAATACGGTAATGATAAAAGTTGTACCGCAACCAGTACATGTTGAACCGATAGCCAGCCAACATGGCGCACTTGCCATGGCAAGTGCTACTATAACGGGGCTATTCGGGAGAATTTTAACGACTATGAAGTACTCAGTAGAGTACTATGAAGGCGAATGAAGCAATTATGGGATCACGAATCCAAGGATGTGAAGAGTGAAACCCGGGAAGGGCTTAACAGTCTAACCCTTGTATTTAAGAATATACCAGTCACCGAGAAGCTAGACTCGGTCAAGGCGAGAAGACATTATAAATACCATGAAGAAATTTTCTTTTAAACCTAACTTTTCTTCTAAACACAGATTTGTTTCAAACCCTCTTTCAAAACCAAAATTTCTTCCAAACTCATGTTTAATTCAAAACCTCTTTTAAAGCCTAAATTCTATCAAACTTCATATTTTCCTTAAAACCAAAACCAGAAGACCTACACCGGCCTCAACGCCACATAGTAGGTAAGTTATACCCAGTTCACTTCAGAACAATCCTACAGCCCGAGGGTACTAACCTGAGGGAAAGAATCAAGTCATTACTCACTAACAGACAATGAACAAACTTCCCTTGATTAAGTTAGGGAAGCACCAAATGTGCGTCATCACAGGACGATTCGAGAGGAGTTGACAACAGAGTACTCCACATAGGCGTGTGACGGACACTACGAGTGTACAAAAATGAAATGTGGGACGACCATACTCCGAAGGAGCTTGCGGGCCTGACAGACCTATTTATGAGTTAGTCAGGTAAGTAGTAATGTATCAGTAAAGTACCCCACATATGTATACGAGTAGTGTAAGGAACACGGGGAGTAGTCAACTTCATACTACGGTCAGCAGTAAAAATTCAGACCACCGACTGATTGAAGCGAAAGAATTAAGTTAAGTTAACGAATCTAAAGGAGTCAGAGAGTTCATCCTGTGAAATGAATAAGTGTTAAGAAGTGCAAGGAGCACGGGTTAATAAGTATAGACATCTAATATGTCTCAAGGTTTGTAAGGTAATCACGTAATAGCTGGAATGAATACCCAGCTTGAAGATGGTAAAGCAAATGTCTAACATGGACACCTTCATGTTCAACGAATGTTATATAATTTCCAGAAATAATCACCAAGACTCGATGATCAATGAAGAGAATATATTAAATCCAGCCAAGAACGCAAGCGGCGTAGTTAACTAAACATACCCATAAGTACAAGCCAGATGTAATGGCATAACTTAGCAACACCCAGGAGCAATCCTTGAAGGGTGTTTGGGTCAACAAAAGTTGAACAAAATATCGTGATAAAGACACCAGAGTCGAAACGAATACTCGGTTTAAACACCGAAGGGTAACCCTCTTGACAGTAGGTACCCTAAATTGCCAAAAGAACAACCAGATTGTACCTAACGGGCCTCCCATGAAGGGAAGCGGGATGCAACGACCTTGTCATGGAGCCCAGAATTACCTCCAAACCATGCGATGGTGCACGGAGAAGTGAAATTGGTGTGAACAGCCTACAATGAGCAGAGCTCGTGGCAATGAGGCTTATGAGCCGTAAACTAATCACGCTATGTAAATTTCAATGATTACAAGACCTAGATACACTCATAAGGAGTGTTGCCGGTAATGGCTCCAGTAAGAGAAGAGTGTGTGTTATACCAGTGAATAAAACGGAGAACGAACCACTACCTTAAGAGTGGGTATACCTCTCAATATTGTGAGACCGCTGAAGCGATGGTTATGTGAAATGTTGAAACGTTGAAGTTTGATCATGTTGTTATTGCCAAGAATAATTTGAATAACAGTGGTACGAAAAATGAAGTTTTTATAGCAATTGTGGAAGAGTAGTCGGTTTAGTAACCACCACCACGTGCGTATAATGCAAGACGTAGATTGAACAACGCTCAAGGAACATAAAGACAAGGAAAATAGTGTATTCAGTAATCAGCCAAGTAAATGGTGAAACATAGTATAATGGTGGAAATACATGAGCGGCAGCTAGTAACAGCTGATGCCATGTAAATCAACGCTGTATAACTAATAAGAACTTGGTGCGCAATAAGTGACCATTATATGTAAATGATATGGAGAACAAACAGAATTATGAGATAGACTCAATGAAGGTGGAAGGTATTGATGGTAAGTAGACTAGGCAGTAAAACCAGTAGCCTGTACTGTGTGACAAAGGATCTCACGAATAAGGCAATGTTCATTCCTATTGCAATTGCATGCGGAACTGGAAGTGTATCCCTAGAGGATCAGTTTGATGACAGAAGTAATAAGCCTCGAGATAAGAATACCCGATTGCTAAATAACCAATCCGTACTAGATACGGAAGCCTAGCAAACACACCAGTAATTATGGCGCAAGCCACTTAAGCGAAAAGCTAAAAATAAAACCGTGCGGCCTTGAAGAATGTTGGACATACCAACAATCAAAACAAAAACGAATTCCATCGCAATGGAAGCGGATGAGACTTATGAATGTTATAAGGACCGATGCATGGAAGATGCGAGGTCATACAAATGAAAGATAGTTGTGCAGAGTCAGATAATTAATCATGATGCAGGAGAAATGGTCATGAGTCAGTGACTACAGAAGCACTGAATACCAAATACAGGTATAGAATATACCTTATGTGTGAGGACAGTAGAGGGAGCACTACACGTTAGATAGTAGCTCGACCTCAACCGACAGTAAGTCGGAGGAACCAGGCGAATAATCAAGGAGATATACATAATAGTATACACTATAGACTTCCAGAAGATTGGATATAAAAGCTATAACTCATCGAATTCGCGCATGAAATACCCCGAACTTAAATATAGTGATTAAGATTAGTCTAACCCGTATTTAGGGGCATAATAACGCCTAAGTAATATTGGTAAGGAAAAATAAATCCAAAAGAAATAAAGAAACACTTAGAAAGCGAAAAATGCTAAATAAGCGTTAAATAACCATAGGAGGTACAAGACCTGTTAGAGTATTTGTAAACCCCACCAACAACAAACACTAATAACAATCGCAGCGGAAACTCACTCATCACATTACTTATTCCAATGGTGTTACACGCCGTTAACCACCACGTGGCTAACAAGGCTAATACATGTACATTTGTATCGGTGATGGACTAGTTCCCGAGCAACTACACTAACAATCCTCATTCCATTTCCAACATTTATTATATACATACATCCTCACTGTACCGAGTATTTACAAACTACTGCCGATAACAATTTCGGTTTACTACGCCTATCATACTCACGCCATTTAAATGGCTACCCATGTATAATCATCTGCCCCGTCCTACTCTCGAACGGCTTCCAGCTCCTTGTACCTGAAATAGAAAAGGAGAAAGGGTGGCCCCCAAGGGGCTCAGCACCTTTGCTGGTATGGTAATCCCGCAGCCCACATGCTACCGGGCCACGCACAACTAATTGTCGTCTTAGCATGCAGTTGATTATATTTAAATCATGCATACAACCATAGTCATACAACACATAACATTTCGCCTCAACGGCTCAACCTATAACCAACACATCCACACTTAACCAACCATCCAATGATTCCTTAAACCCTAGAGTGGCTTCCTCTAGACGGAGCTACTTCCTTAACGAACGACGTGTACCCAAATCGGGTTATCCTTAAACGCCCTTGTCACAACTGGGATTCATTTCCATGATCCACACATTCCATATCATACATCATATCTCACATAATAAAACATAACGACACCTTTCTTGTTTCGACGTACATATGATGACATCGCATCCATTTAAAACATCGATTATATATATATATACCATAGCATAGCAAGGTAATTTGCATAGCACAACAAAAATAAATATCACCTCGAGAACGGTTCACTTAAGATCCTTCCACCATAGTTAGTACATACCATGAGCATAGAGATTGTTGCCAAACTCATACCAAGCTCGTTAATTACCTCATCACCATCCTGTTATTTGAACGGTTGACTTAAAACCCAAGGTGTGTCGGATATAGTGATCCCAAGCACACCAAACAACACAGTATGCCCCTGTGGCCCGAGTGAGTCGTAAACTAGCTTTGGATAAGCTAAGGGAAGGTTGAAACCAAATTGGAATACCACCTAAACATACACCAAGAGAGCCGAACCGGATATGATAACGACTCCCATCCATCCACGCGTGGCCGGAACAACCGGACTCCTCACCCCCCATTAGCCCATAGACTCTTATAAATAAGTAGTTAGAGATCCATTATGGAGCCTACCACAACCACACACCATACGGTATCATAACCGAGTTAAGCACACAAGGGAGGAGAGAGTCATACATTCACATACAAACATCACGCACAAACATCACATAACCAACTCACGCATAGCCGTGGTTAGAACGTTCCTTAAGTCGGAAACGTTGTTACCGGATACCGTTCTCCTACGTTTACCTAATAGAGGTTAACTAGCCCTTCAAGCGCATTCGAGGTTACCGGTATCGGCACGTAAACATACAATAACAATAACGACTGTAAACTCGTTTCATGATTTATCTCATAACGTGGCAAACATACAGAAAAACACATTGGCATAAGCCGGTGTAATCCGGTAGGACACAGGTTGCAAGAAAACCATACCTGTCACCGGAGTCCACTTAATCACGTCCATTTATGTACCTCGAGCAATCTCGAACAACTGTTAACATCACATGTGTTTTCATTAACATCGGGTTTGCTTGATTATTTAATGTCAATGCTTAATTTTTTCCCGTTAACTTAGTTACATAACTTAACATTTTTAACTTGTTTTACTCTCACATTTAATACAACTTTTAGCCCATTTTATCGTCACTAAAACTCACCTACATGTCCTCAACATTCTTATAACATCATTACCTACCAATCCCCATCACATATCATTTCATAACCTCAAACCATGTTTTTGGTCCGACCGACCCACCGTCCGACCCACAGCTGGGTCGGTCCATTACAGAACCCTTTTACTTCCTTATAATCGTGCCCGTCCGACCCACGTCCGACTCACTCGACTGGGTCGGACCATGTGCGAACATTTTCTTCCTTTGAAACTTGACCGACCGACCCATGTCCGACCCACCCTTTTGGGTCGGACCATTACCGAACACATTCCTAACATCTAACAGAGGCTCGACCGACCCAAAACTGGGTCGGACCCCTGGGTCGGTCGCCTTCTAAACTTACCCAAACTTTACCAATTCTTCACCAAACTTCTCCTAAGGCCTTAAGTTTCCTAACAACATTTGGTAACCTTATACCACATACAACATCCACTAAACTCATCTTCTAACTCCTTAAACTTTACTTATTTCCTTGTAAAAATTCCTTAACACTTTCAACATTTGTACTAGGTTCCTAAATGGTGTTTCTCACCTATATAACTACTATCCCAAAACACTTTCTTCTCATCTTAACATCATCTCTTAAGCATTATTTTCTTACTAACTAAATCTCCTTTTTACATCATACCTAAACATCACTTGTTCCTTGACACCAACCTTACCTAAACCTTAAACAACTCCTCCAAGACTTTAATACATTCACAAACCACATTGAATTTCTAGAACTTCCAAGATAACGCCTAAATCCTTGCATCACTCTAAATCACCTTAACACATGTTTTCTTCTCAAGTAAACATTTTCACCTATAACACTTCCTAGTTCACCAAAACCACTTAAAACACTTAGAACTTCTCACACATTTTTCCAAATTTGGCCATAGCTTCTCTTGATATACTCACATCCAAACACTTAGGTTTTACCTTATTTCATTCAAAACACCTAAATCCATCAAACACATTTTATACACAAACTTCACACATAAGCACTACATCACAATATAGTGCATAACTTAAATTGCTTGGCACTTAGGCCCTTAAATAACATGGCTCTTAGGCCCTTAAATTGCATAACCTTAAACACTGAATTTCCCACATAAATAATGCCTTTGACCTGCAAATACATACACCAAAACATATGTTCTTTTACTAGTCTCCTTGAGAACACTTTACTAGGTCACTCACCATTGGCTCCTTAGGTATTTTATCAAGCAAATCAAGCTCATTTTCCTAAGGCATTTAAACTACATTGAGATAGTTTGTTTACCTTTTTTCCTCACAAACTTTTTTGTTTCCTTGTAAAACCGGTGGGGTATTTGGTTGTTTGTCACTTCTAAACATTATACAAACAACATAATGAGTATTCAAGCTTTAAGCTCCACCTCATTGTAAACCCTAGGTTTACATTTTTCAAAGCATTAATGTAGTTGTTTTACCTTAATCTTTGGAGGGTGTTTGAATATCTATGAAGAGAGGACTCCACCTAGTCCTTGAAAGATTCAAATGGAGCTAGAAAAGGCAACACAAGGAGCTCCATTAATGGATATTTTCGGTCACACACAAAACATGGAGGAAACTTGATTTTCTTAGAGATTCCTTACCTAGGAGCAAAGGAGATCAATAATATGTGGAAAGACAAGCTCAAGCTCCATCAATGGTGGAACTCCATGGCACCAAAATGGTGATCTTCAAATTTTGAGAAGATAGAAATGAAGAGCTTGATGAGGGGAGAGAGAATGGTGGTGTTTGTTTTGATTTGGTTAAGTGAGCTAGGTTTTACATGTGGTCAAAGGTGGACTTCCATGGTGGTGGTGCTGTTTTAACGTGAGAACAGAGAAGAAGAGAGGAGGAAGAGAAGTGTGGAGCCGTGTGAACAAGGGAGGAAATGAGAGAATGAGATAGAATTTGCTTTAAGAGATATTGTAACTTATAAAGCAAATAGTACTTCACTTAAAGTTTTTACTTTACTTATTTGATTCTTTTACAACTTGGTGACTCACTACTACAAAAACCGGCCACCATTATGCCTATGAGGGTATATAGTCTTTGTTGACCAATTTAATTACTTATAACATTATATGTTAAACTAGCTTATAAAAGTTACTATTCACAAACTAAGGCACATAGAAGTGAAATTTTTGATTTCCCACTAATATGGCCACCCAAATGTGATACTATAGTACACATGTTAATTAAAGAGTAATGATGGACATTTAGCCATTCAAAACTCATTTACAAGACAATTTTTCAAGAACGTGCTTTAAGACTCCTTAAAGCACATTTGTGTTTTAACTTGTTTTCAAGCTTGGTTTTCTTTAGTAATTGATTTAATATGTTCATTAAATATAAATAAGGTATAGGTATGACCATCAGGTCTTATACACATTCATCCCAAGCTTAGAGCACATTTTGCTCATATTGACTTTAAGGTATTTTCTTATGTTTTATTTGGTTTCATTGTCTACCAAAGTTTCTAAGGACTTAATTAGCCTTATAAAGTCATAATTAAACATTATCAAGTCTTGGTAGGCTCTTTGGGTCCTAACCAAGTTCACTCCAAGCTTAGAGCATGTTTTTGCTCAAACCGTGTCTAGTGTTTTATTGGTTTTACCATGGTTTAAATGTTCCATTTATGTTTCTAAGGCACTTTTTAGCTTTAAATACCATAGCTTAACATTTACACAACATACCAAGGTTTGGGGTATTTCAATCTACCCCCCTTAAAAGAACTTCGTCCTCGAGTTCACATTTCCTCGCATCATTGGATTAGAATACGGGAATTACTTATAGCCATTAAAGCTTCCATTACAACCACCCTTTACATCCAACCTCGGACTTAATGGTCCGGGCAACATATCCACATCATTTGGACACATAGGTCCCCAAACATAACAGTTTTAGACACATAGGTCTATGTAACACCACACATTTAGACTCATAGGCCTTGATAGTATACACTTTAGGAAATCCAAGTCAAAACAACATTCATTACACATACCACACAACATGTCAGAGCATGTATAGCAATCAAAAATATCCTTGATATACACTATGATCCCGCAGAACCCGGTCGCGATGGACGCCTTCCGTCCCCGTGCCTTTGGAAATTAAAACAATCACTTAAATTTAAAATTTCCTTGTGAGGTAAGTATAAGGAGATCTTTTATTCAAAATATTAATCGATTGTTTGAAATACCAATTGAAAATCTTTTGAAAACACCACACAACTCCAAGTCCGATTAGCTCATTTCTTCTTTTATTAGCGTGGTTATTCGTGACCACTTATAGGGAGTTTCAAGAGTCATCCAACCCTGATGTGATCAGCATCAGTGTTGAACTATCCTTCCACCCCAATTTGTGTTCGGCTTCCCTTGATCACATGCAAATCAAGTTCCACCTCCCACTTCATTTTCAAGCATCAAGTAAGTCACTCATTTCCAATTTTCTATCTTTCGAATCATTCTAGTCATGATCACAACATCTCCAAAGGATAGAACTCCGTCTATCAGTTACCTCCATTCACTTTTAATCCTGTTGCCTAGGGAATCTTATTCTCACTAGGTTCTATGTCGGTATCATGCCCTTTCATGCATCACTATAAAAGTATATATATATATATTATACACATATTTTATCCAAAATACTACACCTGGTTTTACATTTATACATGTCGGGGCTTTTGTTCCCCCGGGAGTTTATCTACTCCCCACACTTGTACAATCACACACAACTGTTAACAAACACACACACTTATCACAATGGTATTCGCATCATCTGTGCGCAATTACCACAATTAATCCATGAATGAATGTGTATGTTTACGTAACACACACCACCATCAAAACAAACAATAATTTTGTGCTATGCACAATATGAGTCACATACACTACGTACACTTGTACGGTAATATACACCAAGTGGTTTTGCGCTCTACCCCCCTTAAAAGGGATTACGCCCACGTAATCAATCACTAAACATTGGCTTAAATGTTCTGCCGTCGTGAAGTGTTTTAACTTCCACGCGGTCTATTACACAATGGATTCTGATTAGAGGATCTTAACCATATTGGCGGTTTAGTTCCTAAACCAAGAATTCTCATTGGAGTTTGTTTAAACTCTTAATTGGTTTCGATTCTGGCCTGTTAGGCTTCTAGGCGTTAATAATAGCCATCCACTCATATTCGTTATTCACGTTGTACATTTGAATCACTGGTTCACTAGTTTCTGCTGCGAAACTCTGATAACTGTAGAGCTAATTGCTCCCTTTTGTTATTCTTACTGTATTGTACATCCCCAATTGTCACCTTCATCTTGGTAACAATGGTTTCTCAACCGACGCACGGTATCTTTTACCCTGAGCGGATTCGGTGAGTTTCACAATTTTCCATCCACTTCCATGATAATTTACTGTGTATACAGCTATGTATTTCACACTGATGACTTGTTCCCTTCCGACTTACTGTCGGTTGAGATTGAGCTACTACCTAGTGTGTAGTGCTCTCTCAGCTATTTCCAATATTTGGGGTATATTCCATACCGATATTTGGCAGTTAGTGCTACTGTAGTCACTTACTGTTAATCATGTCTTCACATTCGGTTTTGTACAAGTACTCTTTATTGGTGCGGCCTTGCATTTCCTATGCATCGGCCCCTTATAACATTATTCCTCTATAATTAACATGTCTCCAATTCCTAGCTATCCCACTCGATCATTATGCGCAAGTGCAATACCAAAACACTCAGTCATACAGAGTGCAGAGGCGTAAACTCTCGACAGTAAATCCCTTATGCGACTCGCCATGGAATTCACACTGTCCTTCACTGAGACTCTTATTGTAACTGGTTCGACCTACCATATTATCATTCAAACATTATACAACGGTCGCTTACTGCGCACCGTGCTCTCACTTATTGTATAACACTAACTCACATAGTATTTACTGTCACATTAACTTCCACACATAAATTTACATTATTCATATTATGGTTCATCCCTCATTTGGATGACCACTGAATGCTCCTTGAGCATCGATCATTCGAGTCACAAGCCGGCGTTATTCAGCCAGGTGCTTCACTTTATACACATACTACTAAGCTAACTTCTCTTTCAATAATAACATGGTCAATCCTTAACATATTTCTTGAACTTGATTCACATAACTACCGCTCCTGCGGTGTCACAATGTTGAGAGGTATCCCCACTCTTAATGCAGTGGTTCGTTTACCACTCTATTCGCTTGTACAACCTAAACTTCTACCATCAATCGAATTTATATGATATATCCTGCTTTTGGATTATAAGCCTTATTTGCCTTGAGCTGCGCTCGTTATAGGCTGTCCACACACATGTACTTCTCTGTACAATATTACAAGGTCGTTGCATCACGTTTCCTTTCATGGGATGCCCCTTAGGCTTGTCAGTCCGTCTCCTGACAACTTATGTCTAAACTGTGTGTTAGTTTCAACCCTTGTGCTTCTGTCATGCATTTCATTCAACAATTGTTGATGTGAACACCCTTTAAGGATTGCTCCTGGGTTGTTAAGTTATGCCTTTACATTTGGCTCACACTTATTGGTACATTCCGTTAGCTACGCCTTTCGCGTTCTTTACTGGTTATTATCTTCTTCTGTGAAGATTAACATTTCCTGGTAGTGTAGGTACTCATTCTGGGAATTTATCCGTTCATTGCACATTAATGTGTCCACATTAGGCATCTGTGCCATGTACAGGCTGGGTCACCATTCCAGCTATAATGTTTATCCCTAAGGATCCTTAAGACATATGTGGTGTCTTTTCATAGCAGTTTGTGCCCATCGCACTTCCTAACTCTTAAACATTTCCTGAAAGGAGTTCACTAATCCTTTTAGTCTTGCTAACTTAACTGAATTCCTTAACTTCAACTATTCCTTGTAATCCTTAGCTCTCGTTTGATTTATACTGCTGACCGTAGACGGAGTCGACTACTTCCGTGTTTCGGACTCTACTTGTATACATATATGGGGTATCTACTGATACATTGCTACTTACCCAACTAACCCATAAGTAGGTCTGTCAGGCCCACATGCTCCTATCGGAGTGCGGTCGTCCCACAACACAGTTGGTACACTTGTAGTGTCCGTCACAGCCTAGGTGAAGTATTCTGTTGTCAACTCCCTTATATTGTCCCGTGACAATATTCATTCCCTGTCCCGAACTTAATCGAGGGAAAGTTTATCCATTGTTGATCCTTGTCATCTGACCTTGGTTTTACTGGATCGGTTAAAAGAAGGTTGGAACGAAGTGTTGGTTTGAAAGAAAATCTGGTTTGAAAAGAAAAGGGGTTTGAATAAATCTGGGTTTGAAAGAAAAATTTCCATGGTTTCACAACATCTTTTACCTTAGCCAAGTCTAGCTTCTTGCTGACTGGTGTGTTTCCAATTACAGAGGTTAGGCTAACAGGCCCTTCCACTGTTATGACATTCACATTTAACTTTATTGTACTTTTCCAAGTACTTTGTAGTGGCTATAAGTTTTCCGAATAGCCCTGTTATAGCAGCACTTGCTACGGCAAGTGCGCCATGCTAACTGGCTATCAGTTCAACACATACCGGTTGTGGTATGGTTTTTCAACCCATATTGTCATCAGTGGCCTTGTTGGCCCTCACTGATCTTACTGCCTTGATAATAACTTCTCTAGGCGACTTCTCACTGTCTTCGCATGACGATCATCAACTAGGGTGTTTCCCATTCTGGGAGACCCCTTTTCCTTAGTATTGTATTCTCTTTGTGGCCCGTTCCACGTATTTGGGCACTACGTTGTAGTTCCCTTGTCTGTTGATATACCGTTGGTGTATTATTCATCAATTGTGGTCCCGTAGACACTCGTCTCGGGTTTCTTTAATCCACTTTTTGCTGTTGCACGGTTGGTGCGTTGCAAGCTGGTCATCCTCGACTGCTCGGCATGTCGACCCAGGTTGCCAGAAATCTATTCTCTTATACACAAAATTCTTCATTCTTCACTATTAAATGCGGTAACATTGTCCAGACGGAGACCGTCTGGGATTCCCAGTTTTCGGGATCTACCGTATGACAGATTCTCCGTACCCTTAAAGGTACTTACTAACAACCAGATCGGGTATTCCTGAGTAAGAGAGGACTTTCATCTCTCTGGCGTTCTTTCCCAAGTTATAAAACAGGGGTTGTGGAGGGTGGGATGGATATTGTAGGTTTCCAGTAGTCACTGGTAGTTCCTAACTAGCGTATCTCTCACGCTATCACTCAACCCTTAACCCAAAGTACTTAAATCCTAACTGGTACTTCCTAAGCTCGGTAATTCAGTCATCAGAGCGATACTTCGCTCGATACCACTTTTTGTAACACCCCATCCAACAACAAACACATAATAACAATCTGCAGCGGAAACTCAACTCATCACATTACTTATTCCAATGGGTTACACGCCGTTAACCACCCACGTGGCTAACAAGGCTAATACATGTACATTTGTATCGGTCTGATGGACTAGTTTCCCGAGCAACTACACTAACAATCCTCATTCCATTTCCAACATTTATTATATACATACATCCTCACTGTACCGAGTATTTACAAAACTACTGCCGATAACAATTCGGTCTTACTACGCCTATCATACTCACGCCATTAAATGGCTACCCATGTATAATCATGCCCCGTCCTACTCTCGAACGGCTTCCAGCTCCTTGTACCTGAAATAGAAAGGAGGAGAAAGGGTGGCCCCAAGGGGTCAGCACCTTTGCTGGTATGGTAATCCCGCAGCCCACATGCTACCGGGCCACGCACAACTAATTGTCGTCTTAGCATGCAGTTGATTATATTTAAATCATGCATACAACCATAGTCATAAACACATAACATTTCGCCTCAACGGGCTCAACCATAAACCAACACATCCACACTTAACCAACCATCCAATGATTCCTAAACCCTAGAGTGGCTCTCCTCTAGAACGGAGCTACTTCCTTAACGAACGACGTGTACCCATTAATCGGGTTATCCTTAAACGCCTCTTGTCACAACTGGGATTCATTTCCATGATCCACACATTCCATATATACATCATATCTCACATAATAAAAACATAACGACACCTTTCTTGTTTCGACGTACATATGATGACATCGCATCCATTTAAAACATCGATTATATATATATATACCATAGCATAGCAAGGTAATTTGCATAGCACAACAACAATAAATATCACCTCGAGAACGGTTCACATTAAGATCCTTCCACCATAGTTAGTACATACCATGAGCATAGAGATTGTTGCCAAACTCATACCAAGCTCGTTAATACCTCATCACCATCCTGTTATTTGAACGGTTGACTTACTTAAACCCAAGGTGTGTCGGATATAGTGATCCCAAGCACACCAAACAACACAGTATGCCCCTGTGGCCCGACGTGAGTCAGTAAACTAGCTTTGGATAGCTAAGGGAAGGTTGAAACCAAATTGGAATACCACCTAAACATACACCAAGAGAGCCGAACCGGATATGATAACGACTCCCATCCATCACAGCGTGGCCGGAACAACCGGACTCCTCACCCCCATTAGCCCATAGACTCTTATAAAAAGTAGTTAGAATCCATTATGGAGCCTACCACAACCACACACCATACGGTTCATAACCGAGTTAAGCACACAAGGGAGGAGAGAGTCATACATTCACATACAAACATCACGCACAAACATCACATAACCAACTCACGCATAGCCGTGGTTAGAACGTTCCTTAAGTCGGAAACGTTGTTACCGGATACCGTCTCCTACGTTTACCTAATAGAGGTTAACTAGCCCTTCAAGCGCATTCGAGGTTACCGGTATCGGCACGTAAACATACAATAACAATAACGACTGTAAACTCGTTTCATGATTTATCTCATAATGTGGCAAACATACAGAAAAAACATTGGCATACAAGCCGGTGTAATCCGGTAGGACACAGGTTGCAAGAAAACCATACCTGTCACCGGAGTCCACTTAATCACGCGTTTATGTACCTCGAGCAATTCTCGAACAACTGTTAACATCACATGTGTTTTCATTAACATCGGGGTTTGCTTGATTATTTAATGTCAATGCTTAATTTTTCCCGTTAACTTAGTTACATAACTTAAACTTTTTACTTGTTTTACTCTCACATTTTAATACAACTTTTAGCCCAATTTTATCGTCACAAAAACCACCACATGCTCAACATTCTAAACATCATACCTACCAATCCCCATATCACATATCATTCAAACATCAAACCAGTTTTGGTTCCGACCGACCCACCGTCCGACCCACAGCGGGGTCGGTCCATTACAGAACCCTTTACTTCCTTATAATCGTGCCGTCCGACCACGTCCGACTCACTCGACTGGGTCGGACCATGTGCGAACATTTTCTTCCTTTGAAACTTGGACCGCCGACCCATGTCCGACCCACCCTTTGGGTCGGACCATTACCGAACACATTCCTAACATCTAACAGAGGCTCGACCGACCCAAAACTGGGTCGGACCCCGGGTCGGTCGCCTTCTAAACTTACCCAAACTTCCAATTCTTCACCAAACTTCTCCTAAGGCCTCTTAATGTTTCCTAACAACATTTGGTAACCTTATATCCACATACAACATCCACTAAACTCATCTTCTAACTCCTTAAACCTTTACTTATTTCCTTGTAAAAATTCCTTAACACTTTCAACATTTGTACTAGGTTCCTAAATGGTGTTCTCACCTATTATAACTACATACCAAAACACTTTCTTCTCATCTTAACATCTCTCTTAAGCATTATTTTCTTACTAACTAAATCTCCTTTTACATCATACCTAAACATCACTTGTTCCTTGAACACCAACCTTACCTAAACCTTAAACAACTCCTCCAAGACTTAATACATTCACAAACACACATTGAATTTCTAGAACTTCCAAGATAACGCTAAATCCTTGCATCACTCTAAATCACCTTAACACATGTTTTCTTCTAAGTAAACATTTATTCACCTAAACACTTCCTAGTTCACCAAAAACCACTTAAAACACTTAGAACTTCTCACAACATTTTTCCAAATTTGGCCATAGCTTCTCTTGTATATACTCACATCCAAACACTTAGGTTTTTACCTTATTTCATTCAAAACACCTAAAATCCATCAAACACTTTTTACACAAACTTCACACATTAAGCACTACATCACAATATAGTGCATAACTTAAATTGCTTGGCACTTAGGCCCTTAAATAACATGGCTCTTAGGCCCTTAAATTGCATAACCTTAAACACTGAATTTCCCACATAAATAATGCCTTGACCTGCAAATACATACACCAAAACATATGTTCTTTTACTAGTCTCCTTGAGAACACTTTACTAGGTCACTCACCATTGGCTCCTTAGGTATTTTATCAAGCAAATCAAGCTCATTTTCCTAAGGCATTTAAAACTAATTGAGATAGTTTGTTTACTCTTTTCCTCACAAACTTCTTTCTGTTTCCTTGTAAAACGGTGGGTGGGTATTTGGTTGTTTTTCAACTTCTAAACATTATACAAACAACATAATGAGTATTCAAGCTTTAAGCTCCACCTCATTGTAAACCCTAGGTTACATTATTTCAAAGCATTAATGTAGTTGTTTTACCTTAATCTTTGGAGGGTGTTTGAATATCTATGAAGAGAGGACTCCACCTAGTCCTTGAAAGATTCAAATGGAGCTAGAACAAGGCAACACAAGGAGCTCCATTAATGGATATTTTCGGTCACACACAAAAACATGGAGGAAACTTGATTTTTCTTAGAGATTCCTTACCTAGGAGCAAAGGAGATCAATAATATGTGGAAAGACAAGCTCAAGCTCCATCAATGGTGGAACTCCATGGCACCAAAATGGTGATCTTCAAATTTGAGAAGATAGAAATGAAGAGCTTGATGGGGGAAGAGAATGGTGGTGTTTGTTTTTGATTTGGTTAAGTGAGCTAGGTTTTACATGTGGTCAAAGGTGGACTTCCATGGTGGTGGTGCTGTTTTAACGTGAGAACAGAGAAGAAGAGAGGAGGAAGAGAAGTGTGGAGCCGTGTGAACAAGGGAGGAAATGAGAGAGAATGAGATAGAATTTGCTTTTAAGAGATATTTGAAACTTATAAAGCAAATAGTACTTCACTTAAAGTTTTACTTTACTATTTGATTTCTTTACAACTTGGTGACTCACTACTACAAAAACCGGCCACCATTATGCCTAGGAGGGTATACTAGTCTTTGTTGACCAATTTAATTACTTATAACATTATATGTTACAAACTAGCTTAAAAGTTACTATTCACAAACTAAGGCACATAGAAGTGAAATTTTGATTTCCCACTAATATGGCCACCCAAATGTGATACTATATAGTACACATGTTAATTAAAGAGTAATGATGGACATTTAGCCATTCAAAACTCATTTACAAGACAATTTTTCAAGAACGTGCTTTAAGACTCCTTAAAGCACCATTTTGTGTTTTAACTTGTTTTCAAGCTTGGTTTTCTTTAGTAATTGATTTAATAGTTCATTAACATATAAATAAGGATAGGTATGACCATCAGGTCTTATACACATTCATCCCAAGCTTAGAGCACATTTTGCTCATATTGACTTTAAGGTATTTTCTTATGTTTTATTTGGTTTCATTGTCTACCAAAGTTTCCTAAGGACTTAATTAGCCTTATAAAGTCATAATTAACATTATCAAGTCTTGGTAGGCTTTGGGTCCTAACCAAGTTCACTCCAAGCTTAGAGCATGTTTTTGCTCAAACCGTGTCTTAGTGTTTTATTGTGTTTTACCATGGTTTAAATGTTCCATTTATGTTTCTAAGGCACTTTTTAGCCTTTAAATACCATAGCTTAACATTTACAACATACCAAGGTTGGGGTATTTCAGTATTATATGGATTCTTAAGGCTTAATAAGGCCTAAATAATATATGGGAACAACTCCCGAAGAAAATGGATCCAAATAATGTATTAAAACGCCAAGAGAGCTTTAGCACACGTTTTTTGAGAAAACACGAAAACGTGACTTTAAGTGGTCAAACGACCCCGTAAAAATTATAAATCATTCAATAACAATAATTAATCATTAATGGAAGCTTAATAACCAATAAAATTAAGGAAACGAGAAAATTCCGGAAAACGGGCCCGGTTAGTGAATAGTACCGAAACCGGGTAAATAACGAGCGTTTTCTGTAAAAGACGAAAAACGCTCCAACTAGTAGTAATGTGAGGGGCCGGTTTTAATAAGCTAATTAACCCCCTCACACACACATACTAGCTAAATAAATAATGAGTCAAAAGAAAAAAGTAAATAAAGTACAAAAGCACTCACCTTTTTTCTCTCACCTCTCATTTCACTCACCTCTCTCCTTCCCTCCTTTCTTCCCCACCGATTTCTCTCTCTTTCTCCCTATGGGGCTGGAGATTTTGAAGCTCCAACAACAACAATGGCTTCCTCACTTCTTCTCCATGCTCCACCTTCATTTGAACTCCAAATACAAAAATAATTGCATATTCTTGCTCCCCTCATCATTCTCTACACTTCCCTCTTTTTAGAATCTCAAAATGAGGAAGTTCATCTCCATGGGTTTTCCCCATTCAAAGAGAAAATAGCATCAATGGGTAGCTTGGAGTCTTCTCTCTCCATTAAGGTAAAAATCTCCATGAAAGAACTCATATTTCTCCATCTTTCCTTGTAACCGATTTTTACCTCCTTGTGATGCTCCATTTTCTCTCTCTCTCTCTCTCTCTCTCTCTCTCTCTCTCTCTCTCTCTTTTGAGCATAACTCCAACCTTGCAATGGTGGTGGAATCACCTTCTTGAACCAAGGGCTAAAACCCCTCCTAAAACACTCCAAAGGTAAACCCTAGAATTGTGTTTTAAACATTTCAATGAATTAGTATAAATTTAAGGGTTAGTATTTTAATTACACTTGTTTATGTGTGCTTTGGATGATGGGAATGGAGTTTGGCAACTCCATTCCCCATATGGCCGATTTGTGCAAGAAAGAGAGAAGGAGGAGAATTTGAAAAGAAATGAAGGAAATATAAGCTCAAGGTAAGAGCTCCTTCCTAATATTAAATTTTTATTGCATTAGAGTAATGGGA
Source organism: Limonium bicolor (assembly GCA_023374045.1). Taxonomy (NCBI): domain Eukaryota; kingdom Viridiplantae; phylum Streptophyta; class Magnoliopsida; order Caryophyllales; family Plumbaginaceae; genus Limonium; species Limonium bicolor. The sequence continues at coordinate 329,299,830 of CM041777.1, read as the reverse complement.
ATGGGTAACCTACTTAAAGAACCCAAAATCTTGTATTAGTATTGAAGTTTATGAAGTTTGAGTATTTGTGAGCAAGTATGTGGATTGTAGGCCTTAGAGCCAAATAATTTGTGTATGAGTATTGGAATTGTTGATTGATGGAGTATTGATGTATTGAGATTTATTTTGAGTGCTGGTAGGACCCTTGTATGGGTGTGGCTAGATTAGGAATGAAATTGGTGAGAAAACATGTGTGTGGATAAGTGAAAATTGTAGGTGAACTAGCTATGGCAAAATTTTGGTAGAAAATGTACATTTATGGATTACTTGGTGAATGGGAGAACCAAGGTGTGTACTGGAGTTAGTAGAGATGTTAGTAGCTATGGATTGGTAGTTGTGGTATAAGAAAGAAAGGGGATGAAAATCTGTAGCAAGAGGTGCTGAAATGTATTGGAGAAACTAGGAAAAACTAGTGCGCAAGACCTAGTAAAATGAGTGTTGAACTTGAAGAGGTATGGTAATGCATTGTAGGCCTTGGAAATGGATTAGGAGATGAAACAATGTGTGGAGGAAGTAAGAACCAAAATCTGTAGCAAAACAAAACTAGGAAGGATTTGTATAAGTGTTTGAGCAAGAAGTTAGTAAAGGATTTGAGCATGTTTAGAAGCTTAATTAGGTGCTTAAACATGTGGGATTAAGTGTAGGAACATTTGGGAATTTATTGGGCAAAGGAAGGAATTGAACAGAGAAAGAAGAATGCAAAATCTGTAACAGACCTGCTATGGTCCGGGACTTGGTCCTGGACCAAGTCCCGGACCACCCCCTGAAAACACCCCGAGAGTGACCAACCATGCCTGGTCCGGGACTTGAGATAGGCACAAGGTCCCGGACCATAGTAAGAAAACTAGCCGAGAGTAGAACCAAGCATCTGGTCCGGGACTTGAGTTGGGGACAAGGTCCCGGACCATAAGAGAAATACAGCCGAGACTTATGACCAAGGTTGGTCCGGGACTAAGGATCCGGACAAGGTCCCGGACCAACACCAAAAATGAATTCCAAGCTTATTAAGTGGGTTTTAAGGAAAGGTAATGAATGGTAATGTTAGTATAAGGTAATTATTACTTGATTAATGATGTTTAAGGGTCATTAAAGGTACAAACAAATTGGAGAAGTAAGTAAGAAAGTTGAGAGTATAGGAACATTAAGTCAAACCGAAATAACGGGATAACGGGGTAAGTACGGGAGTAGTAATTATATATGTAGTGTAATGCTTAGTATTAATAGAATCATTTGGCATGTAGTCATTGGTTCGAGAGTAAGGATCGAGGAACGAGAGTGAACCAAAGGGACAAGAGAACACCCGGTAAAGTAAATTCTGGAAAAAAATGGTATGATTTCTTCATGGTCTGTATCCTAACCTGGTTACCCCGATTTGTGTGCTTATTTGACCACTAAAACAAGATAAATGCATGAATCGGACTTTAATGCACTTACTTGTGCCTGTTTATATTTGTTCTTGATATATTTGTCTTGAACATTTAGTTTGTATAATTCATGAAATGAATGGATGAAAATGAAGCGTGTATGTACCTTGTAGTGTATTTGTGTATTGTATTATACCTTGTGAGTATGTGTATGAAAGTAATGAATTAATGTGTGGCTTAGATGTGAATGACTTCTACTAATTCCTAACTACCTAACTCCTAACGTAAGTATTGAGTAAATTGGAATGAGTAGAAATTCGATATGGCTTCAGCCACGCATGAGGATGAGGAGACACAAGAGGTTGGATCAGATTCCTGGTTCTTAAACTTTTCCACGGCCCAAACCCCTTAAATGGGTAGCATCCTGGATTAGTGAACCAAGTAAATCCCAGTGGTGGGACGGTGTAGTCCCCGAGCCAAAGGTCCCGACGACTTAACTTGAGTAAGTAGTAAGTAAGTAAGTATTGTATGAGTAATGGTCTTGGCTGGTGTAAGTCATTGACCCCGAGTAAAAGAGTAATCTCCACCCGATTAACCCGGGTGGACAAATGGAGCTAACAAGTATTGGGAATTGTGTATTTATTGTGTATGTATTGAGTATGTATTGTGTATGCGTATTTCAGGAAAAGTAAGTAAGTATCAGTTGGCTTGTATGAACTACCTTGTATGTATTGAAGTGTATGTATGTATTCCTTGTGTAGTATTATGTATGAAAGCATGTATGTATGTATGTATTGTAAAATGAATTACATGTATTCGACCAAGTGGTCGGCGTACCCTCGCTAGTACGCGGGGTATGCGGAAGTCATATGCAGCGTAAGCTGAGCCCTTAGGGGCAACGTTTTTAGTGTGCAGGTACCGAAGCAGATATGGTCACAGTAAGAGACCGGCGACTATGCTTAGATAGCTAGGATGAATTGTAGTTAGTAGTGAATCGTAAAAGACTTGTAGCCTTGTAGGTAGAAGTGTACCAAGGGGTACACCAACATGTAAATTGCAAGTATGTAGTTGTGAGGAATGGGTAGATGTTAGACTCTTAGTGAGTATGTGTAAACTTGAAGGATTTATTGTATTGTATTTGGATCTTAGTAAACTCGGTGTATTGTAAAGTAATGTATTTTGAGAGTATTGAATTGGTTGGAGAATTGTAATACTCGGTTGGTAATGGGAGTATGTATAATAGTTGTGTAGCACTCGGATTCCGGTCCATCAGATCGATGTTGTAAGTAGTAGTAGTACACCTTGTTAGTCACGTGGGTGGTTGACGGCATGTATCACCCACCGTTGTGTAAGAAGGTATCCGCTGCGAAGGTATGTAAGTAGGAAGTAATTGGATGGTAATGACGGATTAGCGGTAGGGGTGTTACAAAAAGTGGTATCGAGTTAGGAATTAGAAGCTTAGGGCTAAGGGCTGAGTGTTAGCATTAGAGATATGCTAGTTAGGAACCACCGGTGTGTACCGGATACCTACAATATCAGACCCGCCCTCCACAAACCCATTGTATAACTTTGGAAAGAACACCAGAGAGAAGGAAAGTCCTCTCATACTCGGGAATACCCGATCTGGAAGTTGTGAAACAATCGCACAATAAACAAGAACCTGACATACAGTAGATTCCAAGAATTGGAAGTCCCGGAGATGGATCCCGGTTGAACGACGATACCCGCACTTAATAGCGGCAGAATGAGTACTCCAGCTATAGGGAGACTACAACATGCAACAACATGGGGCGACATGCTTAGCAGTCGCAGAACCTGGCTAACCAACCAGCAGCAGGAAAAGAAACACTAAGCGTAACGGAGTGGAAAAAGGAACTGTAACAAAACCCGAGACACAAGTCTACGGGACAATAATAGCTAAGTATGTAATACCCCCATCCCACATCGGGATATGAGTAGTAATGTGAATGGTTTATAAGGATACATATGGATTGACTACAACAACAGGCCTTCCACTTTTAAGCCCAAGCTAGGATTGAGGGCCTAAAGTGGCTAGTTTTCAAGCCTGGATGGTTTGAGAGCTAGGTTGTTGGACAGTTACCCATATGGGGCGTTACATTTAGTGGTATCAGAGCTCGGTTTGGTTTTCATTGGGATTTGTGGGTGTTTGCCTGTCTACGCTTCCGTGTCTTTGCCTGTTATCTGCTATGTGCTAACTGCTGCGTGATTGTGATTGCTATATGGTGTCTATAATGTGTGCCTGCTCTGTGGTTGTCCGCTATCAGAGTAGCGCAGCGGAAGCGTAGTGTCTGTTTGCATGTGCTTGTGAGTTCTGAAAGTGAGTCGGAGGGAGTCGGGTCCTTTGGGAAAGGATGACCGAATGTGAGTTCTTGTTTGACAGAGTTGTTGCTTCAGTTGTGAGCTTGTGTTACGTGCTTGTGTTGTATGTTCTGTGTTGTGTTATGGTGGGAGTTCGCGAGTATGTTGGTCCTTTAGGTAAGGACACCTCTAAGAGTTCTTGTGCATTTAGGTTGAGTGTTAGTAATCTTCTGTTTCACCTCTTATGTCAGTGAGTCAGCTAATAAGTTCTGAGTGCTAGATTTGTGAGGTGCAAGCTTATGAGATGAGTGAGTGTTCTTTCTGTGCCTTGCGCTAAACTTTGATGATCATCTGCTTTGCTTCCTCTGTCAGTGAGTCAGCGAGTGTATTCTGAGTGTTAGCTTTGTGACCATTCCCTTCTGTGCCACAAAGCTAGGAGTTAGTACTCTTCTGTCTGTCCTTCTGTCAGTCAATCAGCTAGTGCATTCTGAGTGTTAGCCTTGGGAGTGTTCCCCTCTGTGCCTTAGAAGCTATGTGTTAGTACTCTCCTGCTTCGTTTCTTCTGTTAGTGAATGAGCCAGTAGGCTCGATGTGTTAACTCGTGTAAGTTGGAGCTTTTGAGATGAGGGTGAGTGACCTTTCTTAACCTTAGGGATAATCTTCTGGTGTGTTCCTCTGTTAGCCAGTCAGCAGTGAATCTGAGTGTTATGTCTGTGGCTTCAAGTTGATTTCCAGTAATTATTCCCTTGTCCCTTCAATCAGTGAGACATTTAACAAGTTCTGAGTGTTAGCTCTGTGAGGTCAGGCTTCTGAGATGTGCAAGCGTTTCCTTTTGTGCTTTTAGGCTGAATCTCCAAAAATAATCTGCTATATGCTAATGTTAGTCAATGACCAGTGAGTGTGAGTGTTGTTCCTAATTCTTCAAGAGTAACCTTCTGCCGTCTTCTGCTTTGTTCGTTATGTTAATGAGTCAGCCAGTGAGGTTTTTGTGTTAGCTCGTGTGGGGTTCGAGCTTCTGGGATGTGTGAGCATTCTTCCTGTGCCTTCGTGCATAGCCTTCAGTAATCATCTTCTGCATGGTCTTTTATCCGCCAATCAGCAACCAGTTCTGAGTGTTGGCCTTGTGAGTGTTCATTGTATTCTGGCACTGGAAGTGCATTTGTTCACGTTCTGGGTTTCGTCGAATTTCGAGGACGAAATTCATTTTAAGAGGGGTATGTTGTTATGCCCCGATTTTTTTTTTTATTTTATCTGTATTACTTCTTTCTGATTCGCAAAGGGATTCGTATTAAACTGTATCTTATATAAGAATGTTTTATGACATTCTTCTGGATGTTCTCTTGTTAACTTTGAGGAATGAGGGTTATAAAGTTATCTTCTTTATTTATTTATTGTGAAGGAGGGCTATGGATTCCCTTTCGGTTTTATTATCATTTAAGGAGTTAGGAAGTTTTTTTTTTTCTTTTTCTATTTCCTAACTTTTCTTTTCTTATTTTCTAATTCATATGCTCTTCTCCTTCCACGACAGTTTCCTTCCGCTTCCCCTCAACCCTCTCTCACTTTCATATCTCTTCTTCCTCTCTTTGCTTCTTTTTCCTCTCTCAATCTCCTCCTAAAATCGATCAATGGAGATTTGCTAATGGAGTTTCGGTGTTGATAGTCGTCGATCGTAAGGTTTGATTTGTAATTTTGGTTCTCTTTCTCCATTGAGTTTTCTTTTCTCCTTTCTGATTTTACTTTGTATTTGGAATGGTTCAATTCGAGGGTTATCGTTCGAGTGGGAATTCGAGGAAGGCATTTCGTAGAGTCCTCCTGGATATGCATTGCGTCGCGATGTGAGGTAGGTGGTGATGGATTCGGTTGTGTGTGTTTCGACCATGGGGATTTTCTGATTTTGTTTTTCGTCTTATATGATTATTTTAACTCTTTGATTTGTGATGTTTTTGGTTGATTTTGATGTGCGTTGATGCGTTAAACCCCATGGAAATGTGTTTTCGATTGGTTAATTTGCTACAATAAGTTTGTTGTTTTTGGGGGGATTTGTGGCTTGGTTTATGGCTTATTTCCGTAGTGATTTTGCAGTTTCGGTATGTCCCCTACCTGTGTCCGAACTTGAAGTTCGGACATCATACGCCGGAGATTTTTTCACAGACTCTCGAATTAGGTCCTAACATGCAAGGTTCGGACGCAATGTTCGGACCCGGCCTTTGTTTTAGCATAACTTCTTCGTCTGAGCTCCGTTTTGAGTGCCGTTTCTGCGGCGTTGGATTCCTCTTTTCGCGTACTATCTGTTTCTGATATGTTTTAGCACATGTATATGTTACCTTATTTGAAAGTTCTCAATAAGCCTTGAACTCTGATTTGCTCTAGAAAGTGTTTGAGCTTCTATGCTTCTGGTTGGTTTCGTGTTTGCTAGTCAGTGTATGATTTTGTTTTGGTAAGGATTATGATCCGTTTGATGCGCTTTGGCCCTCTTTCTGTTTCTTTAAAGCTTCTGCTTTCCTCTCGTTCTGACAAGGACTTTTGTCCCGTTCTGTTGAAACTTCTGTTTGTTAAGCTTCTGTTTTGTGACCTAGTTTACTCTGCTTCTGAGCCGTGAATGGCTGGGTCAAGCTATTCCATGGTATACATTAAGACGTCATTCTGAGTTGTGGGTCATGCCCAATCTGTTTCTGTGGGTTTGACTAACCCTTTGGCCTTCAGTCATTTCTGCGTTTCGAGGGATCTGTTAGATCCATGGTCTTCGACCCTTTCGTTCTGCGTGTTATGCTTGGTGCTAGTGTCCCACTTCTGATTGTTAAGAGTTCTGTTTTCTGTTAGCTCTAACTGTTTCTGATTTCTGACAGACTGCTATGTGCTTTCTGTCTGTCTTCTGAAAGCCTCTGGTTTACTAAGTGATCTGTTTTCTGTCTGCTCTGTCCTGTTTTCAACGTCGACGGACATGCTGTGTGCTTTCTGTCTCTGGGTATTTCTACTTTCCTGAGCTTTAATAGAGCGCTTTCTGCTTCGTCATGCTCTCTATCTATATTTGATTTGAGCACGGTCTGCTGTGTGCTTACCCGCCTTCTGATAGTTCCCGGGATTTTGCTATGCTTCTGATTTTGCTAAGCTTCTGATTTTGCTAAGCTTCTGATTGTGTTTAAGTTCTAGGTTCTTAAGCTTCTGATTTCGTCAAGCTTTCAGCTTCAGTTTACCTTCTGCTATTAGTGTATGTTTTGACCACTGCTTAGCCTCTTCTGTTTAAGACTTCTGCCTATTTTAAAGTCTTCTACTTTGACTTTGGTTTCGCTCTGGCTAAGCGCTCTGTATATGTATAAGTATGTATGTTCAGATATGTTTTTTGAGCATGCTCAGCTGATGAAGTTTATCACCTGCTGAGCAATAGTTTTGCTCACCCCTATCTCCGTCTGATTTGTAGGTTTTAGTTCGTGCTTGGAGATTCAGCTCTTACTTTTTTCGTTTTGGCATGTTGGCATTTGAGTTTTGTATTTAGTTTTTTGGCCTTAGGGCCCAGTTGTATTTAGATTATGCTTTGTAATTCAGTTTGGCTTCCCTGTGTATTGTAAAGACATTTTGTAATCGTTTATCTGGTAATATATGAGCATTAGTTCTATTTTGGGTTTTGATAGTGTAGCCTTGCGTGTCTTAGATAATAAGCGCGCGGCGTGTAACGGTCTCTCAACCAGGGTGGTTTTGGGGTCGTTACATCAAATGGTATCAGAGCCGACTCGGGACCGTGTCGGGATGGAAGACCTGACACGTACCGAGGAGGTCCATGGGACTTGGAGGTTAGGCTTGCGACGAGGACGTCGCGTTCTTTGAGTGGGGGAGTATGTAATACCCCCATCCCACATCGGGATATGAGTAGTAATGTGAATGGTTTATAAGGATACATATGGATTGACTACAACAACAGGCCTTCCACTTTTAAGCCCAAGCTAGGATTGAGGGCCTAAAGTGGCTAGTTTTCAAGCCTGGATGGTTTGAGAGCTAGGTTGTTGGACAGTTACCCATATGGGGTGTTACAAAGTAACACCAACAACGGTATGCTAGCTGACTAAGGACATAGTCAGGAGCGGTTAACTCCAAAACTATAACGCCAAAAAGGTTACGAAACCTGGCCAACATAGGTCAGACAACTACAGGAACATTCACAAGATATAATCTGACGCAACTACAACCGTAGTGCTTAAAACCAACCCAGGCTCAGTAACCACAACAAACGTGTGGGAACGAGCAACAGGAAGAACACAACCAATCAAAGGGAATCTCCAAGGATTGAAGAAATACCCCAGATCTATGACAACCATGTCAAGATCACTGAGAAGCTATTAAGAGGATTGAATAGCCCAAATAAATGATCAGTGGATTAGGGGAGAAGCCGACAAGGCTACCGAATACGAATGGAAACCATGCCGTGACCGGTATAGGTTTACCCAAAAACCACCAGTACCACGCACTTGCCACGGCAAGTGCAGTAAGAACAGGAACATGTAGAGGAACTACAACACACCACAGGTACATAGTAATGTACCGTGAACGCAATGAAGCGACTACAGGATCACACATCCTAAAACTAAAAGGATGAAAACTTAGAAAGGTCTGACGGCCCGACTATTGTATTAAGAACATACTAGTCAGCGAGAAGCTGGACTTGGTCAAGACCTCAAACATGGCTATGCCATGAAAAACTTCTTTAAACACCGAACCATTGTTTCAAAACCCAAACTTTTTCTTTCAAAACCACAACCCTTCTTTTAAAACCTTGGATTTTAAAACCAAGCCAACAGAATTACGATGAGTATCATAGAATGATACAAGAGGAGTTGACAATAGAATACTTCACCTAGGCGTGTGACAAACACAACGAGTGTATCCAAATACGAGATGTGGGACGACCGCACTCCAAAGGAGCTTGCGGGCCTGACAGATAGTCGGGTAAGTGATAACGTATCAATATGGTACCCCACGTATGTATACACGTAGACGAAACACGAGAAGTAGTCAACTCCATTCTACGGACCATGAGTAAGATCAAACCAGAACAGCTGGACACTTCAGATGCTCAAGGAGAAGGAACTCATCTAAGTAATAAGTATAAGAGAACTCAGAGAAACCATCTGAAGATAAGGAATGAGAACTAGGAAGTGCAAAGAGCACAGACTAGTAAGTATATACATTGGATATGTCTCAAAGACATCAAGCAAATACATGACAGCTGGAAAGTATACCCAGCCTGAACACAGTAAGGCAAATGCCTAATGTGAACACAATGATGTTCAACAACGGGACAAAGATCCCAAGAGCAATCACAAGATTACCACGAAGTATAATCCATCATTGGAGAGGATTTTAAACCTAGTCTAAACACTAGGAGAAAGTATAAACAGTCTACCCACGAACAGGAGACGTCATAACCCTAAAGGGAATAACTCAAATACAATACCACAAGGCGGTATAGTAGACACGACATATCATGAACACTAGCTGGATGTAACGGCATAACCAACAACACACAGGAGCAATCCTTGAAGGGTGTCTGAATCGACAACAGTCAAACAAAGCGTCAAGATAAGAATACGGGAGCTGGAACAAACACTCGGTTAGGTCACCAAAGGGATTTCACTTAACAGGAAATACCCTCAACCGCAAGAAGGCACTGATTAACACTAGATTGCCTGAAGGGTCTCCTATGAACGGAAGCGTGATGCCACGACTTACCATGGAGCCCAGTAATACCTCCAACCTATGGGGTATACAAGGAGTGGAAACATGTATAAGCAACTTGCAAAGAGCATAGCCTGCATCAATAAAGCTCAAAGGCCATGAACCAACTACGTTATGTAAACTCAAACGGTTGCAAAACCCACACCATTTAATAACAAGACTTGCAAGAGATGTTGCTTCATACGACAACAAATCGACAACTGAACCACTCAATTGGAGCTCAACATCATAAGTGACTTGGAGTAATGGCTACCTCAATGTCACTGTCACTAGAGCATCACTCTATATACAGTTGACGAAGCTTTTAATTACCCTTCATGCCTTCAGTAGAAATGATAACACAGAGGCATAGGAATCGTTATAATGCCAACAATGGCCTAGTCCACACTTGGACACTACAAGAACCCTAGGGAAGGTACCCCTCGTTAACCGAAGACCACCAATGTGGTGAAGATGTGAACCCATAGGAAAGACTCCCATCTACTATAACAATAAGCCTACACATATAGATATTGCCAAAGGGCGATGGAATAAGGAAATGAGATTTCCAAACCATTACAACTTAAGGAGTAAGCATACTCCATATGCACCCAAGCATGTGGTGAACCATTGTATAAACACCAACATGGTAAACCTTGTTATGAGACCTATGAGTGGAAACAAGCCTCTCAACAAGAACTTCATCTATCAATAATAGAACGGGACCAGAAAACCCTTGAAGTTTCTGAGGATGTTCCGGTGATGTACATACAAATGTAAACTGCACAGCTAGAGCCTATAACCAATGCTCAGCATTGGGAAGGTAGTAATTGTCAAAAAACAATCAATGTGAATACACATTGGACACCACGAATGACCAACACTCAAGAGAGCTTATAATCCGATAAATTATTTCATTCATTGTCAACCAAGGTACTTGGTAAATTGTACCATAAGTGAAGAAGTAATTTGGGGTGAGCTAACCTACACATAAAACCTAAATTGAATAAGACATCTCCACATTGGGAAGATGGTAACATTGCGGTATGCTACGACAACCGTCATACATATGAACTAGGAACCTCCTAGTGTATTCACACCATAAGGAAATGGTGCCAACGACAATGGCAATAAGTAAAGATAAGCAACCACAGTAACAGAGACCGTAGAAACGATGTTGTATAACGAGTAAGAATATGGTGCGCAACAAACGACCACTATGAGGAAGTAGTTAGTCAATGACACGGAGTATAAGTATGAGATGACAGGCAGAAATATTCATTCCTATCACATAAGTGATTTACTGCCAAGCATTTACGCCTCTACACTCTGTATGACTGAGTGTTTTGGTATTGCACTTGTGCAGTAATGATCTAATGGGATAGCTAAGAATATGGAAAATGTAAATCGTATTAGACCCTTCTTTTCACCAACGAACATGGCATAAGCCAGTTAAGCAAGCTTAGCAACAGACCGTGCGGCCTAGGGCCAAGGAAGCACGAAGAGTGTAAAGCACACCAACAATCACAAGATGTGAATTCCATTGGAATAATAGGGTGAAAGGAGACTTAAGAAAGTCACTAGTACCAACGCATAGAAAATGCAAGGTCATACAAGTAAAGAACACTTGTACTGAACCAGAGAACTGGTATAATTCAGAAGCTATTGACAACAGAGGAAGCACTACAACTAAGTAGTGACTTAACCTCGCCCGACAATGAGTCGGAGGAGTTTAGCGAATAATCGTGGGAGTACGAATAGTATGTATAATAGATTGCCAGAGAGCTGGTCATAAATCTAAACTCATTGAGTTGAAGCACGATAAAAGAATACCACATTTGTTTTAATAAACCTTATTCCCACAATAGAGGGATAAAGAGATGATGTATAGCACATTAAGGATAACATGAAGGGTGAGTAACCCAAGTTATTAGGGTCGCGCAGCAGAAGCTAGTGGGCCCTAGCTACGAGGTTATTGTACCTAGTAAGTATGATAGAATGCCAATTAATGCCCTGAAGCCTAATAGGCTAGAACCGAATTAATTATGAGTTAAATAAACTCATATAGGAATTCTTGGTGCAAGGACTGAACCATTAGTATGGTTAAGACCCTTTGACCAGTGTACATTATATAATAGACTGTAGGGAAGCTAAAATGCTTTAGAGTGCCCAAATCAAATGAACCAATGTTCAATAAATAACATATGGTAGATTACGTGGGCGTAATCTCTTTTAAGGGGGGTAGAGCGAAAACCGCTTAATGTAAATCTCATGAATAAAACACATAAACCATAATGTGCATAGCACAAATGATAACCAATTTGATGATTGGTACTTATGTTAAATAAACATACCTATTCATTCATATTGTAATTGTGGTAATTAGGCACGAGAGATGCAAATACCATAACATGAGTCGGTATAAAACCGATGTAGAACCTAGAGGAAATTGAGTCCCCTAGGCGATTGTGTTGTGATAATTGAGAATGAGTAGTGGACGGAGTTCCACAAGTATGATATCCTTTAAAGAAGTAGTACGAAACGATTGAGAGTAGTAGATGATTGGAGCCCATGAGTAGTGTATTCGTAAGTAAGTCATTGGAAGTAAATTGAGGACAACTGAATTTCATAGGTATGGTATTCCGTAGTTAGAACGTGTGAGATGATGGAGAGTAATGGATGAAAGTAGCGAAGGTCGATGAAATGAGCACTTAGGTATTGAATCTCGGAGTAAAGTATTTGAGAAGTAAAGTAAGGATGATTGATGGACTAAATTCCATCCTTTGGAGTTGTATGAATTTGTAATTATGACTAGGAAGAGTAAAAAGATAGAAAATGGAAATAATTGAATTATTTAGTTGTTTGAAACTGATGTGGGAAGTCGAACTTGATCCTGATCAGATCAAGGGAAACCGAACACAAATTGGGGTAGAAAGATAGTTCAACACTGATGCTGATCACATCAGGGTCGAATGATTCTTGAAGCTACCCTCAAGTGGTCACAAGAATCACACATAGGATAGAAGTAATGAATATAAATTGGAATTTGGAGTTGTGTGTTTTAGAAAATTTCTAAGTAGTAGTTGTGAAAGAATTTTTCTTAGCCTGGAGATGAAGGATTTGTTAGAAGCGTATACCGGAGAAGGTAGTAGTGTATCATATTGTATTATTCCAAGGGCAGAGGGACATAGAGGAGTCCAGTGTCTAGAAGACCTGAGTGCCTGTGGGATTGTAATGTGTGTTGCATTGCTTTGGGGATAGCTTTGCACTGTAGGTATGTATAAATTTTGTAATGAGGAACCGGATGGTTGTTAGTAATGCGGATCGAAGTAATTATTGTACATTGGTATGGTATGGAAAGGAGAAACCTTGAGTAACGGATTTGGGAAATTGTAAGGAGGAAGAATGTATGACTTTGGGCATTAGACATGTAAGAATGAGTAAGTGTAGTAATCATATAACCTTGAACAACTTTGAGGACAAAGTTCTTAAGGGGGGTAGATTGAAATACCCCGAACTTAAATATAGTGATTAAGATTAGTCTAACCCGTATTTAAGGGCCTAATAACGCCTAAGTAATATTGTTAAGGAAAAATAAATCCAAAAGAAATAAAGAAACGCTTAGAAAGCGAAAAACGCTAAATAATCGTTAAATAACCATAGGAGGTACGAGACCTAGGTTAGAGTATTATATGGATTCTTCAGGCTTAATAAGGCCTAAATAATATATGGGAACAACTCCCGAAGAAAACGGATCCAAATAATGTATTAAAACGCTAAGAGAGCTTTAGCACATGTTTTTCGAGAAAACCCGAAAACGTGACTTTAAGTGGTCAAACGAACCCGTAAAAATTATAAATCATTAAATAACAATAATTAAGCATTAATGGAAGCTTAATAACCAATAAAATTAAAGAAACGAGAAAATTCCGGAAAACGGGTCCGGTTAGTGAATAGTACCGAAACCGGGTAAAATAACGAGCGTTTTCTGTAAAAGACGAAAAACGCTCCAACTAGTAGTAATGTGAGGGGCCGGTTTTAATAAGCTAATTAACCCCCTCACACACACACATACTAGCTAAATAAATAATGAGTCAAAAGCAAAGAGTAAATAAAGTACAAAAGCACTCACCTTTTTTTCTCTCACCTCTCATTTCACTCACCTCTCTCTTTCCCTCCTTTCTTCCCCACTGATTTCTCTCTCTTTCTCCCTATGGGGCTGGCGATTTTGAAGCTCCAACAACAACAATGGCTTCCTCACTTCTTCTCCATGCTCCACCTTCATTTGAACTCCAAATGCAAAAATAATTGCATATTCTTGCTCCCCTCATCATTCTCTACACTTCCCTCTTTTTAGAATCTCAAAATGAGGAAGTTCATATCCATGGGTTTTCCCCATTCAAAGAGAAAATATCATCAATGGGTAGCTTGGAGTCTTCTCTCTCCATTAAGGTAAAAATCTCCAAGAAAGAACTCATATTTCTCCATCTTTCCTTGTAACCGATTTTTACCTCCTTGTAATGCTCCATTTTCTCTCTCTATTTTGAGCATAACTCCAACCTTGCAATGGTGGTGCAATCACCTTCTTGAACCAAGGGCTAAAACCCCTCCTAAAACACTTCAAAGGTAAACCCTAGAATTGTGTTTTAAACATTTCAATGAATTAGTATAAATTTAAGGGTTAGTATTTTAATTACACTTGTTTATGTGTGCTTTGGATGATGGATTCCCCATATGGCCGATTTGTGCAAGAAAAAGAGAAGGAGGAGAATTGGAAAAGAAATGAAGGAAATACAAGCTCAAGGTAAGAGCTCCTACCTAATGTTAAATTTTTATTGCATTAGAGTAATGGGAATGGGTAACCTACTTAAAGAACCAAAAATCTTGTATTAGTATTGAAGTTTATGAAGTTTGAGTATTTGTGAGCAAGTATGTGGATTGTAGGCCTTAGAGCCAAATAATTTGTGTATGAGTATTGGAATTGTTGATTGATGGAGTATTGATGTATTGAGATTTGTTTTGAGTGCTGGTAGGACCCTTGTATGGGTGTGGCTAGATTAGGAATGAAATTGGTGAGAAAACATGTGTGTGGATAAGTGAAAGTTGTAGGTGAACTATTGCAAAAGTTTGGTAGAAAATGTACATTTATGGATGACTTGGTGAATGGGATAACCAAGGTGTGTATTGGAGTTAGTAGAGATGTTAGTAGCTATGGATTGGTAGTTGTGGTATAAGAAAGAAAGGGGATGAAAATCTGTAGCAAGAGGTGCTGAAATGTATTGGAGAAACTAGGAAAAACTAGAGCGCAAGACCTAGTAAAATGAGTGTTGAACTTGAAGAGGCAAAGTAATGCATTGTAGGCCTTGGAAATGGATTAGGAGATGAAACAATGTGTGGAGGAAGTAAGAACCAAAATCTGTAGCAAAACAAAACTAGGAAGGATTTGTATAAGTGTTGAAAAGGAAAGGTAGAAGGTAAAGTGTGTGAATTAGTATGAAAAGAAGAAAGAAGTTAGTAAAGGATTTGAGCATGTTTAGAAGCTTAATTAGGAGCTTAAACATGTGGGATTAAGTGTAGGAACATTTGAGAATTTATTGGGCAAAGGAAGGAATTGAACAGAGGAAGAAAAATGCAAAATCTGTAACAGACCTGCTATGGTCCGGGACTTAGGTCCAGGACCAAGTCCCGGACCACCCCCTGAAAACACCCCGAGAGTGACCAACCATGCCTGGTCCGGGACTTGAGATAGGCACAAGGTCCCAGACCATAGTAAGAAAACTAGCCGAGAGTAGAACCAAGCATCTGGTCCGGGACTTGAGTTGGGGACAAGGTCTCGGACCATAAGAGAAATCCAGCCGAGACTTATGACCAAGGTTGGTCCGGGACTAAGGATCCAGACAAAGTCCCGGATCTACACCAAAAATGAATTCCAAGCTTATTAAGAGGGTTTTAAGGAAAGGTAATGAATGGTAATGTTAGTATAAGGTAATTAGTACTTGATTAATGATGTTTAAGGGTCATTAAAGGTACAAACAAATTGGAGAAGTAAGTATGAAAGTTGAGAGTATAGGAACATTAAGTCAAACCGAAATAACGGGATAACGAGGTACGAACGGGAGTAGTAATTATGTATGTAGTGTAATGCTTAGTATTAATAGAATTATTTGGCATGTAGTCATTGGTTCGAGAGTAAGGATCGAGCAACGAGAGTGAACCAAAGGGACAAGAGAACACCCGGTAAAGTAAATTCCGGAGAAAAAGGTATGATTTCTTCATGGTCTGTATCCTAACCTGGTTACCCCGATTTGTGTGCTTATTTGACCACCAAAACAAGATAAATGCATGAATCGGACTTTAATGCACTTAATTGTGCTTGTTTATATTTGTTCTTGATATATTTGTCTTGAACATTTAGTTTGTATAATTCATGAAATGAATGGATGAAAATGAAGTGTGTATGTACCTTGTAGTGTATTTGTGTATTGTATTATACCTTGTGAGTATGTGTATGGGAGTAATGAAGTATTGTGTGGCTTGGATGTGAATGACTTCTACTAATTCCTAACTACCTAACTCCTAACGTAAGTATTGAGTAAATTGGAATGAGTAGAAGTCTGATATAGCTTCGACCACGCGTGAGGATGAGGAGACACAAGAGGTTGGATCCAATTCCTGGTTCTTAAACTTTTCCACGGCCCAAACCCATTAAATGGGTAGCATCCTGGATTAGTGAACCAAGTAAATCCCGGTGGTGGGATGGTGTAGTCCCCGGGCCGGAGGTCCCGACGACTTAACTTGAGTAAGTAGTAAGTAAGTAAGTATTGTATGAGTAATGGTCTTGGCGGGTGTAAGTCATTGACCCCGAGTAAAAGAGTAATCTCCACCCGATTAACCCGGGTGGACAAATGGAGCTAACAAGTATTGGGAATTGTGTATGTATTGTGTATGTATTGAGTATGTATTGTGTATGCGTATTTCAGGAAAGGTAAGTAAGTATCAGTTGGCTTGTATGGACTACCTTGTATGTATTGAAGTGTATGTATTCCTTGTGTAGTATTATGTATGAAAGCATGTATGTATGTATTGTAAAATGAATTGCATGTATTCGACCAAGTGGTCGGCGTACCCTCGCTAGTACGCGGGGTATGCGGAAGTCATATGCAGCGTAAGCTGAGCCCCTAGGGGCAACGTTTTTAGTGTGCAGGTACCGAAGCAGATATGGTCACAGTAAGAGACCGACGACTCACTTAGATAGCTAGGATGAATTGTAGTTAGTAGTGAATCATAAAAGACTTGTAGCCTTGTAGGTAGAAGTGTACCAAGGGGTACACCAACATGTAAATTGCAAGTATGTAGTTGTGAGGAATGGGTAGATGTTAGACTCTTAGTGAGTATGTGTAAACTTGAAGGATTTATTGTATTGTATTTGGATCTTAGTAAACCCGGTTTATTGTAAAGTAATGTATTTTGAGAGTATTGAATTGGTTGGAGAATTGTAATACTCAGTTGGTAATTGGGAGTATGTATAGTAGTTATGTAGCACTCGGGTTCCGGTCCATCAGACCGATGCTGTAAGTAGTAGTAGTACGCCTTGTTAGTCACGTGGGTGGCTGACGGCATATATCACCCACCGTTGTGTAAGAAGGTATCCGCTGCGAAGGTATGTGACTAGGAAGTAATTGGATGGTAATGACGGATTAGCGGTAGGGGTGTTACAGCGCACGGTAAGAAATACCACGCATCGGTTGAGAAACCTTCATTCCCAAGATAATAGGGATAAAAAGGGAGATGTACAGTACGTTGTGAATAACGAAACGGGCGAACTAAGCTCTAGAGTTATCAAGGTCACGCAGCAGAAGCTTTGGGCCCATGATTCAAAAGTTAAATGTACACAGTGAATACGAGTAAAGGGCAAATAATCTATGTCTAGAAGCCTCACAGGCCAGAACCGAAACCGGTTATGAGTTAAACAAACCGCGTGGAACGCATTGTAAAATAAACCGCGTGGAAGTTAAAATACTTTATGACGACGGAACGTCTTAAACCAATGTTAAGTAATAACATATGGTCGATTACGCGGGCGTAATCCCTTTTAAGGGGGGTAGAGCGCAAAAACGCTTAGTGAATGTTTACGTACAAGTGTACGTAAACGGTGTTGTGCATAGCACAAAATAATTGTTACGATGTTGTGCATGAGAACAACATAATTTGTTCTGATGATTGGTGCGTATGTTACATAAACATACGTATTCATTCATGGTTTAATTGTGGTAATTGCGCACAGAAGATGAGAATACCATTGTTATAAACGTACCTACTTTGTTAACCTTGGGTGAGAGTACAAGTGTAAGGGAGTGGAGAAACTCCTGGGAACTAAAACCCCGATAATATATGTTTATTTGAGATCAAATGCAGTATTGAAATGTATGAATCGGTATGAAACCGATGAATAAAAGTTGACTTGAGCTGAATTGAAAATAAATGATGGACCGAGTTTTATCCCTTGTAGATGTATTATCTTGTAATCATGACTAGGACGGTTAAAAGAATAGAAAATGGAAATAATTGAACTAATTGATGATGTGATTATGATTAGAAAGATTAAAAAGATAGAAAATGGTAAATGTTTGAATTAGTTGCTGGTTTGAAATGGAAGTGGGAGGTGAAACTTGAATGGCGCGCGATCAAGGGAAACTGAACACAAATTAGGGTGGAAGAATAGTTCAACACTGATGCTGATCACATCAGGGTTGGATGACTCTAGAAGCTCCCTATAAGTGGTCACAAGTAATCACGTTAAGAATAAATACAATTAGCATAAATTGGATTTGGAGTTGTATTGTGTTCTCAAAAAGGATTTTCAATGGTATTTTCAAGACTTCAATTAATATTTCCAAGATTCTCAAATGGTATTTTCAAATGAAGGATTTTCTTTTACTCGACCTTGTAAAAAGGATTTTCAATTGGTACTTTTCCAATAAAGGATTTCGTTCTACTTAACCTTGTAAAGAGTATTTTTGTATTACTTGCTCACGAGCCGAGGACGTATGAGCCTTTGTCTTTGGACCGGTGACATGAGAAGTATATGTTAAAATGTATGTGATTGTTTGATCTTCCAAAGGACCGGGACCAGAAGGTTCCATCGCGACCTTATCTGCGGATCACAGTGGTATAGTACTCGACAGGGCTCGAGACCGTGATGTCCTGTAGTCTTTAGACCGAGCCCATAGAATGTAAAAGTATTTCTGATTGTTATACATGCTAAGACAGTTGTGTGATTTGTGGTATATGTTCCAGACCTATGAGTCTGAAGGTTGATGAGTTATCCAGACCTTGGGTCTGAAGGTTTATGTCAAGTGTAATTGATATGTGAGAACTATGTTGCAAA
The DNA here is from genome assembly GCA_023374045.1 of Limonium bicolor. Classification (NCBI taxonomy): domain Eukaryota; kingdom Viridiplantae; phylum Streptophyta; class Magnoliopsida; order Caryophyllales; family Plumbaginaceae; genus Limonium; species Limonium bicolor. The sequence goes on along the minus strand of CM041777.1, from coordinate 329,281,014 downwards.
GTAATCCCAGTATCCTAATTAAGTGATGCAAGGGAAAATTTGGAACTTTGAGGACAAAGTTCTTTTAAGGGGGGTAGATTGAAATACCCCAAACCTTAATTTGCTAATTAATTTGGTAATTATGATTTTATACAGCTAATTAAGTCCTTAAGATCATTGGTGAAGAAATAAAAACCAAAAAGAGAAAAAGAAAACGCGTAAAAGTCACAAAGTGTAAAAACGCGTATTTAATTATCTTAGGAGTTATATAACCTTAACTAGGGTCCAAAATGGATTCCTAGGACTTATTTAGTCACCAAGAACATGTGGGAAAAATTCCCGAAGAAAATGGATCCAAATAATGCATTAAAACGCTATCGGAGTTTTAAAGCGCGTTTTTCGAGATAACCCGAAAACGTGACTTTAAACAGTTAAATGACCCCGTAAAAATTAAAGTTGGTCATATAACTATAATAAAACATTATTGAAGGTTAAGAACCATCAAAATTAAAGAAACAAGAAAAATCCAGAAAACGGGCCTGGATTAGTGAATAGTGTAAAAACCGGGAACTTATGGGGTGTAAATTGTAATAAGAGTAAAATGCTCTCTAAATTGTAAAATAAAATCTGATTCTCTTATTCTCTTGACACCCACATGTTTTTCCCCTCTCCTATACACATATACACTACTTTATTTACAAAGGTACAAAAAGCATAAAGTAAGACATAAAGCAACTTACTTTATTTCCCTCTCTCACATTTCTCTTTCCTCTATTCTTCTCTTCTTACGATTTTCCTTCCCCTTCAGCTGAGCTTCTTCTTCCTCTGAAGCCAACCATGGCGATTTCTACCCTCTCTCACAGCACCTCTCTTCTTACTTAATTTTGAACCCTCAAACAAGCTCCAAACTCCATAAAAATTATACCGTTAGATTCCTCTCACCTTGGAGATTAATTTCCACCCTTCAAAACCTTCAAAGGCTTAATTTTAACTCCATGGGTGTACCTCATTTTGAAGGGAAAACCACTCATTCTTGAAGCTAATCAACTCCCTTGTTGTTCTAAGGTAAGAAAACCAAGAAAAATCATCTTCTCCTTCATTTTTCTTGTAACCGGTTTTTGCCCTGTTTTAAACCCCATTTTTGTTTCATTCTAGCCTTGTTTGTATTTAAGAGGTGTTGGATAACATCTATCTTTGATTGCCCAATCCTCATTTGGATGTTATAAGGTAATTCCTTCCATTTCTAGTGCTTAAGTCATGTTCTAAGTACAAGTGTTAATTCAAGAGCCTTATTAGTTTCTTAATGCTCACTAGTATTCAATTTTACTTGGTCATTAGATTAGCAAATACCCCATTTGAAAACCGGTTGTTGAACAAGAAGTAAAGAGGAGGAAAATTGTTGGAAGGAAACTCAAGGTAAATGGCTTACCTTAATCTAGAGTAATGCCTTTGGGATTGTATTTATGTTTGTGCAAAATAAATGCTTTAAATGCATTGAGTGTAGTGTAGGTGAAAGCTTTATTATGAAGGAAATTCAGTGTTTAAATTAGTGTTATTTAAGGGCCTAAGAGCCAAGTTTTTCAGGCTTATGTATCTTGATGCTATTGTTGTGAAAGTGCTGGAAATTAGTGTGTTCTAAGTGCCTAGAATGAGTGTGGTGGTTGGATTAATGTAAGTGTGCTGAATAATGTGTGTGAGGATGATATAAATATGGGGAATCTCTGTCAAAATTTGTATAGAACACTAGGTGACTTAAGTGTTTTGGGGAGAGGAAAGAACCTAGAACTAATTAGGTGCTTTTAGAAATAAACTTGAGTAAATATTCACCTTAGGGCTAGAATTGGAGTAAATGATGTAAGAGGAATACTAGGAGTATAGGAGTTGTGAGTCAACTGAAAGGGTGAAGATGGTGAGCAAAAATGCAATTTGGAACCTAGGAAACAAAGTGTAAGTTCTAGGTGAGATAAGTGTGAAAAATTAGGTGAATATAATCAAGAATTGAGTGATGAATTTAACAAGGAATTAGAGAGGTTTAAGATGTCAAATTAGTGTTAAAAACATGTTAAAATTCATGTAAAAAGATTAGGAGAAAGTTAGGTTTGGATTAGAGGTTGAAAAAGGGGTGAAAAACTACATTTTGGAGTAAATCTGGGATGGTCCGGGTTTGTAAACCGGTACCTAAACCCGGACCACCCCAAAAACATACCCAAGAGTGCATAACAGTGGTTGGTCCGGTTTGTATCCCGGTACACAAACCTGGACCAGACAGAAAATAAGGCAGAACGTTATGCGATGGATTGCTCCGGGTTTGTAACCCCGGACACAAACCCGGACCACCCTAAAAATGTTCCAGAAAGTGTTTTTAAGCAATTCTAAGGTGGGGAATTGAATGGTAATGGTATTATAAGGTTGTTAGGAGTTGATTAATGTTATTTAAAGGTTATTAGAAGTATGACAAGTGTAAGTTTAAGTGTGAAAGTGCAACTGCAGACGTTGTAAAATGAGTGGTTAAAGTGGTGTAAAATAAAAGAAAGAAATTAAAAACTCAAAATAAACGTCGGGCTGCAAACAAAATCCCGGTCGTGGTAGTATTTAGTAAAAATGTAAGCGACCGGATGTCGAACCGTGGGACTAATGTGCATATATAGTACCTAAGCGTGTCACAAGAGGGGGATTAAGTACTGACTTGTTTTAAAAATAAAAACAGTAGATAAATTAACTAAGTAAGCAGATAAACTAAATGGGACTCTGGTTCACGTTAATATAATATCTGCTCTTCATGCTAGGTCTACTGGTTTAATTATAATTATTTGGCAAGATCCTGTTTTTATTCTTAAGGACTAAATCATAGCCTCATAAGAACCGTTCCAGTTGTGCAAGGTCCGATGAAAACTCAAGCACCCACTGGTGGACGGCAGAGGAGTATGAGGATTTTATTCTTGCAACTTGAAAATACTAACTCATTAAATCATAATAAGCTTTCTCCAGTTATATGGCTTAATTAACCTATCTATTTATCACCTGGTCATCAAAATAGACTTAGAAAAGCAATTTAATAAACTCATGACATTTATTAAAAAAGATGCGAGAAAACCTTTAAGTGTAACAAACTTCATTAAAATTAAAACCAGTAAAACATATTGCATAATTAATACAGATACATAATAATTATCCCAGAGTATATGTAAACTAGCCTAACATATTAAATAGTTTGATCTTCTATTTAAATACGTGAGACTAGAGGTGAGAATAATGATGTAAAGAAAACAAATGAAGAAGCGGGAGATTAGAAAGAAATGAACGAGTGAGTGAAAGTGTAGTGGTACGAAGATGGAATGATGGTGTGAATTGGAACTCCAGGAGGAACCACGGACGGAACCTCTGGAAGGACACTGGAGAAGGTAAATGGAGCGTGGTTTATATAGAGGAAGGAGAAGAGGCAGAGTTGGAGCTCATTGATTGCAGGGGACACAGCTGCAACGCGTGAGCGATTTATGGTAGGCGGTGGGCGGAGTAGATGGATAAGGCAGAACAAGTCGACGGGCGAAGTCGACGAGCGAAGAAGATAACCCTGTCGCGTCAATTTCCAGATCTGGACATTTACACGCGTCCGCGTGTTGTCCGCATGTTAATAGGCGGTTGTATCTTATTCATGTCCGCCTATAATGAGGTGGTACTTGGGCAGTCACGTCCGCCTATATTGAGGCGTTGCCTCTATGTATTGTCCGCCCGTTTGAAGCGGTTGCTGGCTTGTGTCTCGTCCGCCTTGAATGATGCGGTTGTGGGGCGGACACACCTTTGTGTGCTTCTCACGTGCCTCTCTGTAATCCTTATAGAATATATGTGTTTATTTGGTATTTTTCCTACATTTTAACACATATAATACATCAGTTATAATAACAACATAATTATAGGAAAAAACCCTAGATAAGTGAGAAACATTACTAAAAAATGCTACGATTTAAAGGTGATTAAACCTTAATAAGTCTATATGTTTTGCACTTATCAGCAACAGTCTAATGTGAAGTTAAGGATTATGAGTTAATGTTAATGACAACATAAGGAACCTTTAAGCACCAGTGTTAAGTAATGAGAAACCTTGGGATAAGGTGAGTGAAACTTAAGAAGGTAATGAAATGTAAGAAACAACGAGAAACCGTCGTGGGTAGTGATGAGTAGTCAGAGTTGATAAAGAAATTAACCGTTCGACTGAATGATTAAAGGAGCGTGAACTAGTTGAAATGGTAGCCGGAACTAAGAGATCTTCATGTTAGTCTAGCAATCGTCAAGGTAACAGGTATGATTTTCTTGCCACCCGTTTGCTACCGGACTACATCGGCTTGTGTGTTGTGTGTTTTTCTGAGTGTTTATGATCTTATAAGATTAAAGCATCAAATGAGTTTACAGTTATTGTTTATGTTGTGTGATTGTTCCGATATCGTCTAACCTCAAATACGTGTTAACCCCATTAGTTAACCAACGTTAGGATCGCGTAAGAAAACGGTATTCGGCTTTAACGTCCCAACCTACGGGAATGTTCTAACTACGGCTATTCATGTGCCATGTGTGGATATCAGTGTTACCTCCCTTGTGTGTTTAACCATGTTTGTAACACCATATGGTGTCGTAATGTGATAAATTCCATAAGGGAACCTCTAACTAATATATATAATTGGGGGGTGAGGAATCCGGGAGTCCCGGTTGCACGCGTTTGTTTGGGAGTTTATATCTACATCTGATTCAACTCCCTCTCTGTTCGGTTGTCTTCCTTCTCGGAATTCAATCTCCCACAAGCCAATAGCTGGCTCTCCTACCTTGATTATTATTCAGGGCTAGGGGGATTTGTGTATGGTGTGAACGGGTCTATATTATGACCGGCACATCTAGTAAAGTAATTATGTACGATGTGTTCGGATCTATATTATATCCGACACATCATAAGTAAAATGTACGTTCTCTAAGAAGAACGGTGTTGTGTTATGTAATGGGCCCGACATGAGAATGAAGATATTCACTAGGCTCAATTAAGTTGACTAACCCTTATGCCGGACCGAGTCCTCACGTGACTCGCTCCTATGTTATGTTGCGTGTGTGATAACGGGTAAATTATGATATTATGTTCGGGTAAGTTAACCCATGAAATCAACCCCATGTTTTTATGGTGGAAAGTAATTAAGTGTAATCCGACGAAACGGATAAGTGGTTACTATAATAATGAACTCCATTAAGGGAAAAATCCCACTGGCTAAAGTACACAGTAACATAATCTAACAAACATTGATGTGTGGACTGTATTGGTTGTGTTACCCATATGTATGTTGTTATGTTGATTGTACTGTTGTTATGTGTTGAGTATTGTTATGATTATGCAAATAACACCGCTATGTAATGTATATTGATTGTTAAAAACGAATCCCATGTTCATTATGAGAATTAGTAGTGTGTGGCCCGTTAGCCAACGGGTTGCACGTTAATCATACCAGCCATAGGTTGCTGAGCCCTTCGGGGCACCCCGTTTTATTTCAGGACGAGGAACGAAGAAGCGGAGTCGTCTAGCTATGGAGTAGATGGAATTCTTTTGGTTATTTTGGATAGTGAAACCGAGATGCGCTTGTGCACTCGTGGTTGTATATTGTGACGGAACTAGATTAGAGTTGGGATTAATACTCGGTACAGTTGGTGAGTAAATGTATTCGATTTGTTTGAAACGGAACAAAATTGTGATGTGTAAATGCTCGGTGATCTTGTCCATCAGACCGATACATGGTGTACGTATTAGCCTTGTTAGCCACGTGGGTGGCTAACGGCGTGTAACACCACCCCTGTTTAGTTAATGATTAATGTTATATTTGACGCTGCAGTTAGATGTTAAGTATGGTGTTTATAGTTGGGGTGTTACAATTGGTGTTTTACACAATTATTGCTGAAAAAAAAAAGAATAACATAGCTAGGAATAAAGTAGACGAAAATACAAACGCGTGAGCACACAGGGATCCAAAATCGGAGTTATAACGAAGAAGATAGAGTGTTTTAAAGACCTGCCTATCCATAGGATTGACCCAAGTGGGTTGGTCCGACCGACCCAGACGACCTCCCCAGATGGGTCGGTCACCTACTGGAACTGACCATCCCAGGTGGGTCGGTCGGACTTAAAATCGCTCATGTGCATCGTCTTCTACAGGGGGTGACCAACCCACATGGCTCGGTCCCGTGGGTTGGTCAGAATGGAAAATTTCCCTAAGTTCAGATTTTAAAAGCTAGAAGTGAGGAGAATATAGGGAAAGTTCGAAACTGGACCAAGGTGACACCAAAGGAAGAAAAAGAAGGGGAAAAGAGGAAGAAGAAGATAAGAAGAAGAGGAGGAAGGCCCAGCTCCATTGAAGCTCCCAAGCTCCATTAATGGGCATTTCTTTCTCTCTCCCTCCTTTACTCTCTAATGGTTGTGTGAACTCTTGTATACCTTGGGATGGGGTTTCTCCCCAAAATCCCCAAATTGCTCTTGTATACCTAAATAATTTTTTGTAGTCGTTTTCTCCTCATCAATGCTTAATTAATGCTTTAGATTTGATCTCCTATAGCATTTGTTGTGATTCCTTGCAAAACTATGTCTTGGGCTTTGGATTAGACAAATTGGGGATGAACCCTAACTTTTATTTCTCTAAATTAAGAAGTGAAACTTTAGGGCTATTGTTAGGAGCTTGAAATTAATGTTATCTAGTGACTCTAGGCTTTCTTGAATTAGGAAGAGTGATTAATAAGGTAAGATTATATTAGTCCAAAATTTGGAGAATCTTCACATTAGCTCTAAAAGACAACTTAGTGACGTTGAAATGAGAGCATATTTGGGCAATTTAGGAGATTCCCACTATCCTAACGTATACACCTATCCTAGATAGTTAGTTTAGTGTTTACTGCTTTCCTTTATTTCTCCATTACAACCAAAAATCCAAAAATCCCTCAATTTACATTTATGCACTTTTATGTATATTCTTGCACATTCATTAAGCTTATAATTGACTAGATAGTTGTGAAGTCCTTGTGGATTGAACTACAATGACTGGGTTCACTGCCCATAGTTAGCAGGATAGTTTAATCATTATTTCTATCAACAAATTTCTAGTTTCAAATTATCTCCTCTTCAGTTGAATGCAAAGGTACTAAAAAACAATTTAACCAACGAGCGACTTGAAACTGATATGCAAAAGCTGGGTTTGGGTTGAGCTTTTTTATTTAAAAAGATTTGTAGGTCCGATTTGGGTTAGGTAATTGAAACACGCTTCGGACTCGCCAACTTGTAACTTAAAAATTAAAAAAAGTAAAAAAATAGAAAATATGTTTATATTTAATAACTTAACTTAGTACTTAGTGATTAATTTATGACTAACCTAAACATTTATAATCACTAATTTATGACTTAATGTTGTGTTTTTATCTTATATAATTTTTAAATGTTAATATTTATTTATTAGGTAACTTAAAAAAAAGTAAAATAAAAAAAACTTAAACACAGTTTAGGTTTGGATCAACACGCTCCGTGTTTGGGTTGAAGAAGTAAAACCCTCAACGGATTATCGTCAGGTTTGGGTTGACTCAAAATATTGTCAGGTAGGGTTTGGGTTGAGCACTACTCATACTCGAACCTGAATTTAACACCCCTACTCGCACAGGTCAACATGAATGAAAATGGATGTACAATTAAATTTTGCAAGTCCGAGGCTTCCATCATCTCCACCAACGTATCTGAACTATATAGAACTTCTCATTAAGTCGAATTTATCACATTTTGCACCTAGCAGTGGCACTTTCCTCCTCACATGCGAAATCCTGAGCATCTTCAATGTCTCAGCCAGAACACTCTGCTTCAGCACAATGACAGTAAAAGTAACACTTATTAATTGTACTAATTTTAATAAAGATTGTGAAGAATAACTAAACATATAAGTAGGTGAGCCTCTACTTCAGCATCTAAAGATAAATCACTTTTGAATTTAAATTTTACTTTTTTATCTAGTAGCCCAAGTGCAGAGCCAGTCATATGATAAGCGCACGCTGGCATAAATCACCAACTAAGACACTAGCTGATGGGACAAGGACTTATAACCGTTAAGAGCCCACTAGCCCAGCTCATGGTAGAGAGACATGTCATGTGACATGTTCTAGGCTCACTAATACCTAGTTAGACGTTCTTCACGCAACCCGAAGTGCCCTATGACTAGTTCACCTAGTCATTGGTATGGACAACATGGGCTCACCACCGTCACGGCGTCCAAGCTTCCTAGAATCTTCACTTGTGGGTGTAATGTGGCACATGGGTGCCCACCTCGGATGCAGCCATGTGAGATCGATGCCTTACAGATGAGGTAGTGTTGTCTTTTCTTTTCTATCATCTTCAAAAATATAATTTCAGCTAACACTTCAGTATAGTCAGTAGGCGACTTATTGTAATTCTGTTATGCAAATTATGAGTAAGAACTTGGTAAATCACAGAGCTTAAAGTTGAAGGTCATTACCGAATGGGCCTAAAACTCAAATATTAAGTTTTATCTATCCAATTTTCTGGGTTGTTATCCAACAACAAGTTAGATAGTGGTCGTATTTATAATATTTACCAACCTTTATGACATAATACTTCTAATAGATAGGGTATATATATATTTTCTTTCGGTTGGGAGATGTGAAACACATGATTCTTTTCCCAATTTGCTAGGTATATTGACCTATAAAGCATGGGCCCACTCGCTCCGTAAAGTAGTATGACCCAAGGACTTTAGGGCTCAGTTTGCCCTTATCGTTCTTCTCAATGCACTGCACATTATTTTATATATAATCATGTGTTAGCAACAAGTTCTTACTGACCCGATTCCGATGTGACGGTGTTTTACACGGTCTTTCATATTTGTGGAAATAGAGGTATCTTAGTCGGTGCGGTATCTTTATTGTATGTGCACACGATTAGATCTAAATTCCATCAAGGTATTCTAGAATTCTGGCGCACATGCGTGTAATACACTTTCAAGCGTTTCCTTTATCTTTTCTGGCTGACTTTTAGTCTAGGTGAAATGTAACATTGAGTTACAGTTAGTACTTAGTGCTTCTTACACTTGTCTCTGTAATCTTGAGATGTACCAGTTATACATCCATGAAGATAATCCTTGTCATCCCATGGCTTCAAATTGTTTCGTTCCAGAGTAATTCCGTTAGTCTCAGTACTTTCTTGGTACTTTTTTTTATGAACCTTGCATCTTTCATGCGTCGGTCTATCAACAATGCTCGTATGGTTCGCCCTGCTTTTAGCCAGGGGAATCCATTCACTTGGCATAATACACCAAACATCTTATGCTTATACTTCACAACAAAATGGCGTAGTGGAGCGTAAGCATAGATATTTAGCTGAAACTGCAAGAGCATTGTACTTCACCTCCAAAGTTCCCATAGAATATTGGGGTGAATGCATGCTCATTGCCACACAAATTATAAACAGACTTCCTAGTGCTGCCTTAAAAGGGAAAACTCCTTATGAAATAATTTATGGTCAGCAACCTGAATATAACAGACTCAAAGTTTTTGGTTGTTTGTGTTATGCAACAAATCTGTAAAAGCAAAAAGGTAAATTCGACCCCAGATCTGAGGCCTACATTTACTTAAGCCTTGTTGAACATCAAAAAGGCTATAAGCTTCTCAGGTTACAGGACATGAAAATCCTCATTTCTAGAGATGTTGTATTTCATGAAAACACTTTTCCTTTTCATAACATTTCTCAGTACAATTCTCCTTCTCCAAACCACATATTTAACACTCCACAATCCTCTCTTCCTCTGTTTTATGATAGTGATGATGATTAGTTTAACCAAAATGAGACTATTCACACCACCCATCACACTCCCACTCCACCTCAACCTGATGACAACACCCACACTCACACACAACAACATCAACCCCCTACACCACAAATTCTCCCACCAGCACCCACTGTATCTCATGACATCCGTCGGTCTACCAGAACCAAATCTGCCCCTTCTTACTTAGAAGATTACTACACAAACAACACTCTCAGAGAACTAGACAGCTTCACTACTATCTTATCTAGTCGCCTTTCTCATCCCCCACTAGTACACAATAGGCCTATTGCAGCGGTTGTTTTGGGTCTATTGCAGCGGTTCTAGAACCGCTGTAATGAGGTGCGCCGCGATAGGGTATCGATCTACCTCGGCGGTTATTGAACCACTGTAGTAGGTAACCTATGGCATCGGTTCCTGGCTAGCAACCGTTGTCATAGGTGGGTTTCAGGACAAAAAAACATACCTATTACAGCGGTTGTTAGCTAGAAACCGCTGTCATAGGTGGTCTTAGGATAAAAAAATACACCTATTGCAGCGGTTGTTAGCTAGGAACCGCTGCCATAGGTATTTTTTTAAAAAAAATTAGCTGCTTCATCTTCTTCCTCGCGCGGCCGTTCGCGAGTTCACGGTCGAGTTCTCTTCTCAGATTCAGCAAAACGTATTCCTTGTTCGCCAGAGCAAGTTGTAAAATTGCCGTGAGTATAGTGGAAAAGGCGCACAACATGTTCCTCGTTCACCAAACCTGTTGCAAAATTACCGTGAGAAGAGAATATAGAGGCGCAACCCTTGTTCCTTGTTCACCAATCAGAGTTGCAAAATTACAGTGAAAGAGGCGCATATATGAGAAGAGAAAGAGGCACACAACATATATGTTCTTGTTCGCCAGTTTGGGTTGCAACATTACTGCTTGAGAATTTATAATGGAGGCGCAGAGCATCTGGTTTACAAGTTAGGGTTGCAAAATTACCGAAGTAAAGATAAGTTCGAGCATATTACCATGAGGGAAGAGAAGAAGAATCAATGAGTGAAAGAAGAAGAGAGCGTCGAGCATGCGTACCTTGTTCGCCATTGACCGTGAGTGAAGAGAAGAAGAGAACGCAGTGTTGTTCCTTGTTCGCCGCAGCTAGAAGAAGAGAGCGCATAGGCTAAAAAAACCGGGAAAATAAAAATTTTAAAAAGAATAACCGGGAAAAATTAGTCTACTGCAGCAGTTGTTATAGGAACTGCTGCGATAGATTGCTATTTTTTTTTTGAAAAAATAGACCTACCTACCGCAGTGGTTCCTAGCTAACAACCGCTGCGGTAGGTGATCCGAAAATTTTAAAACGTCCTATCGCAGCAGTTCCTCTTACAACCACTATAATAGGGGCGCCGCGGTAGGCCTATTTTGTACTAGTGCCCCCATTGACCCTACACCTGATCACAGTCCAGAACTTTTCTCCTTAACAGATGCCCACCCTTCTCTTACTGTCTCTGTTCACCACACAACAGTTGAAACAAACATACTTGCACTTGATGATCCTACTACTTATGAAGAAGCTTGTAAATGTCATCACTGGATTGAGGCAATGGAAAGAGACTTCATGCCCTAATTCAGAATGACACATGGAATTAGTAACCCTCCAAAAACATAAAAACCAGTGGGGTGTAAATGGGTATACAAAACAAAGTTAAGGGTTGATGGAACTTTGGAAAGACATAAGGCTAGACTCGTTGCTAAGGGTTTTAGTCAAAAACATGGATTAGATTATAATGAAACATTCTCTCCTGTAGTTTGCATGTCCACATTAAGAACTTTGCTAGCAATTGTTGTTAAAAAACAATGGATTATCCACCAGTTAGATGTCAATAACGCATTCATACATGGGGATCTGCATGAGGACATTTATATGCAACTTCCTAAAGGGCTTCAAGTTAATAAAGGCATCAATGCCTGCAAATTAAAAAAAAATCACTCTACGGTTTAAAACAGGCCTCCCGCCAATGGTTCTCAAAACTTAGTGATTTTTTAACAAACTTGGGTTATACAAGGTCAGACAATAATTACTCACTCTTCCATAAACAAAAAACATAATCTGTTACATACCTTGCTATCTACGTTGATGATGTTCTTCGTTGTGGCAACAATTTAACAGAAATACACACACTGAAAACAAACCTGGATAACCAATTTAAAATCAAAGACCTTGGTAAACTCCATTATTTCCTAGGAATGGAGTTTACCCATCATCCAACAGGTTTGATAATCACACAACAGAAGTTCTGTAATGACATTCTCAAAGAATATGAGATATGGAACAACACTCCTGTTTCTGCCCCCTACAGTTGACCACAAAACTGAAAACAGATTCTGGAACATTACTTGAAAACCCAACTAAATACAGAAGCTTGGTTGGTAAGTTGAACTATCTGGTTCACACTAGGCCAGACATAGCATTCACAGTACAACTTCTCAACCAGTTCCTTAAAGCTCCTACAGAAGATCGCTATCAAACTGCCCTTCACACTCTTCGATATCTAAGAGGAACTAGTTCATATGGTTTATTTTTTAATAATGTTTCTGATTACAATCTTGTAGCTTATTGTGACAGTGATTGGGCTTCATGCCCAAACACTAGGAAATCGGTTTCTGGTTTTTACATATTTTTAGGTGGCACACCCATTGCTTGGAAATCCAATAAACAGGCAATTGTGGCTCTCTCCTCTGCTGAATCAGAGTACAGAGCAATAAGGATGGTGACAACCGAACTTGCTTGGCTCAGCAGAATCTTTCATGAGATAGGCATCAAAGACATCACTCCCATCCCCATAATGTGACAACAGGTCAGCCATATACATTGCTAGAAATCCAGTCCATCATCAAAGAACGAAGCACATCGAGTGAAATACCCCAAATCTAAATAATATTATTAAATCATTATTTATTGGAATATAATCCAAATATAAATCATTTCACGTACGCATGCAAACCCATGCATGAAAACGTTACGTAAAAATAGTCGTTTTTCCATAAACGCTAAAACGCCTTAGAAACATGTGATCAAGCATGACCTTGTATGACCTTATAAAACTCAAACCAAATGGTCATACACTCATTATATGAATATATAAATATATTCCTTAAGCTATATTCAGTCAAAAACGCAAAACGCTCGGGAGTGCTCACGCACGCCCCTTAAAGCACGAAAAGTCCGGAGGAGTGCCGAGGTGGCACGAACTCCTATAAAATTAATTCCTTGAGTTCCTAACATCATTATTAACCATTATAAGAGAACCCACGAAGTGGTTTCTCAAAATTCAGCAAAAACACAGGAGGATTTCTTAGCGCTCCTTTTTGCCCGGTGTCCCGATGGCCCGTAAATTATGTCATGGGATATAACCCCATATAACCCAATGTAACATCTTAGTATATGTTTATTTACCATAATAAGTGTTTACAAACACTTGGAACTCATAAAAACAATTGGTTTCCCAAAAGTTCCTTAGAGCACAAAAACACACCTTCGGGTGTCACGAAAATGCGTTTTACGCAATTGTCTTGTAGTTTTTGACATGCCACGAATTGGTAATCTTAAAAAGGGTTAAAATGACCTTCTAAATCAGTTGGTGTGACTAGTCAAGGTGCTCTATAGGGGCCGATTTTAAGAGCAAAAACTAGTATAAAATTTGCTTTAAAAGTTTATAAAAGGCTTAAACATGATGACTCATCATCCCATGTGTTATATTACTTAATGCCAAAGTATGTAGGTCTCATTTGACCAGAGAGCTGTCGAAATTAGGTCATGGAATAAGGCCATGTGAGCTAGATACAAAACAAATACTAAAAGCAAAAAGTAGATTCCTTTTCTTTTTGCCTTTTGATTTCTTAAGCATGTGACCTTCCTTAGCTCTTCCTTGGCTCTTCATGACCGGTGGAGACCTCCCAATTGAGCTTGAATTCGTCCAGCTACAAGAGGAGAAGAAGACAAGCAAAACTTAGAAAAATCAAAAGAAGATACCTTACCTTTTCTTACCTTGTCTTCTAGCCAACATTATTTTCTTTCCAACTCTTGCTTAGTCACACCACATGGCCGGTTTTATGCAGTAAAGAAGGGCTTTTATTGAGCCAATAATCTATGTAATAAACTAAGGAAATAGTCAAATGACATTAAAAATTGACAAAACAAAAATCAATTTCCAAAGGCATTCTTACCTTATACGTAAGTTTAGTCTCATTTCCCTCCTTGCACTCTTCATTCACGAATTGGTAAGGTTCTAAGCTCTCTCTTCTTGCTTCATCTTCTTCCTTTGAAGCTCTTAAGTCCATTAATGGAGTTTTAACTTCTATCTTCATCTTTAAGGTAATTTCCTAGCATTTCTTGTCAAACCTTGAAGCAAAACTCTTCCTAGCATAACAAGAGTTCGGCATCACTTAGTTCACCAAGGAGGTTGTTCAAACCAACATTAATCCAAGGAGCATCTCAAGGTTATCTTAAGGTAGTTTTAATGCTTGAAAATCCTTAAAGCACATTTTTATGTGTAACCAAGTTCTACTCCTTCTAAGGTTCTTTTCTTCTTCATTTTGATGAAGGAAAATTTTTTCTTCATCCACCTTAGGAGTGCCGAATTCATAAGGAGAAAAGTCTAAGGTAAATCCTTGTAAAACTACTTACAAATCTACTTAAGATCTTTATTCAAGATCTAACTCCTAAAACTCCTACACCACTTGCATATAACCGAAGTGGAGCATCAAAATTTCCTTGGAGAAAGCTTGGAGATTCAAGAGGAGTTCAAGCACTTAACCACCTTTGTTAAGAAGTAAGTTTACTAAGTAAATCTTTATGTTATAAGCTTTGTTAAGCTTCTAAAAATTATACAAAAATTATGTACATCTCCTAGGTTTATTAAAACCGAAACTATATGGTATTATATGCCAAAATACAATCTATAACTTATATAGAAAATATTTACCTTAAGACACATTTTTGTGTCACAAAATTTAGTTATGTTACATATTAATTCAAGCCGAATTATCAAGGGCAAAAATGCTTATTTTTGAGCTAAGAATTTATATAAGACATTACAATAATTTTTACATGAGTTATATAACTCCTATGAATTTATGTATAATTATTATGACATATAAATCCACTTTTATATACTATAGGTCACCAATAAATATGGCCGAATGTTTAATTGATAAATAGGTATTAATGACCTACTTAGGTATATAAACTTATATCACAAAGTTTGGTGAGTTAAAATATTTTATGAGAGCTTAAATGGCTAATTAATTAAGTTAGTGGCTTAAATGTAATTTTCACAAAGTTTAGTGTGTTTATTATAAAAACCGAGAGTTAGGGGTATTCTTGAAATATATATGATATAATATAAGGTTGGAATTAAGTTTAAGAATTTTAGATAATTAAACAAGCTTAAAATAACTTTTTTATAAAGTTTTGGGCTATTATGTAATTTATAAAAAGTTTTCGGAAAGTTTAGATCATAAAAAGGGGCGAATACATAATTAGAGATTTATTAGGTTCACCTTCGAAATTTTGAGGAATTAAATATTTAAACTATAGTTTATAAGTTATTAAGTGACTATTATAAAGTTTGGGGTGAAAATGTAATTAATGGAAAGTTTCAGACCAAAGCCGAATTACTTGGGGTTAGTTTGGTATTTAAGAATTTATATATATATATTCGGCATTTATGGAGAATTCAATTAAAACTATAGTTTATAAGGCATTATGTAAAGTTAATAAGATTTGTGGTTAAATTGTAATTATAGGGAATAAATTATTATTGCCGAGAATTTAAGGGGCTAAGTTGTTATTTTGAAAGTTATAGTACTTAAAAACTATATACCAAAATATTAGTGTGGACTATGTAATTTAGCTAAATAAGAAGTTAAAACTCTATAATATAATGAGATAGAATTTAATATAAAGTTTATGAATTAATGTGGTTGTTTGTAAATAACCGAAATATAAGGGTAAGAATTTAGATTTAAATAAATATAAGTCCTATATGGATATTTTGAGGAATTAGAAGAAAGAATTTTAATTAAAGGAATTATGGAATTAAACTATGGCTTATATGTATAAGGAAGTTAAAAAGAAACAATAAGTATTATTTTGACTAAAAGGAGAATAATGAGATTATAAGAATATTATCATTGTAAGACATTTAAATATAGATAAGAAAATTATAAGTTGTTATGTCACTTAGACAATTAAAATAAACAACAATATAGTACATGAATATATGAATACATATATGTACATTAAAGGATTATAAATAAATCAAAAAGGAATAACAAATAAGTTATACATTAAATCATGAGGTAATTAAAGAAATAAACCTCACAAGAAATAACAAATACGAGATTTGTTGAAAGATCCAATAAGATTATTATATAAGGGTAACATAAATTAACCCTCTCAGTTAATCCTATTCTAGGACTTTGTTTGACCAGACGTTGACCAGGGTATAATCAACTGCAACCTACGGTGAACGGTATGGGATTCTTGCAACCTGGTTTCTACCGGATTACCGGCTTGTGTGCTATCTGTTGTTTGAAGTAACGACCAAGATAATTAATGTAAACTGTTGTTTTACTCTTGCAACTGTGGTATTATTTTATGTGCGTGAATGTGCTGACTACAACGTGTATGTCCCACGCATACAAAAACACTCTACAAGTGGATTAAATACCTGCGTTTCAGTATACCGAGGACTTGTACTCAGTCTCTCACTAACTTCAGTTTATAACAAAAGTCATTATCCTAAACGTGATAATTGACAATACACATTGTGTTCTTGTTAACGTCTTTATATGACATTAACAATTCTATACTACGAGAACGAGGAGCCCAGTTGGATCTGGCCATGCATGCTACAGGAGTTGTACCTGTCTCAGGTCGTCTCCTATCTACGTCGCGACGGAACTTTCAGTTGGGAGGAAGACTCTATTTCTCCCGGGTTTCTAATGCCCTTCAGTTTGAGGAAGACTTCATTCCTCTAGTGGGATTCTATTTCCCACGCTTCTCAGTTCAGGGTTTAACTATGTTATCTCCTCGGGTTTTTATACCCAACCTTTCAATCTTAACGAGGTCACTATACCTCCACTATTTAAGATATTCAGTTATACCTGTCAGTCTCATTGTGTGGACCCGACTATCACTAAGAGATTTCAGTTCAGCTAACTTGACCTTCTGCAGTCTTGTTCTATGTGACATTATTGTCCTTGTATGGATACTTGTTATTATCAGACTATGCTTGTTTACAGCTTTATAAAAATGAACTGCATGTGTTCGACAAAGTAGTTGGTGTGGCCGGTAGACGATGGGCTGCAACGTTTTCCATACCAGCACTGTTTGTGAGCCCCTTTGGGGGCACCCCCATTTTTCAGGTACCTGAAGTTAAGAAGATTACCACACCGAGTGTAGGTGGGGTAGATTCAAGCTATGGGAGTCTTCCTTTAGACATTTGTTTTACTTAAGTATTTTACATTTGAGTTTGATTCCTAGTATCTCGGATTGTATTCGTATTCAGACCGTGACTTTTGGAGATTGTATTTGGACTTAGCCTTGTTGGTCACAAGGGTGGCCAACGGCATTGTAATACCGCCCGGTTGTTGATTTATTTCCGCTGCCAGATGTATTTTATTGGGAGTGATCGCCGTTCATTTTATTGGATTTCGGGTTGGGGTGTTACAAAAAGTGGTATCAGAGCGTAGTTACGCTCTGGATAGAAGGATACACCGAGATTAGGATTTCTAAAAGCTTAGGTTATGGGTGAGTGATAGTATTGAAAGAGAGTTTAAGTTAGTTTTACTTAGACTACTATCCAAGACCGAGATGCGACCACAGTATCTAATATACCTCAACATCCTGCAGATGTCAGGACGAGGAGGACGCCGTGGACAGGCCGAGAGGAGCCAAACATCAGGCTGGCATACATTGCTACTTTAATCGCTCAGGCATTTGCACAGGCGGGGGTTGGACAGCAGCAGCAGCACCTCCCCACCACCACCAGGGAGAGAGATTGGGTGAAGAGTTTGGCTGATCTGAGGCCAACTGCATTCAAGGGCAGACTAACCCTGCTCACTTAGAGACATACATATGGAGATGGAGACAGCGTTCGAGACGCTTGCAGTCCCAGCTAGGGAAAAAAAGGCTTGCAGCCTTTTATCTGAAGGATGCAGCGGAGAGATTGGTGGAACATGGTGAAAGCCGACACCTGGATGACCCAGCTTTTACTTGGGGACATTACTACACTACTGAGAGGCAAATACTACCCGGCCCACACCAGAATGGTGAAGACTAGGGAGTTTGACGCCTTGGAGCAGATGGGGAAAATGACCGTGGATGAGTATTATGCCAAGTTTACTTCACTACTCCGGCTACTACCCGGTATAGGATACTCAGACCAAGTGTTGGTCGACCGGTTCTACGGGGGACTGAGCCCTCGACTTCAGTTTGGGATGGGACCAATCCCCACCAGTTTACAGGTAAAACAGGAGAGACACAAACAGTTGAAAATTTTATTACATAGTATACCCCGTCATGAGAGATTTGGGATTGATACCTTGAGATTTCAGGAATGCTATCATGCTGCCTCCGTAGTGGAGATCACTTGTAAGAGAAGGGATGCTTTGAGCTCCCAAAAGAGGAAGGACGGACCGGTGGCGAAGATGCCAAGCAGGGGAACTCCAACAAAAGGAACAAACCCTATCAGAAAGGACAGGGGTCCTATCAAGGGAAGGGGAACCAAACTACTGGGAACCCCTAGTCAGGGACCCACGGAGCAGCAACTTCACAGAAAACCTACCCACCTAAGGGTAGGCACTCTAATCAGACAGTTAGATTTGGAACTTTTGTGATTACTTCAGTACCGTTGGAATGTATAATTAATCTTGATTGTATTAGGTTCTGGACATGGCTCAAACGCGGGCCAGAAGTATGTCCGCCGTTTCAACTGTAGACAGTGCGGAAAGGATCACCCCGGCGTAGACTGCCAAGGGGAGAAAGTCCAGTGCCGCTACTGCCAGATACTCGGACATCGTGCTTTCGAGTGTATCCGAAACCCGGAGAGCAGGAACTACCGCCCGGGAGTAAAGCCAAACACCGGCCCTAAGAATGAAGCTAGCGATACTCGCCCTCCACCAACAAACCAGGCTCAGGGATATAAGGGCAATGGCCCAGCATCGGGACCCGCCCTGCATGTCATGGACCGCTCAGACGAGGCTGGTCCTTCTACCAACCCAGGTATTTCTAAACCATGTGAACCTGTTATTGAGCAACGAATGATGTGAATGAGTGCTTGCATGCCTTGATTGCCTAATTGAGTAGGAAAGAATTAGTAAGACTCACTAGAAAAATTTAAACCACGTAGGAAGCTATATGATATGCTTTCCTATCCCCTCACCGCCCTCCCTGGAAGAAAACATTATCAAAGTACAAGAACCAGGGAACGAACAATGTAAGGTTATCCAACCAGGTTTGATATTACTCAAAGGATACCTAACACCGGAGACACAAATTGCAATCATCAGAAGATGTCAAGAATTGGGAGCAGGACCAGGAGGGTTCTACACTCCAGAATTTCCAGGAGGATCAAAAATGAAGCTGAAAATGATGTGCTTAGGAAAGGATTGGAATCCTTACTCAAAGACCTACCAGGATACAAGAAATGGAGATGGAGCACAAGTGCCAAAAATCCCAGAAGAATTTTTACAAATTGTGGAACAAGCCGTTAATACAGCTCAGCAACTAGAAGAAGATCTAGTTCCCAACTTAAGGGCTGATCTATGTATCATCAACTTCTATGAAGAAGGAGGCCGCTTAGGACTACACCAGGACAATGATGAAACAAAAGGGTCCCTTGAACAGGGGATACCAGTATTGTCCTTGTCAATTGGAGATGACGCAGAATTCCTTTATGGCGAGCAGAAGCGTGTGGACCTTGTAAAGAAAATCATATTGAGTTCAGGAGATGTTTTAGTAATGGGTGATAAACACCACTCACATGAAACCAGGAAGATTAAGTTTGACTTTTAGAAAGTACTAGTATTGTAATTGTTTGGACATCTGAATGGAGATCATCTCATCAATGAAGCATTATTGTTATGAAAGTGAATGTCTTTAGACCCCATCATATATCAAAGTACTTACTCAGATTCTGTTATTAGGTTGTACAAAGGAGACAGAAGGTGCCTTAAGTATTCTTACTGAGGAGGAGGCCAGCAAGGGCGGCGTGATCCTCACTGGTACCTTTCCTGTTAATGGAGTGGATGCACTAGTACTGTTGACTCCGGAGCCTCACATACTTTCGTTTCGCCTTCGCTTGCGGGGAAGTTGGGGCTAGACGCTGTAGAGTTACCTGATTTTAAGGTGGCACTCCCGTCTAAGGAGAAGATCAGTTGCACTCGTCTTTATAGAGGAGCCACTATCAGTATTAAGGAGGAGGATTTCCATTGACCTTATTGAGTTCAGAGGTCTAGGATTCGATGTTATAGTCGGGATGGACTGGCTGGGGCGGCACAGAGGCCGCATTCTTTGTGCAGAGCGCAGACTGTTACTTAAGAGCCCATCAGGAGTGACAGTATCTTACCGTCAGAGCCCTAGAGCACCATCATAAAAGTTATATCTGCTATGTCCATGTACAAGCACGTCAGGAAGCAGAAGGAAGTATACCTATGCTATGTTCAGGATGTAGAGCACGACCCTGATTTTGATCCAGCTATGCCAGTGGTGTCGGAATTTCCAGATATTTTTCCAAAGGAACTTCCAGGCTTACCGCCATCCAGAGAGGTAGAGTTCTCCATCGAATTACTACCAGGTACCGGTCCCATAGCTAAGGCACCGTACCGTATGGCACCAGCAGAGATGGCTGAGCTGAAGGAGCAGCTGAAAGATTTATTGGACAAGGGATACATACGACCTAGCGTATCTCCTTGGGGAGCACCAGTCTTTTGTGAAGAAGAAGGATGGAAGCCTTCGTTTATGTATTGATTACAGAGAGCTTAATGCAGTATCGGTGAAGAACAAATATCCACTACCACGGATTGATGATTTGTTTGATCAGTTGAGAGGAGCAAAAGTGTTTCGAAGATCGATTTGAGATCAGGCTACCATCAGATACCCATCAGGGAGCAAGACATAGAAAAGACAGCATTCAGAACACGGTATGGCCACTATGAGTTTACAGTTATGCCTTTTGGCTTGTCAAATGCACCTGCAGTCTTCATGGATTTGATGAACAGATTATTCAGAGAGCAGTTGGATAAGACCGTGGTTGTATTCATCGATGACATCCTATTACTCAAAGTCTAAGGAAGAGCATGAGAGTCACCTCCGACATGTACTTGAGATCTTAAGGGAGAACCAGCTTTATGCTAAGTTCTCCAAATGTGAGTTTTGGTTGGACAGAGTTTCCTTTTTAGGACATGTTATCTCTGATGCTGGGATCGCAGTGGATCCAGCAAAGATAGAAGCAGTTCGCACTTGGCCTAGGCCAAAGACAGTTACGGACATCAGGAGTTTCCTTGGTTTAGCAGGATACTACAGAAGGTTTGTCAGAGACTTCTCCAAAATAGCCAAACCTATGACCAGCTTAATGAAGAAGGACGCACCTTTCACATGGACTACTGAATGTGAGACCTCATTCGAGCTTTTGAAGAATGCTTTGACATCAGCACCAGTTTTGACTATACCTGAAGGCACAGAGGGTTATGAAGTTTACTGTGATGCATCAGGCAGAGGATTAGGGTGTGTACTCATGCAGAATGGGAAGGTAGGTAGTGCCTACGCTTCCCGACAGTTGAAGAAACATGAGGAAAACTATCCCACACATGACTTGGAGCTTGGAGCTATTGTTTTTGCTTGAAGATCTGGCGCCACTACCTGTATGGTGTCCAGATGACCGTATATTCGGATCACAAGAGTTTGAAGTATGTATTCACCCAGAAGGAGTTAAACATGAGACAAAGAAGATGGGTTGAATTTCTTAAGGACTATGACATTGATTTGCAGTACAAAGAAGGGAAAGCTAATGTTGTAGCAGACGCACTGAGTCGACGAGCACATTCCTAAATGCCATTGTGGCTAGCTCGAGTCTTATGGACGACATACGTAGAGCACAGCAGAGTGATCAGCGAATGATGGAGATCAGTCAGAAGTTGTCTGACGGTACATTTGAGGGTGGAAAATATGAGTTTCAGCTACATGATGATGGACTAATCAGATTGAAGGGCAGATTGTGTATTCCCAGAGACAGCACAGATATAAGGAGCATATTCTTCGAGAGTCCCACACTTCTTCCACATCTGTCCATCCAGGAGCTTCTAAGATGTACAAAGATCTAAAGAGGTATTTCTGGTGGAGTGGTATGAAGGCGACGTGACAGAATATGTGATTCGATGTCTCACTTGTCAGAAAGTGAAATTCGAACATAGACGACCAGGAGGTATGGTACAGTCTATGCCAGTTCCAGAGTGGAAGTTTTATGATATCTCCATGGACTTCGTGGTGGGACTACCACCTACGAGAGGAGGCCTTAATATGATTTGGGTTGTTGTTGATCGACTGACTAAGGTTGCTAGGTTTATTCCGATGAAAGACACTTGGAAAGTGCCAAAGTTGGCAGAACTATTTGAGCAGGAGATTATCAGACATCATGGAGTACCTAAGACTATTGTTTCAGATCGAGACACTAGATTTCTCTCACGATACTGGCGAGCTACTCGCGAGGCACTTGGCACTGAGTTGAAGCTTAGCACAGCATTTCATCCTCAGACAGATGGTCAGTCAGAGAGGACTATTCAAACCTTAGAGGACATGCTACGAGCATGTGCCTTGGATTTCCAGGGCAGCTGGATAGATAGATTACATCTCATCGAGTTTGCATACAATAACAGCTATCACGCCTCTATACAGATGTCACCTTTCCAAGCCTTATATGGCAGACCATGTCGCACACCATTGTGCTGGGACGAGTCTAGTGAGACCGTCATCATTGGGCCTGAGTACTTAGAGCAAGTCCAGGCAGAAGTACAACAAATCAGAAGTAACATGAAAGCAGCACAAGACAGACAGAAATCATATGCTGATGAGAGGCGACGAGACCTTGAGTTCGCTGTTGGCGACCAGGTATTTCTACGAGTATCACCCATGAAGGGTGTATTCAGATTTGGGCAAAAGGGCAAGCTAAGCCCGAAATTTGTAGGACCCTACGCTATCATAGAGCGGGTGGGCCTTGTGGCATATCGACTTGATTTGCCAGCTGAGTTGGGCAAAGTACATAATGTTTTTCATGTGTCTCAGCTTAAGAAATACATGCCTCATCCTTCTCATGTTCTACAACCAGAGACACTCTCATTAGAACCAACAATGCGGTATGTGGAAACACCGCAACGAATCTTAGACAGAAAGACACGAGATACTCGAAACAAATCTGTGAGTCTCGTAAAAGTTCTTTGGTCAAACCACGATGTGGAAGAGGCCACATGGGAACTAGAAGCTGATATGCGAGCGAAGTTTCCCTCATTATTCACCGACTAGACACTTTAGTCTAGGGTACGGGGGCGTACCCCTCTTTTTTTGGGGGGTAGAGCCTTTTTCATTTGTGAATTTAGTATGCATTTTGTTGCACTTTTGTGCATTTCAGTTGTTGCACTTTTGTGCATTTCAGTGACACTTTGTCTTACCTGTGTTCTTGTGTAACACTGTTCAGTATATTTCAGTGACACTTTGTCTTGTATGTGTTCTTGTGTAACACTGTATCTGAATGTACCTTGTACTTCTACTTGTTGGTGTGTACTTTGTTACACTACAATGAAAAGTTCATGTGCATTACACTGCACTATTTGATATGAAAAGTGACTGTGTTATTACATTACACCATATTGTTCCAAAGTATTCCTGTTGTGTTTGATGTACACTGTGAACTTAGGAATATAGAGACTTGGGACTTGATCCCTAAAAACTAGATTGAGTTGTGGATACTTAGTGGAACTTGATTCCCCACAACCTTAGAATTTAGATATGAGACTTCGGGGCGAAGTCCTTTTTAAGGGGGGTAGATTGAAATACCCCAAATCTAATTAATATTATTAAACCATTATTTAATGGAAAATAATCCTATTATAAATCATTTCACGTACGCATGCAAACCCATGCATGAGAACGTTACGTAAAAACAGTCGTTTCTCCATAAACGCTAAAACGCCTTAGAAGCATATGGTCGAACATGACCTTGTATGACCCTCTAATATTCAAACCAAATGGTCATACAATTATATGAATATATAATATATAAATATATTCCCTAAGCTATATTCAGTCAAAAACGCAAAACGCTCGGGAGTGCTCACGCACGCCCCTTAAAGCACGAAAAGTCCGGAGGAGTGCCGAGGTGGCACGAACTCCTATAAAATTAATTCCTTGAGTTCCTAACATCATTATTAACCATTATAAAGAGAACCCACGAAGTGGTTTCTCAAAATTCAGCAAAAACAACAGGAGGATTTCTTAGCGCTCCTTTTTGCCCGGGTGTGTCCCGATGGCCCGTAAATTATGTCATGGGTTGATATAACCTCATATAACCCAATGTAACATCTTAGTATATGTTTATTTACTATAATAAGTGTTTACAAACACTTGGAACTCATAAAAGCAATTGGTTTCCCAAAATTTCCTTAGAGCACAAAAACACACCTTCGGGTGTCACGAAAATGCGTTTTACGCAATTGTCTTGTAGTTTTTGACATGCCACGAATTGGTAATCTTAAAAAGGGTTAAAATGACCTTCTAAATCAGTTTGTGTGACTAGTCAACAAGGTGCTATATAGGGGCCGATTTTAAGAGCAAAAACTAGTATAAAATTTGCTTTAAAAGTTTATAAAAGGCTTAAAACATGATGACTCATCATCCCATGTGTTATATTACTTAATGCCAAAGTATGTAGGTCTCATTTGACCAGAGAGCTGTCGAAATTAGGTCATGGAATAAGGCCATGTGAGCTAGATACAAAACAAATACTAAAAGCAAAAAGTAGATTCCTTTTCTTTTTGCCTTTTGATTTCATAAGCATGTGACCTTCCTTAGCTCTTCCTTGGCTCTTCATGACCGGTGGAGACCTCCCAATTGAGCTTGAATTCGTCCAGCTACAAGAGGAGAAGAAGACAAGCAAAACTTAGAAAAATCAAAAGAAGATACCTTACCTTTTCTTACCTTGTCTTCTAGCCAACATTATTTTCTTTCCAACTCTTGCTTAGTCACACCACATGGCCGGTTTTATGCAGTAAAGAAGGGCTTTTATTGAGCCAATAATCTATGTAATAAACTAAGGAAAAGAATAGTCAAATGACATTAAAAATTGACAAAACAAAAATCAATTTCCAAAGGCATTCTTACCTTATACGTAAGTTTAGTCTCATTTCCCTCCTTGCACTCTTCATTCACGAATTGGTAAGGTTCTAAGCTCTCTCTTCTTGCTTCATCTTCTTCCTTTGAAGCTCTTAAGTCCATTAATGGAGTTTTAACTTCTATCTTCATCTTTAAGGTAATTTCCTAGCATTTCTTGTCAAACCTTGAAGCAAAACTCTTCCTAGCTTAACAACAAGAGTTCGGCATCACTTAGTTCACCAAGGAGGTTGTTCAAACCAACATTAATCCAAGGAGCATCTCAAGGTTATCTTAAGGTAGTTTTAATGCTTGAAAATCCTTAAAGCACATTTTTATGTGTAACCAAGTTCTACTCCTTCTAAGGTTCTTTTCTTCTTCATTTTGATGAAGGAAAATTTGTTCTTCATCCACCTTAGGAGTGCCGAATTCATAAGGAGAAAAGTCTAAGGTAAATCCTTGTAAAACTACTTACAAATCTACTTAAGATCTTTATTCAAGATCTAACTCCTAAAACTCCTACACCACTTGCATATAACCGAAGTGGAGCATCAAAATTTCCTTGGAGAAAGCTTGGAGATTCAAGAGGAGTTCAAGCACTTAACCACCTTTGTTAAGAAGTAAGTTTACTAAGTAAATCTTTATGTTATAAGCTTTGTTAAGCTTCTAAAAATTATACAAAAATTATGTACATCTCCTAGGTTTATTAAAACCGAAACTAATGGTATTATATGCCAAAATACAATCTATAACTTATATAGAAAATATTTACCTTAAGACACATTTTTGTGTCACAAAATTTAGTTATGTTACATATAATTCAAGCCGAATTATCAAGGGCAAAAATGCTTATTTTTGAGCTAAGAATTTATATAAGACATTACAATAATTTTTACATGAGTTATATAACTCCTATGAATTTATGTATAATTATTATGACATATAAATCCACTTTTATAACTATATGGTCACCAAATAAATATGGCCGAATTAATTGATAAATAGGTATTAATGACCTACTTAGGTATATAAACTTATATCAAAGTTTGGTGAGTTAAAAATATTTTTAGAGCTTAAATGGCTAATTAATTAAGTTATGTGGCTTAAATGTAATTTTACAAAGTTTAGTGTTTATATAAAACCGAGAGTTAGGGGTATTTTGAAATATATATGAATAATATAAGGTTAGGAATTAAGTTTAGAATTTTAGATAATTTAAACAAGCTTTAAAATAACTTTTTATAAAGTTTGGGCTATTATGTAATTTATAAAAGTTGTTATGAAAGTTTAGAACATAAAAAGGGGCGAATTCATAATTAGAGATTTATTAGGTTCACCTTGAAATTTTGAGGAATTATATTTAACTTAGTTTATAAGTTATTAAGTGACTATTATAAAGTTTTGGGGTGAAAATGTAATTAATGGAAGTTCAAGACCAAAGCCGAATTACTTGGGGTTAGTTTGGTAATTTAAGAATTTATATATATATATTCGGCATTTATGGAGAATTAAAATTAAAACTATAGTTTATAAGGCATTATGTAAAGTTATAAGATTTTGTGGTTAAATTGTAATTATAGGGAATAAATTATTATTGCCGAGAATTTAAGGGGCTAAGTTGTTATTTTTGAAAGTTATAGTACTTAAAACTATATACCAAAATATTAGTGTGACTATGTAATTTAGCTAAATAAGAGAATTAAAACTCTATAATATAATGAGATTAGAATTTAAATATAAAGTTTATGAATTAATGTGGTTGTTTTGTAAATAACCGAAATATAAGGGTAAGAATTTAGATTTAAATAAATATAGTCCTATATGGATATTTTGAGGAATTAGAAGAAAGAATTTTAATTAAAGGAATTATGGAATTAGAACTATGGCTTATATAGTTATAAGGAAGTTAAAAAGAAACAATAAGTATTATTTATGACTAAAAGGAGAATAATGAGATTATAAGAATATTATGTCATTGTAAGACATTTAAATATAGATAAGAAAATTATAAGTTGTTATGTCACTTAGACAATTAAAATAAACAACAAATATAGTACATGAATATATGAATACATATATGTACATTAAAGGATTTATAAATAAATCAAAAAGGAATAACAAATAAGTTATACATTAAATCATGAGGTAATTAAAAGAAATAAACCTCACAAGAAATAACAAATACGAGATTTGTTGAAAGATCCAATAAGATTATTATATAAGGGTAACATAAATTAACCCTCTCAGTTAATCCTATTCTAGGACTTTGTTTGACCAGACGTTGACCAGGGTATAATCAACTGCAACCTACGGTGAACGGTATGGGATTCTTGCAACCTGTTTTCTACCGCATTACACCGGCTTGTGTGCTATCTGTTGTTTGAAGTAACGACCAAGATAATTAACGTAAACTGTTGTTTTACTCTTGCACACTGTGGTATTATTTTATGTGCGTGAATGTTGCTGACTACAACGTGTATGTCCCACGCATACAAACACTACTATACAAGTGTATTAAATACCTGCGTTTCAGTATACCGAGGACTTGTACTCAAGTGTCTCACTAACTTCAGTTTATAACAAACGTCATTATCCTAAACGTGATAATTGACAATAGACATTGTGTTCTTGTTTAACGTCTTTATATGACATTAACAATTCTATACTACGAGAACGAGGAGCCCAGTTGGATCTGGCCATGCATGCTACAGGAGTTGTACCTGTCTCAGGTCGTCTCCTATCTACGTCGCGACGGAACTTTCAGTTGGGAGGAAGACTCTATTTCTCCCGGGTTTCTAATGCCCTTCAGTTTGAGGAAGACTTCATTCCTCTAGTGGGATTCTATTTCCCACGCCTCTCAGTTCAGGGTTTAACTACGTTATCTCCTGGGGTTTTTATACCCAACCTTTCAATCTTAACGAGGTCACTATACCTCCACTATTTAAGATATTCAGTTATACCTGTCAGTCCCATTGTGTGGACCCGACTATCACTAAGAGATTTCAGTTCAGCTAACTTGACCTTCTCCAGTCTTGTTCTATGTGACATTATTGTCCTTGTATGGATACTTGTTATTATCAGACTATGCTTGTTTACAGCTTTATAAAAATGAACTGCATGTGTTCGACAAAGTAGTTGGTGTGGCCCGGTAGACGATGGGCTGCAAGTTTTCCATACCAGCATTGTTTGCTGAGCCCTTTTGGGGGCACCCCCATTTTTCAGGTACCTGAAGTTAAGAAGATTACCACACCGAGTGTAGGTGGGGTAGATTCAAGCTATGGGAGTCTTCCTTTAGACATTTGTTTTACTTAAGTATTTTACATTTGAGTTTGATTCCTAGTATCTCGGATTGTATTCGTATTCAGACCGTGACTTTTGGAGATTGTATTTGGACTTAGCCTTGTTGGTCACAAGGGTGGCCAACGGCATTGTAATACCGCCCGGTTGTTGTATTTATTTCCGCTGCAGATGTATTTTATTTGGGAGTGATCGCCGTTCAGTTTATTGGATTTCGGGTTGGGGTGTTACAGTACAAGTAGCGACCGGTCGTCTGTGACCGGTCGATAGGGGAATAAAGCATGTACAGGTAGCGGGCGAAGGTAGGGAGGTTAGGATAAGATATTTATCAGATATTTTGTGGGTCTACCAAGATATTTATGTGCCAAGCTGGCACAATGTGATGGGCCAGGAGGCCTGTGAGAAACACTATAAATAAGGGTTCACCCTCAATAAAAGGCACGCGAACAACACTTGAGAATTTTCACTGTTGCATTGCGTTGTTATTACGAATTTCTTTCTACCCCTGTTTTTGCGCTCCCCTTTTCGGTAACAAGGTAACTCGATAGAATCGGTAGAACTCGACGATAGACTAGAATCCCAACCATTAAATTACGTGAGAGGACTCTATGAGGATCTAGGGATTTATACCATTTCATACACCTTTTTGGAGATTGAATTCTTAATTGGATAGTAAGGAGAGGATGTATAAACTCTTCATTTTTGGGAAGTAGTCTTGAAATGTAATTCATATATTCAGTATACTCGGTAATCAAATGTAAGTTAAGTATTTGGTATTGTAAAGTAAGTAGTATGTATTTGGTTTATTCTAATCGTCAGACTGAAACGGTAAGTAGTAGTAGCCTTGTTAACCTTGGAAGGTTAACGGCGTTGTATCACCCGCCGGGAGTAAGTAAGTATTCCGATGCGAGTAAGGTAATTATGGGAATGATCAGAGGATAATGGAAGGATTAGCGGTTGGGGTGTTACAAAAATAAAGCATTACACCTCATTCTAAATGCATAATAGTACCTTAATGAACATTTAAGATGGAATTCTCAAGATAAATTCTCAGTTAAAGGCAAAGTACTCGGGAGGATTTCTTAACGCTCCTTTTTGCCCGGGTAGCCCGAGAATTGTGTTCCGAGTTAGTATAACCCCATACAACTCAATGTAACACCTTAATATATTATTATTGACTATAAACAATGTCAATAAACACTTGGAAGTCATAGCGACTAATTAATTCCCAGAAAAATCCTTAAAGCACAAAAACACACCTTCGGGTGTCACAAAAATGCGTTTTTCGCAATTGCCTTGAAGTTTTTGAGGAGCCACGAGTTGATAAACTTAAAAGTAGATAAAATGACCATCTAAATCAGTTGATGGCAGTACTAAACTCATAGTTTAAATGGGGGCAATTTTTAGGACAAAAGGTACCTAAAATCAGCATTTTTGCCTTAAAATTTTCACCTTTTATCATAATAAAAATGTACCAAATAAATACTGGAACCTATTACACATATTAGTATGGTCTTAATACAATATAGTGTAACAAAAATAAAGTTAAAAGTCTGCTCCACCTGGCCTCCATTCCCTGCGACATCAAGGGGCAATTTGGCTAGTTTAACGTAAAGTTTTGTTATAGGATGGTGATTCATCTTGGCACCCACCGTATGAATATGTGCTAGGCATGTGCAGTCACCTAATGGAGTCTTCATCCACCGAATAACCTGCAAGAAGACAAATTAGATTCATTAATTATGTTCAATAATTGTTAGATAATTAACCTATTATAATTAACAAAATCAACTAGCCATTCTAGACTTCCATTGTCATAAATATACAAGAGGTAGAGCTCTTATATGCTCCAGCATGTCGATCACCTGCAGGAAAAGAAACAAGTGAGTATCATTACTAAACTTAAAAAAAACATAAACTAATTAGCTAGATTGATTAGGTTTACAATTAACAAACAAGAACCTAACTAACTAGCTATTCCATTACGTAAGTTACAAATAATTGGAGCTGCTTGTGTGCTCCAACAAAGCCGATCACTCCCACCTGCAATAAGACAATTTAACAACAAATAAACAATAGCCATGCTTTAGTATTAAGTATGCAAAATAAATTCCAACCATTCTTTGTAGCCGTTAGTTCACATTATTGGAAGATGCCAAAATTAATTGGAGCCACTCAGCCGTAGCTTTACAATTGGAAATGCTAGGTTCAATTATACTACAATCAAGCGTAGCACTACTGACGTGGAGTGTCCATATTGATCAATTATGGAATCTAAGAAATCATAAACAAAGACATGGAATAATAACAATAGCAATCAACTTCTAGTTGCCTTCATTATCTTCTAATATTCTACGTGAATCTCCTTCTCATTTGCCTCATTCACGAATAGGTAAGTGTCTTCTAATGCTCTCTCTTTTCTTCATTGTTAGGTAATTCCTAAGTCCTAATAACTCCATTAATGGTGTACTAGTTCCTAACACCATTATAATGTAATTTCCTAGTTAATTCTATCAAGTCTTGAAGCAAGAAATCATCCTAGCAAACCTACAAGAAATCTCCAAGCATATATGCTCCAAGGTGGTTCCTAAATTCAACAACAACACAAGGAACAACAAGATCAAGCTAAGGTATATTTTCATGTTCAAAAATTCTAAGTAATTATCTAAACCATTTTCGAAATTATAGAACTTCTAAACCTATGTTCTCTTCATTATTTCATGAAGGAAACTTGGATCTACAATCATCTCAAGGTGTATCAAAAATACCTTGTTAAATTCCTAAGGTAAACTCTTGTAAAATTACTACAAATATTATTTATAAACTCTTGTTAGAAGTCTAACAAATAGATCTCCTACATATGTACAAGGAGTTTGAATTCTCTACATCAAATAGCATTTAGAGAGCTTGGAAATTCAAGGAAAAATCAAGTACAAGAATTGTCTTGATTTAAGGGTAAGTTTATATAATTAAGGTTTATTAAGTTTAAGTTTGATTTAAGCTTCAAACTTTGGAATAAAAATTATATATAACCTTTAAATAAATTAAGACCGAAAACTATAGGTTATATTGTCAAGAAAATAATTTATAACCTACAAGGTAAGATTACTACCTTAAGGTATATATTTAGGTCACAAAAATTAATTATGTTACAAAGATGTTGAAACCGAATGGTCTAGGACTTTTATGTTCTATTTTTAGTTTATAATCATTCTAAGTCATTAACATAATTTTTAGAAGTGTTATATGGCTTATATACATTTATATATACATATTATAAAGTTTAAAACAAGTTTTAAAACCATATGGTATAATTTAATTAAAGCTGAGAGCATTATGTACTGTTTGGTGAATTTTGAAATACATTAAAAATAGCTACAAGTATTTAAATGGCTATTTTAATAAGTTATGTGGTTAAAATGTAATTTTTGAAAAGTTTAGAGTACAAATATAAATTGCTGAGAACATAAGGGACTATTTTGTAATTATTGGGAAATATAGTGTATGGCCGAGAATTACTTATGATTTTATGGGTTTATAAAAGTATTAATTATGAAATTAAGTCTCGGTCAAAGTGTTGACCAAAAACTTTGGGTTAAAATGATTTATGACATAAATTATTAAGTTTATAAATGTTTTGTGGTGAATATGTAATTTATGAAAGTATATATGAAAAGTAGAAGTTAAATGGGGCGGAAATGTAATTTAAGGAAATATATGGGCTACTTCGGTTATTTAAAGGAATAAAATATTTAAACTATAGTTTATAAGTTAATATGTGACTTATATATAGTTTTGGGATTAAAATGTGAATATAAGGAAAGTATATGTCAAGACCGAAAATTAATGAGGTCATTTGCTAATTTATTAAAATTAGTATACCCATTTTGGAATTATCGAAATATTAAGTGGCTAATTAGTAAATTAAAAAGGTTAATGTGGGTAATTAGTGAATTATAAAAGTTATAAGGTTATCCGGCAATTTATAGAAGTTAATATAATTGTTTTACAATTTCCGAAAAATAATGTGGGTATTTGGTAGATTATAAAAGTATATGGTTGTTTGGAAAAATTGTAAGGGTTAATGTAACACCGCAACCATTAAACACGTCATTACCTCTAGAACAATCACAAATTACCCATGCACACGCAGCAGATCTCTATTACAACGAAGGGTGATACAACGCCGTTAGCCACCCATATGACTAACCAGGCCTTCTTCACATACAGTAACGGTCTGATGGACTGGAACAACCGAATACACAATATAAAACAATACTCATTTCATTATTCTACTATACCGAGTCTACTATTTACGGATGCCGATAACACATTCGGTCTTACACCTCATTCAAATACATAAGTAATTACAATCTGACTGCCCATGCTAACACCGACCCCGTCCTACTCTCGTACGGTTTCGTCTTCGGTGTACCTGCGAATAAAAATGTTGCCCCTAGGGGCTCAGCTTAAAGCTGCATATGAAATTCGCATACCCCGAGCGCTAACCGGGGTACGCCGACTACTTTTGTCGGATATACATGGAGTTCATTTTAGTCAAACAATATGCATCATAGCAATACAATATATATGTGTATTACTCAAGGAATCTACATCCAATCACGGAACACAATTCCTAACTAACATAACATGGTTGTTAGTTGTCTCTCCTTACTCTTAGGCCTTGAGGGTTATACCTCACCATGCCTTGTTTACTTATTCAATATCTCACTCCCGCTCTCTTGGGCTACACATTTTATACTCACCCATACTCTCGGGTCACTTTTACACATTAACTCACCCACACTCTTGGGTTATTTATACTCCTTATCTCACCCACACTGTTGGGTTAATTATACTCAAGCTCTTGTAGATTCTCGAGACGCTACAGGTCTCCTACGTCACGCTTGTTACTCTTAATACATACTTAGGCCAAAACTCATGGCTCTCTAGCATAGTCTTACTTCCCCGGTTTCGACCCTACTCTGGGTCTAGCATGGTGGGAAGGTTCAACTAGCTCACGAAACTCTCTCTTAGTTCCTATCCCTTTTACTTAGGCCCGACTACTCTCGGACTACTTACATTCCCATACACTCCTCTCTCAGAGTTATAATAATATTATGTATATTAGTCTAGAAGCATCACTCTCGATGTTTCTAATGACTTGGGAACATTACTTTAGTTCGGTTAATCTTAGGTTTTAAGAGTTACCCATACATTCCACTTACTCATACTTTTGGTTAATTTCTTAAATCGGTAAAATCCTCATATAGGGGGTTGACCATGTCTCAAGGGAGCTACTAATCCCTTAGGTCTCTTTTACCTTCTTTACTAGTTCACATCTTCGAACTATCGTTAATCCTCTTGAGGGAGGTTCACTTATCTTTCCACTCTCATTTGTTTCGTGGATTGTGTCATTATGGTTTACTAACCGCTATCGGGTAATTAGTCAACCCGCACATCTCCTCACATTCTAGGGAGTTCATATGTTTGCGTTTTCGTTATACTTTAACGGATAGTTTGTGTGTTTGCACGTTTTCTTTATCATAAGCATCGACCCGGTCTATGGGTCTCTAGCCAAACGTTACTCACTATGAGTCGGTCTTTACTCTATGCTAGACCACACCGGCATACAAGTATGTTAGCTCATTCAACATACATCAGGACATACATAATCAAACAAGGGATATTTTCATGCTTTAATCTTGATTAAGCCGGCACACAAACACACAAATCAACGTAACTCGGTTAGCACGCGGAGTATGAGAAAATCATACCTTTCACCGGGGTTTTTACTTTTACCGTGTCATCTCACCATGCTCGGTTCACACACGATCCTCTGATAACATTCAAATGTTTATATTAACTTTAAAGCGTTACGGTAAGTAAAACTAATACTCTCGTACTTAACCCCGTTATCCCGCTATTCCTAGTTTAGTTCAAGTGCTCTTAAACTCACAACTTTCTCATTCACTTCTCAAACTTGTCACACTACTTAGGACCTTGACTAGTCACCAAACAAGGGCTAAACAACATCTAAAACCATTACCATTCACTTCCCCACCTTTAGGGCACTTAAAAATACTCTCTGGTACATTTTTACACTAGTTCGGGTTTGTGTCCGGGGTTACAAACCCGGACCAGACACGGTTAAAACTCTCTGGAAAATTTTTCATGTGGTCCGGGTTTGTGTCCTGGTATACAAACCTGGACCAACCCCTGTTATAACTCTCGGGTGTGTTTTTGATGTGGTCCGGGTATACATGCTAGTTTACAAACCCGGACCCTTCATTCAGAAATCTCTCGGGTGCATTTTAGGGGTGGTCCGGGTTTGTGTCCTGGTTTGTAAACCCGGACCACTCCCTGCTACAACGTTCTGCCATGTTTTAGGCCTGGTCCGGGTTTCTATCCTGGTTTACAAACCCGGACCAGTTGAAGTAATGAAATTTCTACTTGTTTCTGATTATGTTACCACTCTAAACTTATACCCACTTCTTCCTCAATCTTCCTTCATGTAATTCAACATATTTTAACACCTTAATCATGCCCAAAACCTCCTTTAATCTTGGATCAAACCTATCACTCAATTCTTGCCCAAATACACCATTTCCTCATTCTCTTTGTTGCACTTATGCATAGCAGGGCACTTAAAAATTCTTTTGATGTTTCTTAACCTTCCACCAACCTTACCAAACCATTTTTAGATCAAGGCACTATTCATACCAAAATTCAACTCCTTGTTTCACAAGTTTAACACTCTTTCTTATCAAGTCTCCAAGTGATCAACCTCTCACTTTCATCCTCCAAACATACCTAGTTTATCCTAGGTTTCACACTCTTACTCACCCTTGGTTTCTAAGCAAAAAATTTGACAGCACTTGCCTACCTCCCAAGAATTTTCACCACAATTAAATCATCTCATTATCACTTCTTCACCCCTGTTTGGTTTAGACATCAACAACTACAACACTTACTACAACCACACAATGATTTCCACATTGTTATCACATACTTGCTAGCTTAGTTTCTAGGTTTATTTGCACACTCAAACCCATTAAACATTCTCATTCAGCAAACAACCTTAGAGTATCAAGACTACCACAATTCAAGGTCCTTAATTCAACCTCGCATATGATTCACAAGTCAAATAAAAACTAACCCAAGGTAAGCTTTTTACCTTGCTTGTTTTTGGTTTTCTTTCTCTTTCTCCTCTTTCTCTTGTTCCCTCTTTCTCTTCATGTTTCCACACCAAACAAAGGAGCATAGATTGCCAACTACAATCATATCCCCACACACACATATCAAGCTTATGAATTTAATTTTTCCAACACAAAAACTAGTATTTCAAGAACTAGTATTTAGGCTCTAGCTTAGATGTTACCTTAGAGTATTCAAAAGGAGAGCTTGGCAATCAATTGAAGAAGTTTCCAACATCCCACAAGACCAAGGAGCTGGCGGCTAAAATGGGAGAAAATTTTCAACGTGAGGAAAATTTTCCAAATTGCAAGAACAAGCTTGAAATGGCCAAAGCTCTTACTTATTATTACCTTAGGACATTAAGGTGGTGAAGGAGAGTCAAAATCAGCTCCTTAAGCTTCAAAAGGCAAAACACTCATGGAAGTGCAGGTGGAGGAATCAAGATTTTGAGGGGTGGAAAACGTAGCCCTCGTCGATACGAATCTAACGGTACAATTTTTGTGTGATTTGGTGGAGAAATGAACAAGATAATGGAAGGAGAAGATGGAGGTGATGGTGCTGTTTGGAATCGCCCAGCGTACAGAGGAGGAAGAAGATAATAACAGGGGCTGGGCAAAAACGTGAGAATAAGAAAGAAGGAAGTGGGAGAGTGTATTTAAGTTGCTTTTACTATTCACTATTTGCTTTACTTACTTATTTCTTTGTCATCTCATTACTAATTAGCTAACAAGCTATTAATGAGTGTATACATATTAATTAAAACCGGCCCACATGAATTAATAGCCCGGGTCGTTTTTTGAATTAAACGCGTCTCGTCTCCCGCTTTCGTCACTATTCACTTACCGGGTCCGTTTTCCGGAATTTTCTCGTATAATTAATTTTAATGGTCATTAAGCTTCCATTAATACTTATTTATAGTTATTTAATCAACTATAATTTTTACGGGTCCATTTGACCACTTAAAGTCACGTTTTCGGGTTTTCTCGAAAAACGTGCTTTAAAACTCCGTTAGCGTCTTAATCCATTATTTCGATCCGTTTTCTTCGGGAATCATTCCCGTACACTAATTAGGCCTAACTAAGCCTTAGGAATCCATCTTGGACCCCTACGAGATCATATATCTCTTATTTTCATTTAATGCGCATTTTAGCGTTTTTCGCGTTTTACGCATTTTCTCTTTTCCTCTGGTTTTATTCTCTTTACCAATACACTCTAGGCACCATTAGGCCTTTAATAATCATATTAAAGTAATTTAATCACGATTTCTAGATCCGGGGTATTAAAATCTACCCCCCTTAGGAACTTTGTCCTCAAAGTTGGTGAATCTAATCTCGTTACTCTCATGGGCGTACTATGCCAAGGGTATAATACACGTATAACCTTACAGACTTCACAAGTCATTCTCATTTCACACTACACATACCACACACAATTCACAGCATGTATAGCAATCAAAAATACTCTTTATACTCTCTCCATGGAATCGGTCCGAAGATAAGAAGGCACTACAGTCCTCGAATCCATATTGAGTAATACACCACTGATCCCTCAGGCACCTGTCACGTTGGACACTTACGCTCTTTGGTCCACGGCCGTTTCATGAAAAATGGGCACTTACTCTCTCTGGCCCACGGTCCCTTCCGTTCTGATTAAAACGTTACACATATACATATCCTCAGGCACTCTGGTTGACTCACTCAACACAGGATCGTCTCAGGGTAATCTCCCCGTCCCGCTGCCTTTGGAAAAAAAAATCACACACTGTCACCGCCCCAACCGGTCACTTAGGACCGCCGCACGTACGGTGCAATGGTTTCAAAACTAGTACACGCCCACCGTTCTACCGGTCATTAAGACTTAAGGCCATAGCCATCGGCGGGTGATAGCGGTTTAAAAACCAGTTTTCATTTCCATCTTCATACTTGAAGAAATTTCTTTTCAAATTCTGTTTGGAAATTGTTTTTAAAACATCACACAACTCCAAATCAAATTTATGGTAGCTGCATCTTTCCTTAGCGTGATTACTTGTGACCACTTATAGGGAGCTTTAAGAATCATCCAACCCTGATGTGATCAGCATCAGTGTTGAACTATCCTTCCACTCCAATTTGTGTTCGGTTTCCCTTGATCGCTAGCAGATCAAGTTCCACCTCCCACGTCAGTTTCAAACAATCAGATAGTCAAACATTTTCATTTTCTATCTTTTACTCTTTCTAGTCATATTCACTAAACAATTCGTTTCAATTAATCTCTAGTTCCTAGTACTTAGGTCATTTGTCCTTCTCATTGCTTCACTACTTTACCTAGGTATTCCATACTTATGGCCTCTTTTCCTCAAATTTTTACTCAATTTAAAACATATAACATACAACTCCAAAGGATGGATCTCACTCCATCAATCATTCTCAAATAAAAATTACCTAGGGAAACTCACTTCCTACAAGGTTATACATCGGTTTCATACCGATTCATACTCATTATGTCTCATGTCTAATCTCACTAGACATATACCATAGGGATTCTCACGCCCTAGGAGTTTCTCTACTCCTCTTTTCATAAATAATATATACACATAACTCGCATCTCTCATGCACAGTACTCATACTTACACGATGAATGGGTGCACATGTTTCTGTAACATGAGTTCCAATCATCAAAATAATTCTTTTTGTGCTATGCACATAGTAGTTTACGCACCTATACGTAAAACATACTCTAAGCGGTTTCTTGCCCTACCCCCCTTAAAAAGGGGTTACACCCGCGTAACAGACCATATGTTATCACTGAACATTGGTTCACTAATTCAGGTATCATGAAGTGTTTTAACTTCAATACGGTTAACTAACTCATAACCGGGTTCGGTTCTAGCCTCTAAGGCTTCAAGGTGTTTAGGATTAGCCATTTACTCATATTTATTAGGTATACTTAACCTTTGAATTAGGGCCCACTAGCTTCTGCTGTGTGACCTGATAACTAGAGCTTACTCGCCCTTTTGGTATTCTGAATGTATTATCCACTCCCTTTCTATCCCCTTTTGACTTGGGAATAAAGGTTCTCAATCGTCGCTAGGTATCTCTTACCGTATGCGAACTCGATGAGTTATAGATTTTCTCTCCAGCTCTTGGAAATCTATTTTGTATACTCTGTATACCTTCGTGGTTATTCACTTACCTTTTCCGACTTATTGTCGGTTGAGATCAAGCTACTACTCAATATGTAGTGCTTCCTCTTTTAATAGTGGCTCCTGGATTATGTTTGTTTACTTGTTTCTGTACAAGAATTTTTCCTCATACTACTCTGCATTTACCATCCATCGGTCCTGGGACGTGTGGGTTACTACCCACGTTCTTCGCGCATCTTTGGCCATCGGCCGCACGGTCATTTCTCTAGATTCTCACTCAACAGGCTTCGTTGACATTTCTCAATTCCTAGCCATCCCATAAGATCATTACCGCACAAGTGCAATACCAAAACACTCAGTCATACAGAGTGCAGAAGCGTAAACGCTTGGCCGTAAATCACTTGTGAGATAGGAATGAACATGTCTCCTTTTACAATCTTTTCTCATCAACTTTATATCATGAACTTGCTATACTCTTTCAACGGTCGCTTGCTGCGTACCATGTTCTACTCATTAACAACATTGTTTATATGGCATCCGCTACTACTTTAGCTTCCGCTCATGTATTCTCACCATTTATGCTATGGCTTGCCATTCACTTGGCTCAATGAAATACGCTACTCTTATAAATCTCTCTGCGCTTCTCGCGCATTGTTTACTCTACAAGTCACATTGCACACGTACTGTGTTTACTTCTTAACCGATTGCTCTCTCGGTTTCCTTCCATTGCTATCAAAGCCTTTCTACATACTATTTGTGTTCATATACTCCCTGGCAATATACACATGCTCAGGTTTCACTACTTCGCTTTAGCGGTTTCACATTACATACTTAGGTGGTAGCCTTTCTCTGGAGGATTCACGCAATTGCCGCTCCCTAGGCCCCACAATAACAAGTGGTATCCCCACTCTAAGGTGGTGGTTCATGCTCCACAATAACTCTTATGCCTTTATGCATATGTTATACAATGTTTGGATCTACTAATTGTAGT
The DNA here is from genome assembly GCA_023374045.1 of Limonium bicolor. Taxonomy (NCBI): domain Eukaryota; kingdom Viridiplantae; phylum Streptophyta; class Magnoliopsida; order Caryophyllales; family Plumbaginaceae; genus Limonium; species Limonium bicolor. The sequence goes on along the minus strand of CM041777.1, from coordinate 329,241,201 downwards.
TGGTTTTCTGGCTTACAAGCCATATTGCCTCGAGCCATGCTCTTTGCGGGCTGTTTATACAAGTTTCTGCTTCTCCGCATGCCATTAAATGGTTTGGAGATAATGCTGGGCTCTTTGATATGGTTGTCTCATCACACTTCCGTATATGGAAGTCCATTTAGGTATCTTGATATTAATTCATGCCTTCTGGCAATTTAGGGTACCCCGTGTTATGTGGGATCCCTTCGGGTTCTACCCGCGTGTTCGCTTTAACACTTGTGTTCTTACACAATATTTCGTTCAACTACTATTGACTCTGGCACCCTTCACGGATTGCTCTTGGGTGTTACTGAGTTATGCCATCACATCTGGCCTAAATTCATGGGTGTGTTCAGTTCTGTACACCGTCATGCAGTTGCATATAGTTTGAACTATCCCGTTAGGGTTGTAGTATCTCCCGTTATTGGGTAGATTATTAGTACTTTTCTTTTATCTACTTAGTTAGGTCGTTATTCTCTTAGTGAGATGTACTGGGGAATTCTATCCCGTTTGTCAAACATCGATATGATCATTTAAGGCATTCATCTTATTGCTTACACTGGTATTCATTCCAGTTATTAGGTATTTCCTCCTTGATTCTTGAGACATATCCCATGTCTATACTTAATACTCTGTGCTTCTCACACTTATCCACGCTATGTCCTTAGGTCCGTCACCTTACTGGTTTCTAGACTCCTTAGCTTCGTAAACTTCTTTGTGTTCTTTGATCATTCGAGGTGTCTAAATATCTTGGTTTGAGTTGGCTCTTTCGTCCGTAGTATGGAGTGGGCTACTTCCCGTGTACCGTACTCTACTTGTATACATACATGGAGTATCTTATTGATACGTTACCACTTACCCGACTAACTCATAACTGGTCTGTCAGGCCCGCAAGCTCCTTCGGAGTGCGGTCGTTCCATGTCTCGTTTGTGTACACTTGTATTGTCGGTGTCACGCCTAGGTGAAGTATTCTGTTGCCAACTCCTCTTACATCGTCCTATGATAATTACCGTGGTTCCCTGGTTTGTTTTGAAATTTGGGGGTTTTGGAAAATTTGAGTTTCGAAAGAAAATTTGGGTTTTGAAGGTAAATTCTTCATGGTATTTCAATGCCGGTTGCTTCTTACCAGGTCTAGCTTCTCGCTGACCGGTATGTTCTTCATACAGTGATCAGGCCATTAGGCCTTTTCGAGGTTTCGTTTCAGAATTCTTAGGGTTTGTGGTGCTATATTGGCTCCTCTCGCCATCTTCGTACTTTGCTAAGTACTGGTAGCTAGTCAAAGCTCTTCTTAATAGTCCCGTTTTTACTGCACTTGCCTTGGCAAGTGCGCGGTACAGGCGGTTTTTAGGCTAACTCATAACGGTCACGGTATTGTTCACATTAAATTTGGTAGCCTTATCGGCTCTTCCTTTGATCCTTTAGTCGGATAACTGCTCATCGGAGCTGCTACTTGTTCATCTTCCACACGTATGTCAACCTTTTAGGTGCTTCTCCAATCTTGCTGTTCCTTAATTACTTAGTTCTGTGATCTACCTCGTTGCTCGTTCCCACATCTTCACTATGGTTACCGAGGTTTAAGTCATTTAGGCTCTACTTCAGTAGTCCTATTCGGGTATGTCCCGTAATTATGCTTGTAGCTGTCTAAGCTATATCAGTTAAGTATTGCAACCTCTTTGGGTATGGCAGGGTGGGTGCATCTACCTTTGACTAGATTCTTAGTCAATACGTATACCATTGGTGGTATTAGTTAACTATGGCGGTCCGTAGACATGTGTCCCGGTTCTCGTTAGTTCTCATGAATCCGCCTTGTTGCATGGTTGGTGCATCCTTCTTGCTGCTGCTCGACCAGTTGGGTTCTCGCGACTACTAAGCATGTCGACCCGAGCTGCCACAGATTCTGGTCTCCCTGGAATAGGATTTCTCGATCTCACGCCATTGAGTGCGGTTATTGTTGCTCCAGCGGGATCCATCGCCGGGGTTTCCGGTTCTCAGAATCTACCGCATGACAGGTTCTGGTTCATATTGAAATATTTTATAACAGCCAGATCGGGTTTCCCCGTCTCTCTGGCGTTCTTCCCCGAGCTTTTAATACGGGGGTTTATGGAGGACGGGTCTGGTATTGTAGGTATCCAGTTCATACTGGAAGTTCCTAACGAGCGCATCTCTCACGCTACCACTCAACCCATAGCCCTAAGTCTCTAATTCCTAACTCGGTATCTCCTAAGCTCGGTATTTCCAGTCATCAGAGCGATACTTCGCTCTGATACCATTTTTGTAACACCCCAACCATTAAAAACGTCATTACCGCTAGAACAATCACAAATTACCCATGCACACGCAGCGGATCTCTATTACAACGAAGGGTGATACAACGCCGTTAGCCACCCATATGACTAACCAGGCCTTCTTCACATACAGTAACGGTCTGATGGACTGGAACAACCGAATACACAATACTAAAACAATACTCATTTCATTATTCTACTATACCGAGTCTACTATTTACGGATGCCGATAACACATTCGGTCTTACACCTCATTCAAATACATAAGTAATTACAATCTGACTGCCCATGCTAACACCGACCCCGTCCTACTCTCGTACGGTTTCATCTTCGGTGTACATGCGAATAAAAATGTTGCCCCTAGGGGCTTAGCTTAAAGCTGCATATGAAATTCGCATACCCCTGAGCGCTAACCGGGGTACGCCGACTACTATTGTCGGATATACATGGAGTTCATTTTAGTCAAACAATATGCATCATAGCAATACAATATATATGTGTATTACTCAAGGAATCTACAACCAATCACGAAACACAATTCCTAACTTACATAACAAGGTTGTTAGTTGTCTCTGCTTACTCTTAGGCCTTGAGGGTTATACCTCAATGCCTTGTTTACTTATTCAATATCTCACTCCCGCTCTCTTGGGCTACTCATTTTATACTCACCCATACTCTCGGGCACTTTTACACATTAACTCACCCACACTCTTGGGTTATTTATACTCCTTATCTCACCCACACTCTTGGGTTAATTATACTCAAGCTCTTATAGATTCTCGAGACGCTACAGGTCTCCTACATCATGCTTGTTACTCTTAATACATACTTAGGCCAAAACTCATGGCTCTCTAGCATAGTCTTACTTCCCCGGTTTCGACCCTACTCTGGGTCTAGCATGGTGGGAAGGTTCAACTAGCTCACCGAACTCTCTCTTAGTTCATATCCCTTTTACTTAGGCCCGCCTACTCTCGGACTACTTACATTCCCATACACTCCTCTCTCGGAGTTATAATAATATTATGTATATTAGTCTAGAAGCATCACTCTCGATGTTTCTAATGACTTGGGAACATTACTTTAGTTCGGTTAATCTTAGGTTTTAAGAGTTACTCATACATTCCACTTACTCATACTTTCGGTTAATTTCTTAAATCGGTAAAATCCTCATATAGGGGGTTGACCATGTCTCAAGGGAGCTACTAATCCCTTAGGTCTCTTTTACCTTCTTTACTAGTTCACATCTTCGAACTATCGTTAATCCTCTTGAGGGAGGTTCACTTATCTTTCCACTCTCATTTGTTTCGTGGATTGTGTCATTATGGTTTACTAACCATTATCGGGTAATTAGTCAACCCGCACATCTCCTCACATTCTAGGGAGTTCATATGTTTGCGTTTTCGTTATACTTTAACGGATAGTTTGTGTGTTTGCACGTTTTCTTTATCATAAGCATCGACCCGATCTATGGGTCTCTAGCCAAACGTTACTCACTATGAGTCGGTCTTTACTCTATGCTAGACCACACCGGCATACAAGTATGTTAGCTCATTCAACATACATCAGGACGTACATAATCAAACAAGAGAAATTTTCCTGCTTTAATCTTGATTAAGCCGGCACACAAACACACAAATCAACGTAACTCGGTTAGCACGCGGAGTATGAGAAAATCATACCTTTCACCGTGGTTTTTACTTTTACCGTGTCATCTCACCATGCTCGGTTCACACACGATCCTCTGATAACATTCAAATGCTTATATTAACTTTAAAGCATTACGGTAAGTAAAACTAATACTCCCGTACTTAACCCCGTTATCCCGTTATTCCTAGTTTAGTTCAAGTCCTCTTAAACTCACAACTTTCTCATTCACTTCTCAAACTTGTCACACTACTTAGGACCTTGACTAGTCACCAAACAAGGCCTAAACAACATCTAAAACCATTACCATTCACTTCCCCACCTTTAGGGCACTTAAAAATACTCTCTGGTACATTTTTACACTGGTCCGGGTTTGTGTCCGGGGTTACAAACCCGGACCAGACACGGTTAAAACTCTCTGGACAATTTTTCATGTTGTCCGGGTCTGTGTCCTGGTATACAAACCTGGACCAACCCCTGTTATAACTCTCGGGTGTGTTTTTGATGTGGTCCGGGTATACATGCTAGTTTACAAACCCGGACCCTTCATTCAGAAATCTCTCGGGTGCATTTTAGGGGTGGTCCGGGTTTGTGTCCTTGTTTGTAAACCCGGACCACTCCTCTGCTACAACGTTCTGCCATGTTTTAGGCCTGGTCCGGGTTTCTATCCTGGTTTACAAACCCGGACCAGTTGCAGTAATGAAATTTCTTCTTGTTTCTGATTATGTTACCACTCTAAACTTATACCCACTTCCTCAATCTCCTTCATGTAATTCAACATATTTTAACACCTTAATCATGCCCAAAACCTCCTTTAATCATGGATCAAACCTATCACTCAATTCTTGCCCAAATACACCATTTCCTCATTCTCTCTGTTGCACTTATGCACAGCAGGGCACTTAAAAATTCTTTTGATGTTTCTTAACCTTCCACCAACCTTACCAAACCATTTTTAGATCAAGGCACTTTTCATACCAAAATTCAACTCCTTGTTTCACAAGTTTAACACTCTTTCTTATCAAGTCTCCAAGTGATCAACCTCTCACTTTCATCCTCCAAACATACCTAGTTTATCCTAGGTTTCACACTCTTACTCACCCTTGGTTTCTAAGCAAAAAATTTGACAGCACTTGCCTACTTCCCAAGCATTTTCACCACAATTAAATCATCTCATAAACACTTCTTCACCCCTGTTTGGTTTAGACATCAACAACTACAACACTTACTACAACCACACAATGATTTCCACATTGTTATCACATACTTGCTAGCTTAGTTTCTAGGTTTATTTGCACACTCAAACCCATTAAACATTCTCATTCAGCAAACAACCTTAGAGTATCAAGACTACCACAATTCAAGGTCCTTAATTCAACCTCGCATATGATTCACAAGTCAAATAAAAACTAACCCAAGGTAAGCTTTTTACCTTGCTTGTTTTAGGTTTTCTTTTTCTTTCTCCTCTTTCTCTTGTTCCCTCTTTCTCTTCATGTTTCCACACCAAACAAAGGAGCATAGATTGCCAACTACAATCATATCCCCACACACACATATCAAGCTTATGAATTTAATTTTCCCATACACAAACTAGTATTTCAAGAACTAGTTTTTAGGCTCTAGCTTAGATGTTACCTTAGAGTATGCAAAAGGAGAGCTTGGCAATCAATTGAAGAAGTTTCCAACATCCCACATGAGCAAGGAGCTGGCGGCTAAAATGGGAGAAAATTTTCAATGTGAGGAAAATTTTCCAAATTGCAAGAACAAGCTTGAAATGACCAAAGCTCTTACTTATTATTACCTTAGGACATTAAGGTGGTGAAGGAGAGTCAAAATCAGCTCCTTAAGCTTCAAAAGGCAAAACACCCATGGAAGTGCAGGTGGAGGAATCAAGATTTTGAGGGGTGGAAAACGTAGCCCTCGTCGATACGAATCTAACGGTACAATTTTTGTGTGATTTGGTGGAGAAATGAACAAGATAATGGAAGGAGAAGATGGAGGTGATGGTGCTGTTTGGAATCGCCCAGCGTACAGAGGAGGAAGAAGATAATAACAGGGGCTGGGCAAAAACATGAGAATGAGAATAAGAAGAAGTGAGAGAGTGTATTAAGTTGCTTTACTATTCACTATTTCTTTACTACTTATTTCTTTGTCATCTCATTAATAATTAGCTAACAAGCTATTAATGAGTGTATACATATTAATTAAAACCGGCCCACATGAATTAATAGCCCGGGTCGTTTTTCGAATTAAACGCGTCTCGTCTCCCGGTTTCGTCACTATTCACTTACCGGGTCCGTTTTCCAGAATTTTCTCGAATAATTAATTTTAATGGTCATTAAGCTTCCATTAATACTTATTTATATTTATTTAATCAACTATAATTTTTACGGGTCCGTTTGACCACTTAAAGTCACGTTTTCGGGTTTTCTCAAAAAACGTGCTTTAAAACTCCGTTAGCGTCTTAATCCATTATTTGGATCCGTTTTCTTCGGGAATCATTCCCGTACACTAATTAGGCCTAACTAAGCCTTAGGAATCCATCTCGGACCCCTACGAGATCATATATCTCTTATTTTCATTTAATGCGCATTTTAGCGTTTTTCGCGTTTTACGCATTTTCTCTTTCCCTCTGGTTTTATTCTCTTTACCAATACACTCTAGGCACCATTAGGCCTTTAATAATCATATTAGAGTAATTTAATCACGATTTCTAGATCCGGGGTATTAAAGTTAATGGGTTCAAGTTATGGTTACTGAAAATTATATGTGGTTATTTAACAATTTATTAAGTTATTGTGTATAATAGATGAATACCGAATTAATAAGGTTGGTATTGTAATTTAATAAGGAAAGGAAGTAAAACTAGGTAATATAATGTATTATGGTATATTATGAAATATAATATAAAGTTTATAAATTAAAGGTGGTTATAATATAACTAACCCAATTAATATGATAAAGGAATAAGTGGAAATAATTACGAGTATATAAATAATGAGATAAGGATATACCGTATAATGGAAATTCATTATCACATGTGAACTCCACATAAAATAATGAACTGCTAGGTTATCTAGAACCACTGTTAAAATAACAGGGGAAAATAAAAGAACATACGAAGTTAGTATACTACGTAAATAAACCCTACAGTGACAGTACTGTAATATTTAATGAATAGTTATATTAATATTACCCGGTATTGCATGTTTAAATAACAGCATACGGGGAGGGACTATTGAACAGGGACTTGTCAAGCTAGCAGTTACTTGGTGAACAGTATGTTAATTGTGTGGTCTGAATGTCCTAAGGAATATCCTAAGGTCCAGACATTATATGCTTAATTATCAAGAGCGATATCTATGATTTTATGTGATTGATATGGTGTACTGTATTGTTTAAACTGTTGCGTTGTATTTATACGCGAATGTTTTGAGACTGGAAGTCTGTACATTTGAACTGGAACAAGACTAACTGACCTAAAGGTATTATTGAACCTAACTAATGGTCAACTGTTAAGGTCTTAATTCAAGTTTTGGTTATTATGTCACTGACAAAAAGGGGCTAACTTATAAAGAGAGGAATCCAGATCGTTTCGACTTTCTGGTTGCGCATTGTGATCACAACGAGAGACTATAATGGAGTCGCTCGAAATCCATCAGCCACATTCGGGGATGGTGGAATGCACTGCCGTTGGTGCACAGGTTCGACCGGATCGGTCAATTAACCAGGGCCATAGGGTCAGCTGGTAAACAGTTCCAATGGAACACAAGGGGACTATCGTCCATTAATAAGTTGATAAGGTTTGTCTTAACATGACACTTGAGGTGGAAATTATTTGGAAAAGGTTAAATGACTGGTTTAAAAGATAAGGGTCAGGTGACTAACTATCGTGTTTGGTGATCGTTATGGTTTATTAATATGTGATTATTTGGTTATTTTCATGGTTTATTAATGTGTGACTATTGGTTATTTCTATGAGTTATTGTTGTGTAGTTATTGGTGTCGTGTACTATTGTACACTGGTGTTTACAGGTGAACTGTTTGTGCTTGTTTAATGTTTACAGTTATTACTGTTGTTATTGTAAACCGGTGTTTCATGTAAAGAATCTAATGTCAAGATGGTTAAAACGACTAAAGGAATCTAGATGACTTAAGATCACATTTAGCATACCAGCATTTCGATTGCTGAGCCCTTCAATGGGCCAAACATTCCAGGTTATTGAAGAAGACTCAAGCCGGAGTGCGGGACACGGGGGTAGCTGAAGTGTTTTCAACAACACCGTTGGTTTTATTGTGTATTGTATTAAGAAGGATGTTGTATTCAGATAGTTGCTCATTTAGTTGGTTTTGGTTTGTAATAATTAGGTGTACTGAGTATCTGTTCATCACAGCGTGTAGTGTTAAGGTTGTTGGATGGATGCCTTGTTACTAACAAGGGTGAGTAATGGCGTGTAACACCAAGGTAGACAGTTTTATTTACCCGCTGCGATTTGCTATTTATTATGCTACAAGTTATGACGTCATTACAGGTTTAGGATTAGGGGTGTTACAATAGGATAGTATACTATTATTTCTACTCGGTTGCTACACCATTTTCACATTCACAATTATAAACATGTAAGTAAGCTAACTACTAGAAATAAGATATTCCTACAAGTTTCCTATCTAAGTCACGAATCCTCACAGACGTTTCCCGTATCCCAAAGTTCCTATGCTTACTGTTCTTGACTCAGTATCTTCTCATCAGAGCGGTACTCCGCTCTGATACCACTTTTTGTAACACCTCTAATCCTAAAACTGTAATAACATCGCGAGTCGTAGCATAATAAATAATAATTCACAGCGGAAAATAAAACTATCTAACAATGGTGTTACACGCTATTACTCACCCATGTGAGTAACAAGGCAACCTTACTCCATCCATCTACTTCAACTCCTCACCGCTGTGATGAACAAATATGAGCACTCTTAATATTACAACCCAAATCCAACCAATTGAGCAACTAACCGAATACAACAAACTCCTTAATACAATACATAATTAAACTTAAAAGTGTTTCTTGAGAACACATCAGCTACCCCATAACTCGTACTCCGGCTTGTGTCTTCTTCAATAACCTGAAATGTTTTGCCATTGAAGGGCTCAGCAATCGAAATACTGGTATGCTAAATGTAGTCCTAAGTCATCTAGATTCCTTAAGTCGTTTTAGCCATCTTGATATTAGATTCTTTACATGATATACCGGTTTACAATAATAACAGTGATAACTGTAAATATTAAACATTCATATAACAGTTCACCTGCAAACATCAGTGCATAATAGTAAACAACACCAGATAATCAAACATCAATAACCCATAACAATAACCAAACAAGATACGCGTATTAATTAACTGTACTTGTTAGTTGGCCACCTGGCCCTTATCCTTTCAACCAATCACTTAAACTTTTCCAATTAAATTCCACCTCAAGCGTCATGTTAAGACAACCCTTAATAACTTAATAATGGACAGTAGTCCCCTGGGTTCCAATGGAACCATTACCAGCTGACCTTATGGCCCTGGATAATTATTTTGACCGATCCGGTCATACCTGTGCACCAGCGGCAGTGCCCTCCACCATCGTCAAATGTGGACAATGGATTCCCTTGAGTAACTCCCCATAGAAGTCCCTCGTAGTGATCACGATGCGCAACCAGAAAGTCGAAACAGTCTGGATTCCTCTCTTTATAAGTTAGCCCTTTAGTCAGTGATACAATATCCAATCCTTGAGTTAAGACTATAACAGTTGACCATCAGTTAGGTTCTCGTAATACCTAAAGGTCAGTTAGTCTTATTCTAGTTAGATGTATAAACTTCCAGTCATAAGACGTTCGCGTAAAATAAAACACAGTGGTGTCGAGCAATACAGTATACCAGATAATATACATAAATCACAGATATCGCTCTTAACAATTAAACACACAACGTCTGGACCTCAGGAAAATCCTTAGGACATTCAGACCACACAATTAACATACCGTTCACCGTGTAACTTGCTAGCTTGACAGTTCATGCCTTAACAGTTTCTCCCCGTACACTGTTATATTTACATGCAATATTGGGTAATATTAATACAACTGTTCACTAAACATTACAGTATTGCCACTATAGAACTTATACTTGTAGTATACTAACCCCGTATGTTCTTTATTTCTCCCATGTTATTTAACAGTGGTTCGATGAAATACCCCAAACCTTGATATGTTGCTTAAACAGTAAATTATGATATTTAAAGGCTAAAAAGTGTCTTAGAAACATCAGTGTACAATTTAAACCATGGTGAAAACAATAAGTACCATAAATACAGTTTGAGCAAAAACATGCTCTAAGCTTGGAGTGAACTTGGTTGGGACCCAAAGAACCTACCAAGAATTAATAATATCCAATTATAATTTAATAAGGCTAATTAAGTCCTTAGGAAATCTTGGTAGACAATTAAACCAAATAAACACAAATAAATACCTTAAAGTCAATATGGGCAAAAATGTGCTCTAAACTTAGGATAATTTTTATAAGACCTAAAGGTCATATCTATACCTTAATTATATGTTAATGAACATATAAAATCAATTACCAGAGAAAATCAAGAACAAGTTAAAATACAAAATGTGCTTTAAGGAGTCTTCAAGCACATTTTTTAAAAATTGTCTTGTAAATGAGTTTTGAATGGCTAAATGTCCATCATTACTCTATAATTAACATGTGTACTACTTAGTATCACATTTGGAAGTCTAAATCAATGGGAAATCAGAAATTTCACCAGTATGTGCCTTGTTTTTGTGAATAGTAACTAAAATATGCTAGTTTATGACATAAGTCAATATAAGTAAGTTAATTGGTCAACAAAGACCAAAACACCCCTAAGTAATATAAGGGGGCCGGTTTTTGTAAGGTGAGTCACCACCGTTTGCAAATCAATTAAAGAAAGGAAGACATAAAGTAAAGTACTATTCTACTTCATTACATAAATATCTAAACAAGAGTACTCTCTCACCTCATTCTCTTATTTCCTTCCATCCTCACCGATTTCTTCAACTTCTCCCAAGCCCCCATCGGTTTTGCTACAGCAAACTACACCATCTCCAACTTCCTTAGCTTGTAACTTCTAGCTCCATACACCAAATAAAATTCTAAGACCATGTTTGTCTTAGTTAGACCAAGCTCTACACTTCTACCTTTTCAAATCATCAAAACCACCATTTCAGTGCCAAGGAGAACTTCCATGGAAGGAGCTTGAGTCTATATTTTTATGCCTTGTTGATCACCTTTGCTTCAAGGTAAGGAAAAACCAAAGAAAACAACATTTCCTTCATTTTTATTACATGTCCGAAAATTTACCATTAATGGTGTCTCCTCTTGTTTTCCATAGCTCCATTTCAATCTTTAAAGGACAAGGAGGAGTCCTCTCTTGATGCTTATTCAAGCTCTCTTTTTATTCCAAGGTAAAACAACTATCCTAAAGTGTATAGACAATATATATAACATAGGGTTTACAATGAGTTTAAGCATGAAGCTTGAATACTCATTACCTTGCTTGTACATTGATTAGAAGTTTAACAAGCAATCAAAGCCTTGCCGGTTTTCTGTCAAAGAAGGAGCAAGGGGTCACAATGAAAAACTTGTGAAGGAAAAGAGGTAAACAAACTACCTAAATGTAGTTTAAATGCCTTAGGAAAAATGAACTTGATTTGCTTAATTAAATACCTAAGGAGCCAATGGGAAAAGAGCTAGTGAATTGTTCTTAAGGAGATTATTAAAGGGCATATGTGATGTTGAGTGTATTTGCAGGTCAAAGGCAATATATTATGTGGGAAATTCAGTGTTTAAGGTCTATGCAATTTAAGGGCCTAAGTGCCAAGCAATTTTAGTTTATGCACTATATTGTGATGTAGTGTAAATTTGGTGAAGTTTTGTGTGTGACAAAGTTCTTGGTGGACTTAGATGTTCTTGAATGATTAAAGGTGAAAACCTAAGTGTTGGATGTGAGAATATACAAGAGAAGCTATGGCAAAATTTAGTTGATAGACAAAGGAGTTTATGTATTCTAATGAGATTTTATGACCTAGAAGGTACTAGGAAGTTGTTATGTGTTAAGATGGTGAAAGAAAGTGAACCATGATGTTTTAGGTGTTAAGATGCCATGGGCATTGTCTTGGAGGACTTAGAGATCAATGGGTGTTTTAAACACACCAAGGTTATGTGTGTGAAGTGCTAAGTCTTGTGCAAGTTTTGGTGATCAAAGGAAAAATAATGCCTTTGGAATAGTGATAATAGTGGCAAGGAAACATTTGGGGATAGTGATTGTCATAAGTATAAAACACCACTTAGAAATCTAAGGAAAAACACTACAAGTGTAAGTATTTATAAGAATTGTGTAATGCTTGGGGAAGATCTTTAATGGGTGATTTAAGGAGTTTAATGAAGTCTTAAGGTGTGTTTGAGGTGCCCAAATGAGGTTAGAACATACTAGGATACATGAGGTGAAGTTTGGAGTCAAATGGGAATTTAGAAACAAAGGTCTGGAGCCGACCGACCTTAGGGACCGGACCTGCAAGGTCGGTCGTGCTCAGTTTACACTACCGGAAAGAGTTTCTGGAATGGACCGACCTTGGGGACCGGACTTGCAAGGTCGGTCGGGCTTTTATTTTTGGTACGAATTAAGTTTCTAGAATGGACCGACCTTGGGACCGGAATTGCAAGGTCGGTCGTGTCTAAATTTTTGAACGGGAATTGTTTATGGAACAGACCGACCTTGTGGACTGGACTTGCAAGGTCGGACAGAGTGGAACTTTCTGACGGTAATATGCACTGGAATGGACCGACCTTGTGTAAGGTCGGTCGGACTAAAACTTGTAAAAAAAAAAAAACAAACAAGAGTGACTTAAGTAGTAAACCCTAGTGGGTATAACAAGGATAATCAAGTGTGAATTAAGTAAGGAAACATGACATATAATCATGTTAAAACACTTAGTATTCAAAAGTTAAATAAATTAATTAACCGACATTACTAATCATGTTTAGGAACTGCGTTTGGTGGGACTCGTATGCAGCAAGGGCCAAGGTATGGTTTTCTTGCAACCTGTGTCCTACCTGATTACACCGGCTTGTATGCCAATGAGTTTTTCTGTATGCTTGCCACGTTGTAAGATAAAACATGTAATGAGTTTATAGTAATTCATTTATGTGGCGTGTTCAATTCCGATACCATTTAACCTCGAAAGTGTTAAACCTTAGCTAACTGAGTCTAGGATCACATGAGAGATCGGTATTCGGATTTAACGACCTGAACCATGGGACGTTCTAACCACGCTATGCGTGAGTTAATTGTGTGATGTTTGTGTGTGAATCTATGGACCTCCCTTGTGCGTTTAACCCAGTTGTAATACTTATGGTGTGTGGGTGTAATAGGTTCCATAATGGAGCTCTAACTGTTTACTTATGAGTACATATGTACTAATGGGGGGTGAGGAATCCGGTCGTTCTGGTCGCGCGTTGTTTGGGAGTGGGTATCCTTCTTAGATTTACCCTCCTCTCTGTTATGGTTGTTTCCTCCACGGGTTACGATCTCCCATTAGCTTACTCCAAAGCTTAGCTATTCTGACTTATGATCGGTTTAGGGGGAACATGTGTTTGTGTGGTGTGGTCGGGGCACTATATCTGAACCATCTTAACTTAAGTTACTCGTCCGACTATTAGGACGGTAATGAGTGTTGTATAACGAGTTTATCATGAGGGTGACATCATTCTCTAGGCTCACAAGTGAATTAACTATGTTTGGGTCGGTTCCTAAGAGAACCATTCCCGTTATGTTATGTGTTATTGTTGTACTGCAATTCCCATTGCGATGTTATGTTATGTGCATGTTGAAACGTGAAAAGTGTTGTTATGTGGTGTATGTGGATCATGGATATGAATCCCAGTTTATAAAAGAGACGTTTATGGATAACCCGATTATTGGGTAAGTGTCGTCTATTAAGGAAGTAGCTCCACTAGAGGAGAACCCTCTAGGGTTAATGAACACAATGAGTGACTTATCAAGTAAGGATGTGTTATCTGTTTGTTGAGCCCATTGTGGTGGAATGTTATGTGTTGTGTGTTTATAGTTTACATGCATGATTCAAATATAATCAACCGCATGCTAAGACGACAATTAGTTGTGCGTGGCCCAGTAGCATGTGGGCTGCGGGATTACCATACCAGCAAAGGTGCTGAGCCCCTGGGGCCACCCTTTTCTCTTCTTTTCCTATTTCAGGTACAAGGAGCTGGAAGCCGTTCAAGAGTAGGATGGGGTAGTCGTTGTACATGGGTATTCATTTAAGTTATATATGTACAGTAGGTGTAGTAAGACCGAAATTGTTATCGGCATTAGTTTGTGAATACTCGGTACAGTTGAAAGGTATATGTTGTTGTTGTTGTTAATGGAAAGGGACAGTAATGTGTAGTCGCTCGGGAATCTAGTCCATTAGACCGATACAATGTATATGTAATAGCCTTGTTAGCCACGTGGGTGGTTAACGGCGTGTAACACCAACGAGTTAAGTAATGTGATGAAGTATGTTTTCCGCTGTAGTCTGTCGTTAAGTGTGTTAATGTTGGATGGGGTGTTACAAAAAGTGGTATCAGAGCGAAGTATCGCTCTGATGACTGAATTACCGAGCTTAGGAAGTACCGAGTTAGGAGTTTAAGACTTTAGGTTAAGGGTTGAGTGATAGCGTGAGAGATACGCTAGTTAGGTATTACCAGTGTGTACTGGAAATCTACAATATCCTTCCCGCCCTCCACAATCCCTGTTTATAACTTGGGAAACAACGCCAGAGAGATGGAAGTCCTCTCATACTCGGGAATACCCGATCTGGCTGTTATTAAGTACTTCTGTGGGAACGGAGAACCAGTCATACGGTAGATCCCGAAGAGTGGGAATCCCGGAGACGGTTTCTACCTAAACAATGTTAACCGCATTAAATAGCGAAGAATGAAGAATGTTGTGTATAAGAGAATCGAATTTCCGGCAACCTGGGTCGACATGCCGAGCAGTCGAGAACAACCAGCTTGCAACACACCGACCGTGCAACAGGCAAGAAGTAGATTAATGGAACCCGAGACGAGTGTCTACGGGACCACAGTTGTTAGATAATACACCAACGGTATACCAACCGACTAAGGAACTACAACGTAGTGCCCAAACAAGAGACAAGTCTCAGTAACCACGACAAATGCGTGGAACGGGCTACGCAGAGGAAACAATACTAAGAAAAGGGGGTCTCCAGAATAGGAAACACCCTAGTTAATGATTATCATGTGAATACAGCGAGAAGTCGCCCAGAGGGTTAATTGTCAAGACTGTAAGATTAAAGTAAGAGCCAACAAGGCCACTGAATACGGTGTAGATAAAAACAATACCGCAACCGGTATGTGTTGAACTAATTGCCAGTTAGCATGGCGCACTTGCCGTGGGAAGTGCTGCTATAACAGGGCTGTTCGGGAAAATCTTTAACAACTACAAAGTACTTAGTAAAGTACCATGAAGTTAAGTGAGATCATCATAACCGTGGAAGGGCTTGATAGCCTAACCTTTGTAATTGGAAGTACACCAGTCAGCAAGAAGCTAGTTCGGTTAAGGGAAGAGAGCATTGTGAAACCATGAAAATTTTTCTTTCAAACTCAGATTTATTTCAAACTCTTTTCTTTGAAAACCAAATTTTCTTTCAAACCCATACTCATTTTCTACCTTCTTTTAAAAACCAAACCAGAGGACCTACACCGGCCTCAGTGCCACACGGTAGGTAAGTTATACCCAGTTTACTTTTGAATAACTGGAAAGGAAACCGGTAAACCCAAGGGTAACAACCCGAGGGAATGGATTGAGTTCATGGTAATACAACAGTGGATAGACTTTCCCTTGATTAAGTTCGGGAAGCACAGAATGTATATTGTCACAAGACAATATAAGGGAGTTGAAAACAGAAAACTTCACCTAGGCATGTGACGGACACTACGAGTGTACCAACTGTAATGTGGGACGACCACTCTCCGTTAGGAGCTTGTGGGCCTGACAGACCTACTGATGGGTTGGTCGGGTAAGTAGCAATGTATCAGTATGGTACCCCACATATGTATACGAGTAGAGTCCGAAACACGGGAAGTAGTCGACTCCGTACTACGGTAAGCAGTATAAGTCAAACAGGAGCTAAGGATTACCATGAATGGTTGCAGTAAAGGAACCTAGTCAAGTTAACGAGACTAAAGGAATTAGTGAATTCCTTTCAAGGAAATGTTTAAGAATCAGGAGGTGCGTAGCGCACTAACTGTTATGTAAAGACATAGCATATGTCTTAAGGATCTTGAGGGATAAACATGATAGCTGGAACGGAGACCCAGCCTGTGCATGGCAAGGCAGATGCCTAATGTGGACACATTAATGTGCAATGAACATGATGAAACTCCGGAATGATCACCTGGATTACCAGGGAATATCGATCTTCACAGACAAGGATAGAAAACCCACCTAGGAACGTAAAACGGCGTAATTAACTAAAGGTACCAATAAGTGCAAGCCAGAAGTATGGCATAACTTACTAGCAACACCCAGGAGTAATCCTTGAAGGGTGTTCGCATCAACGATAGTTGAACGAAATAACGTGACTGAAACACAAGGGTTGAAACTAACACCCAGTTTAGACATAAGTTGTCAGGAGACAGACTGACAATCCTAAGGGGCATCCCATGAAAGGAAACATGATGCAACGACCCTGTCATTGAGCCCAATACAACCTCTAACTATGTAAAAGTACATGTGTGTGAACAGCCTACAATGAGCGGAGCTCAAGGCAATAAGGCTTATAAGCCACAAACAAGATATGTTATATAAATTTAATCGATTGTAAAAGCTTATGTTATATAAGTAAGTAAAGCGGATAACAAACCACTGCTAAGAGAGTGGGGATACCTCTTAATATTGTGAGACCGCAACAGCGGTAGTTATGTGAACCGAGTTCAAGAAATATGTTAAGGATGGACGATATTATTATTGAGAGAGAGCAGTTAGTTTAGTAGCATGTGTGTATAAAGTGAAGCACCAAGCTGAATAATGCCGGCTTGTGACTCGAATGATCAATGCTCAAGGAGCATTCAGTAGTCATCCAAGTGAGTGATGAACAATAATACGAATGATGTAAGTATATGTGTGAAAGTTAATGTGACAGTAAATACCATGTAAGTTAGTGTTATGTGTAGACACCAAAAATTCTCACCCCATGAAGCAAATTCTGAAATAGTGAATAGAATAAGAGGGTCGTCGCCTTTCTTTTCAAAACACATTTACGTGCATGCCAAAATGAAACCATCATTTTTGACAAAAATCTTAAATCATTTTTCAAAGCATCTCAGAAAAAACCCAATTCTTCGAAAATGAATTTCCAACGACAATCCGATTTCAAACCTATCCCTTTTTCGTTTATTTACCTATTCATTTCTTTTTATTGTTCATGGATCTTTTATTTTATCCCATTTATTATCATATTTTCTCGTCTTTTTTTTAGTGTTGGCTTTTACTTTATCATTATCATTTTTAGTATTGTTCCCAACATTTTATGCATTTATTATTATCATTACTTTTATCATTTTACTTATATGCTTTTTCGTCTGTATTTTTATTATTTCATGTTATATGTACATAAAAAAATGATTTATTTTATTGATAAAATCCTTTCATCTTTACTTTGCATTTTTCTCATTTTTTTAAAAAACACTAGCGTTTTAGGGAGTCTATTCAATTTGAGTCATGATTTATTTTTCCTTCTTCATCCAGTCAAACCAAATAACCAACCAGTCAACTTAATCATAACCCAATCTGCCTCAAAACAAAAAAGGCCCAACCTTCACAAGGCCTATTTCACACCCTAGCCTCACTTCAACTTGACAAAAAGAAAAACCCTAGTGACTCTTTACAAAAAGACGGGTCGTCTCCATGTCCTATGATCACCTCTCGATCGTTCCCTTCCTCATCTCCAAAAACCAGAACCACGACACACACCCGCCGTCTCCTTCATTTCTCGATCTCCCAATTTTTTCTTCGTCGAGCGTTCTTTCAAAGAAAATCAGGCAAGAATTCCCGTTGCTCCATCTCAGGAAATTGAAACAGCCATAATCTCGCCACCAAGCGACCGCCTCCATCCTCCTTCAACTGATCTTCATCTTCAAAGGAATAAGAACCAGAAAACCCACTCCAGAGTTCCTCCCCGCCGTGAACCACCACCGACCTCCATTGTCGAATCGGTTCTTTCCTCCCCCTGTCTCCAAATCCAGACTATAGATTTCCTTTTGCCACTTCAAATGCCATCAGCAAATTCCTCTATTCCCCTCGTTTTCTCATCCGGGAGCATTACCACTACTACCTCCAAAAAACCTTCATCTCTCACTCAAAGCCGCACACCAACCCAGCCTTTCACCACCACGTTGTTCGACTGGCGGCGATGACCTCTGGGCCTGTGTGTTCGTGTTCCTCATCGGTGACCGAGCAAAGAATCACGATGTTGCGGGTCGTACTCCTTCTCCCTTTACTCTTCTCGTTTTGTTCATTTCGACTTTGGCACTACATCCTTGCTAGTTTGTTTTTCTTTCCGCCTAAGGAGTTGCTCACAATTTGTTCTCCTGTTACATTCACCCGCTCATGGTGTTCATTTCCGCCACAACCCAAATTCTCCCACAACCCCTGGGCTCTCTGATTTCCGATACAATCGCAGTTGACCATGCAACTTCTGAGTATTCTCGTAATCGTGACCCGCGGCTTGGCCTGCCTTTCCGGTTTTGGTGGAATTTCTTGCTGTTTTGGTCATTTGTTTAAAACGGATCCTAGTCCATGATGGATAGTAAGGATGGTGCTGTTGTATGAATCTCGTCAATTTTGTTCGGTCTATCTGCTCGTGTTAAGATTTGATAATGTTTTTGTTCTGGTTCGACCTGAATCGTATCCGTCTCGGTAACTTCTTTGCTGAGGCTTTTAACTTTACATTTTGTGCGGTTTATCTTGAGCAATTTTACCGTAATACATTTAACATCATGTTGTATTGGCCATTACTCATTGTGTTTTCATCTCCTTTCACCGAGGTACACATGAACCAGAGAAAAAGGCATGGACACGGCGGGTTGGGCATGATTTCGGGATCGGCAAATTGACCAAGCATTTGGACTTGAGCATAGTATCTGTTTTCTGTTTGATTCGTTCGTTTTCTGGTCGATTCATCCATTTTCTGGTTGATTCATTTGTTTTCTGGTTGATTCATTTGTTTTTTGGTTGATTCGTTCTTTGTCTGGTTAATTTGTTCATTTTCTGATTAATTTGTTCATACTTCGGCTCGATGCTGTTAATTCCCACTTCGAACTGATTAATTAGGTTTGGTTCTGGTGTTTGCTTCTGTGGTTTTGTTTTCAAATTCAAACCAAGTGTCTTGCGACATAATATTTGGGACTCGAAATGCTATTGCCTCGGCTTGTTTTATTACCCCCGCTTGAGAGTGATTGGCGAGAGAAAATTTTGCAGTGGCCCTTTGTGATCAAATTCGTTTTTTTTAAACTTGATAAAATCATGGGTTTATGAATTTGATGTCATGATAGTGCCACCAAGTCTACTATATCTTTCGATCTGTACGTTCGAGTTTGGCAAAAAAAATATAGAAGAAGAGATTAGTCCATGTTCAGACGTCAAAAAAAAAGGCTTTAGTACAGAAGTGAAATAAAATTCGATTAGTGTCTAAGTTTAAATTTGTCTATTCTGTTTAAGTTTTGATTTCATCAACTCTTTAATAAGAAGGAAATTGATTTGTTGTTTTAAATTCAGTTTGCCTTTCTTCTCGGTTTCGATCTGTAACTCATCCATGAAAATTGCTCTCAATCTGTCTCTTCACTATACATATCCCTGGTTCACTTTCAGCTTTATTGTAATTTCATTATTCCCTTGTTTTCCAATTATTATCGTTAAGTCTTAGTTATTACCTTCTAGAACCCTACATTGACAGAAAAGTTTAGGGGGTATTATCGCCCCACACCTAACGGGTCTCTCATTCGTTTCGTGGGGTAATAATCTCCTATAACTTTAGAAAACACCCAAACCACCCTTATATGTCTATAAGAATAAAAACTTCAAAAAACAAGCCCTTAAGGCTATTTTAGGAGGGCTTAGGATGCCAAACTACCCCATGCCTAGCGGGTCTCTCATTCGTTTTATGTGGGTGGAATCCCCCTTTGCCTTCAACACACCCCTAATCAAGAGTTAATAAACAAGCCAATAAATCAATTCCTCTCACTTGTTAATATCTCACAAATCAGCCCAACAACTTTTTTTCAGCTCAAACACAAATAAAGCCCACATAAAAAGGGGCCACTTCAGCCAATCCAAACAAGGCCCAATTTCGGCCCAATCCAAATAAGGCCAAATCAAGTCTCGAGGCCCAAGCCCATTTCGAGGCCCAAGCCCATTTTAAGGCCCAAGCCCCTTTGGCCCATAAAGCCCAAACAAAGTCCAAGTTGAACTAAACCCAAATTTTGACCATCTGAATGTTGACCTAGACCTAGCCTTGACTAATTCGATCTTTGACCTTGACCAAACTTTTGACCTGGTCCAACTTGACTAATTTGAACTTTGACCTTGACCCCATCTTTGACCTGGTCCAACTTTGACCAATCCAAACTTTGACTTTGACCAATCTCAATTTTGACCCAATTCAACTTTGAGCCGGTCTAACTTTGACCCGACCCGTTTTCCAATCCAGGCCCAAAACCAATTCCGGCCTAAACCCAATTTTGGCCCAAATCCGTTTCGAGGCCCAAACCCATTTCGAGGCCAGCCCAAACAAGGCCATCAAGCCCACTCGGCCCATCAAGCCCACTTGGCCCATCAAGCCCACTCGGCCCACTAAGCCCACTCGGCCCATCAGGCCCACTCGGTCCAACTTTGACCAACTTGACCTTTTACTTTGACTCGGTCCAACCTTGATTGACTTGGTCCAACTTTGACCAATCCGAACGTTGACTTTGACCAACCTCAACTTTGACCTAATCCAACTTTGACCCGATTCGTTTTTTAACCCCAACCCGAATTCAAATCAACCCAATTCAAACCCAACTCATTTCAATTCAGTCCAATTCCAGTCAACTCGAATTCAATTCATCTAATTCAAACTCAACTTGCAAATCCTGTTCAAATTTCAAACTCAAAAATCTCTCTTCTCAAATTTCAACAATCATTTTATTCAAACTTCATCGAGTTTTCAAAAGAAACCATTTTGTGGAATTTTAAAGGAAAAACTATTCTCACATCACAGAAAACTCTTCTCAAATGCAGAAAGTTCTTCTCACATATACAGAAAGTTTTCTCCTAAAAAAACGTTTCTCAAAATTAGTGTTTCTTCATCGAGAATTCCGAACAACTTTTAAAGTTTTTTTAACTTAGTTTTCAAATCCAAATAAAACGTTTTTGGGAGCAAGAAATGTCTAACCCTTTCAAAACATTTCCTTCCTGGTTAGACATCACTTGTCTCCTTTCCCAAAACAATCCGAGGCGGGGCACTGGGGTCGTCACATCCCTTGTCGCAGTCTGGATTTCTTTAGGTAGGGCATTAGGGTGACAAACATCCTCTAATTGCAGCCGAGATTTTTATGAGGCGGGGTGCTAGGGATGTGACTGCCTTCCTAGTTGCAGTCGGGATTTTAGAATCGTCTAACTCCCTTCTACTCGATTTCAATGTTTTTGGTTTTAAATGTTTTAAAACCCGGGAGTTAGAGACGTTATTAGGGTTTGACCGAGAACCTCTCATTCATGGTGTTTCTTTCTAAATCCTATTTTCGACATAAATTTATTGCCCCATCTTTCGAGCCTCGACACTTACCATTAATTAAGTGTCGTGTTCGAGGGGGTACATAGAGTAATCCCTTGGGATTATCCGCCCTTTTACAACAAAAAATGATTTTTTTGGTTTCAAAAACTTTAAGAGAGACGATCTTGACAATCATTCCTCCAAACAATTCTGTCTACCATCATTTCACTCTAAACTCGAAATATCCCAAAACCTAAACCCTTTTGAATCTCAAATCCAAAAAACCCGGGATCTCTACTTAGACTTCAATTGCCTCACACATATTCAAATCATCATCAAAACTCCAAATCACTTCATATCCCAAATCATCATTCAAACTCCAACGTGCATTAAACTCAAATCCTCTTACAAATTCCAACTTCATTCAAACTTCCAAAGTCTTACAGATCCAAGCGTCTCATAGACTCGAATATCTCACTAACTCGAATGTCTACAGACCCGAGTGTCTCATAGACTTAATCATTCTGAGATTTCAATGTCTCACAGACCTGGGCGTCTCACAGACTCTAACCTCCCAAAACCCGAAACTTCTTGAAACTTCGAACCCTTCTAAATCTCAAACACTACAAATATCTTCAAGCTCCACAAACAAAAAACTCAACCATCATAAATCCTTGAACTACGTAAGGTCTGATCTCAACAAGGAGTTGAGTACGTAGGCAACCCACATAAGGTGCGACCCCATTCCAATCAAAAACCACCTTTTCCCACTCTAAGGTGGTATTCATGTCCGTCAAACATTCAAATCCCCTCTAACTCCCACAAACCCTCGACTTCTTCAACTCTCAAAATCAGACTCCTAATATTTCATTCCATACTCATTCGAATTCGTCAATTCCCCTTCATGGTGCTAGTTTGGCATAAAAGCTCACCTCATCCACTCGTTTTCTCTCCTCCTGCCCTAATCCTATCCTTGGCTTTTAAGTGAATCTCTTTAATAAGGTTTTGAAAGAAGGCAATCCTGACAATTGGAGACCGAGGTTTCCTCGGGCACCAATCTGAAGTCGTGGTTGTTGCCACTTCTGAGGGGTGTAACCCAGTATGAACCCACAATGGAATCTCTAAAATGACTAGATAAGTCCTATCCATAGGCAACAATCTCAGAGTCAATTAACGGTTCTTAGAACCCTCCTTCCTTCCTTCCTAGTTATCTTAGGTCAAACTAGGTGGCGACTCTAGTCAATTCCGCCTTATAGAGGCATAAGTCCGCGTGGGGCCCATTGAGAGCGGGTGTAGTGTTCACTCACACTCCCCTTTATGCTTTATGGGAAAGACGGATGATTTAGTAGGTATTTGAGGGATGCCAGATTAACGGGTTTTCACCCTCCATAGAATGGCATTTTCTAGAATCTTGACTTTTCAGTCAGACCATATTTAGATAGACCCCCCCTCATACCGAAAAAATCACCCTCCACAGAATGGCGACTCTGCTCGGGAAAACTTGAGTAAGTTTTTCTTAAACTCAAGGAAGACTGAACTCCATTCAAGATTGTCAAGATTTCCCCACTTCTTTCAAAACCTTCAAGAGATTCTTTTCAAAGCCTCTAGGATTATTCTACTCCACACTCAGAGTGTGTGCCTGATGAGGACAGCTAGGACATACTAGATCCTCAACAAACATGGCAAGAATTGGGTTAATAATTAGCTCACGATTAGAAAGAGACACTTAGGTGTGAATGAAGCTAACTTCCCTTTAGGTTAATAAACAACCAATTTGGAAATCACTAATCTCAAGACAAAACCCTTTGTAATTAGGGTGGTGCTAACTTCTCTGCTTTATTTACATTATATGATTGTGGGGTGCATTGGGTGGGTAGCTTAGGACATGCATTCCTCTGTGTCACCCGTTTTATCCACGATGTCACGAGATCCCCAACCGGTCCACGGTTGATTCCCCATGAGCTGGGTCACTCTCTCAGTGAACAAACCCGAGGCGGTATGGTCTCCGACTAACGCTTTGAAGCTCATGATCCGAAAAAATATCCTCCATTACCCGAGTCAAAGCCAGCATATAGTGAGCCATGAGCCTTCAGTGTCCAGCTACCTTATCCGGTGTCTAAGACGGGTTTATGGGTAGTCACCCCCTTGTATGCCACCTGTCTGACCACCCTGTTTCCTTACCTTGAAGATTGCATGGGCTCAGTTCTCCATTGTTCCTCTGCACCACGGGTGTCTCTAAAGCCTGATGTCACGCTACACGTCCATAGAGGATCCCGTATTTACCGGATACCCATACATGGCACAACGTAGTCAGTGAATAATTTGGACTTTAGACACACCTGACCGTGCAGACGACGGGAGACCCGACCCCATGCAGTACTTCCCCAAGTTTTCCATAAGTGGGTATGTTGTGATAATCACCGGCCGTGGCTCGTGTGACTGTATCATTTCGGGTATCCTGACCTTTCAAACTTAAGCACTCCGGACTTTCTTGATGACGTGCCCCACAAGGCATAATAGAGATAAATCCCGAGAGATGAACAGTGAAGGAACGACGGTTCCCCTGGTGGTATGGAAGCATTGATTGACCTGGAAGGTGATTATCCCAACATTAACACTTACAGCTCCACATCAAACATAGCCACGATTTCTTTTATGCTATACATGTGTGCAAACCACTTTTTCAAACCAATCTATTTCAAAACGTTCGGAATTCTCTTTTGCACATCTCTTAAAGCTGTTTTACGAGCTCGTTTAATTTCAAATCCCACCTAAATTTTACTCATAAACATTTGCGGTTTTAATCTTGCCTCTTCATCTTTAGAATGTTATTCCAAAACAATTTTCATAAATAGATTTCGAAAACCTACTTTCTACAAACGAATTTCAAACAACTTTTTTCACCAACATTATTTCAAAATAGTTTTCGAAAACAGTTTTCAAAGTTGATTTTCACAAACGTATTTCAAAATAAATGATTTAGTCCCCATGTTGTGATCCTCTATTTTTGAAGTTCAACCCACCTTCAAGAGCAGCGGTCATTACCGTGGAGCGTACTAGTCATTTTGTGTTTTCACGAAAGTGGTGGATTTTCACATAAGATTTTGTGCTCAATCATTAATCTTTCCTTTCTAAAAAACATCCCCGTTCCTCCTGTCGGAGCAAGTGAAGCAGCATGAAGATCGACTACGCGGATCGAGCTGAAGGCCAGAGGTGCATCAACCCGTGGAGCTAGCCGAGTGACATGAAGACCAACACCAACCGTTCAAATACAAAATCAGAGGTGTACCAACCCGAGTCAAGCGAGATGAAGATTAGCGACACCGGTTCGAGTTCGAACTGTTGAAAATCAGAGGAACACCAGACCCGTTTTGTTTGATCACAGCACTGCTTCGCTGCAAGAGCCCGAAGGACGAGCAGTCGATCAAGGCCCAAAAGTGAGCGAGTAGCCGGTCAAGAGCCTGAAGACGAGCGAGCTACCAACCAGGAGCCCGGAGATGAGTGAGCAGCCAACCAGGAATCCGAGTGTGTGCAGTCAGTCAGAAGCCTGGAGACGGGCCAACAAAAGTTTAGAAGAAGTCTTAAAATTCCCCCTTTTAATGACTTTTTAGGATTGATGATGTATAGGCCTTCCCCTATGTTTCTTTCCTCTCTCATCCATTTCTGATAAGATTGCATGTATAGGTTTATACATTCTCTTTAAATTTATTTAGATCAATGTGTTTAGGGTTCCCCACTCCCTATTCTATTTGCGAATGACCGAGCATCAAAATTTATATTGAGAAAATCCACCACTTTGAAAACACTTGTTTTCAAAAATCGTTTTCCAAACTTGGTTTCTTTTGGCATGCACGTATAATGAAAAGAACGAATAAGGAGTGATCCCTCACAGTTATATATCATTCATAAATCTCGCTTTATGGGGTGAAAATTCACGGTATCTACATAAGGCATCCCCTGAACAAGCACACCAACAAACACAACCGAGCACAAAGCAAACTGCATGCATTGCATTTATTACAAAAAGTCTCATGCATTCTTGGTCAGTCCAAATTCGTCAAACACGTACAAGTCCTATCCACTTCAAAAAAAAAATTTAATCATGTGTTTCATTGTCACTACTCTTCACACCAGCTTTCATCCCAAAATCTCAGCCTCCAAAACTAATCTTCGGAGGGATAGTGGAGAACACCGGGAGCTCAAGCCTTTTCAATCCAGAATCGTCGTGGGCATCAGTGACCAGATCGAGAGAAAAAAGATGCAGTCATTTCCATGTCGTGGGGCTACCATGCGGGAGTTGTCACTCCCTAAAATCCAAAATCTAGGAGCCAATCACCAACCCGACCTCACTCGAAAGTTACTTCTCCGACAGCAACCCCGACAAGTCGACCACCTTCAGGGCCAACAATGATGGGATGAGCTTCATGAGCCATGAGCTGAACTCGACTCAAGCGAGACTAGGCGTAGCCTTACCACGCATGCATTGCGTCCAAAACGAAAAACAAAAAAAAACATTCAGTCAAAATCCAAAGTCAACCGTCTTCATTCATCATTTTAAGCATTTCACACATCTTATACGTAGTAATTCCATATTACCACAATAGATTGCATTGTAGATAGCCGTGTTTGCATACTCTCATATCGAAACGACATCTTTGGGAAAAATCATGAGGGATTAATTGAACAGATTACGTTAACCACTGAACTCTCGACCCGTCAATGAACACAAGGGTCCAATCAAAATCGGCACCACAAACCAAGTGAGTAGTGTGCGAAGAGCGGTATTTTCCCTTGAATTTCAAATGAGAGTACTGGACAATCCATTGAGTGATGAGGGCAGATAGAGAGAGCCAATCGAGGTAAAACCATGAGCGACATGTGCACTCCTCTAGCACATGGAGAGGCATAATTTAGAGTGAGATCGATGTCGATAGCAAGATACGAACTGTGATTCATGCAAAGATCCGAGAAGTAGTAAGAAAACAATCACTGACTAATGAGGATGACGAGCCACTTGGGAATAAAAATCTCCACAAAAACCAAAAAGCGTTGACTGCCCTGTACATAACCCCTTAGTGAGCCCCGCTGAGCCTTTCAAGAAAAAACTCTTTTTTTGTTAAAAAAAACTCCACAATATGCCACCCCACGTATACTTGTCTGCCCTCGCAATAGAGGATCTCGAAAGAGCCAGAGCCATAGCCCATCCCCACCAACTTCCACAAACACAATAAATGAAATGTTTTATGAAATCAGTGAGTCAATGCAACTCCAAAGCCAAACACCAAAAAAGAACACCAAAAATGTTCAAGAAGATCGATGAGTCAATGCAACTCCAGAGCTGAAAGCCAAAATACAAAGCAGAGAATGCTTGAGAAAGTTGGTGAGCCAAACGCAATTTCAAAAAACACAAAAATAAGAAGAAAGCTCGAATCGTACGCCAGGAGAGGCAAGAAGGAGATATCCAAACCAAAATAACCAATGATGTCCCAAAGAAACCGATAAGGGGTTATCAAAACCCGTCTAATCATTCCACCCATGGCAAAGGTGAAACATGTCCTCTATTGTACAAAAGCTTCACAATCCCCAAACAAATCCTCCAGGCCCATGTGACGTACATCACACCTCATAGCCCCGCTACAACCCAATAAAAGACCTCTGAATCATAAGTTGATGAGTGTTAACTGAAAATATCGGATCTGAAACATGAATCATAAGCTTCATAATTGTTATCAACATGTCCCATCATATCAAAGGGACCATGAGTGAATGAGTGTGACCTTACCCCACAAGGTCGTCTAAGCGCGAGTGACTCTTTGATCTAAGCACCAAAATGTAAACAACTTACCCCGTTGCAGGTGAGGAGGTTGTAAGGATCGGAAAGTCCAAAACCTCGAAAAGATATTCTAAGGAAAATACTGCTCTGAGCATCAAGAGTATCAATACACCATTAGCACACACAGCTATACCCACGAGAGTTTGACCCGCATCCCTCCATGAGAGGAAAGTGATTCACACATTCCAATTCAACAATCACTCAAGATCGAGCCGAAGATGTTTTATATTCGTAAACCTCGTATTAATAGAGAGGTCATACCTTTTCTCCAAAAATTGCATATGCATTTTGCATCGTATCCAGCATTTAATACCTGCATGCATCATAAGCACTCCATCATCAACACCTGACTAGTAAGAACTCTACCTAGTCTCGCTGAAAGTCGACTTCAGTTGCAATTGTTGAAGCATAACTTTTGGTCAAAAGAAATCAAAAACCAGGGACATTTGGAGCCACACGAAGACTATTTTGGAGCCATCCACTATCATACTCGAGCCTCATTGGCGCCCCTCTCATAGCCAAGCTAGAGCCGTACGGGAGCCATCATCCGACATTGAAACCATCCTTGCAATTACACAGGGGTCATCCCAACAGTCCGAGCACAATATGGGAGCCAAATATAGCCTTCTCGTAGCCCTTCCTGGAGCCATCCCGAGCTATCCTAGAGCCATCATGAGAGAACCCTGAAGTCATAATCGGACCGAATCCATCTATCCATGACCAAGAAGTTATCAACCACAACAACAAAATATCTACCACTTCAAAATACGTCAAACACAACACAATCCACCAATCACATCAACCCACCATTCGACTCAAAGTCCAAACCAGATCAAAACCCCTCCAGCCATCCTGAAAATCTCTAACCGAATCAAAACCCACCAACCATCCCAGAGCCGTAGCTCACAATGGAGTCATGGATCATACCGGAGCCATCCGATCATACCGGATCCCTCGGATCATATCGAAGCCAAACCCATCAACCATCCAAGAGTCGTTACTCACAAGGGAGTCACATATCAAACCGAAGCCACCCAACCGCAATGGAGCCATCCGATCATACCGGAGCCCTCGGATCATATCAAAGCCAAACCCATCAACCATCCAAGAGTCGTTGCTCACAAGGGAGTCACATATCAAACCGAAGCCACCCAACCGCAATGGAGCCATCCAATCACCGGAGCCCTCGGATCATATCAAAGCCAAACCCATCACCATCCAAAGTCGTTGCTCACAAGGAGTCACATATCAACTGAAGCCACCCAACCGCAATGGAGCCATCCAATCATATCAAAACCATAGAGTTCCCAAAATCACTCATAAAAAAAAACCATCCACTCAAAGACCAATCACAAAACCAAAACAAAAACTCAGGAGACATACCGGAGCCATCTCGAAACTCTGGAGCCAAAAGTCCTACCAAATCCCGGAACTATAGTGCACATCGGGCGAGACTGTCAAAACAAAACCGAAACACAATTCCCACACTGGCAAAGCCAAGGGCAACATCTATCACATCCCTCACTGGAGCAACCGAAAAGCGTCCAATCCCAAATCAATCCACAATCAAAGTCATCCTCAAGTCAACCACTCCAAGCAGCGGGTTTCGTACAACCCCACAAACTATCATAGGCTCGTCATAAGTCCTATGACTAGATGTCAAGATGTCTAGTTGAGGCACTCCTAAGTCCTCGTACTTTCAATCGCATTCTAGGCCCGTCGTAAGCCCTAGGACTGGATATCAAGCGGTCCAGTTGAGGCACTCCTAAGCCCTCGTGCACCTTAAATCAAATCGGGTTGTTAGTATTATAGGCTCGCCATAAGTCCTATAGCTAGATATCAAGAGGTCTAGTTGAGGCACTCCTAAGTCCTCGTACTTTCAATCGCATTCTAGGCCCGTCATAAGCCCTAGGACTGGATATCAAGAGGTCCAGTTGAGGCACTCCTAAGCCCTCGTGCACCTTAAGTCAAATCGGGTTGTTAGTATTATAGGCTTGTCATAAGTCCTATAGCTAGATATCAAGAGGTCTAGTTGAGGCACTCCTAAGTCCTCGTACTTTCAATCGCATTTTAGGCCCGTCATAAGCCCTAGGACTGGATATCAAGAGGTCCAGTTGAGGCACTCCTAAGCCCTCGTGCACTTAAAATCAAATCGGGTTGTTAGTATTATAGGCTCGTCATAAGTCCTATAGTCGAGATCAAGAGTCTAGTTGAGGCACTCCTAAGTCCTCGTACTTTCAATCGCATTCTAGGCCCGTCGTAAGCCCTAGGACTGGATATCAAGAGGTCCAGTTGAGGCACTCCTAAGCCCTCGTGCACCTTAAATCAAATCGGGTTGTTGGTATTATAGGCTAGTCATAAGTCCTATAGCTAGATATCAAGAGGTCTAGTTGAGGCACTCCTAAGTCCTCGTACTTTCAATCGCATTCTAGGCCCGTCATAAGCCCTAGGACTGGATATCAAGAGGTCCGGTCGAGGCACTCCTAAGTCCCCATGCACCCGCATTCAAAGAGTAGATCATAAACCGCAGTGAGAATTTTCGGCGTCCCGTCAACCTTGATCCAATTCTGCAAGGGCTTGCAGAATTGAATCAAGGGGAGCCATCTGTAGACACCAAAAATTCTCACCCCATGAAGCAAATTCTGAAATAGTGAATAGAATAAGAGGGTCGTCGCCTTTCTTTTCAAAACACATTTACGTGCATGCCAAAATGAAACCATCATTTTTGACAAAATTCTTAAATCATTTTTCAAAGCATCTCAGAAAAAACCCAATTCTTCGAAAATGAATTTCCAACGACAATCCGATTTCAAACCTATCCCTTTTCGTTTATTTACCTATTCATTTCTTTTTATTGTTCATGGATCTTTTATTTTATCCCATTTATTATCATATTTTCTCGTCTTTTTTTTAGTGTTGGCTTTTACTTTATCATTATCATTTTTAGTATTGTTCCCAACATTTTATGTATTTATTATACATTACTTTTATCATTTAACTTATATGCTTTTTCGTCTGTATTTTTATTATTTCATGTTATATGTACATAAAAAAATGATTTATTTTATTTATAAAATCCTTTCATCTTTACTTTGCATTTTTCTCATTTTTTTAAAAAACATTAGCGTTTTAGGGAGTCTATTCAATTTGAGTCATGATTTATTTTTCCTTCTTCATCCAGTCAAACCAAATAACCAACCAGTCAACGTAATCATAACCCAATCTGCCTCAAAATCAAATAAGGCCCAATCTTCAAGGCCCATTTCACACCCTAGCCTCACTTCAACTTGACAAAAAGAAAAACCCTAGTGACTCTTTACAAAAAGACGGGTCGTCTCCATGTCCTATGATCACCTCTCGATCGTTCCCTTCCTCATCTCCAAAAACTAGATCCGCGACACACACCCGCCGTCTCCTTCATTTCTCGATCTCCCAATTTTCTTCTTCGTCGAGCGTTCTTTCAAAGAAAATTAGGCAAGAATTTCCGTTGCTCCATCTCAGGAAATCGAAACAGCCATAATCTCGCCACCAAGCGACCGCCTCCTTCCTCCTTCAACTGATCTTCATCTTCAAAGGAATAAGAACCAGAAAACCCACTCCAGAGTTCCTCCCCGCCGTGAACCACCACCGACCTCCATTGTCGAATCGGTTCTTTCCTCCCCCTATCTCCAAATCCAGACTATAGATTTCCTTTCACCACTTCAAATGCCATCAGCAAATTCCTCTGTTCCCCTCGTTTTCTCATCCGGGAGCATTACCACTACTACCTCCAAAAAACCTTCATCTCTCACTCGAAGCCGCACACCAACACCGCCATTCACCACCACGTTGTTCGACTGACGGCGATGACCTTTAGGCCTGTGTGTTCGTGTTCCTCATCGGCGACCGAGCAAAGAATCACGATGTTGCGGGTCGTACTCCTTCTCCCTTTACTCTTCTCGTTTTGTTCATTTCGACTTTGGCACTACCTTCCTTGCTAGTTTGTTTTTCTTTCCGCCTAAGGAGTTGCTCACAATTTGTTCTCCTGTAACATTCACCCGCTCATGGTGTTCATTTCCGCCACAACCCAAATTCTCCCATACCCCCTGGGCTCTCTGATTTCCGATACAATCGCAGTTGACCACGCAACTTCTGAGTATTCTCGTAATCGTGACCCGCGGCTTGGCCTGCCTTTCTGGTTTTGGTGGAATTTCTTGCTGTTTTGGTCATTTGTTTAAAACGGATCCTAGTCCATGATGGATAGTAAGGATGGTGCTGTTGTATGAATCGCGTCAATTTTGTTCGGTCTATCTGCTCGTGTTAAGATTTGATAATGTTTTTGTTCTGGTTCGACCTGAATCGTATCCGTCTCGGTAACTTCTTTGCTGAGGCTTTTAACTTTACATTTTGTGCGGTTTATCTTGAGCAATTTTACCGTAATACATTTAACATCATGCTGTATTGGCCATTACTCATTGTGTTTTCATCTCCTTTCACCGAGGTACACATGAACCAGAGAAAAAGGCATGGACACGGCGGGTTGGGCATGATTTCGGGATCGGCAAATTGACCAAGCATTTGGACTTGAGCATAGTATCTGTTTTCTATTTGATTCGTTCGTTTTCTGGTCGATTCATATATTTTCTGGTTGATTCATTCATTTTCTGGTTGATTCATTTGTTTTTTGGTTGATTCGTTCTTTATCTGGTTAATTTGTTCATTTTCTGATTAATTTGTTCATAGTTCGGCTCGATGCTGTTAATTCCCACTTCGAACTGATTAATTAGGTTTGGTTCTGGTGTTTGCTTCTGTGGTTTTGTTTTCAAATTCAAACCCAAGTGTCTTGCGACATAATATTTGGGACTGGAAATGCCATTGCCTCGGCTTGTTTTATTACCCCCGCTTGAGAGTGATTGGCGAGAGAAAATTTTGCAGTGGCCCTATTGTGATCAGAATTCGTTTGTTTTAAACTTGAGGTAAAATCATGGGTTTATGAATTTGATGTCATGATTGTGCCACCAAGTCTGCTATATCTTTCGATCTGTACGTTCGAGTTTGGCAAAAAAAATATAGAAGAAGAGATTAGTCCATGTTCAGACGTCAACAAAAAAAAGGCTTTAGTACAGAAGTGAAATAAAATTGGATTAGTGACTAAGTTTAAATTTGTCTATTCTGTTTAAGTTTTGATTTCATCAACTCTTTAATAAGAAGGAAATTGATTTGTTGTTTTAAATTTAGTTTTCCTTTCTTCTCGGTTTCGATCTGTAACTCATCCATGAAAATTGCTCTCAATCTGTCTCTTCACTGTACATATCCCTGGTTCACTTTCAGCTTTATTGTAATTTCATTATTCCCTTGTTTTCCAATTATTATCGTTAAGCCTTAGTTATTACCTTCTAGAACCCTACATTGACAGAAATATTTAGGGGGTATTATCGCCCCACACCTAACGGGTCTCTCATTCGTTTTGTGGGGTAATAATCTCCTATAACTTCAGAAAACACCCAAACCACCCTTATATGTCTATAAGAATAAAAACTTCAAAAAACAAGCCCTTAAGGCTATTTTAGAAGGGCTTAGGATGTGAAACTACCCCATGCCTAGCGGGTCTCTCATTCGTTTTATGTGGGTGGAATCCCCCTTTGCCTTCAACACACTCCTAATCAAGAGTTAATTAACAAGCCAATAAATCAATTCCTCTCACTTGTTAATATCTCACAAATCCGCCCAACAACTTTTTTTCAGCCCAAACACAAATAAAGCCCACATAAAAAGGGGCCACTTCAGCCAATCCAAACAAGGCCCAATTTCGGCCCAATCCAAATAAGGCCCAAATCAAGTCTCGAGGCCCAAGCCCATTTCGAGGCCCAAGCACATTTCGAGGCCCAAGCCCATTTCAAGGCCCAAGCCCCTTTGGCCCATAAAGCCCAAACAAAGTCCAAGTTGGACCAAACCCAACTTTTGACCATCTGAATGTTGACCTAGACCTAGCCTTGACTAATTCGATCTTTGACCTTGACCAAACTTTTGACCTGGTCCAACTTTGACTAATTTGAACTTTGACCTTGAACCCCATCTTTGACCTGGTCCAACTTTGACCAATCCAAACTTTGACTTTGACCAATCTCAATTTTGACCCAATTCAACTTTGAGCCGGTCTAACTTTGACCCGACCCGTTTTCCAATCCAGGCCCAAACCCAATTCCGGCCTAAACCCAATTTTGGCCCAAATCCGTTTCGAGGCCCAAACCCATTTCGAGGCCAGCCCAAACAAGGCCATCAAGCCCACTCGGCCCATCAAGCCCACTTGGCCCATCAAGCCCACTCGCCCACTAAGCCCACTCGGCCCATCTGGCCCACTCGGTCCAACTTTGACCAACCTGACCTTTAACTTTGACTCGGTCCAACCTTGATTGACTTGGTCCAACTTTGACCAATCCGAACGTTGACTTTGACCAACCTCAACTTTGACCTAATCCAACTTTGACCCGATTCGTTTTTCAACCCCAACCCGAATTCAAATCAACCCAATTCAAACCCAACTCATTTCAATTCAATCCAATTCCATTCAACTCGAATTCAATTCATCTAATTCAAACTCAACTTGTAAATCCTGTTCAAATTTCAAACTCAAAAATCTCTTCTTCTCAATTTCAACAATCATTTTATTCAAACTTCATCGAGTTTTCAAAAGAAACCATTTTATGGAATTTTAAAGGAAAAACTCTTCTCACACACAAAAAACTCTTCTCAAATGCAGAAAGTTCTTCTCACATATAAAGAAAGTTTTCTCCTAAAAAAACGTTTCTCAAAATTAGTGTTTCTTCATCGAGAATTCCGAACAACTTTTAAAGTTTTTTTAACTTAGTTTTCAAATCCAAATAAAACGTTTTTGGGAACAAGAAATGTCTAACCCTTTCAAAACATTTCCTTCCTGGTTAGACATCACTTGTCTCCTTTCCGAAAACAATCCGAGGCAGGGCACTGGGTCGTCACATCCCTTGTCGCAGTCTGGATTTCTTTAGGCAGGGCATTAGGGTGACAAACATCCACAAATTGCAGCCGAGATTTTTACGAGGCAGGGTGCTAGGGATGTGACTGCCTTCCTAGTTGCAGTCGGGATTTTAGAATCGTCTAACTCCCTTCTACTCGATTTCAATGTTTTGGTTTTACACGTTTTAAAACCCGGGAGTTAGAGACGTTATTAGGGTTTGACCGAGAACATCTCATTCATGGTGTTTCTTTCTAAATCCTATTTTCGACATAAATTCATTGCCCCATCTTTCGAGCCTCAACACTTACCATTAATTAAGTGTCGTGTTCGAGGGGGTACATAGAGTAATCCCTCGGGATTATCCGCCCTTTTACAAAAAAAATTATTTTTTTGGTTTCAAAAACTTTAAGAGAGACGATCTTGACAATCATTCCTCCAAACAATTCTGTCTACCATCATTTCACTCTAAACTCGAAATATCCCAAAACCTCAACCCCTTTTGAATCTCAAATCCAAAAAACCCGGGATCTCTACTCAGACTTCAATTGCCTCACACATACTCAAATCATCATCAAAACTCCAAATCACTTCATATCCAAAATCATCATTCAAACTCCAACGTGCATTAAACTCAAATCCTCTTACAAATTCCAACTTCATTTAAGCTTCCAAAGTCTTACAGATCCGAGCGTCTCATAGACTCGAATATCTCACGAACTCGAATGTCTACAGACCCGAGTGTCTCACAGACTCAATCATTCTAAGATTTCAATGTCTCACAGACCTGGGCGTCTCACAGACTCTAACCTCCCAAAACCCGAAACTTCTTGAAACTTCGAACCCTTCTAAATCTCAAACACTACAAATATCTTTAAGCTCCACAAACAAAAAACTCAACCATCCTAAAGCCTTGAACTACGTAAGGTCTGATCTCAACAGGGAGTTGAGTACGTAGGCAACCCACATAAGGTGCGACCCCATTCCAATCAAAAACCACCTTTTCCCACTCTAAGGTGGTATTCATGTCCGTCAAACATTCAAATCCCCTCTAACTCCCACAAACCCTTGACTTCTTCAACTCTCAAAATCAGACTCCTAATATTTCATTCCATACTTATTCGAATTCGTCAATTTCCCTTCATGGTGCTGGTTTGGCAGAAAAGCTCACCTCATCCACTCGTTTTCTCTCCTCCTATCCTTGGCTTTTAAATGAATCTCTTTTATAAGGTTTTGAAAGAAGGAAATCCCGACAATTGGAGACCGAGGTTTCCTCGGGCACCAATCCGAAGTCGTGGTTGTTGCCACTTCTGAGGGGTGTAACCCAGTATGAACCCGCAATGGAATCTCTGAAATGGCCAGATAAGTCCTATCCATAGGCAACAATCTCAGAGTCAATTAACGGTACTTAGAACCTTCCTTCCCTTCCTTCCTAGTTATCTTAGGTCAAACTAGGTGGCGACTCTAGTCAATTCCGCCTTATAGAGGCATAAGTCTGCGTGGGGCCCATTGAGAGCGGGTGTAGTGTTCACTCACACTCCCCTTTATGCTTTCTAGGAAAGATCATAGGTATTGAGGGATGCCAGATTAACGGGTTTTCACCCTCCACAGAATGGCATTTTCTAGAATCTTGACTTTTCAGTCAGACTATATTTAGATAGACCCCCCCTCATACCGAAAAAATCACCCTCCACATTATGCAATGAGTAGGAGCACGGTGCGCAGCAAGCGACCGTTGTATAAGTATTGTTAACCGATAAGTAATAGCAAATAACTAGGCAGTAAGCCAGTAGCCAGTATTACGAGATCAGAATCTCAGTGAAACACAGTGTGAATTCCGTTGCGAATCGCATGAGAGATTTACTGCCAAGGGTTTACGCCTCTGCACTCTGTATGACTGTGTGTTTTGGTATTGCACTTGCGCAGTAATGATCGAGTGGGATAGCTAGGAATTGGAAACATGTTAATTGTGGAGGAATAATGTTATAATGGCCGATGCATAGGAAATGCAAGGCCGCACCAATGAAAGAATACATGTACAAAACCAAATGTGGAGGCATGATTAACAGTAAGTGACTACAGTAGGACTAACTACCAAATATCGGTATGGAATATACCTCAAGTGTTGGAAATAACCAAGAGAGCGCTACACATTAGGTAGCAGCTCAACCTCAACCGACGGTAAGTCGGAAGGGAAACAAGTCAATCATTGTGAAATACATAGCTGTATACACTGTAAATTATTACAGAAGTGGATGGAAAGTTTTGAAACTCACCGAATTTGCTCACGGTCAGAAATACCACGCATTGGTTGAGAAACCGTTATTACCAAGATAAAGGTGATAATTGGGGATGTACAATACAGTAAGAATAACGAATGGGGTGAACTGAGCCCTACAGTTATTAGAGTTTTGCAGCAGAAACTAGTAAGCCAGTGATTCAAGTGTTGAATGTGCATGGTGAACATGAGTGAATGGCTAGTTATTAATGCCAGAAGCCTCACAAGCCGGAACCGAAACCAGATAAGAGTTAAAGCAAACTCCAATGAGAATTCTTGGTTTAGGAACTAAAACGCCAATATGGTTAAGATCCTCTAATCAGAATGCATTGTATAACAGACCGCGTGGAAGTTAAAACACTTCACGACGGCAGAACATTTTAAACCGATGTTCAGTGATTGATTATGTGGGCGTAATCCCTTTTAAGGGGGGTAGAGCGTAAAACCGCTTAGTGTGTTTTACCGTACAAGTGTACACGAACTATGTTGTGCATAGCACATAATAATTTGTTTTGATGATTGGAGTGTGTGTTACGTAAACATACGCATTCATTCATGGTTTAATTGTGGTAATTGCGCACAGAAGATGCGAACACCATTGTGATAAGTGTATTTATTTTGTTAACAGTTGTGTGTGAGAGTACAAGTGTAAGGGAGTAAAAAAACTCCCGGGGAACTAAAACCCCTACAATATATAAATGAAATACCCCAAACCTTGATATGCGGTTTAAATATTAAACTATGGTATGTAAAGGCTAAAAAGTGCCTTAGAAACATCGGTGAACAATTTAAACCATAGTAAAATGCAATAAAGCACTAAGATACAGTTTGAGCAAAAACATGCTCTAAGCTTGGAGTGAACTTGGTTAGGACCCAAAGAGCCTACCAAGACTTAATAATATTCAATTATGATTTAATAAGGCTAATTAAGTCCTTAGGAAACTTTGGTAGACAGTTAAACCAAACAAAACACAAGAAAATACCTTAAAGTCAATAAGAGCAAAAATGTGCTCTAAGCTTGGGATAAATTTGTATAAGACCTAATGGTCATAACTATACCTTATAAATATGTTAATGAACATATTAAATCAATTACCAAAGAAAACCAAGCTTGAAAACAAGTTAAAACACAAAATGTGCTTTAAGGAGTCTTAAAGCACATTTCTGAAAAATTGTCTTGTAAATGAGTTTTGAGTGGTAAATGTCCATCATTACTCTTTAATCAACATGTTTACTACTTAGTATCACATTAGGAAGTCTATATCAATGGGAAATCAAAAATTTCACAAATATGTGCCTTAATATGTGAATAGTGCTCAAATAGTGCTAGTTTTGACTTAAGTCAACTTTGATTAGTTAAATGGTCAACAAAGACCATAAATATCTTTTAGAATCAAGGGGGCACGGTTTTTAGAGTGTGAGTCACCATACCAAGCCAGCCAACTAAAGAAAAGAAAAAGAAATAAAGTAAAGTTACTATTTACCTTTATAAGTCAAAATATCTTAACAAAGCATACCTCTCACCTCCTTTCTTCATTTCCTCTTGTTCCCACCGTGTTCTTCCTCCATTCTCCCAACCAATCTCGTTCTTGCTACAGCACATCTCTTCTCCAACTTCAATTGCTCACCAAATGTTCAATATTGCTCCAAATCAAAAACTAAGCACATATTTGTCTTAGTTGAGTCAAGGCCTTTCATCCTCTCTTTTCAAAATTTCAAAAGCTCATGTTTGATGCCATGAAGAAACTCCATTGAAGGGGGAAAGTTCTGTTTGAAGAGCTCTTTTGCTTCTTCCCTCATTCAAGGTAAGGAAAATCAAAGAAAATCCAAGTTTCCTTCATTTTTGTGTATAGCCGAAAATTCACCCCTTAATGGTGCCTTGTCTTGCTCTATTCTTATCTTAATTCAATCTTCAAAGGACTAGGAGGAGTCCTATCTTGCTACTTATCCAAGTTCCCTTTCAAATTCCAAAGGTAAACATCAATTTTAGTGTTTTAAGGACACTTATGTAACCTAGGGTTTAATTATGAGTTTAAGTATTAAACTTAATGCTCATTACCCTTATATGTGTATTGGTTAGAAGATTGACAAGTGATAAAAGCTCCTTGCCGATTTTCAACCAAGAAAGACAAAGAAAACATGTGGGAAACTGGAAAAACAAAGAGTAAATGACCTCTCTTAATGTAGTTTTAGTACTAGGAAATGAGCTATATTTGCTTAATAATTAACCTAAGAGCCAATGGAAATGAGATAGAAAACTCCACAAGGTGACTAAAAGGACATGGGAGCATTGTGATGTAATTACAGGTCAAAGGCATTATTTAGTGGAAATTCAGTGTTTAAGGTTTATGCAATTTAAGGCCTAAGAGCCATGTTATTTAAGGGCCTAAGTGCCAAGCAATTTAAGTTTATGCACTATATTGTGATGTAGTGTAGTTTAAAGGTTTAGTTATGTAAAGAACCTCTGTGAAGGTGAATGTGTTTGATGGTTAAAGGATGAAAAACCATTGTTTGTGTTAAGAGTGTGTATTAAGAGATTGAATGTTCTTGATTGTCTAAAGGTGAAAACAATGTGTTTTGGTGTAAGGTGATACAAAGAAGCTATGGCGAAATTTAGTTGATAAACAAAAGTTTATGTGTGTAATGAGATTTTATGACCTAGAAGGTACTAGGAATTTTTAAGTGTTAAGATGGTGAAAGAAAGTGAATTAAGGTGTTTTTAGGTGTTAAGATGCCATAGGCATAGTCTTGGAGATTTAGGGACTAATGGTGATTCTTGATACACCAATGATGGTGGAGGTGTCGTAAAGTCTTTGCAAAGTTTGGTGAACAATGGAAGTGTAACGCCTTGCGAAGGTTTAATTATGACTTGTGGGAAAGACTTGAGGAGTTTGTGTAAAGGGGATGATGTAGGAAATGATGTTTAAAAGGGTGGTTATAAGGTATGAGGGAGTACTTTGGTTAGGTGAAGTTTTAGGCAAGAATACAAGTTACAATGTAAGAAAAAAATGTTCTAAGTGTTAGGACTTAGTAAAGTTAGTAAAAGTTTAAGGAATTTTTGGGATTTTCGAGAGGGTTTAAGTGTGCCCAAAAGATTTTAAAACATGTGGAACATGTTAAAGCATAGAAAAAATTGGGATGAATTTGGAGTTCAGAAAGGGGAGAAAAGCACATTAGAAAATTGGTTCTGCAGTGGACGCCCTACGGACCGCCCCTGTGGGGAGGTCCAGTGCAGAGAAGTGAAAAAAAAAACGTGTAGCATCTGTTGTGGACCGCTCCTGGGACAGCCCCAGAGGGGCGGTCCAGACCAGAGATGAAGAAAAAATTTGTTTAAGGCTCCTAATGATGGGGGATTGAATGGTAATGGTTTTAGATGATGTTTAGGCCTTGTTTGGTGACATGTAAAGGTCTTAAAGTGTGTAAACAAATGTTAGGTTTGATGTGAGAGGTTGAACTTAAGATCACAAGTGTAAATTAAATATACGGATGACAGGGTAACTATGGGCGCATTAGACGTTAAACAAGCATGTTACTCCAATGTTAATGAAAGTAATTGTAATGTTATCAGTTGTTCGAGAATTGCTCGAGGAACTAAGTGGACATGATAAAGTGGACTCCGGTTGACAGGTATGGTTTTCTTGCAACCTGTGTCCTACCGGATTACAACCGCTTGTATGCCAATGTGTTTTTCTGTATGTTTGCCACGTTGTAAGATTAAAATGTAATGAAGTTTACAGTAATTCATTATGTGGCTGTACAACTCCGATACCATTTAACCTCGAAGTGTTAACCTTATTTAACTGAGTCTAGGATCACATGAGAGTTCGGTATTCGGAGTAACGACCCGAACCATGGGACGTACTAACCATGGCTATGCGTGTGTTAATTGTGTGATATGTGTATGTGAATGTAGGGATCTCCCTTGTGTGTTTAACCCAATTGTAATACTGTATGGTGTGTAGTTATGATAGACTCCATAGTGGGTTCTAACTAATATCTAAAGTAAGTATGTACTAACAGTGGTGATGGAATCCGGTTTGGCCGGTCGCGCGTTGTTTGGGATGGGTATCCTTCTTAGCCTACCCTTCTCTCTGTTATGGTTGTTTCCCACACGGGTTATGATCTCCCATTAGCTTACTCCAAAGCTTACTATTCTGACTTATGATCGGTTTAGGGGGAACATGTGTTTGTGTGGTGTGTTCGGGCCTCCAAACCCGAACCATCTTAACTTAAGTTACTCGTCCGACTATTAGGACGGTAATTGAGTGTTGTTGTTATTGTATAACAAGCTTACCATGAGAGTGACACCTTCTCTAGGCTCACCAGTGAATTAACTATGTTTGGGTCGGTTCCTGAAAGGACCGTTTCCCGTTATGTTATGTGATGTTGTTGTATGCAATTCCTATTGCGATGTTTTCATGTGCACGTCGAAACGTGAAAAGTGTTGTTATGTTTGTTATGAGGAATGTTATATGGTGTAAATATATGGAGTGTGTGGATCATGGAAATGAATCCCAGTTTGTGATAAGAGGCGTTTAAGGATAACCCGACTTAAGGGTAAGTGTCGTCTATTAAGGAAGTAGCTCCATTAGAGGAGGAACACTCTAGGGATAATGAATACCATGAGTGACTTATCAAGTAAGGATGTATTATCCGTTTTGTTGAGGCCCATTGAGGCGAATGTTTGTGTTTTGTGTTTAAAGTTGCATGCATGATTTAATTATAATCAATCGCATGCTAAGACGACAATTAGTTGTGCGTGGCCCGGTAGCATGTGGGCTGCGGGATTACCATACCAGCAAAGGTGCTGAGCCCCTTGGGGGCCACCCTTTCTCTTCTTTTTCCTATTTCAGGTACAAGGAGCTGGAAGCCGTTCGAGAGTAGGACGGGGTAGTCGTTGTACATGGGTAATCGTTTATGTTGTTATATACAGTTGGTGTAGTAAGACCGAAATTGTTATCGGCATTAGTTTGTGAATACTCGGTACAGTTGGAAGGTGTATGTTGTTTCTACTGTTAATGGAAGGGTCAATAATGTGTAGTCGCTCGGGAATCTAGTCCATCAGACCGGTACAATGTATATGTAATAGCCTTGTTAGCCACGTGGGTGGTTAACGGCGTGTAACACCAACGAGTTAAGTAATGTGGTGAAGTCTGTTTTTCCGCTGCAGTTTATTGTAAGTGTGTCAATGTTGGATGGGGTGTTACAATAAAGGTAAAATTGTGTGTTGTATTTTGATAAAATATATGTATATATGTAATATAGTGATTCATGAAAGGGTGAAACCGACATAGAAACCTAGTGAATTAGATTCCCTAGGTAACTTGATTAAAGTGAATGGAATAATTGATAGACGAAGTTCTATCCCTTGGAGATGTTATGATCATGATTAGAATGATTTAAAAGATAGAAATTGGAAATGAGGATTTACTTGATGCTTGAATTGAAGTGGGGGTGAAACTTGATTTTCATGTGATCAAGGGAAGCCAACACAAATTGGGTGTGAAGGATATTTCCCTGATGCTGATCACATCCAGGTTGGTGATTCCTGAAGCTCCCTATTGGTCACAAATTACCACGCTAAAGAAAAAGGATGCAAAGAGCATAAAATTGGACTTGGAGTTTTGTTATTTTTCAAAAAGGATTTCATTGGTATTTCCAAAACAGTCGATTAATATTTTGAATAAAGGATTCTCTTATACTTAACCTAGTAAGAATTTTTTGTAGTACTTGCTCACGAGCTGAGGACGTATGAGCCTTTGTCTTCGGACCGCGACATG
This sequence comes from Limonium bicolor, assembly GCA_023374045.1. Lineage (NCBI taxonomy): Eukaryota > Viridiplantae > Streptophyta > Magnoliopsida > Caryophyllales > Plumbaginaceae > Limonium > Limonium bicolor. Next base: position 329,198,538 of record CM041777.1, on the reverse strand, counting down.
AGAAGTACATATGTTAAAAATTAAGTGAATGTTTTGATCTCCCAAAGGAACGGGGACCAGAAGGTGTCCATCGCGACCGGGTTCTGCGGATCATAGTGTATCAAAGATATTTTTGATTGTTATACATGCTATGACATGTTTGTGTGGTATTGTAATAAATATTATTTTGACCTTGATCCTAATGTTGGTGAGTTCCGAAAGTTGTTATTATACCTAGACCTATGTGTCTAAATGTTGTTGTGTTACCTCGACCTATGTGTCTAAATGTTGTTATGTTCCCAAGACCAGAGAGTCTAAGGATTGTTTTGTTAGTACATTGTTTAGATACCCGGACCATTGGTCCGAGGTTATTGTGAGTATGTTATTTATGTATGGATGAATATGTTTTGCCCGGACCATCAAGTCCGAGGTTGTGATGTAAAGCACGTTTGGTTATGGAAGTTTTATTTTGTAAGTTATCCCCGTGTTCTAATCCAATGATGTGTGCGAAGTGTGAACTTCGAGGACGAAGTTCTTTTAAGGGGGGTAGATTGAAATACCCCAAACCTTGATATGTTGCTTAAACATTAAACTATGATATTTAAAGGCTAAAAAGTGCCTTAGAAACATCAGTGTACAATTTAAACCATGGTGAAAACAATAAGTACATAAATACAGTTTGAGCAAAAACATGCTCTAAGCTTGGAGTGAACTTGGTTGGGACCCAAAGAACCTACCAAAACTTAATAATATTCAATTATGATTTAATAAGGCTAATTAAGTCCTTAGGAAATCTTGGTAGACAATTAAACCAAATAAAACACAAATAAATACCTTAAAGTCAATATGGGCAAAAATGTGCTCTAAGCTTAAGATAATTTGTATAAGACCTAAGGTCATATATATACCTTAATTATATGTTAATGAACATATAAAATCAATTACCAAAGAAACCAAGCTTGAAAACAAGTTAAAATACAAATGTTCTTTAAGGAGTCTTAAAGCCCATTTTTGAAAATTGTCTTGTAAATGAGTTTTGAATGGCTAAATGTCCATCATTACTCTTTAATTAACATGTGTACTACTTAGTATCACATTTGGAAGTCTAAATCAATGGGAAATAAAAAATTTCACAAGTATGTGCCTTGTTTTTGTGAATAGTAACTAAAATATGCCAGTTTTATGACATAAATCATATAAGTAAGTTAATTGGTCAACAAAGACCAAAACACCCCTAGTAATATAAGGGGGCCGGTTTTTGTAAGGTGAGTCACCACCATTTGCAAATCAATTAAAGAAAGGAAGACATAAAGTAAAGTACTATTCTACTTTATTACATAAATATCTAAACAAGAGTACTCTCTCACCTCATTCTCTTATTTCCTTCCATCCTCACCAATTTCTTCATCTTCTCCCAAGCCCCCATCAGTTTTGCTACAGCAAACTACACCATCTCCAACTTCCTTAGCTTGTAACTTCTAGCTCCATACACCAAATCAAATTCTAAGACCATGTTTGTCTTAGTTAGACCAAGCTCTACACTTCTACCTTTTCAAATCATCAAAACCACCATTTTGGTGCCAAGGAGAACTTCCATGGAAGGAGATTGAGTCTATATTTTTATGCCTTGTTGATCACCTTTGCTTCAAGGTAAGGAAAAACAAAAGAAAACAACATTTCCTTCATTTTTATTACATGTCCGAAAATTCACCATTAATGGTGTCTCCTCTTGTTTTCCATAGCTCCATTTCAATCTATAAAGGACAAGGAGGAGTCCTCTCTTGATGCTTATTCAAGCTCTATTTTTATTCCAAGGTAAAACAACTATCCTAAAGTGTATATACAATATATATAACCTAGGGTTTGCAATGAGTTTAAGCATGAAGCTTGAATACTCATTACCTTGCTTGTACATTGATTACAAGTTTGACAAGCAATCAAAGCCTTGCCGGTTTTCTATCAAAGAAGGAGCAAGGGGTCACAATGAAAAACTTGTGAAGGAAAAGAGGTAAACAAACTACCTAAATGTAGTTTAAATGCCTTAGGAAAAATGAGCTTGATTTGCTTAATAAAATACCTAAGGAGCTAATGGGAAAAGAGCTAGTGAATTGTTCTTAAGGAGATTATTAAAGGGCATATGTGATGTTGAGTGTATTTGCAGGTCAAAGGCAATATATTATGTGGGAAATTCAGTGTTTAAGGTCTAAGCAATTTAAGGGCCTAAGAGCCATGTTATTTAAGGGCCTAAGTGCCAAGCAATATAAGTTTATGCACTATATTGTGATGTAGTGTAAATTTGGTGAAGTTTTGTGTGTGAGAAAGTTCTTGGTGGACTTAGATGTTCTTGAATGATTAAAGGTGAAAACTTAAGTGTTTGGATGTGAGAATATACAAGAAGCTATGGCAAAATTTAGTTGATAGACAAAGGAGTTTATGTGTTCTAATGAGATTTTATGACCTAGAAGGTACTAGGAAGTTGTTAAGTGTTAAGATGGTGAAAGAAAGTGAACCATGATGTTTTAGGTGTTAAGATGCCATGGGCATTGTCTTGGAGGACTTAGAGATCAATGGGTGTTTTAAACAAACCAAGGTTATGTGTGTGAAGTGCTAAGTCTTGTGCAAGTTTTGGTGATCAAAGGAAAAATAATGCCTTTGGAGTGTGATATATGGCAGGAAACATTTGGGGATAGTGATTGTCTAAGTATAAACCACTTAGAAATCTAAGGAAAAACACTACAAGTTTAGTATTTATAAGAATTGTGTAATGCTTGGGAAGATCTTTATTGGGTGATTTAAGGAGTTTACTGAAGTCTTAAGGTTGTTTGAGGTGCCCAAATGATTAGAACATACTAGGATACATGAGGTAAGTTTAGAGTCAAATGGGAATTTAGAAACAAAGGTCTGGAGCCGACCGACCTTAGGGACCGACCTGCAAGGTCGGTCGAGCTCAGTTTACACTACCGGAAAGAGTTTTCTGGAATGAACCGACCTTGGGACCCGGACTTGCAAGTCGGTCGGGCTATATTTTTGGTACGGATTAAGTTTCTGGAATGGACCGACCTTGGGACCGGACTTGCAAGGTCGTTCGTGTCTAAATTTTTGAACGGGAATTGTTTCTGGAACGGACCGACCTTGTGGACCGGACTTGCAAGGTCGGACGAAGTGGAACTTTCTGACGGTAATATGCACGAGAATGGACCGACCTTGTGTAAGGTCGGTCGGTAAGGTCGCTCAGCCCAAAACATGTAAAAAATAAAAAAAACAAACAAGAGTGACTTAAGTAGTAAACCCTAGTGGTTATAACAAGGATAATCAAGTGTGAATTAAGTAAGGAAACATGACATATAATCATGTTAAAAACTTAGTATTCAAAAGTTAAATAAATTAATTAACCGACATTACTAATCATGTTTAGGAACTGCGGTTGGCGGGACTCGTATGCAGCAAGGGCCAAGGTATGGTTTTCTTGCAACCTGTGTCCTACCGGATTACACCTGCTTGTATGCCAATGAGTTTTTCGTTGTTGCACGTTGTAGATAAAACATGTAATGAGTATATAGTAATTCATTTATGTGGCGTGTTCAATTCCGATACCATTTAACCTCGAAAGTGTTAAACCTGATAGAATATAGTTTAATTCTCTATTATTAGTAGTAACTTAGTTACTATTACCAAGCTGTCCTTACGTACATAGTTGTCTCTGTATAAATATGTGTAGTATCTCCTTGTGTATCGGTACTGAAAGGAACAAAGAGGAACCCATCTTCTATTCTTCGTTCTCTCTGCTCATCTATTTCCTTACTCTCTGCACTACTTTCAGCACTCTTTAGTTCTTCAAATTCTACATGGTATCAGAGCATTAACGCTCTTGATCGTCACTGCCACGGTAGCACAGATGCTACCACAAGTAATCCAAGCTGTGCAACAAAACAAACAAAATCAGCAAACACAAGCGGGACCAATCCCTCCCCCTCCACCCAGAGAAGTAAACTGGGTAAAAGCCATCACAGATCTCCGTCCTCCGTGCTTTAGAGGCGAGAGCAATCCTGCTAAACTTGAGGCCTACATCTCCGAGATGGAGACGGCGTTTGAAACCCTCGAAGCTCCTGCTGGAGTTCAAGTGAGAGTAGCTGCTTACTACCTCAAGGATGCTGCTATGGATTGGTGGAAGCTTGTCAAACATGAGTACGTCAGTGACCCCACCTTCAATTGGGAGTCTTTTGCATCACTCCTCCGATCCAAGTACTATCCGGAACATGTAAAGACTAAGAAAAGGCTAGAGCTGGATGCCTTGAAGATGACAGACAAGATGTCTGTGGATGAGTACTACAGAACCTTCACTTCTATTCTCCGTCTTCTACCCAACCTTGGGTACACCGGCCAGGTGCTGGTCGATCGCTTCTGTGGCGGTCTGAGCCATCGCCTTCGGTACGGTATGGGCTATACTAGATTTACCTCCCTTCAGGTAAATATCGGTTAACCCTTAGTATCATTTCAATCCCTTAAATTCCTCGAATCCCTTGAATCTCCTCTTTATCCTTTCTTAAATGAGAATCCCGGCTAATACCTGAAACTTCAGGAGTGTTATCACGCGGCTTCTCACGTCGAAATCACTTGCCAGCTAAGTGGTGAAGAAACCGCACTGAAGCGCAAGGCTAATAGCAAGAACACAAGTGCCGAGGAGCAGAACCAATGTAAAAGCTGGAAAAAGAAGAAAGGGAAGTTCTTTCATCAAACTCAAAAGAACTTCCCAAGTGAGAGCAGTGCCCATGCTGAGCAGGGCAAACCAGTTGAGCTTCTTCAACTAGGTTCTTCTGCACCGTGGCCGCAAAGCCACTGAGATCACACCCACCTAAGGGTAAACTTCTATTCCTAAATCGTATTCTTACAAGCACCATATCTAGTGTATCCACGCACACATGTGCTAACCCTCTAAACCTCAGGTTCTGGCTCCGGTTTCACCAAAACCTTCTCAGACGGCCGCACCTATGTGTGCAGGAAATGCAACCAGGACCATCCCGACAAAGACTGTTATGGGAGAGAAATCAAATGCTACAACTGCTAGAAACCAGGACATACGGCCAATAGATGCCCAGAAAATGCCAAGCAAAAAGGGAACTTCCAAAGCTACAAGCAGAGGGAAGGCAAGGAGGTTGCATCTGGCGATGCACCGGCCCAGCAGGCACCACAGGGACCGGGATCCCGGGGACCTCAGCGGGGTGCACCTCAGAGGCAGCCTGTCCTTCATGTTATCGACTCTGATGGGTCCGGTTCTAAGTCCGGCCCAGGTAATTATCTGAACCTTTAATCCTTGAGAAGCATGTCTAAGTATTAGAGTAACTGTATGAGTGAATGCATGAGTAAATGAATTGAAGTGTGTATTGAGCATGAAATGAAGTAGTTGAAACTAGTACTCACCGTAGATGAAATTTGTAACCATAGGAAGCTTTAGTATCTGTTATCCGATACCTGTAAACCTGAATCAAGAAGAGATCGACATCACCAACCACTACTACACAAATGAACAGTGTCAGGTCATCCGACCAGGTATGATCTTATTAAGGGGATACCTGACACCCGAAGCGCAAATCGCAATCATTCGACGATGCAACGAGCTAGGAACGAGTCAAGGAGGATTTTATACACCCGAATTCCCCGGTGGAGCGAAGATGAAACTGAAGATGATGTGCTTGGGAAGAGATTGTAATCCTTATACCAAGACATACCAGGAGACACGAACACAAGATGGAGCAACGCCACTGATAAGTGTGAAATTTATATAGTTTTATAGGTGCTAGATAATTATTTTATGAAACTTTTTACGCACCTTCTCACACTTATCCTATGCTTTTTGTAACTCTTACTTTGGGTAGGAACTAATTCCAATTTATATGATAAAATCAGGAAATGATGACAGAAATGCATAGTTCGCCTCACGAGCTTTCCAACGCAACAAACGGCGAGTCAAACGGACTTATAACGAAGAATCGGGAGCCGGTTGAAGATTGCATTACATCCATATATTTATATATATTATCGCATGACAACCGCCCCCTCTACATCGTCCGCCTCGCGGACTAGACACAGGCGTCCGCCTCGCGGACAGGACAGAGGCGTCCGCCTCATAAGTGGCGGACAAGAGTATTACAACCGCCAGGCGGACATCAGAGAAGCTACCGCATGTTAACTAGCGGTCAAGGAGGCGGAAGCAATAGAGACAACCGCCTGATTTCGAGCGGACAAGAGAGGCAGGACCGCCTGGCGGACATGCATACATGCGCACGCCAGAACAGAATTTCGAACAGTTTTCTTCTCCGTTCGCGTGCGCCGCATTCGAACTGCTACTTCATTGATTGTTAACGTCGCCCAAATCAATTGCTCTGCCCCCGATGAAATCTCTGACTCAAATCTTCACCGATCTGCACCAACTCCACCGCCTCTACTCGCTAGCTCACTATCCCTGTCACTTCTCTTCCTTGTCTGTTTCCCATGTCCTCCGCCTATATAAACCCACGCTCTGCAAGTTAAAAATCATCGAGTCATTCACCCACGATCCAGTCATTCACGCACCTATCAGTCGATCCATTCACTCCATTCACTTCATCAAAAATCGCTCCACTCCATTCACAAACCCATTCACAAAATCACCCGACACCATACTACTCCATCGCCCCCACCTTCACCTTTTCCATTTCACAAACAATTCACTTACGTACACATCCATTTACAATTCACAAATCATTCGACCACCACCACAAAACTCACGCCCCACCATTCTCCGTATATTATCATCTACCTCAAATCTATTCCGGTCTGTCAGATTAACGGAGCAGCTTCGGAGTCAGCGAAACAGATGATTTCTTTTACTCTCGTCTCTGCTCATTTATTTAATATGTCCGGCTAGATTAATTATACTCTGGGAGATGGTTATTATTAGTTTGTTTTAATTGTGCACTTTATTTTACCGGTTTAAGTTAATAATTTGATACGATTAATGTTATTATCTCGCTTTTTAATAAATTACATGAGTTTATTAAATTGCTTTACGAAATCTATTTTGATCAGATCCGTGATAAATAGATAGGTCATATTAATTGTTATGTCTGTGGAAAAATTTATTCTGATTGAATAAATAGTATTTCAGATGCAAAATTATATTCCTTTTAACTAGCCGTTTACATGTGTTTTGCCTGAGTTTAGATCAAACCTTGCATGTTCTGGTAAACGAGGTCATTAGAATTTAGGATTTAAATCTGAAGACTATAAAAGGAATTTTGCCAAATTATTCTTAATTAAACCGGTAGAATAGTAATTAATCAAACGAGTAAAACCTGAACCCAGAGTCCGTTCTTCCATATTCACAACCACTTTTATATTCTGTTATTTTAATTATTAGCTGTTATTTAAATTCTTGTTGTCTTTATTATAATTCACAGTTTAGAACAAAACAAAATTCCCCCTCAATTTATAACCTTTGCTAAGTCTAGATAATTATCACATAGTCCCACGGTTCGATACCTGGTTCCCATAAACTCTAACAATAACCAGGATTTTTGCAACCTGACGGTTTTCTGATTTATTATTCTCTAAGATTATTTCTTGGTATTTAATAGGTCAAATTTATCGTTTGCAAATTGGCGCCGTTGCCGGGGACTAGATTCCTGTCTAGTCCTTAGCTTGGGTTAAAATTTGATTATACATTTATTTATTTTACTATTATTTTATCTATCTATTTTTATTTTATTTTACTCTACTTTTAAACTTTTGTGGAATCTATTTTTTTTTTTTTGCAGACTGTTGATGGTGTACACTCGTTCTTGGTCAGACACTCATCTCGACTGGGAGAATCCTTGACCCGGAAATCGAACGTACCGCTCAGCTAGCCAGACGCCAACAGAGGTTCCAAAGAGAAATACAAATGGCAACTCCTACAAACGGTAGCCAAGCAATGAAGCAATTTAGCAGACCAGCAGCCATTCCAAGAAGAAGCCCAGTAGCTCTTCCTACGCTACCACCTGAATTAATGAAGGAATGGAAGGATCTGAAGCCATCACATCAAAACAAGGTCATACGAGAGATGCCCTCAGGCACATTTGACGGTTCCAACCCCAACGACGCCCTAGATCATGTCAACCGATTTCTAATAAATATTGATCAAATTGGGTGCTCAGATAGTCTCCTGGAGTATGCTAGAATGAGTTTATTTCCTAGCAGCCTCACTGGTGAAGCAATGAAATGGTTCTACTGTCTTCCCTCTGGTATTATCACTAGTTGGGAGGAGATGACAACCAGGTTCTATGAAAAATATTATCCTATTTCTAGAACTAGGAATTTGGTTGCTGCTTTACTTGCTTTTAAACAGGGAGGTACTGAGACTATCTGTGAAGCATGGGATCGTTTTAAAGAAATGCTCCGACAGTGTCCTCATCACGGACAAGATCTCACGTGTATTGCTATGACATTCTTTAATGGTTTGCAGCATATACATCAAGCCGAAGTTAGATCAGCTTTGGGAGGAAACATCCTCAACCGATCCGGCAATGATTTCATGGCGGCCATGGAGACGTACATAGAAGAAGTTCGTCAGTGGGGCACCGAAGGTGGCAGAACTATGACTATGGGTGCCAAAGGTGCAAGAAATATAGATCCTTGGATGGAGCAGATGGCAGAGTCACAAGCTCAACAATCCACACTGGTAAGCTCACTAGTGAAAAGATTTGACGATTTTCTAATTAATGGTCAGCCTTCTCAGCAGGTAAAGAGGATAGCTTCTTCATCCTCATCTGAGCCTCTGTGCTCTCATTGTGGTGGTGACCACTCGTTTGAAGTATGCCCTTATCTGGAGGAGATACGGTCGCTGAAGAAGCCAACTTTGTAGGACAAGGGAATTACCAACACCCTGGAACCGAAATCAACATCCGAATCTCAGGTATGGTAATCCCAACAATGCCTTAAATTCGAATCTTTTACAAAGTAATGTGCAGGGCCCCCAGGCTTCTCTAGGCAACCATACAATCAAGCTCGTCCTCAGATGCAGATGGGACAGGGCCAGAACTCTACCAGCCACCTGCCAATCATCTGATGAAAAGATGGAAGGCTCCAGGATATAATCACTTCAATGGCTACCACCCAGAAGGAACAACAAACTCTCAACCAATCCCTGATGGATAGTCAAAGAAATCTAGAGCAGCAAATAAACCAGCTACTTACCAACCAGCATCAAAGGCAGCCGGGCTCATTTCCATCTCAACCTCAGCAGAATCCGAGAGAGACGGCCAAGGCCTTAAGGATCTGCAACTGTGGTACATCCTCAAATCCAACCTGAGGATGAGCTCAGTGCAGCCGTGACATTAAGAAGTGGCAAGCAGCTGGGGAATAATCAAGAGCAAGTGACTGCACAACAAACCGGTGAAAAGATCACCCATTCTAATAAATCATCAGAGCCTTCGGTCCCACCAGTGGTAGTTTCTGAGGAGATACAGGCTCCAATCAATTCTTCTCCTTCTCCATCTTCTATTCAAATTGATGTACCTTCTTCTACTCCTAAGCGAATAGAACTTCCATTTCCAAATAGGATGAAAAAGAAGTGTTTAGATGAGCAGTTCAATAAATTCTTAAGTATATTCAAGAAACTGACTATCGATATACCTTTAATTGATGCTTTACAGGAGATGCCCAATTATGCAAAATTTTTGAAGGATCTCGTAACAAAGAGGAAGAAGAAGCAGGACAAGGAGACTGTCCACCTTACAGAAGAGTGCTCTACGGCGTTACTTCGAGCACTTCCCCCAAAACAGAAGGATCCGGGCACTCCTATTGTTCCCTGCTTTATCGGAGATATAGATTGTGGAAGTGGCCTGTGTGACCTGGGTGCAAGCATCAACATCATGCCATATGCAACCTTCTTGAAGGTAAAAGGAGGAGAGCTTCACCCAGTCCCTTTTAAACTCCAGCTGGCCGACAGATCTGAGATAAAACCGATGGGAATTGTGCGAGATCTTGTAGTGGGAGTTGACCGCTTCATCTTTCCTGCGGATTTTGTTGTTTTAAACATAGATGATGATGTGGAGGTCCCACTCATTTTGGGTCGTCCTTTTCTAAGTACTGCCAAGGCGGTCATTGACGTGCATGATGGCAGAATCACCTTGAGGTACGGAGATGAGAAGATAGAGTTTGATATGAAAAAGATGATGAAGTTAAGTTCTACTTCAGCTCATTCAGTTATGTCGGTAAGTATGCAAGATGAGGATGGCGAGGTATGTGAACTTTCTACTGATGATGAGATTTATTCTATACTTTCTTCTACTTTTTCAGATTTTGAACCTTTAGAACATGTTATATCTTCTGTTGAGGATAAAACTCTTAATATGGATGTTAATACAGCTCTAGCACATGTAGAGAGAGGAAAACCAGGTTTTCAAGCTATCGCCCTCCTTTGGAGAGACTTGATAAAGAAATCCAAAGACCTGTTCCTTCTATAGAGCAACCTCCAGTACTTGAGCTTAAGGAGCTCCCCTCTAATCTCAAGTACTGCTTTTTAGCTAATGATAATTATTTGCCTGTCATTGTTTCATCTTCTTTGACTTCTGGGCAAGAAAGCAGGTTACTTGAAGTTCTGAGAAGACATAAGAGAGCCATCGGATGGACTCTAGCTGATATCAAAGGCATCAACCCGGCCTTCTGTACACATCGTATCTATATGGAGGAAGACTAAACCTGTCAGACAACCCCAGCGTCGGCTCAACCCTAACATGAAGGAAGTTGTCAAGAGAGGTGTTGAAGCTTCTGGACGCTGGATCATTTACCCTATATCGGACAGCACATGGGTAAGTCCTGTACAGGTAGTTCCTAAGAAAGGAGGTTTTGAAGCTGTTATAAACGACAAAGGTGAGTCCATTCCCCAACGAAAGATCACTGGATGGCGTATGTGTATAGATTATAGGCGTTTGAATTCAGCCACCAGGAAAGATCATTTCCCACTCCCCTTTATTGATCAAATGCTAGAGAGATTGGCTGGGCAGGAATATTACTGTTTTTTAGATGGTTTTTCAGGGTACTTTCAAATTCCTATTGCACCTGAGGACCAGGACAAGACTACCTTTACTTGTCCATTTGGTACCTTTGCATACAAAAGAATGCCCTTTGGTTTATGCAATGCCCCTGCCACTTTCCAGCGATGCATGCAGGCCATCTTTGCAGACTTCATTGAGCAGAGTATAGAGGTATTTATGGACGATTTTTCTGTCTATGGCTCTGATTTTGATGTTTGTCTAGCACAGCTTGATCTTATCCTTGGACGGTGCGAAGAGACCAACCTAGTTCTCAACTGGGAGAAATGCCATTTTATGGTAAAGGATGGGATAGTGCTCGGCCACAAGGTGTCTGCTAAAGGGATTGAGGTTGACAAAGCAAAAGTCGAAGTGATAGAGAAGCTACCAGCTCCCACTTGTGTAAAGGAAGTAAGATCGTTTCTTGGGCATGCTGGTTTCTATCGAAGGTTTATTCAAGACTTCTCTAAAATTGCTAAACCTTTGACTGATGCTAATGAAAGATGTTTCATTTATATTTTCTGAAGATTGTATTTCTGCTTTTAATTTAATTAAGCAAAAATTGGTAGCTGCCCCTATCGTTGTTTCTCCTGACTGGTCATCGCCATTTGAAATAATGTGTGATGCTAGTGACTTTGCAGTAGGTGCAGCCCTGTGCCAAAAGAAAGATAAGGTGTTAAGAGTTATTGCTTATGCCAGCAAAACTCTAGATGATGCCCAGAGAAACTACACAACAACTGAGAAAGAGCTCCTAGCAGTGGTCTTCTCCTTAGATAGATTTCGATCATATTTATGGGGAAGTAAAGTGATTATCCACACTGACCACTCTGCTCTTAAATATTTGTTTGCCAAGAAAGAGGCCAAGCCTCGCTTGCTACGTTGGATTCTTCTTTTACAGGAATTCGATATAGAAGTGAGGGACAAGAGTGGTAAACTGAATGTTGTTGCTGACCATCTCTCTAGGATGGTAACTCCTGACGACGGTATTCCTATTAATGAATTTTTTCCCGATGAAGCCGTCTTCAGTTTGAAAAAAGTGCAAGAGCCATGGTATGCTGATATGGCTAATTTTCTTGTTTCTGGAGTTGTTCCTCATGACTTATCATATGCTCAGAAAAAGAAATTCCTTTCTGACTCACGCCATTATATCTGGGAAGACCCTCACTTGTTTCGAGTGTGTGCAGATAGCTTAATTCGCAGGTGTCTCCCTGATGATGAGGTACCTAGTGTTTGGAGTTTTGTCACTCCAGAGAAGCTGGAGGCCATCATGGATCCCATCGGACGGCAGCCAAGGTTTTGGAGTCCGGATTCTATTGGCCCACACTCCATAAAGACTGCCAAACCTTTGTGGCTAGTTGTGATAGCTGTCAGCGCATGGGCAATACTTCAAGACGACATGAGATGCCTCAGCAAAGCATTTTGGAAGTCGAACTTTTTGACTGTTGGGGTATCGATTTTATGGGGCCATTTCCCTCTTCACAAGGTTATCAATACATTCTGGTAGCAGTGGACTATGTGTCCAAGTGGGTTGAAGCCATACCATGCCAGAATGCTGATTCAAAGACCGTGATCAAGTTTATCAAAAAGCACATCTTCACTCGCTTCGGAGTCCCACGAGCAATTATCAGTGATGGGGGATCACATTTTTGCAACCGTTCATTCGATGCCTTGTTGGCTAAGTACGGAGTACGTCATAAGGTTGCACTACCATATCACCCACAAACAAATGGACAAGCTGAAGTATCCAATCGAGAGTTGAAGTGGATTCTCCAGAAGACAGTAAACTCTTCAAGAAAGGACTGGTCTCTACGGTTAGATGATGCTCTCTGGGCCTACAGGACAGCATTCAAGACACCCATCGGGATGTCTCCTTTTAGGCTGGTATATGGGAAATCTTGCCATCTACCTGTTGAGTTGGAGCATAAGGCGTACTGGGCACTTAAGGCCCTGAACTTTGACATACTCGCTGCTGGTGAGAAACGCAAATTTCAGCTTTCAGAGCTTGAAGAACTAAGAGATAAAGCTTACAACAGTGCTCGAATCTACAAGGAACGCACCAAGAAGCTCCACGATCAAATGATCCAGAAACGTGACTTCAAAGTTGGAGATTGGGTGCTCCTCTACAATTCTAGATTGAAGATCTTTCCAGGAAAGCTTAAATCTCATTGGGCAGGACCATTTAAGGTGGTAGGGGTTACTTCATTTGGAGCCTACGAACTGGAAAACAAGAAGGGTGAAACCTTCAAAGTTAACGGGGCCCGACTGAAAAGGTATACTTGTCCTGCTGATGTTTCTACTAACTTGCTTGGAGTTTCTTTTGTCCAGGTACAGCAGGACCTCTCTTCCCCTGTTTCGGAGTCGGCGCCACCTAAAAAGAGGTCTCTCCCATGGCGGTTAAAACATAAGTTCCGAAAGCTGCGCAACTTAGTTCTAGGAAGTTGTGGGACCCCTTCCCACTCCTCTTCCTCTTTCTCTTAATCGGACTTATGAGTCTAGCTTGAGACTATAAAACAGAGCAGCTTGGTGGGAGGCAACCCACCACTTATTTTCAATTCACCGGAAGAATTCTCTATCCTTTTTCTTACACTTACATTTACTTTACAGTTTTCTGTGTGCTTCAATAATTTATCTAATATTATAAAAAAAAATGTTATTAGTCTATTTTCTTATTTTCTTACATTAAGGAGTGGCAGCGCATGAGGCAGTAATAACTTGAGTTCTTCTGGCTGTATAGAATCTTCTTTACAGGAAAATTTTACGCGATTCTACAGCTGAACTCAAGTGTGGGGTGGACCGTGCAACACACCGTGAACGGACTCTGGGGAGTATTCTAAATCCTTTTCACTCTTTACTGTTACACATACTCCCCTCTGAACTACTATATGTCTTACTTTTGTTTCCCGTTGGATTGCTTGCACAATATTAATACTTCCACAGCAATGAGGACATTGCTTCACTCTAAGTGTGGGGTGGGGTAACCTCCTTCGTAGCTTATCTTTTGTGTATCTTTGAGCTCTTTTCTCTTGCATTTGTTTGACTCCTGCTGTGTTGCTCAACTTGGAAGGAAGCCATAGAGGAAGTATAATTGGTTAGCTGATTGGGGTGCAAAATTTTTAAATTTTTCTGGTTTTAATTGATTAAAAATGAAGTCTATGTTCTATTGATACTAAATGATTGAGAATACTCACCATCTGAACCCTGTTTTTAGCCTTGGGCCTTGGAATGTCTGGATTGAAATGGTTGGAAAAAGAACAAGGCAAGGTACTCCGCTGATCCTAAGCATGCTTAATTTTAATTCTGATCCAAAGTCAGGCCTCGTCCACTTGGTTATTAAGTCCTTTGGGGTGCCTCATCACCTAGCTACCTAAGGTCCTTGTGATCTGGGATAGTTGACCCAAAGCCGTTACATGGGTGGAGAGAAAAGTCTGTGGTGAAAGAACTTAAAAGCGCTTAAATTAAAAAAATGTGCAATCATTGTGCTAAATGAAAAAATAATCTTCTCTATGGATCAAGAGTATGTGGCATTGAAAGGTATGATGGAATAAGATCTTACTTCATGCCCCTTGTCGTTCTAACGGTTTGAGAATGTAAAGGTGGATTGGCTCATTGCTAAAGGCGAGGTTCTTATGGTTTTGTTTCTCTATTATTAGCTTTGAATGACTTCTTGTTTTATGAAGAAAAAAAATGCCCCTATTGGTAAAACTAGTAATCTTTCTTCTGTGTCCTTCCTTTTGAGTTGAGTTTCATTCGCTTGACTTGAACTCGTGTTTGAGAGTTTTGCTTGAGGACAAGCAAAGAGCTAAGTGTGGGGTGATTTGATAAGTGTGAAATTTATATAGTTTTATAGGTGCTTGGTCATTATTTTATGTAACTTTTTACGCACCTTCTCACACTTATCCTATGCTTTTTGTAACTCTTACTTTGGGTAGGAACTAATTCCAATTTATATGATAAAATCAGGAAATGATGACAGAAATGCATAGTTCGCCTCACGAGCTTTCCAACGCAACAAACGGCGAGTCAAACGGACTTATAACGAAGAATCGGGAGCCGGTTGAAGATTGCAGTACACATATATTATATATATTATCGCATGACAACCGCCCCCTCTACATCGTCCGCCTCGCGGACTAGACACAGGCGTCCGCCTCGCGGACAGGACAGAGGCGTCCGCCTCATAAGTGGCGGACAAGAGTATTACAACCGCCAGGCGGACATCAGAGAAGCTACCGCATGTTAACTAGCGGTCAAGGAGGCGGAAGCAATAGAGACAACCGCCTGATTTCGAGCGGACAAGAGAGGCAGGACCGCCTGGCGGACATGCATACATGCGCACGCCAGAACAGAATTTCGAACAGTTTTCTTCTCCATTCGCGTGCGCCGCATTCGAACTGCTACTTCATTAATTGCTAACGTCGCCCCACCAATCAATTGCTCTGCCCCCGAAATCTCTGACTCAAATCTTCACCGATCTGCACCAACTCCACCGCCTCTACTCGCTAGCTCACTATCCCTGTCACTTCTCTTCCTTGTCTGTTTCCCATGTCCTCCGCCTATATAAACCCACGCTCTGCAAGTTAAAAATCATCGAGTCATTCACCCACGATCCAGTCATTCACGCACCTATCAGTCGATCCATTCACTCCATTCACTTCATCAAAAATCGCTCCACTCCATTCACAAACCCATTCACAAAATCACCCGACACCATACTACTCCATCGCCCCCACCTTCACCTTTTCCATTTCACAAACAATTCACTTACGTACACATCCATTTACAATTCACAAATCATTCGACCACCACCACAAAACTCACGCCCCACCATTCTCCGTATATTATCATCTACCTCAAATCTATTCCGGTCTGTCAGATTAACGGAGCAGCTTCGGAGTCAGCGAAACAGATGATTTCTTTTACTCTCGTCTCTGCTCATTTATTTAATATGTCCGGCTAGATTAATTATACTCTGGGAGATGGTTATTATTAGTTTGTTTTAATTGTGCACTTTATTTTACCGGTTTAAGTTAATTATAATTTGATACGATTAATGTTATTATCTCGCTTTTTAATAAATTACATGAGTTTATTAAATTGCTTTACGAAATCTATTTTGATCAGATCCGTGATAAATAGATAGGTCATATTAATTGTTATGTCTGTGGAAAAATTTATTCTGATTGAATAAATCTAGTATTTCAGATGCAAAATTATATTCCTTTTAACTAGCCGTTTACATGTGTTTTGCCTGAGTTTAGATCAAACCTTGCATGTTCTGGTAAACGAGGTCATTAGAATTTAGGATTTAAATCTGAAGACTATAAAAGGAATTTTGCCAAATTATTCTTAATTAAACCGGTAGAATAGAAAGCGTAATTAATCAACGAGTAAAACCTGAACCCAGAGTCCGTTCTTCCATATTCACAACCACTTTTATTATTCTGTTATTTTAATTATTAGCTGTTATTTAAATTCTTGTTGTCTTTATTATAATTCACAGTTTAGAACAAAACAAAATTCCCCCTCAATTTATAACCTTTGCTAAGTCTAGATAATTATCACATAGTCCCACGGTTCGATACCTGGTTCCCATAAACTCTACTACAATAACCAGGATTTTTGCAACCTGACGGTTTTCTGATTTATTATTCTCTAAGATTATTTCTTGGTATTTAATAGGTCAAATTCCTCGTTTGCAGCCACCGACGATACCTCCAGAGTTTCAGACACTCGTTACACAAGCAGTAGAACTTGCACAACAATGCGAACATGATCCGATCCCCGCACTTGAAGCGGACGTTTGTATCGTCAACTTCTATGAGAAAGAAGGACGACTTGGGTTATACCAAGACAAGGACAAGACAGCAGAATCTCTTGAACAAGGAGTGCCCGTAGTGTCTTGGTCCATTGGTGATGACGCCGTATTTATGTATAGCGAGCAGAAGCGTGTGGACCTCGCACAGAAATTGGTATTGAGATCAGGAGATGTCCTAATCATGGGTGGAAACTCTAGGATGCTGTATCACGAGATCAACAAGATCAAGTTGAATACGGCACCGCCGTCAAAAATCAATGACGCACACATGAAACCAGGACGCCTGAACCTTACCTTTAGAAAGTATTAAAATTTATAGTATCATGTAATCTATTAGTTACGTGTATTAGAGACACGGTATGTATGATGGTTGGTTTATCAATAAAGAGCAGTGTTGATTTAAATTCCACTTGTGTCCACCATCAATACTTATCCAATTGTGAATCCAATAGGTTGTGGACTCGGTACCGAAGGTAACTTGAGTATCCTCACCGAAGCACAAGCCGGCAGAAGCGGCACCATCTTAACGGGAAATTCCCAGTGAACGGCATTGAAGCCAATGTTATTCGACTCCGGCGCCTCTCACACTTTCGTATCACCATCCTTTGTGAAGAGGTTGAAGCTAGATGCGGATGAGCTACCGAATTTTGTGGTTACTCTCCCATCGAAGGAGCGAGTAAGGTGCACCAAATATTATCAATCAGCCACCATCGAAATCACAAACGAAGCGTTTCCCATTTCCTTCATCGAATTCAATGGATTGGGATTCGACTTAAACATCGGAATGAATTGGTTGGAGTGTCACAAGGGTAGAATCCTCTGCACCGAGCATCGATTGCTGCTCAAGAGTCCTTCTAGGGTTACCATATCTTACCGCCAAAGACCGAGAGAGCCTTTGACCACACTTATATCTGCTATGGCTATGTACCGGGAGCTCAGAAAGGGCCATGAAGTATATCTATGTTATGTACAAGACCTGGAGAGAGATCCAGAGTTCAGTGAAGATGTACCCATCGTATCCGAATTTCCTGATGTATTCCCTAAGGAGATACCCGGCATGCCACCACCGAGAGCAGTGGAATTTGAGATTGATCGCTTGCCAGGTACCGGTCCCATTGCTGGGGCACCGTACCGTATGGCACCTGCGGAAATGACTGAATTGAAAGAGCAGTTACGTGACTTACTCGACAAAGGGTTTATACGCCCGAGCGTATCACCCTGGGGAGCACCGGTTCTCTTCGTGAAGAAGAAGGACGGTAGTCTCCGACTTTGTATCGACTACCGCGAGTTGAATGCGGTCACAGTCAAAAATAAATACACATTGCCACGCATCGATGACCTATTTGATCAGCTGAAAGGAGCATCAGTCTTCTCCAAGATCGACCTCCGTTCTGGATATCATCAGATTGCCATCAAAGAGCAAGATATCAAGAAAACGTCATTCCGTACCAGATATGGCCACTACGAATTCACAGTGATGCCATTCAGTTTGTCAAATGCACCGGCAAAATTCATGGACCTCATGAATCGACTATTTAGTGAGCAGTTAGACACTTCGGTTGTTGTCTTCATCGACGACATCCTTGTATATTCCAAATCAGCAGAAGAGCATGAAATTCATTTGAGGAAAGTGCTTGAGACACTACGCAAGAACCAGCTATATGCGAAGTTCTCCAAATGCGAGTTCTGGCTGGATCAGGTATCATTCCTCGGTCATGTCATCTCGAGCGCAGGTATCTCAGTTGACCCTTCTAAGATAGAAGCTGTACGATCATGGCCTAGACCCAAGACTGTTACCGACATTAGGAGCTTTCTTAGTCTAGCCGGTTACTACCGGAGATTTGTAAAGGACTTCTCGAAAGTCGCTAAGCCCATGACTACATTGATGAAGAAAGATGCACCGTTTGTATGGATAGACGAGTGCGAGTTATCATTTCAGAAACTAAAAGACTCATTGACCTCAGCGCCCATCCTTACTCTTCCAGAGGGCATAGAGGGATTTGAGGTGTATTGTGATGCATCAGGCAAAGGAATGGGATGCGTACTCATGCAGCATGGCAAGGTTGTAGCTTATGCCTACCGCCAGCTGAAAAATCATGAGGAGAATTACCCGACACACGATTTAGAGTTAGGAGCCATTGTCTTCGCCTTGAAGATATGACGACACTATCTCTATGGGGTAAGCATCACCATCTACTCCGACCACCAGAGCTTACAGTATGTATTCACACAGAAAGAACTGAATCTAAGACAGAGAAGATGGATGGAATTTCTTTCAGACTACGACATCGACCTACAATATAAGGAAGGGAAGGCAAACATTGTAGCCGACGCCCTGAGTCGTCGAGCACACTCGCTTCATTCGCTACTCGCTTCTTCTAGCTTGGTTGACGAGGTGCGAGACGCTCAGTTAAGCGACCCTTACCTAACCGAAATCAGACAAAAGATCAAGAATGGTACATTTGAGAAGAAGAAGTACGACTTCAAGCTACATGAAGATGGTTTGATTCGGTTGAATGGCAGGCTATGCGTCCCCCGAAGCAATGCTGAGCTAAGGGATTGCATCCTGCGAGATTCACACAGCTCCACATTATCAGTCCATCCGGGAGCCTCCAAGATGTACAAAGACATGAAGAGGTACTTCTGGTGGTCTGGAATGAAATCGGATGTGACCGAATTTGTATTGAGATGCTTAACATGCCAGAAGGTAAAATTTGAACATCGTAGACCGGGCGGAATGGTACAATCAATGCCAGTTCCGGAGTGGAAATTTCATGATATCTCCATGGATTTTGTTGTAGGACTCCCACCTGCTAGGGGAGGACTCAACATGATCTGGGTTGTATTCGATCGCCTTACCAAGGTTGCCAGATTCATACCGATGAAGGAAACTTGGAAGGTAGTGAAGCTAGCTGAGCTATTCGACAGGGAGATTATCAGACACCACAGAGTCCCTAAGACTATAGTATCTGACCGCGACACCAGATTTCTTTCGAGATACTGGAGAGCTACACGGGAAGCGTTGGGTACAAAATTGAAGCTGAGTACCGCCTTCCATCCTCAGACCGACGGTCAGAGAAAAAGGACCATCCAGACATTGGAGGACATGCTTCAGGCACGTGCCTTAGACTTTCAGGGGAGTTGGTTAGACAAGCTTCATCTTATCGAATTTTCGTATAATAATAGCTATCACGCTTCGATTAAGATGTCGCCCTTCCAAGCTCTATACGGTAGACCTTGTCGTACACCTTTGTGTTGGGATGAGTCAAGCGAAGCGGTCATCATAGGACCGGAATACCTTGAACAAGTGCAAGCTGAAGTTCAGCAGATTCGAGCTAATATTAAGGCAGCCCAAGATAGACAGAAATCCTATGTGGATGTGCGACAATGCGACCTTGAGTTAGCCGTGGGCGACCAAGTGTTCTTGCGCGTTTCACCTAAGAAGGGTGTCTTCTGATTTGGCCAGAAGGGCAAACTGAGCCCAAATTTTGTAGGGCCGTATGCTATCACCGAAAGAGTTGGACCTGTAGCCTACAGGTTAGCACTACCTGAGGACTTGGGGCGTGTCCATGATGTATATCATGTGTCACAACTCAAGAAGTATATCGCTGATCCTTCTCATGTCCTAGAGCCCGAGAGACTTTCCATCGAGCCGACTATGCGATATGTTGAAACCCCAGTGAAAATCCTTGATAGGAAGACCAGAGACACTCACCATAAGTCTATACGAATGGTGAAAGTCCTATGGTCAAACCATGATGTCGAAGAAGCGACATGGGAGTTGGAAGATGCCATGAAGGCTAAGTACCCACAGCTGTTCATAGACTAGAGAGTCTAGCATTTAGCAATACGGGTACGGGTCGTACCCCTTTTAAGGGGGGTAGAGCCCTTTTGCTTTTGCATTGCTTCGGGGTAAGCATTGCATAGTGTGTAGGTATTGTAATAGGTTTTGTATGGCACATGTAGTGCGAAGCGTATGTGTATGTATGTGTAATGTGTGTGTATGGATGTGTGTGTACGATGTGTGATGTTTGTGTAATGTGTTTGGTGAATTGCTATGTTGTATTGTGGAATGGTATGAATGGAAAATGATGGATTGTGTATGTGAATTGTGTATGATGTTTGCAATGGGGAAGGAAGTAAACACCTCATAGGTGTAGTAAGACACATTATGGCAATTGGTTTGCCTAATGAGTAGAATTACTTAAACTGTTAACCTTGAGCAACTTTGAGGGCAAAGTTTCTTAAGGGGGGTAGATTGAAATACCCCGTAATTAAAAATAGTGATTAATTTGGCTAATAAGTAATTTAGAAGCTTAATTAAGTGTGAATAATCATGATGGAACAAATCCCGAAGAAAACGGATCCTTAAAATGGATTAAAAGCACTAACGAACCTTAAAGCGCGTTTTTCAACTAGATAATCATTAATAAATATTAGTGAAGCTTTAGAACCAATAAAATCAATAAAACGAGAAATTAGTAAAAACTGTCAAAAACGGGAAGTTGTGGGGTAGAAACATAAATAACTCAAACTTATGAGTCCACTTTTAAAATAAAAAGTAAAGTGTGTGTGTGGGTGGTAGTGTGGGCCGATTTTGGATCCCTCTCCTCTCTCTCACACACTCACTCACTCATTTACAAAACAACAAAATTAATAAAGTAAAACTCACCTACTTTATTCTACCTCACACTCTTACACTCTCTCTCCTATCTCTATTCCCTCACTCACGTACTCACCTCCTCCCTCACTCTCTTTTCTTTCATCTTCCTCCCCCATGCGACATCAATGGAGAAATAAGCAACCCACACAAAACTCTACTTCTCTCCTCTTGTTACTCCCTTGAACCTCCTCCAAAAATTGTAAAAATTACACCATTGCCTTCCTCTCATCAAGAGCAACATTTCTATCTTTTCAAAACTCGAAAAGGAGAACTTTCATCTCCATGGGTATGCTACTTTTGGAGTTTCAAGACCACCATTAGAACCACCTTCTTCTCCTTCTTTCATTGAGGTAAAAATATTCTTAAAACTCCATCTCTTTCTAGCCCTTGTGGGCAAAACGAAATTTACTCTAAACCCTTGCTTGCTCCTTGTGTATCTAGCCGATTTTGGCATTGTGGTGGAGCTGAAATCTTACTCTTGAGCTATTACAAATACTCATACCCTTGGAAGGTAATATAAATTCTAAACCCTAAAACCTACATTGTAACTTACATAATGGTTAGGGTTAAAATGTGTATTAAAATGGTGTATTGAAATGTATATGTGAATGGGTTGTAGTGCTAGAGGATTTGGTTACTAAGAACCGGTGGAAAGGGAGAAGAAAGGAGAAGGAAAGAAGAAGGAAGAAGAAAGGAGAAGCTAGTAAATAACAAGGTAAAATATGCTTGTCTTTGTGTAGTATTGTATATACTTGTATGTAACAGATTCTTAGAAGTTAAAATGGGTATTGTAAAATGGTAATGTATTGGTAGTGTAATTTGTAAGAGAAGACAAAGGTTTTAAACCTTTAAAGGACATGTAAAACTTGTTGAAACCTAAATGAGAATAAATGTTTGAGTGCAGGAATTTAATGTTGTTTTAGTGTGGTATTGTGTATGAGAGATGGGTATATTGATATTGGTTATGAACAGGTGGTGTGGACCATTAATGTGTGAGTAAACAATGTGGTGAGAGTATAAAATTATATCGGAGGTCATGGCAAAATTTACCTAGGAATAGAACACTTAAGAGATTAGAAACTAGGTGAATGACATAGGTTGTAACAGATTTTAATAGAGAAAGATAGAGGGTGTAACACCCGGCGTGGTGTTCCTCCCACATCAGTTGGAAGAGAGCACGAACCATACCTTATTAGGGTGGGGATACTCTTCCCTTGTGTGACGCGTTTTGGGGCTGGGCAACCCCAGGAACAAATCCGTGCGGCCTGCGTGCCAAAGCGGACAATATCACACATGTGGGCTGATTGGGCTGGGCTGTCACAGATGGTATCAGAGCCAGACCCAGGTCGGTGTGCCAGTGAGCCCGTGAGGGCACTGGGCTCCCTAAGGGGGGTAGAGTGTAACACCCGGCGTGGTGTTCCTCCCACATCGGTTGGAAGAGAGCACGAACCATACCTTATTAGGGTGGGGATACTCTTCCCTTGTGTGACGCGTTTTGGGGCTGGGCAACCCCAGGAACAAATCCGTGCGGCCTGCGTGCCAAAGCGGACAATATCACACATGTGGGCTGATTGGGCTGGGCTGTCACAGATGGTATCAGAGCGGAGTACCGCTCTGATGACGAGATAATAGGTTAAGACAGTGAGCTTAGGACTTGGGAAATTATGGGAAACATTTGGGAGGTACGAGATGATTCGTCTTAGAAAGATATTGTGTCTAGTAACGCAAATTGCGTGACAGGTTAGCCTTAAGGCAACTTAATATCTATTGGTTGTGTACGGAAATTTACCGAGTATTTATGTGACATACTATACTACAGATGTCTGGTGGAACTAGAGGGCGTGGTACTGGTAGAGGTGGAGGTGGTGACCCCGGCATTCCAGGAGTTGCTGAGACGGTTGCAGCCGTTCTTGCACAGCTGGGTACTCAGATAGGAGGAGCACCAGCCCACCCGCCACAGCCCAGGGAAACGAACTGGCTGAAGTCAGTTGGAGACCGACCACCTACATATTCTGGGGAGCCAGACCCCGTAGCTTTGGAGCGTTACATTGTTGAACATGAGAAGGCCTATGAAGCTTTACAAGTACCTGACGACAAGAAGGTCGCCATTGCTGCTTTCCATCTGAAGGATGCAGCCAGTACTTGGTGGAGGTTGGTCAAGGACCATCACCTGGCTACGCCCGACTTTACGTGGGCTGCCTTTGTCGAGTTGCTGAGAGGGAAGTACTACCCAGCACATCTCAAACAGAAGAAGCGCCAGGAGTCCGAGACACTGACCCAAGGAGGTCTGACCGTGGATGAGTATTACGCTCGATTCATTGGTCCGCTGGACTTCATTCCCGGTGTGGATTACTCAGAGACCGTGAAGGTCGAGAAGTTCCGGGGAGGACTATTATTTCGCATTCGGATGGCGATGGGTGCTACCCTCTACACTACCATACAGGTACTAACATGAAAGCCATAAAATTCTTTACTTACTACATTAACAATTAACCTTGTGAGAACTTACCAAGGAGATTCCAGGAGTGTTATGAGGCTGCCTCGAGGACGGAGCTAATGCTCCAGACTCGGGAAGAGACTCTCGGGGCCAAGAAAAGGAAGAACCCTGAGGGAGAGTCTGAGGGTGGAGGAGCATCTCCAGGCGAAAGCCAAAAGAAGGGAAAGTAAGGACTTATTCCATTTTAGATTATTTATCATATTAAATACCTTAGGAATGCTGACCCGAAACCTTAAATAGGAAATTCTTTCCAAAGAAAGGGCAGCAGGGTCACCAGGGAACAAAGGGAAAAGAGCCCGTCCTTCAGTTGACCGGCCCAGCTATAGATGCTAAGCCTCTGAGATCTGCACCTCCTAAGGGTGAGAACACCTACCTCTTAAGTTGAATTGTAATCTTAACCTTTATACCACCAGATTTTAACTTAAACTTAAATACTACCATCAGGCACCGGACAGCCCCAACGCCATTTCTACTGTAAGCGTTGTGGGAAGGACCATCCTGGGGTCGATTGTGAGGGCCGCAAGGTCGAGTGTCGGTGCTGCCACAAAGAGGGCCACAGGGAATTCGAATGCTGGATGAATCCAGAGAGCCGAAATTACAGGCCACCAAAGAATACTCAGAAGACCTCAGCTGGAGGATCTGGAGTACCACGAGGCGGTCAGGATGGCCAGACATCTACTGATGCTGGAGCCCTGAAGGGCAAGGGAGTAGATAGGGCATGAGTACCCTAACTCCATGAGACCGCTGGTGGAAGACTTTTGCTTACTATGCTATGTACTTACTTGGGATGTTAGAGAAAGACATGTTATGAATATGTGGGAGTGTGTCATTGACCACTCGCCTTTTGTGTAAGACTTGGGATTAGTTGTGTGTACTCAGTACCTATAAGCTTTAAACTTTGACGGATAATATATGAACAGGACGTTAATGCTTACATCATCATGTAGCAATACTCAAATGACGAAGAGTCAATGAGTCCAGGAATTACTGAACCAGAATTTCCACCTGCATGGCGCACTTGCTATTGCAAGCGCTATGACAAGAAAACCACTGAAATTTCCACCTGCCTTGCGCACTTGCTACAGCAAGTGCAGCGACAGCAACAACAACTGCAAACGCAACTGCAACAACTACTACTTTTTAGTCTTTTATTATATGTATACCAAAAAAAAATGTTTTTCAAACGTTTTTATACAAACCTTCAAATTAGAAACCTACGCAGGACCGTTAGTCCGACCACTGCAACTGGACAAATTATACAGCCACTGTGACTGTAAACCACACCAGTTTAATTGTTCGGGAATTTTCAGACATGGCTTATTAGCCAAATACCAACAGTGTATACCCGCATTTAATGCTAATTACTACCAGTGATAAAATGTCTAGTCCTTATGGACAAGCATACCCTTTGTAGATGCACCACCGTCAGTGAGGATGGTTGGGAAGTGAAGAGCCAAGTTGCTCAAGCTATTGTGCAATCTGCAATATATCCTATTACATGGATGAGGGGACGAATATGAACTATGGATGAGATATGATCAAAAAGACAGGGAGAAAAAGGAAAATGTGTTGTACTCAATGAGATCAAAAAAAGAGGAGAAACAAGTTTGCTAATATAGCACGACTTTTATTTACACCGAGCTGAATAACGCTGATCTATGACACGAATTACCACGGATGCCACAAAGGCAATAGCACTTTTTTTTACAGGATAACTGATAATATGAACTATTAGACAAAAAAAAAAAGAGAAAAACCAAAAAGAAGAAAAAAAAAAGAAGGACGAAAAAAAAGGATATCCATCAGAGGGAGATTGACAACAGAATACTTCACAACAACCGTGTGACAGACATTACCAGTTTACTAAACGAGACATGGGACGACCGCACTCCGTTAGGAGCATGTGGGCCTGACAGACTTATTTATGAGTTAGTCAGGTAAGTAGTAATGTATCAGTACGGTACCCCATGCAAGTAGACAAGTAGTGTTAGAAACACGAGAAGTAGTCAACTCCATTCTACGGACAGTAAGACGGATTACCTCGAAGATGGACGAGAAGAGCCGCAGTTAAACCAACGGGCTAAGGAAATCAAGAACCTTCAACAGAGAACAGTAGACAGTATACAGTGAAGACAGGGAAACAGTTCAAGGACAGAAACCCAAAAAAAAACATGGAAACCCGTTATGGACGGATAATATGTAGAATCCTCATAAGGATCGAGTAAATTCTTACAATCCAGAGGAAATCTACCAGATGATATGGATATAAACGCGTGACTACGCAAGGAGAAAAGATAAAGCTATATGATAGCAGATATCTTGCTTAAGGAACAGTGGATTCGGAACGTACCACTCACAGGATAATGCGCGCATCTTATCTGACTCATGGGATATTAGCTGCTGAGAGTTTACGCCTCTGCACTCTGTATGACTGAGTGTTTTGGTATTGCACTCGTGCAGTTATTAATCTTCTGGGAATACAGAAAGATAAAGTGGATATCAGCAAGAGTGTGTAAAAAAAAAGAAAAAAAACTACAACAGTGTGTTACTCCGGAACAAAACCACCAGGAGACATGGATGACAAACATCATCTTTGTGGACATATAGGCTGGTACGTCTTAGTATTACAAAGACAAGTGCAAAGAGCACTAAGTGCTAACAATAGCCAATGTCATATTACACCTCAAACTGAATGTCAGTGAGAGAAGACACACGTATTTATGCTAGTGATCCAAACCAGTGGATTCACAGCAATGGAAAAAAGGAGGCAAATTGAGCCTATGGTTCATGGGTCTGCACCTCATACGGAGCGAGTGGGCCCATAAGAATGAACTTGGGAGAGAGCACAAATAGTTAGTGCCTCACCCTTTATATTTGTGGAGCCCAGAAGGGCTAGAGTCATACCCGTCTCTCTGATATGAGGATAACCCACGAGTTGGTGAACTCTTTGAGAGCCAAGTATCCAGCGCTCCTTGTTGAGCGGCTGTTGTATACTTGTGGGGTACGGGGGCGTAACCCTTTTTAAGGGGGGTAGAGCCTCTTGGCTGTGCACATGTGTGCACTAAGTTTTGGTTGTTTAGTATGCATTGCATACAAAGAATTGGTTTGGTGGTGTGCGGGGCATACGAGGTTGTTTGTTTCGTATGCATGGCATACAGTGAATTGGTTTTGTTGGTTATGTTTGGTACGCGGGGCGTGCGTTGTTTGGTTGTTTGTGTGTGATGTACACTTGAATGTATGTATCTTATGAGATACTTGTTTGAATGATTGTATGTACACCATGTGTGTAGTACCTTTCTTATGCTATTTGTAATATGTATTCATATTGCTTTATAGAATGATTACATATGGTATCGCCTAGATACGAAATGAATCATTAGATATGGAATGTGGAACAATGGAATGTTATGGACACCTCAGGGAGGTTGTCAGGGTTGGTAGAACTGATAGGAAATGATGGTGCTGATGGATCACCTATATCCATATATGATTGAACTAACGCCACAACGTGATGGCTATGTGCTGTATAAGCGCAATACGATGTGTGTAAATGATATATCACATAGATATACATTATGGGAACAATGGGTAGTTATACATTATATACATACCTATTTGATTAAGAGACTTCGGGACGAAGTCTTTTTAAGGGGGGTAGATTGAAATACCCCAAACTTATTAAATATGGATTAAATATTTAATTACATTAATTAAGGCCTAAACATGCCTTAAAAGTCAACTGAGAACAACAGTGGTCAACACAAAACAAGATGTTGCACCCTTTGACTGTTTAGGGTAAATAAATACCCAAATGAACTACTTAGGACCTAAAAATTTGTCCTAAGCTTATTAACACATTATTAAACATATTAAAGTCGTTGGACTACACTCCAACACAAAGAACAAGCATTTACATGCTTCAAGGTCAAAAAGGGCAAAAATGTGCTCTAAGAAACCTTAAAGGTCTAATGACCTCTAAATGATATAAAATTGAATACCATGATCAAATATCATGTAAGGAACACAAAAAACCGTTGTCAAAGAAAACCAAGCTCAGAAACACCTTGAGACACAAAATGTGCACTAAAACTCCTTAAAGCACATTTTTGTGTAATTGCCTTCTAAATTGGTTTTAAATGGGCTAAAAGGTTATAAATACCTTTAAATATGATAAAATATCATATTATATCATATTAGGAATTTAATTCCAAGAATTTACGAATTTTTACAAATTTAATATTAAAATATTAATAAAACCCTAAAATGGGGCCCGTTTGAGTCAACATTGACTAAGAATGGTCAAGAGGTCAAAGTTTGACCCCTTGGACCACATGAGGTCGACATACACAGGCTGGGGGAGTCCAAATTCGTCACTTACTAGCTTAATAAACAAGACTCCACTTGTTCCCTTAATTAAGGCTTACTTTTTGCCTTTTATTAGTTTATACACTCCACTAGCTCCATTATTTGAATTCTCCAGCTGGAAAAACGTGTGAGGAGCCTCTTCTTTCTTCAATCAGCCGGCTCCTTGCTCCCTCCTTATCCCCTTGATGAGTCACCTTCAATTATTAGACAATAAACTAATCTAAAGCACATTTTCAACCTAATAATACCAATTCTAGTCACTCTCTCTCTCCTAGCTGCATTCATTTCGGTGAAGCAGCTCCTCCAAGCTCTCCCAAGCTCTCTCAACCGAACTTCTTCAGTTGGGAAGGTAAACCTAACTTCTAAGCTTCGAATTAATGGTTTAAGGCTTGTTTTTGGCTCTTTTTCTTCATCTCTTCACCACCTATGCTTAGATTTCGTGGCTCATCAACTTATGGCTTATTCTCAGTGTTCTAAGGTTAGAACAAGAGCTAAACTCGGTTGAAGCAAGATAAGAGACCAAAGTTTCTCAAAATCTCATTTTAAGGTAAAAACATACCTTAAGCTTCTCTACAAGTCATCCGATTTTCTTCCTCTGATTTTTATGAGTTTATACACTCATAATCTTCATATTTACATGTTCAATCAGTTGGTTAGCCATTTGGAGCAAGGGTGGCCGAGATCCAAAGGAAATACTCTCTTTTAAGGCATTTTTCCAAGGTAAAACCTAATAACAAGGCAGCTTGTTGTTGTCTAGCTATTCCCTAGCCTTATTTTCTTCTCCTTTTCATGTAGATTCAGTTGGTATACCAAGATCTACAAGGAGTAGCTAGATCCAAGCCAAAAACACCATTTTTGGCATCTTAAACAAGGTAAAACTTAGCTATCTTCCAAGCTAATTCACCCACGGTTTTATACCTTGTTCTTGAGAGTGTTTTGATACTCTTTCTCTTCTGGAAAAATAGGGCCGAAGTAGATCTATATCAAGCTTGAAGATCTAAGGTAAAAATCCATGATTTTCATGACTTAAATTACTTCTTATGGTTAGATCTTGCTTGGAGACTAACTAGGCCTTGTTTTCTGTTTGAAAACATGTAAGAGAAGCTTTGGAGAAATTCTCCTTAAGGTGGCGAATCCAAACAAGGATCTACCTAAGTTAAATCAAGGTATAAATCACTTAAACATTAACTTTGCTAAGTTAATATGTTCTTAAACCAATTCTAATTAAATTGCCGTGAGTGAAGGAGAAAAATAAGGTCTTGTTTGACCTTAAAATGTTTAAGGAATGGTTTAATAAATTTTATAACTAATTAAACAAGCATAATTGTCAAATTTAAGACATTATGTGGAAGTTTGGTAAATAAATAAAAAGTGTGTGGTGAGGCCGAAATTTATATGTATTTTGGGACATTTATGTGTAATTTATTTTGCAAGCCAATGTTTGTAATAAGGCCATGTATTTTAGGCCATTTTATTTATGCATTTACAAGTTTTTATTTAAGTTTAGGTGATATTCAATTATTACCGAAAAAGTGGGGCTTAGAAGTAATTAAATTAAATTTGGGGGCTTTAGAATAATAAGGCCGAAAATTAGAGTTAAAAAGGATTTAAAATTAAGTTTATATATTAAGTTTTGGGGTTAAATGGTGAATTTTAGAAAGTTTGGGTACTAAACCGTAATTATAAGGAATTGGTGGTCAAGGAAATATTAAGGTGGTCAACCTTGACCATATGCTAGGTTTTGACCAAATTAGATAAGTTAAATAACTTATTTAAGGTTTTATAATAAGATAAGTATCTTAAGGTGATATTTTCATAACATATGTGGTAAATATGTTATTACCGAAAATTAAGGGTGTACAATGGTATTTTAAACACCCATGGGCTATTAGGAATTTTTAGGAATTTATTGGAATGTTTTTGGAATTAAAATAAACTATATATGTATAATATATAGTTATTATGTCAGTATGACACTTTGGAGAAATATATGAGGTGGTATAGTAAATACCGATTATATGGGTTAATAAAGGTAATAATAACCCTTTGGAGGAATTTGATGATTTTTAGAATAATATAAGAGTGTTTATTAAGATATATGTATAATATATAGTTTTAATGAATTATGAAACTATGTGTTATAAATAGGGCCAAATGGCAATTATAGAATAGCACAAGGGCTGTTCGGAATTTACAAAAAATAACCATAGGTTATACTCTTTTATAAGTTAGAAATGTTATATTAAATGGAATATATAACATGGTATGAATTAAGGGGTGATTTTGTAAATTAAGGAAACTATGGTTTATGGAAAAGAATAAGATTTTCTTATGGTGCCTGAGAGGCAATAATAAATAGTTTTGTATAAAAACTATAGGTTATAGGTTAAAGGGAATAAAAAATATCACATAGTATGATATTAGTATATGGTATAACATTACATAATGTTATGTGGTCAAAATGGGATTTAAATAAAGTTAAGGGCTATACCGAGTTAATAAGAGTGGGAAAATGAATTTTAGACTAAGGTCTATAATGTTATAAATGTTACAACAATTATATGGTTTAGGTGGAATTAATATAAGGAAGGGTACTCACATAAAATAATGTGACAAACTATAAATAAAGGGAATTTATAAACTAAGGTATTTATTGAATAAACCTTAGGAGTTGTAATTATACAACATAAAATGTTACATAATATTAGGATAATAATCTTAATACAAGTTGTATGATATAATACAACTAATGGGAATAATCATCTAAAAGAAGATGATCAAATGTAACATAAAATACAAGAGTTTATTAAACTCATGGGAGTTACCTACGTGGTAAATATATACATACACAAGGATAATGTATATAAGGTGGATATATATTTTGGTTGAGAACCATATGATTTAGTGATGGTGGTTATTTAAAAAAAAATATAGTTATGAACTATAAGTTATGAGTTTTGGATACAATACAAAAAATAATGATATAATACAATCATGCATGAATACATGCAACTATAGGTTACGTACCTAAATTAAATGGGTGGATAAGATTAAAAAGAAATATAACGAATTAAACTTAATAGTTGAAAAATATGACGTATGGGTTTTAAGTAACAAAAAACCGACTGTTTTAGAGAAACCCGTAACAAACAACTGTAGAAAACAGGGGTGAACTGTCGGGGTTACTTATTATTCGGAAATACCGGATGTAGTTAATCATGGAGATTGACTTATAGTTTTAATACCGTTTAGATTATACTTCTGACAAGACGCTCGACGAGCTAGCGGACTACACGGAGCATAGGATCTTGCTGATTCATACTCCACCGTAATACGATCAGGGTGAACGGTATGTAAAGGGGTTTGATCCGAGTTGTCCTAAGGTTGCTCCTTGGGCTCGGATTTGGTTGATATAACTTGTATGTTGTTATGTGTCTCTGATTGTCTCTGAGGGCTTCCTCAGTTCAGACTTCTGTGTGATCTGTGACAAGATTGATTGTCTGAATGTGTTAATTAATATGCATGAATTGTATATTTATAGCTGCTTATTATTTACTGTTGTTGAGTTAACAGTATCGGTTCGTATATATGAACCATATATATAAAACGAACTAGCGGCTATGGTGCTATCTTATATGAGATATAAGGAACGTAAGTAAAACGTTGTAGCACTATGATAATAACATATACATATTATCTGAGACTTTTGTACGGAGCATTGGCCTTTTCTATACGCCGCTCTCGTATCTAACACTGGATCCCGAGTTTACAGACTCCGGATTGGACTAATGACCTTAGTCTGCTGTGTTAGAAAATTTGGTAATGCGATGCGATGGTATAATTAATTAATTAAAGGAATGGAAGTAAAGCCAAGAGGATGTGGCTCTTGGTGCGCGCTGTGATCACAAAAACGATACCAGGATGTCCGCGTACGGGTCCGTAAGTATCAAGAAAATTTCCCGTGAGCTAGAGTGGCTCGTTGGTCGGAGACTCTACCGTTGGAGTGGCTACTGCCGTGGGTGACCCGCCATAATATATGGGTAACTAGAGACATGTCGTTTTAACGAGACATTGTCACTAGGTATAACTGAACAACTAAAACAATTGAGACTTATACAGTGGCGAACAATACCATGGACGAGACTTAATACTTGTTTATTATTCTCGTTGTTTCGCTTTGTTGTTCATTGGTTATACTTGTGGTTATTTTATTGTGTGTTGATGGTTGGATGGAGCCTACGAGGCTAAGGTAAATTAAATATGAAAACTGTACGCTATGGCGAATGTACATTGTACATTATATTGTTATTACTCAATACGTTCGATATATAAATGTTGTATGGAATATTAAATGAATGTTTGGATGGATGGTTGAATGTTTATGGATACTTGGATGGATGGTTAAATTTATTATGCATGTTTATTACAGTATTGAATATATCTGTAAAATGGTAAAGCGTGAAACCAATCTAATAATAAGATGGTTAAAATGACAAGTGACCATTAGGGTCCAGGCCCGGCATACTCAGCGTCTATCGCTGATACTACACCATTACAGGTTGTTGATCATTGTCGGAGCTGAAGAGCAGGAACAGGGTAATTGGAGATGTTGTATAGCATTGAAGATGGTGTATGGTCTTATGGTAAGGTTGTGTATTTTCAGGTTTGGGTAGACGCTCACTTGTCGATGTTTATGATTTATGGATTTAGTATGATGTATAGGAATTTCTCGTTATCACTGCGGTTAGCAGTTTGTTTATTTTGGAAGTTGGATGTAGTTTGGCTACGTTGCTCGCATGGGCGAGTAATGGCCAGTGACACCCGAGTGAGTTTTGTAATTGTTGGTTATTTTCCGCTGTGAGACGTTTTATTTATTGCTACGTGAGAGATTATATCGTGATTATGGAGAGGGGTGTTACAGCAATACTTCGTTTGAGCGACTTTATAAGGCTAAACCTTGTTATGATGACATTAAGCCGTTTGGTTGTTTATGTTATCGAACACGTGTCGGTGATAAAGGAAGTAAATTGAGTCCTCGGGTTGAAGCTTGCATTTATTTGGGTGAAGATCCGAGAAAGAAAGGGTACAAGTTGTTTTGTTCAGGAACTTAGAAAGTAGCAGTTTATCGGGATGTAAAATTCCATTCTTCTATTTTCCCTTTTGTAGAAGATAACAATAAATTCGCTAGCTCTTCCACAAGTAGCCTGCTTATGACTGGGACTTCGATGAACCTTCTCCTCCTTCTACTGGTGCAGATGCTAGTAAGTCCCCTGTAGTAGATCGACTGATTCAATCGGATGAGGCATTAGGTACTCGGAGGTCTAACCAGGAGGTTCGACGACCTGGGTATCTAGATGATTATGTTTGTACTACTTTTCAGGAGATATTGGATGAGCGTGTTTATGCAGAAAAGAGTGGTGATAATTTACAGGAAGGTTGTGAAAGCCTTACAGATACTAGACCTGTTGTTTCCTATGCCTTTTTTGTGGCCGGTAATAGTGGGGGTTTTGAGGAGCCTCAGACCTATAAGAAAGTAGTTGTCTCTACTCACTGACGTGAAGCTATGCAGAAATAATTAGATCCCCTGGCAGCCAATCATACTTAGCAAATTGTTGATTTGCCAAAGAGGAAGAGAACAGTCAGGTGCAAATGGGTTTACAAGGTCAAGCTCAGATCTGATGGCTCTCTTGAGCCCTATAAAGCGCGATAGGTAGCCAAGGGCTTTACGCAAAGTCATGGTCTTGATTATCATGAAACTTTTTCTCCGGTAGTTAAAATGACCATGATTCGTGCTCTTTTAACTGTTGTTGTCAATAAAGAATGGATTGTCAACCAGCTGGATGTGAATAAAGCCTTTTTGCATGGTGATCTGGGTGAGGAGGTGTATAGGAAGGTCCCCCCTGGATTGGATGTTTCCGGACGCAACAAAGCATGTTTGTTAAAGCGTTCTCTTCATGGTCTTAATCAGGCCTCTCGCCAATGGTTTTCTAAACTGGCTCACATCCTCAAGACTCTTGGGTTTTGTCAGTCCACAAATGATTATTCGTAGTTTTACAAGAAGAATGGTCCTCAACTGTTTTATGTGGTGATTTATGCTGACGACATGTTGTTGGTAGGGATGGATCAAGGAGATATTGATCATCTTACACAAGCTTTAGATGAGAACTTCATGATTAAGGATTTGGGTGCTTTGCATTATTTTTTGAGCATTGAATTCTAGCATACACCTCATGGTATTGTTTTATCCCAGTGAAAGTTTTGTCTAGAGCTTCTAAAGGAGAATGACCCCAGTACAGGCAAAGCAGCAGTTGGTCTGACGCAAGTTAGGGTTTCTCTACGTAGGACAATGGGACTCCATTAGATTATCCTTTTGTTTTTTGACGCTTAGTCCAGAAGTTAAATTATTTGACCATTACTCGGCCGAACATCTATTTTTCAGTTCAAGTCCTTAGTCAGTTTATGCTGTGTCCTATTGATGTACATCACAAGCAGCTTTACACGCATTTCGTTATGTAAAGGCGACTATCAATTATAGGATTATTCTTCTCCAGGGGTCTTCATCGGGTTTGTCATTGGCTGCTTATTGTGACTTTGACTGGGCTGCATATCCGGACACACGAAGGTCTGTATCTGGTTATTATGTTTCCCTTGGGGATAGTCCAATCTCATGGAAGACCAAGAAAGAGGCGGCGGTGTCTTTGTCTAGTGCAGAAGCAGAGTATCGTTCACTTCGTGTTACGGCAGAACTTACGTGGCTTACTCGGCTTCTTCACGAGTTAAATGTTAAAGACATTACTCTTATTTCAGTGAAGTGTGATAATTAGTCCGCTATTCATATTGCACGGAACTCAATATTCCATGAACGGACGAAACACATTGAGATCGATTGTCACTTTGTTCGTGACAAGATCCAGCAAGATCTTGTTGATGTTGTGTTTACTCCCACTACTTTGCAGCTTGATGACATGATGACAAAGGCATTGTCAGACATCCGTTAACGCGAACAACTTCCTCGAATGGGCATAGGTCATATTGATGCTCCAAGCTTACGAGAGTGTTGGAATACACCAGGTTTCAATCATATACCAGTCCTTGGCACGCGTCCGGACCCGGACGTGGATTTCACCCAGACATGTGCGTCTCGCGGAGAATCGCGTCTTTGTTCCTTGCAAAGTCCGGATAAGGACGCAGCACCATCTTCCCTGGACGTTCCTATGGGAGTGTGGGACGTTGATCATTTTAATCCAACAATGGAGCTGCATAACGACGTCCTTCCGAGTTGTGTCGGGATCCGGACATCCTAATTCTCGCTCGCGGATGTAAAAGCTATAGGCGTATATTTGTCGTGCTGTGCTCTTTCATTTTTAAGAAGTCATTTTGTAAAACTCTTTCCTTTGTAAAACGGTTCTCGGAATCGGAACACAAAATTAATACAGAAATTTCATCACAAACTTAAGATTTTTATCAATTCTATCATTGCCAATTCTATTAACTAGTGACTGGATTACTGACGCAGGTTTACGAAATGAGTGAGTTCACGTTTATAATTGAAGAGTGCCCAACTTTAATTAGATGCTGATGATAGGCAAAATTTATGGAAATGAATGGATGGACAAAATATTGCTGGACTGGTGCTACTTTTCGAGTGCACCTGGTAAACCCAGGCGTGAAAGTCTACAAACCATGTCGATCTGGTAAATCTTACTACCTCCTAGCTATTTTAAATGTAAGCAAAGAAATGATTTTCTTAATTTGCGTACCAAATCAGACTGACAATGGGACCGAGGGAGTATATGTTATCAATTCAAAGAAATTAATAAAACTGATCACTTTGAAAGGACGGTTTATTTTTATCATTGTTGAGAATTTACATAATCATCATACATACCGGATAATAAAACAAACAGAGCAGGGATATATGTATGGGACCGGTAACTCCACATTATTTTTCGAACTAAGTACATATCATTAATTAGTAACTCCACAGTATATATATATATATAATATCATAACCTTGAGAATGATTGAGAGTGATGACGCGCGCCCGAACTTCTCTCCTTTAAAAAGATTAACCTAGAGTAGACGTTGCCGAATTGTTATCTCCACGACACCTGATTTCACATTTCTTGTGGCATTCAACCACGAATGTTTGGTTCAGCGAGGCGCAACCTGTTGTGCAGTTATCGATACAGTTTACACCCTGCGCTGATACAACCTGATCTGGTGATGGCGCCATAGCGAACACACAGAGCGCAATAAAAGCAACAGCTGCAAATTTGTTCAATGACATGATGACTAGTGATCTTAAGTACTAGCTACTGATGTAGTACTACAAGATAAAGATAGGTTGGGGGAGGCAGATTAATTAATGAAAAGAGCTAGCCAGACCAGAATGGTTTGTGTATGTTTGGAATTGGTTGTAGGTTATCAAGATATATATAGAAGTGTCCATGGATAATTGATTACGTGTAATCAATAAGTTACTTTCTTCTTGGCTAGCTCTGTCGCGTTGAAAGCCGCATCTGTTGAAATGTTGGACTTTCTCACGGATTAGGTAGGATAATAACAGTACCATCGAGGAAGAGAAATCCAGATTGAAATTTTCTGTTAATCTCTCTTATTGGGCTATCTTTAGTAGTCTAAGTTTTGATCCCAGTATTCAAAATATGTATCATCTTAGGCCCCATTATTTTACACAAGTTTCAGCTGGTTTACGCATTATTAGCTGGAACGATCAGCTCAGTTCATTCTTTTAGATGTATTATGGATCGGGTATCATCTAACTACAGAGTTTATTCAAAACTGTATTATCAGTTGGTTAATCAGTTCGTTTACGCATTATCAGTTGGTTTACGCATTATCAGTTTGTTTACGTATTATCAGTTGATTTATCAGTTCAAAAAATCTAATACGAAAAGAACAATTTATATTGATTTTTATACAATCATCTAGTTTTGAAATCAATCATCAATCCATATCGGCTTGAATCAGCTGTCAACTACCAACTCTTTTTATGCAATGAATCTGGATAAATAATATATATTCAAATAGAGAGTATAAGTTTACCGCACAATCTAATAAATTAGAAGATATGTTTATCCAATTCAATATATTTGAAATTAATATATATCCTTATATATATATATATCTGTATTATTTTTGTATTAATAATATATTTTTGGGAATTTTCACCAAATGCCCCTGAGGTTTAGCCGGTTTTCACAAAATACCCGCCTTTTCAGAAGTGAATCAGAGCCCTCCGGGTTCATTTTTAATATCAAATACCCTTCCGTCGATTTTTCCCACTTGACGTCCGTTAACATACACTATTTCTGTCCGTTTTACCCTTGCCCATAGTTTTTATGTGATACCCCTGCGCATTTACAAAGGATAGTTCTATGAAAGGGGACGACCTTCATCTTCTTTCTCGGCAGTTTTTTCGCCTCCAATCCCTCCCGAGACTCAACAACCACAACTAGAGAAAACACCATTCTTCTTCCTCTTGATCCATCTCCTACCTTCTCAGATTCTTCTTCGATCTCAAGACTCAAAGTCCCTAAAATCCTAGCTGCTAAGCCCGCCACCAACATCCCTTTTCATTTCTCATCTCCTGAAATTGGAAGAACCCTAACCCATTATCCTCTCTGTCAGTCGCCGATCACACTAACCTCCCCATCTCGAGAAATCCAGAAAACACCAACCAAAAATCTTTGAGACTCATCCAAAACCATTCGAGCATTAACTTCAGTCCATCGGAATTACCATCTGAATTTTCCTCCGACCGGTTTCGTTCTCTTTCACTCATACCAGAGTAAGTGTCGCTTCATCATTCCTCTCACCTTTCTCTGAAAATCAACCGTTGACACTACCTCGAAGAACCCCGAGAAATCACGCTCCTATGTACATTTCTGGCACTCGAAAGTCCCACTGTACAACGGTTTGAGTTCAGTGCGTGAGTATTCAGAGACTCTAAGCCTCATCCCCGACAAAATTCAAATCGCAAAAGGAATGCCAGATCTCGAACTTTACTGCTCCTACCACTGGTTCATGACATCATTTTTGTCCTCGGTTTTTTTTCCCTTTCGATTTGGTTTTCAAATGATTGGGTTTGTTGTTGTTTGTTGTTCCGTAACTTCTTGCAGGACATCTTCATCTGTTCACCTCTTTGGTACCTATTTCTAAAACTATTCGATGTTGTAGCCTGAAGCACACTTTGGTACTCATCTGAAATGCGTGTGAGGCTCTAGCCTAGTTCTATCACTTCGGTTATGGTCGTTTTGGCTTGTGTACCTATACGGATCTTAGTTTGATATTGTTTTAAAGTTAATGTGTTTTTTTTAGACGTTCTAGCTTTGTGATTTGAATTTTGAAGGGCTTCTCACCTGAATCTGTCTCTGACTCTAAGCCTCATGGTCTATTAAGGCTAGATTCTCAAAACAGAAGCCAATGCTTCTCGTTAACTAGATTTGCTACCACTCATTGAGTTAATACACTCTTAGCCATAACAAACTGAACTAAAATTAGTGACTCTAAGCCTCACCCTTTCCGGATTTTTGGTGATTTGGGTCCATATGTTCAATTATCTTGGACTTTCGCTGACATGTTTAGTTTGGAACTTGCTATTTTTGGAGACTATCCGTTGTAAACATAGATAAAAATGAGTTACAATATTGCAGGGGCATTTCATAGAACTATCCGTTGTAAATGCGCAGGGGTATCACATAAAAACTATGGGGGGAAGGGTAAAATGGGCAGAAATAGTGTATGTTAACGGACGTCAAGTGGAAAATAGACGGAAGGGCATTTGACATTAAAAATGAAACCTCGAGGGCATCTGATATCAATTCTGAAAAGGCAGGGGTATTTTGTGAAAACCGGCTAAACCTCTGGGGCATTTGGTGAAAATTCCTTATATTTTTTATGTAGCCAACAAAGCTACGCACGTGCGTAAATATATACTCTTTCTATGCAAACAAGCATACACGTGGATCTATCATCTATCATCTATCATGAGTTGAAATTCAAAAAGAAATTCTTTCCCAAATTGTATCGCAATATGAACGTCATATAGTACTGACTACTTTTTGACTAATCAACGTTTTGATATTTAGCTTATCAAGATGACATATCTCCAGGCGCGCGCGCCGTTACATTCAAACATTGTTTTTCTTTTAGCTTATGCGTCCAGTTCAAACACAGATTTCAAAGTTGGTAATCTAAATTTTCCACGTTGTTCCGTGCAACACCACTTGATACCCATAGAATTATGAAGATCGGTTCCTCACCAAGTGGATATCCGAAACGGGAGGATCGGAACAGAGTGATCCAGTTATCTGATCCTTCCTCATCTACATTATTGATCAAATTAACCATGTGATACTTTATCGTCCCTTGTTCATAAGATAAATACAAGCATAAACTACAGTGGAACTGGGCATAAACCTAGTTGTCAATGCTAATATAGTAAGTTTTAATGTAATTTTTTATAAAATAGTAGATTTTATGTCTAAGTGACCCCCACAAATGTCATAAAAATTTAACTATAGTAGATATTTTATGTCTTAGTGATCTCAAAAATATCATAAAAATTAACTATAAAAATTTCTATTTGCCAATGACCCCATAACTTTTAATCTCTGTGTCCGCCACATCTATCATTAGGTAACATATTTCTCACAAACTGAAATATACCCAGCATCACATAATTCTGGCCCAGTATCGACACCAGGGGCTGACGCCCTAGAAATTTAATTTTTTTTATTAATATTATATGCTCCATTTTTGTATAAAGTAATTTTACCTGATTATGAATAAGTTAGTTTATTGAATATCTTAACATAACATAATTTATTATTTTCTTTAAATTATTATAGTAAAAATCATTAATTTTTTATCTATTTTATACCTAGCTTTTAGGAGTATTTTTTAAAGTTTTATTTTTAAAACATGTGGAGTCGATTAATATGGAACATTATATGAAGTTAAGCACAACAATTAACATAAACAAAAAAAAAGCTCTTGGTGGCACAATTTTAGTCTTTTTATATCTTTGTCATTTTGTGAAATTTTAAAGTCTTTTGTAGTTTATTAAATATAAGTCCAAATAACATAAATTTTATATTGTTGTTCATCATAATTTGAGCTCTTAAAAATAAGATCCACCATAAATATGTTTTGATAAATTTAAAATTTTATATTTTTTGTATGTACATATGTTTAAAGATTCACTGTGAAAATAAATAAAACATATAATTTTTAATTGTGTGGTGGCTAATAGTTGAACCACTTTAGCATTCATTGACGGTGTTGTTTTTTCGATGATGTTAGCTGTCCTAGGGATATATGTGGGGGTAGGGTTATATTTTTCTTGAGTGGTTGTTAATGCCGAACCACATTAGCATTCTTTAATAGTTCGACAAACCTGGACGTTGACCCATGAGACCCAATGAAAACACATTTAACCTTTCATTTTTTGAACAGTAAATCTTTCATTTAACAAAAGTGAATCTTATGTTTTAAAAGAGTGAATCTTATGTTTAAGAAAAGTGGACCTCTTACATTAAAATAATGTGAATCCTTTATTTTTTAAAGGTGAATCTTTAACTTAAGAAAAGTGAATCTTATGCGAAAAAAATATGAACCTTACATTTATTGATAAGTAAATCTTATGTTTATGAAGTGAATCTTATGGAGAACAATATGAACCTTTCATTTATGACACCGCAGTCAACACAAGGACATGGAATTTTCACTGCCTTTATAATGTGCTTGTGTTGCACTACAACTTTCAAAAACTCTTTCAACATCTTGTCAAAGTGATCCCTTCAATCACTATACATTCAGTCACGCTCCATATTCACTACAAGAAAAAACAGCTTTAGCTACCAATGATTTGCTACCACACATATATTGGTAGCTACTTTAAAAAATTGCTACTGATTTTTAATGGTACTAACATAGTGGTGTCTATTTTGCTACAACAACGACAATGGTAGCTAGATTTTTTAAACAGTAGCCAAATCGCTATCGCCTGACAAGACTGCTACCATTAGTAGTAGCTATTTTTGATTTCATCTTGGTTCTTTTTGTAAGAACAATTTAGCTACCAATGTTGGTAGCTAAATTATGGAATAGCTACTGCAAGATGTGGCTAATTCAATCATGGTAGCTATTGTGCCACTATTAAAGCAGCAGTAGCGAAAAATATTATAACTAGTAGCTAAGTTGCTACTACCAAATAGATAAGCTAAGTTAATAAAATTGCTACTAACACTAATCACGGTTGCCGTTCTGCTACTGTTTGGGCGTCGGTAGCGAATAGTTTTAGCAAGCATAAAAATTGTTACTATCTTTAAGTATGAAATTGCTACCGACTAATGATGTTAATGAGATTATGGCTAATATTGTGCTACATTATAAAAAATGATAGCTAATATTTTGAATTGATAGCAAAATTATAATTCTCTTATAATTTAAATGTGTGATACGTATATAATTCAATTTCGAATTGCTACTGACTAATAATGCTAATACACTTTAGTTGATATTATGCTAGAATACAACAAATGAATGCGGTATCAAAATTATTATTCTTATAACTTAAACTTGTGATTACTACATAGTTTGAAATACTAACCTATACTACTACTACCATAGTGGACATATTATCTTTTATATAATTTTTAAAATTTTTAAAATTTTTCAATA
Organism: Limonium bicolor; assembly: GCA_023374045.1. Lineage (NCBI taxonomy): Eukaryota > Viridiplantae > Streptophyta > Magnoliopsida > Caryophyllales > Plumbaginaceae > Limonium > Limonium bicolor. Next base: position 329,156,464 of record CM041777.1, on the reverse strand, counting down.
TACTATATTGGTTAACTTTTAGCACTCAAAATTTTGAAAAAGAACAATAATTAAATAAAAATTGTCTAATTTGTGAAAAATAATTAAACTATATACTACTACTAGAATTTATTTTATCATATAAGATATACCTAACATAATATATTTTTGATATTATAATATTTTTAAGTCTCAAAGTATCACACATATTAATACATTATAAAATAGAGTAAAAGTGTTAATTATTTAAATTAGTACATATGTTGATTAAAAATTACAAAATTAATATAAAAATAGTAGTAATAATAATTTAAATTAGTTAAGTGTATATATGGTGTGTGTTTATATATATTTAATTCAATACAGTTTTTTACTATATGATACTTTTATTTACAAAGCCACATAAACTAATAAAACATTTAAAAACTAAAACTAATAACAATTTAAAGTAGTTGACGTGTAGGTTAAAATTTGCAAAGTAAGTTGATATATATATATATATATATATATATATATATATATATATATATATGTGTGTGTATAAATTTATAAAATGTTAAAAGTATACAAAATTATAATAAAATGTACATAAATATACAATATATTAATGTTTTTAATTTACAAAACAACACACAAATTAATCGGATTTTGAAAAATAGTAAAGTTAAAACAATTTAAATTAGTCAAGATTATACAATATTATACATCTATTAAATTATAAAAATATTATATTATACAAATTTACGAAAACAAAATATATTATTTAAAAGTGTTAATTTTCATGTAATGATGTATATTATATTAGTATTTGTAACACTATATAATCTTAATTATATAAGTAACTTTACGTAATATATTATCTTTTTTGTATAATTTCTGACATTTCAAAGATTTTTAAAAGATATATATGTATATTTTTTAATTTTTTATAATTTTAAGCCAATAATATACTTAAATTTTTATTAGCTTTACTATTTTGGTCGCATTAAATTAATTTGTTATATTATATAATCGGCCATATATCTATTTTATTAATTTTAATATATCCCTGGTTTGATCATGTCTCGGCAAAAACTTTCATTTATATTTACAGTATCAAACATTCAATATATACACGTTGTTTCTATATCTGATATGAATAACTATCATGGCACAATGGTTAAGACATTCTATATTCATCCCAAACATCGGGGGATCGATTCCTGCTCTATGCACATTTTAACACACTAGTTTGAATTAAATATGTCATTGGTATGGAGGTCTATTTATAGCCATACGTTGTAAGGTCCGATCCTAGATGTGTACACATAACATAGTATTCGATTTAAAGAATCACTACTACAAAAAATGCTATTGACAACTGTTAAAAAAGCCAAAGACAACTGTTATTAACAGTTGTAACAGAACCAGTTGTCTTAGGTGTACTTGACATAAGACAACTGTTAAATAACAGTTGTCTTATGGCGCCAATTAACTACTGTTGTCTTATGAATAACAGTTGTAGTAGATATACATAAGAGGACTGTTAATAACAGTTGTAATAGGCCTTACTTATTTCTCACTTTCGACACCAATAAAAACAGTTGTCTTTGATACTTTTTTTCCAGATTTTCCTTTTTTTTTACAACTGTTAGATAACAGTTGTGTTTGACACATTTTAAAACAAATTTTCCTATCTTTCAACAACTGTTCTTTAACAGTTGTCTTTGGTCCTGTTAGAAGTTTTTTACCATACACAACTGTTATGTTACCAGTTGTCTTAAACAACTGCTATGATATTCATCTATTTGTCACCTGTTAATAAATGCATTCATATGCTCACAATAACATTCACAAACCCACATAACAACACTTATAGTTCCAAATCAACATAACAACATTCATAATTCTGAATCAACATAACAACATCCATTGTTCCTAATCTGTTTAGCAACATTCATAGCATCAACTCTGTTTAGCAACATAACCCACATAGAACATGATTCTGTACATCCTCATTCTACTCTAGTCATGGAAAATAGCACCATGTGTAGCAAAATCTACTCAAAGTCTGAATCTAACTGCATTTGAACATATGATGCCCACTGCTCTCGAATAACATCTATCTCGTCTTGCTTGTATGCTCGGCCGTTGTACCCGCAAAAGTACTACAAAACAGAATACCAAATTCTATTAGTTCATTAGCATATACATGTGTAAATGCTTCAACTTATAATGAACTTGTTCCAACACTTTTTTTCCTTCCTCTTCTTCTAGTTCCTCGTTCAACAGCAGCAACAGAAATTTGTTTTTACTAACACTACACATATATTCCATGAAACTGCTCATTGAAGTGCCAATATATTACCATGTAACTGCAGCAAAATCAAGCTCAATAACCATAATTCTGACTATAAGCTCTAGAATGAATATGCTTAAACACTGCTCAAACTCAACCTTGTAGAACACAAAAAAGCCAAAAACTGCTAAAATATGCCTACAACATTCCTTGTAACAACAGTTTTAAACGGACATTAAATACCTTCATTTCAGAAGCTAAATACATCAAATGAAACAACATAATTAAGTACGCATCATCCATTTGCCACATTTTTTCACTGATTCCTTGTGAGTTTATTGAAGAATAAATCTCAAATTTGCAATCTTGTAAAAAAAGTAGTAATGAGCAGCGCACAGATGGATACTACAACAGGGGTCAGATACATACCTTTAGTGGTGAATCGTCCTTGGCTAGTTCTGCAAACACTACAATTAAAACTAGTGGCTGATAAAGTCTTAAAGCAAACAAAAACATGGAAATCAAGCTTGGCGTACAGATGGATACAACATTAAGTAACAGTGCATATTGAAATATACTTGGCCTATAAATTTGAGAAGGTATCACAAGCAAAGCAGTGGTGTAAAACTAGCAAGTTAACCAAGCACCTCATCAGCCATTTCATTTAGTTTAAAAATCATGTAAGATTTCTACAAATAGTTTTTCACAATATGATAAGCAAAAAACCTTCTGCATTGTTATAAGACAAAAATCTATATTTGACGACATGTAAATAATCATGATGTTTCCACAACGGAAGATAGATTATCAACTTCCCTTATCTGGGCCTGTGAAGGTTGAAATTCTTACCAACACTGAAGACAGCCATATATAGGTTGATCCGTCCAAGAGGTTGTTACCTGTTGTGTGAAAAAACTTAAAAAGATAATGATGAAGCTTTCCTGATGAATGAATGAACAAAGGGAGAAGATGATCAAAGCATAGAATAGGTGGTGCTGATAATTGAGTTACCTACCCAGTATTTTCTGCATCTTAAAAAGAATTAGTTTGTCCTGTATCACGTGGGTATCAACATACTGTACGTGATTATTCTGGCTCATCAGATTTTAAGTTTCAAGAGTTTCATGCGTATAAATTGGAGAGAATCATATTGTGCAACAAATAAGATCTCTGAAGTGTCCAATGTTCACAACCCACACCAGCACACAGATACCTGCTATGACCTAGAGAACAATGGGATCATTATAATGCATGAAAGTGCTGGCTTACCTTTGTTAAAAGACAGAAAAGGAAACGGGAAAGATTTTACCATTTTGATTCATCCAATTCTTTATGCTCATTAACTAAAATAACTCTTTTTGGTAAGATGGAACATAGACAACAATTATCTTTCGAAGAGTTATGGAGCAAAAATTTGAGGTACAAGAAGAATGAATCTCAATATGTTCATTATAGAAGTCAAGATCGAATCAAGAGGGACAGAATAGCTGCATTACCTTGGCCAAGAAGGTACCAAATTCATCCAACTTCTTCTTCAATGGAGTCACTTCCTGCAACCAATAGTAACTCGACAACTTTCTTATGCATGCCATCTCAAGCACTAATGTGTCAAAGCATTGAAAAGACAATGGAGCAACTTTTTGCAGCTACCATACATCTTCAGTATTTAGCATCGAATCACGTATGCTTCCCATGGCAGTATTAGAGCCAACTCCAGTCACAACAGCCCTTGCACGACCAGCCACCACAACTGTACCCTGGTGATTGGTATTGATGACATCAATTGGACAAAAAGCAGAAACAGCTGACAGACATACACCTAAAAGAAGAGATCTGAATACACTTTTATGATACTATCTACCCAAAATGAAAGCTGCACCCAGTGATTAAAAGTTAGATACTCAGGGATAAAGATGATTGATTATATACCAGAATCCTTCAAAAATAATAGAGTGTTCAACTCTTATAGATATAATAACTTCCTTGTAGACAAACTAGAAAAAGGTTGGCCCATTGCAACACATTATATTCACTAATAGGATGATTACCGAGAAAAGTATGTTTGTCTTGTCTTGGTACACAGCATTTACAGTCAGAGTACGATCAACTTCCTTTTGTACCGAGCAGCTCTCGCCTGTCAATCAATTAAACATTGATCAGACAGGAAACTTTTAAATCTGTGAGTACATCAAAAGCAATTTAACGAGAGAAACTGACATTTACTACAAAATACCAATAAGATTAACCATGAAGTAAAACGACGACTTTAGTTAAAGAATACCTATTCAACACAATCATTAGGGAATTCAAATATATAAAAAGTGCAGTGCAAAATAGCACTCAAATCACCTGTAAGAATTGCTTGATCAACACGAAGCTGATCACTCAACAACTCGACCATTCTCATGTCAGCTGGAACTTTGCAGCCCACTACACGTTTCATATATTAAGAGGAAATTAATAAATCAAATTCATACAGCAAACTCCACGAATGACCAAGATAATTCATACCACAAACTTCAACAATATCTCCAGGTACAAGACAGTGGCTGGAAGTATTGAAAAGCAACCTGAAAGACAAGTTACCAAGGCATGAACAACCAAATATTTACATGTCATAATACACTGAAAGTGGTTAAAATAGGTGAATAGGGTAGAAATTTGATCTACCATTACGTAGAACTGTTGCAATATCAGCTTGGTAAGCTCGTAACTCCTACAGAGAACGGGAGTGTCAAGGGTATGGTTACAATGATAAAAGAATAAAGCACCCAAAAACGCAAACATACCAGAGTGAGGCACCAAGGTTTATTTAATATGAGGACAGATGTGTGTCTTTCATGCGTACATGTGTACTTGTATTGTATAAACTAGGGGGGATAGGAAGTCCAATGGTCCGGGGTGTTAGTTTATGGTTTCAGTATAATCTGGAGTTGATGCATTTCTGATTAGTGATAGATTGAAATTATGATAGACAAGATTAAGCAGTTCACATCCTGAGTTCAAGTTACAGCTTACACAGTCATCAGAATTTTATAAAGTTAATAAATATAATGGTTTACAAGCAGTTTGTAAATGTTCTTTCTGATGGATATTTTGTTGTAAAAGGAAGATTAAACTTCAGACTAAATGAGTCACCTCTATAGCCTTTTCAGCATTCGTTTCTGTAATCACACCAACAGCTGCGTTTGCAGCCAGTATCATCAGGATAACCTGCAAATTTGATTATGTTTACTAAAGTGAACAAGTGAAACATTAACTAAATATCATCTCCAGATGCTGTAAAGACTTTAGGGCATCCATGTACGTGATATTCACAGTCTAACGCAGAGATACAATCAAGTACAGCTCATAGCTAGAAACAGGAGTAAAATCAAATAATAAAAATTTGCACAATAAAAGAAGCTGTGGATAATTTCTTAGAATAAAGAAGAACAAACAAGTACAGCTCATAGCTAGAAATCTGGTTTTCACAAAATGTTCAGCGAAGAAACTAAGACACAAAGCTGAACTTTCGAAATCAGGCACCAGAATATACTAGAGAAATGTCGGTAACACTTCTAAAAAAATAATGACATGTACAAGGGATTAAGATGCGCAACGAACCAGTAGGAATTATTGAACCCCGACGAAACACACATAAGCTGTTGAACAGATGCGCACAACAGGGATGAAATCGACACAGTCAAACCAACCGATAACAAGCAAGATAGGGGGCGGTAATTCAACAGAATCGAGCCAGACATTTAAACACCTTTTACATTAATGCCCAGATCAGAATGGAGCAAAAGGAAGGGGAGGTATACCTTTCGAGATGTAATTTCACGGATCTGCTTTTTCGAGTTTGCTCCTTCCGCATTCCGGTCTCCGTGAGGAAGAGATGAGGGGCAAGAGAGGTATGTTCCTTGCTTCGCCAGTAATTTGCAAGATTACCGAGAGGAAGAGATGAAGAGAAGGCTGGGTATGTACGTTCTTGTTCGCCATTCGAGTAGCAAAATTACCGCGTTCACCAATAAACACGAGGAAGAGAATGTAGTTCAGAGCGTGTATGCTCCTATTCGCTAGTTAGGTAGCAAAATTACCGAGAATGAAAAGTTCGAGGTGAAAAAAATAGTGTTTCTGGTGTGAGGTTTCCTTGAAGCTTCTGTTGGGTGGAAATCAAAGAGCGATGGGTTGTGAGAAGGGCATCGCCAGAGAGCGGGGGCAGGAGACGCAGAGCATGTAATTCCTTCATTCGCGAGTGCTGGAGTTTGCAAAGTTACCGCCGTGATTAGAGCAAACCAGTTTGGATTGCAAAATGAAGAGAATGAAATGAGGAGAAGCAGTCTGAGCAGGTAAGGGCTAATGGAGGAAGAACGACATGAGAGCTGCGTCGCGTGGTGAGGCTTGTTCACTGAGAGAGAAAAAAAATTAGGGTCTGGCGGAAGAATTGGGCGCGCGAGAATGAGAGTAGTAATTTTTACTTATTATGCTTAGTTTTGTGTAGTAGGGATACTGACCGAAAAAAAATAGATTTTGAGGGTATATATGTCTTTTTAACAAAATTTTACTTATAATTCCGGCCCTAATTTTAACAGTTGTAATAGGGTGGGTTAAGACTACTATAATAAATAACAGTTGTCTTACCCACCTCTTTTTTTCTTAACTCACACATTTTGGACCAAGACTACTATAAAAAATAACAGTTGTCTTTTAACAGTAGTAGAAACACAAATTTGTAGTAGTGAATAGTCAAGTAACGCGGGCACATGGCACCCACTTCTTGTGGGATTGAATGGTGGCGGTAGCCCGTTGTGTTTAGCCTACCAAAACTGATGATTTAGCTACTGATATAGTGGTAGCTAAATCTGATTTTTCTTGTAGTGATTATATATGAAACACAAAACGGGTATGAGAATTACCCTACCAAAAACTAAAATGTTTCCATAGTATGTTTTGTACGTGTTATATCTTAATGAAACGTGATTGGATGAGTATCAAATAAGCCTAACTCTATGGTTCCAACCCAAATTATAAACTACTCCCTCCTGTTCAAAATAAATGTCGTTTTAGGATTGAGATTTATGTTCAAATTATTTGTCGTTTTAAACTTTTTGTATCTTACTTCCCACTTTTGTCCTTTTCACTTTTTTCAATTATTAATGTCATTGAACTCTATTTTTTTCTTACCAATAAAGTATACTTACTGTTTTGTTCTTCCCATACAAAAAGTAAGGATACCCTAGTCATTTTAAACTCTTTCTTAAAAAGTGTGAAGATGTCTAAAATGACATTTATTTTGAACAGGAGGGAGTAGTATTTTAATTTCAACATATCATTGCATGTTTTAAACATAAACTGAAGTTAAATCATTTTCTTGTTTATAGGATTTATAGAGAGAATGAGACTAGAATGGTGAGGGGCGAAGGCGGGAAGTGACAGTGGTTCACGGGATTTAGTAGACTAATATGTAGTGAGACCTGATAAAGAAAATGTAAAATTGTTATACACAGACAACATACAATATAACTAAGACATTTCTAGAAAATCGGTATGACATCTGCATAAATTTACCCACCCCATTCTATTGTTAAGCATTCATCAAAGTCATATAATGGAAAAAATTTCAACAATTGGCAGAAATCAAACTCTATACAAATTCATTCATCAAACAAAATTTCAATAATTTACAACAATCAAATACAAAGTCAGTCATCAAAGAGAAGAAGATAAGTTAGAGTATATTACTGGTTCCCAAATGAATCGTTTTCAGCCCCGTCTTCAATCTGGCGTGCATGAGTTGAGCATCTCCTTAAGTACTTATCTCTGCCGAGGCACAAACACAAGTAGAGAATGAAGAGAAACCTAGTAGCCCGTGTATGGTTCTTGTTCGTAGTTAGAAGAGAAACCTAGTAGCCCGTGTATGCTTCTTGTTCGTAGTTAGGATTGCAAAATTATAATGAGCGAAAAGAATAAAGATATAAGTTAAAGTATATTACGGGTTCCCAAATAAATTGTTTTCATCCCCTTCTTCAATCAAGTGTCCTAATTTTAGTGATTCATCTCAACAGAGGCACAAACACACATGAAGATAGTTAAATGAGCAAAAGCAACACAAAATTTCACTCAAATATTTTATCGCACACCTTATCTAATACTACATAAGTACACACATAAACCGGTTGAACTTAAATCTAAGCTCAGCTTTCATTGTTGTCTGTTTGTTATTGCTGCTTGCGGTTTTGAACAAATGGTGCGGTGGTGGGAAGGTGGCCAGCTTCGGTTGACGACGATGAGGGTGACGACAATGACGACAATGGTGACGGGGGCTCGGAGGTGGTTGATCGCACACAGTGGTTGTTCGCAAGAGAAAGGAAAGAGAGTATAGGTGTTTTTCGGTGGGGGCACGGTGAACTGAATGAAAGGTCAAAATTTGACTGATATTATAGAGGCTATTTCATTTAGGAAAAGAAACATTTAGAAAATCTATTTCGGCGGTTTCTACAAACAACCGCTGAAATAGGTTCCCAAAAATTTTAAAATATTTTATTTCAATGGTTGTGTTTACAACCGCTGACATTGGCACTGAAATAGGTATTTTTTGTACTAGTGGGACTCTCTTTTTGCTGTGGATATTTATGGCATGTTAGATTGTGTAGTAACCTAGTTTTTTTATAGGTTTTGCAATGCTTTCTTTGAAGGGTTAGCCGATTTGTGGCATGTATTAGTCTCTGTTCTATGTTAGTTTCTTCGTTGAGCGTGGTACCACCATTTATTCTACAAATGGCACAACATTTAATGATAGTTATCTTTGTTGTCACGAAGCATCTGGGTCAAATAACAGAGATTATCACTGATGTGCAACGAATACCCAAACACTTGGACATTTAGGCTGTGTTACAAGCATCAAGAAAATCTATTATCAATTAAGAGGTCTCAGTCGAAATAGAGGGAGTAATCTCCACTGTTGGAGTAGTTGAATTCTGGTCGGAAGAGATTAGTCAGAATATCCAAGATACAGATCTTTCGCCGCGCAAGCGATTATCACCTACTCACGAACACGGTAATCCAGGTGGAAAGACACGCAAGTCACGAGAGTGAAGATCAGCGAGGCATGCAGACTCAAATTACGACGTCGTATACCCAAGTTGGAAGAGGCATGAAGGAAAATAACGAAATGTCAAAAAAAAATGGTTGCAATTATTAGTGCTGCCAATATTTGTGATAAAGCCGTTATCACAATTAAAGGGATGCCTTCACACATTCTGGATTTTAATTTCGACCCGAGACAGGCGGGACCTCTCATTCTCTGAGATATTACAATCTCATTGATTACCCAATATCATTAATAAAGGAACCCGAGTTCCAATCCCCAATTTGGATCACGGGAACAAGACTGACACAACTTTCTATTCTTTCAAGAAAAGGAAAGGAGTGAAGACGCAATCATTGCTTCACCAGCTGCCGCTAGGCAATCAGGAAGCCAGAATCGAAAGGACGTTTTCCAGTACCTTAGCTCCTCAGTCAGAAAACACCTCCCTTCTCCTCTTCCCTTGAATTTTCTCTGTCACTTCCCCCCTCTAACAGTCAAGAGACCACAGTTCCCCAAACCTTAAATTCCCCTGTCTCTCAATCGATATCCTCGCCGATCAGCCAATCACAATCCTGCTGTAATTCCTTTCCTTCACAACTGAGACCGACCATCGCCCAATCAAATAATTCTCAAATTATTCCACCGCAAACCATTACTTACGCGTCTCCTCAGAGCAGTCCACTCAACTCCCTTCCCTTTCGATCGCCCGGTGATCCTCTAACTCCCCTCTCTTTTCCCGCTTCCCAAATCCTGGGTATTAATCTGGAAGTTGTTCTTTCTCCTGATAGTTTGGTAACTAGTCTCGGTCCATCTCTCTCAAATATCTCTCCCTCCTCTCCTCCTAGTCCTTCTCTTGTTGAACCCCAAGCCCGAGATAAGCCAGCTCCTAAGCAGTTCACGAGACCATCTCCTCTGGCAAAAGGCGGCTCTTGCAAACTCTCCCGACAGGTGGCCAAAGCTAGAGTGAAAAATTCACATCCCCGTCAAACTCCCGGCATTAGATGAATGGAGAGAAGTTTTTCTTTCAATCAGAGGCAAGGTGGTGCGCTCTAGTCCAGCCAAGCTCATCGTGAAAAGCTGCTTCGGTCAGCCGCATTACCCCATGCATTTTAGGCTAATCTCTCGGCATTCTCGAAAGCGCCCCTATCGTGGAGCTCAGCAGTGAATTCAATTAAATCTCAAAGTCTAGGGCAAAACCGACAATCTATACTTCTTTTGTTCCGGGTTATTTTCGTTTCAAATTTGTGTCGTATTCTCTATTTATGATATATCATTGTACTCTCTTTTCTCTAAAATCTGACAAGGAAGACTCTATGCCATAGTATTGCCATTATAACTGGTTCTCCAATAAACTATAAAAAACAGGTACATTACCTTTGAACAAAATCTGGATCCGAAATCCGGATGATACACGGTGGAATGTAATTACTCGTTATCACTACTTTTGTCATATCTTCAAAAACCCACCCCATGTGATCCAAAAAACGATGATGAAGCTCCTCGGCGCTTATATGTTGCAATTTACAGCATTAGGGTGCCTTTCTCTTTATCCGGCCCAAATTTATTTCTAATTACGTACTAATTGTGTCAATTGTAGCTAGAGTAAAATGAATCAAGAGAAATTAAAATAACCATTAAAAGTGGTTACAAAAGACTTGGCAGTCTTTCTCATGGAATTAACAATATCTGTATCGTCATAAATTTGTTTCGGACTTAGAACATGTAGTTCATTCTCACATCATAAAAGGTTATAAAATAATCCCATTAATGTTTAGTTCACCTTCCATAATCATCAAAATTTTCTTGATATCTAATCCATTATAAATAATACCTGACAATGTACTCTCTTTCAATACATGATACAGCATAAAAAACACCAAAAAATTAAAAAAATTTAAACTTTTTAAAACCTTATTTTTTTTACGGAAGAGAAGGATAGAGGGGGAGGAGAAAGTAAAATTGTGATTATTTATTTTAAAGAAAATATAATAATCTAAAAAATATCAATTATTTAGAAACGAAAATAATAATAGATAATGTTTTTCTTATTGACAATTACTTTTTAATTGAATTTTTTAATACTATAAATATTGATATATTTATATAATCATCTATTTAATTTTAAAAATTATTTAAATTATTATTGATTATTTAGGTTGATATAAATAGTAAGATGTTCAACTTTATGACCTCAATCTAAATAAAAGTTATTATCAACCATAGCTGGATTCTAGCTGGCTGGCTTCCAAAAAGAAGCCTTAAATTTCGCGTGGCTGTGGTCAACGAAGGCGGCGTTGAAACGCCGACACAAAATCTACATCAACAAATCTATTAAAGGAAGGCGCTGACCAGTCTTGATAATAAAACGCGCAGCAGCCCCCAACTTGATTGACCTTCTACGAACTAAACGCACCTATAAAAGAAATTCCGCAATCCCTTCTATCCTCATCAAACAATTTATCATTCCCTGTCTAATTTCTTCGATCATTCATCTACAACAGCTTCTACCTCTCTCTTTCAATCCTTCAATCTGTCAGTTCATAGGAATCATCAAAGATGACGAAATTTGCAGCTTTTGCTTTGGTGGTGCTATGCGTGTTCGCTTTGGCTACAGAGGAAACGACGATGATGGTGGAGGCACAGGGGGTCAACTGTGACGACAATTGCACAACCGGGTGTCCCAATCAAGACCCCAGAGCCGAGCTTGCATGTATGAAGAAATGTCAAGTCAAATGCAGTGACAGTAGTAACGCAAATTGATCATGCATCATCTATGTTTGTATAGAATAACGCGGAGCTAGATGTGAAGACTCTGTATTAATGATGTTTCCTTATATATTGGAATTAAACCTTGTAATCTGTGTTGATTAAAAATTGTTCAATTGGTTTACCAAGTTTGATGAATAAAATAACAAATCTACTTTCATTACGCTGGTTTTACAGAAGCTTGTTTTGCTTTTAAGTTATCATTAGCGGCACAATATCAATATCCCCTCCTGTCCTTGTATTCTATCTTTCTATTCTTCCTCTGGCAATAGCTGCAGGCTGCAGCTACATATTTGGCTATTGGGGTGAGTGTGAATGAAGAACGTCTATCTGGCGGTTTGGGGATGATGATCACCAACAAATTTACAACCAGGTTTTTTTAAAAGATCTAAGTATATTCGATTGTATGGAGAGCCAGCCCACCAAACTACATACAACTTTGAACAGTGATTAACAAAATGGTGGGGGTCATTATGTGTCTCCTGCCCAAAATCTCATTCTAGAAGAAGTTTTAAGCAAACGCAGTCCAGAGGATGGTTGCATAAGCAGGAGGAAAGGAGATTCTTCAATTGTCCTGATTGATATAAGAACCCAAATTGACCATAAAACCAAAACATACTTCCCAAACTAGCAAAAGTATAATAGAAGATAACTTGGGGGAAAGTCGGAGACACCCTTCGAAAAATCCCTAAGGTAAACATACATATAGTTTACAACATAACTATAACCCTAGCGGTAGGATTACCCCAAGATAATAAAACAAATAAGAAAAGCGGACACACTTTGAAGCCTAAGCCTCCAAAAAAACCTAACTACATGAGTGCCCAAACTCATTAAATTAGAACCAAAAAACATCATCCGCCTCGGCGGCTCTGGCCATAATTCAGAACCAACATAGTAATCCTTCTTCATACTTCCTTTGCAACATCCATGATCCTCTTACTAGTCATTCTCTCACGGCTGAAGGCCCAAGATCTCAGAAAAAGAGCGTTTATTTTAACATGCTAGAGGAGACAGACTGACTAAGGGACAGTTGAATCAAGTGAGTGAGTCCCTCTTCACACGGAGGTCTCTTGGCCCCTTTATGAGCATGAGCATCTTGATAACCCATCACATTACAACACCTAAGCAAGTTGGAGGCAAGGCTCTGTAGTGTAAATATAGGAAAAGGCGCCGCTAGGGAAATCTCCTTTGATTTTGAAGTAGCCTGATAGATCCCCGTCCTAAGCCACGATCCATGGGGCACATCTCCTTCCTCCCAATTATGGACCTTTGGGCAAGCTTTCATACCATGCAAGAATAGGCCGCACTTGACGCAAATGGACGACATATATATTATCATAAGAAATATGTGAAAACATAGTCCTTACCGTCAAGATTGAGCGCCATACTTTGTAGAAGGACTTTCAATCGTAAGAAGATGGGTCCTCCGTTATGTCCGTAAAATGTCCCAATTTGGTTGCCATTCTTTCAGTTGTAGGGAGAATTAGATAATGGCATGGGAGACTATGAACGCGGACCCATCATGGTAACAACTTGAACTCATGCATGCTCCATGAAGGGCTTTGGCTATAGGGTTTGAACTGCAAAAAGTGAGTCATCAACAACACAGGGGCCCAGAACCAGAATGGTCTGCATGCTACTAATACTGTCGAATTCAAAAAGGAAGAGGTCTGGTCTCAACTTAAAAAACCGAAACCCTTAAAAACACTTTATAATCAGTGTGGAGTGACATGAAGAGATGTTGAGCAACTAGGGGATAAAGAGAAAAGGTAGTCTAACTCACAACAATCAGTAGATAGGAAAAATCCTTTGAACTTAAGAATTTTCATCTTTAAGGCCTTGGAATAAGAAGAAAAGTAGAATATAGAAGAAAGCAAACGCAAGAGAAAGAGAAAAAGACTGAGTTGCTGAAACCAGGAGACGAAAACCATACAAAAGAGGGAGTACACAGCCACGAGGCGTGTGTAAGAAAGAAATATCGGGTTTTGAGTCTATCCCCATTCCCCCCAAAACATCATAATCATGAGGAGATGCATTCCCAAACCCGTCGCTTATAAGCAATCAAACTTGAACTGAGTGAAGAAGATAAAGAGAAAGATCTTCTCAAAAAGAAAACTCCCGACTATGATACTATAGGAGATGAAGGTTTGCCACTGGGAAAAGGGGAGAGATTTCCTCTAGGAGAAAGAGAGTTGCTAGTCGAAGTATGCCAAAACATATAAGGTTTCTTTCACTTAAAAGAATTCAACACGTACAACTTAGCAATACAAAGTACATGTGTAGCAGAAATATGTTACTATCTCTACCTAGGTAATGTACCTATCATTTTGTGGAATAGTGAGTTGAGTGAGGGTTGTCGATCTCAGGGACCTTGTTCAATTAATTGACAATTTATTAACTAACTGAGAAACCAAACTAAGAAAAACAGGAAACATCACTTTTCAGGTTTTACTTAATTTAATAGAAAGAATAAACAAACTAACATAAAATAATGAAACAATTAAAATAAACTGAGTAAATAAATAAAGAGTAGAATTCTAAATAAAAGGAGCACCCCGGATTGTTCTGTAAACCTTCACTTTTTAATCTAATAATAAACTATTCCCTAATTCTACAATAAACTCATGAATCTTAATTATTCTGTTGCCGGTCCCTGTACAACGAATCCTAACTGGCAAAAATAACAAACCGCAAACCATACCCAAGTCAATTAAAAAAAGGAAATTATGCATGAAGATGCAATATGACTAAGCCTAGTATAACTAAGTTGGTAAACAATGAGTTATGAAGTTAGAGTTGAAGAAATGAGGTTAACACACTCTAGGGAGAGTTGTGAAAAGAATGGTAAGTAGTACCGCTTAGGATGAGGTTAGAAATGAGTTACAAGGAAAATAAGGGATGAATGTTCAAGGTTTTAAGTGTGAATACATTACAATATTTGGGTGGATATGTAATGTAGTTGAAACCAAGGATGAGAGGGTTTAAGGGGTTAAAATGGTGTTAGAACATGTTGGGATACATGTGGAGAGATTAGAAGAAGATTGAACAAAAGAACAAGTGGAGAATGGAGTTCAAAATTGTAAAATTTAATAGTTTAATGCATGGTCCGGGACTGGGTCCTTGGATAAAGTCCCGGACCAGCACTAAAAACATGCCAAAAATTCTCCCTAGCATGGGTCCGGGACCTAGGATAAGTACCCAGTCCTGGACCACCTCCTTTTGTTTGTCGAAAGTCATGCTAGACATTGGTTCGGGAACTTAGGTCCGGGACATGACCAGCTCATTTTACACATAAAATGTGAGTTTTAGAAGGTAAATGAAGGGGGATTGTTTGGTAATGTTATTATATGATTGTTAGGGGTTTTTTGGTGTTATTTTGTGGTCATTAAGGGTGTGAACAAGTGTGAGAAATAATGAGAAGTAAACAACTTAAGTGGTTAAGTTTAAACTACAATGACTAGAGGTTGTTAGTCAGAAATCCTTAGTGATTAAATAAGCTAGGTTAATTACAAGGAATTAACCACCCAATTCGATGAATGTTTTAGGGTTTTAGTAAGTGGATCTCCGGAGGAGAATAGACAACCGACGTCAACGG
Source organism: Limonium bicolor (assembly GCA_023374045.1). Lineage (NCBI taxonomy): Eukaryota > Viridiplantae > Streptophyta > Magnoliopsida > Caryophyllales > Plumbaginaceae > Limonium > Limonium bicolor. The sequence goes on along the minus strand of CM041777.1, from coordinate 329,140,771 downwards.
TGAACAATATGGTTTTCTTGTAGCTTGCTTGCTAACGAGATGTCCCTCGGTTTGTGTGCTGTTTGTTTATGTGTTCCGACTAAACAAGATAAAGCATGCAACCGGTTTATTTTATTTGATGTGTGTTGTATTAAAATAACACAACCTTACCTTGAGGACTTACTAACTATGTTTAGTAAACAAATGTATGAGAACATTGGACACTCCCTAATATTAGTTTGTTAATAACCGAAAGAGGTTTAACTAACAAACATTGTCTTTGAGACTTCTACTAACTGGAACTTGGGGGTGAGAAAATCTGGATGGAATGTGCCGGCACATGTGTATTGGAGGAGGTTGGTATCCTTATCAGATCCGACTTCCAAATGAGACTTGTCTTCGGACTCGTCGCCTAGAGTCGATAAACAGACTTGGTCACCTTGCATTTCCATTCAAGGTGGGAGGCATTATTAAGATGGTGTGGTGGGATCTACCTAAATCTCAAATTTAAGAAATATTGTTTATTTAACCCAATAGACTTGATAGCTCATTGGCTAGGGTTACTTTTGACCTGACAAAGATAAACAATGGAATAAGGAACAACCAAATCTAATGAAAGAACGGTTGATATATTTGAGTTAAGGATGAACATGAGAATCAAAGAATTCTCAGCTTAAGGAGTTAAAAAGCTAACTCACTTACTTAAGGAATGCTTATTAAGTCGTTCAATGTGGTTGAGCTGTGATTGTTCACATTATTGCGTGGTGTTTTATTATGCTTCTTATTGTTGTTGTATAAATAATCAATCGCATGTATACGACAAAATAATCGTGCGTAGCCCCGTTAGCTTGGGGGCTACTCGTTAACCGTACCAGTAAAGGTGTTGAGCCCCTGGGGCATCCATATTATATTTTATAGGTAAACGACAGAAGACGACCGTCCTATGAGTAGGAGCGGGTAGAAGTGCTTCGGGATGTTTTCCTTTTTGTTAAACGAGATGTGCATGTACACTCGTCTGTAGATGGTATAAGTTGTAGTAAGATGTATTAGGATATGAGAGACACTTGTACTTGAAATTTGAATTTTGGTTAAGGCTTTGTGTACACTTATGTTTGGTATATTCGGATTCATCAGACCGTAGCAAGATCTTGGAGTTTTTAGTATGCCTAGTTAGTCACATGGGTGACTAACGACGGTAACACCAACTTTGTAGAGAATTCAGCTGTTTTGTTAATATAAGTAATTGGAGGTTTATGAGATGATCCCAGTTTTAAGAGTTAGGGTGTTACACAACGACTAAAAAATTGTTGTCTCCTGACGCGTGACTCCCGAGATCATCTTGTGTCATACCAAAATAATTCTTTGTCGGCATTGAACACGAGGGGGGAAGGCGCTCACCTCTTCATTTTCCACGTGGGCCTGCTATTCTGTCACACAATTTCCCACAGCAGGCGTCTCTTCATTCGGTTGCAGAATTGCATCCGCCGTAATCAATTCCGTGACACACCTTGTGATCGCTGTGCCTGCAGCCTGGGTTGGGACCTGATCCTGACACAATGATTGCCCTGTAATAAGCACGACCAACATCTCATTTCCAAAATTTGAATCATATTGGGGCTCAAGGTCATCATTTGCATGCAGATGGGAAACGCTACCCTGGTATATATTCCCTGACAATTAAACTCTCCTCCTCCTTCCTTATGTGACTGGTTAGCAAGATGGTAATTCAACTGAACATGATTATGGACTCCCACGTCATCGAGAATCTGATCAATACGTTTGTTCGGGTCTGCATTTCTGCATTTTACTCTATCATCCCCAACTTCAACTATTGATACCGGGAAGGAGTGGCCCTCAACTTTGACCTTAATTTTCCAGTTAATCAGTTGGAGAGTCGATGTTTCCACATGAATTCAGATTTCAGCATTCTACACAAATTGGCTTTCCTCCTCCTCTATTTTGATGACATCCCCCATTGTTTGTGCAACTTTGTACATGTTGAATTTGTTCCATGCATGAAGGGGTATACCTCGGATGACAACCCACGTTCTACGTTTCTCAACTTGATCCTCCCTTTCACAATGACGGACTTCCACTCCTTCGCCAGTGGAGTAACCCTGACTAACAACTTCCTTTACTTCACGTGTTGAATTGAAAAACAAAAGGAATTTTCTTCTCGAGAGAGCTAGTAGCCCTGACATATTAGGCCACCTACTACGAAGGAAACCCAATGCTTCCTTCGGATTTTTGTCCTCTTGGAAAGTGAAAACCGCACATTTGGACAGGCATACCTTCATCCCTTCATCAGCTTTGATCCTTATAGAGATTCTTGATTTAGCATTGATATACTCTTTTTGGATCTGGACAGACAACTTTTGGGAGAAACTGCTATTGGGAGCACCGTTTCTCTCCTTGGCTTTATAGCCTTGAAACTCCATTCTTGCCCACAGACTACTGTCATTGATATTCCAGCCTTTAATGCCATCAATTACTCTTCTAGCATCATCAACATGATAAATATCTAGAAAGGCATATGTATTTTGAGTCCACGATCTCCATTTTCTACTAATGTAGAGCCTACTCCATCGGGTAAACCTTTGAATTAATCTGCCCAACTAATATTCTGACACTCCTCTATGTATATTGTCAATGAAAACTGTGATAGCATTATTACCTTTGGATCTAGAACTATTCTAAGAAGGCCTGCCGGAAATTGATTCTCGCTCATATGACGAGTTGCTTTGTTCTTCATTCTTTAAGTAAGCCTGTTTAGTAACTTGTCTTTTCACCTCTCTATAGTTATTTCTTCCCTGAGATGGTTCGCTTCTACCCCGTCTTGTTTGCTCTCGCGGTCTTCTACTTCTCCTTGAGTCTTCCTTGAATCTTGCATATTTTCGGCCCCTCCATTTAGATCTGTCACCTCTTCTCATTTTGAGTTAGGTTTGTGTGGGGCTGGGCTTTGGGATAGATTTGTGTGAGGCTGAGTCGAAACGATCTGGGGAGGGGTTGTCGGGATATTGTGGGGGCTGGTTATGGGATGAGTACTGGTGACGAGATGTGGTGGTTATTAGGTTGAGTCGATACGAGTTGGGGAGGGGTAGTCGGGATTTTGTGGGGGGCTGGTTATGGGATGAGTATTGGTGATGGGATGTGGAGGTTATTGGCGGTGGTATGGTGTTTAGGGCTCACTAATGGTCCGACATACTTCCATCAAGGTGTTACTAGCAATAGTAGCACATCAGGATTTAGACTTGAGCAACTACATGTGAATATAGCTTTCCGACATGACGAGTTGAAAGAGGAGATTTATATGACCAACCACATGGGTTTCAGGTTCTTGGCAAAGAAGACTATTTATGCAAGTTGAAGAAATCTCTACATGGACAAAATAGTCTCCGAGGCAGTGGTATAAGAGGTTTGATTGTTATATGATTAAGCTAGGCTACACTAGAAGTCCATATGACTGTTGTGTGTATCATAACAAGGCTGAAGATGATTTGATGATCTATCTCATTCTATATGTAGATTATGCTTATAGCTGCAAAGGCTAAGTCTTTTTTTTTATGAATATTTGGTTCAAACCAGTTACAGGGCGATACTCCAGCGAAGAGCCATTCCCGCCAAAGAAACAAGAAACAGAAGAAAACATAAATCAGGAGAAAAGGAGAGAGAACAAGTCTCTAGAAGACATGACTATATGAGAGGGCAGGTGAATATCTTGTTTACTCCATTCAAAGCTCAAGGCTGCGTTCGGCAACATTATTTGTGGCAGTTTTGTGGTAGTTTTGGTCTGGTTGTTTTGGGTGGCTGTTTTGTGGTAGTTTTGGTCTGGTTGTTTTGTGCTGGTTGTTTTGTGGCTGTTTTGAAAACTAGTGTTCGGCAGGCGGCGGTTTCGTTTGACTATTTTGAATAAGTTAGTTTTGTGCAGTGCGTTTACCGTTTTCGTTGTTACAATTAAAAATTTTATATTACATTTTAAAATAATTTTTTGTTAATAAAGTTAAAATATATGTAGATATTCAATTATAGCCTTTAATAATTATTATTCTTTATTAATATTTTAGTGACAATTAATTTATAATATGTATACATATTAATTTATAAATAAATTTTTTACATATATTTGAAAAAATAAAGAAACAAACCATTGTATTTAGAGCAAATATATTAGATATTATATAAAAAATAAAATTTTACGGATTATATATTAGTATTTAATATAACATTTCAAATGTATTAATACTTAAGATTATTTTAATTTTTAATGAATAAATATATCATTGAAATTAAATTATTTCTAATAATAAAATAATTGACTGTAAGCGAATATATATATATATTATATATAGCTATCACTTATTATTTATTATTATATATTGTTTAATTGTTGATAAAATATTTATTTTAAACATATATTTGTAGTTAAAACAATATATTCTATTCAATTAAATATTATTTAATGAAATTCAAAAACATAAATTTAAATTTAATACTGGATATGCCAAGAAATGAAAAATAACGTATATTAGCATATAAAATTATTCTTTAATTATTAAGCACGGTATAAAACTTAAAATAACATTGATATACTGACAAACCATAATAGTTTGTACAAATAGTTTTGTAATTAATCATTACTTATCAAGTTGAATACTTATAATTGATATTTCTGAAATATACTACAAATATTTTGTACACTAATAATTTTGATATAATTGAAAGTTTACATCGTAATTTTTATTAGTTTGCTCTTTTCCTTGTATAATATTTTATTATAATTGATAGATAGTAATAGTTTTAACGACTATTTATCCGTATCTGAATAAATAATTTACAAAAACACTACTAGTTTAAAACTATTGTTCTATATTAAATCCATTAATTTATAATTTAGTATACCAATCTTTATAAAAAAATAAAAAATAAAAAAGGGAAAATAAACTAATTTATAATATATTAATCTATATTTTTCAATTTTAATTTAATTTTGTGTCAAATTTAATATATAATATCATTTTTTAAATATAATTATAATATTGAAAATTTAAATTAATTATTAAAAATTAATTTTTAAATAGTAATTAATATTATTAAAATATTCTCGTCCCCTAAATTACAGTTTTCTGGCTCTGCCTCTGTTTACGGTATTCATTATATTTGCAGCATAAATGGTTGGTTGTTTTATGGTTGTTTTGTGGTTGTTTTGTGCTTGTATATTTGTGGCTGTTTTGAAAATTGTTGTTCGGTGATGGCAGTTTGACATTTTTGTCAAAAATGCTAAACTAAAAAATGCCATATTTATACCACATTTATACCATCACCGAACGCAGCCCAAGCGTTTGATCAAGTCGACTGCTTCACCCCAACATGGAGTTGTACCTTCAAAGACCAACTTGTTTCTCAGATTCCAAACTACTCCAATCGTATGCAGAAAACTGGATTACCAGAGGGAACATTTTCTGCGGTTTCCAACCATTCCTTGCCAAGCCATGAACAAACCCTTAGGAGATTGTGGGAAGACGAAAGAAATTCCCCACCAATCTAGCAGACGACACCAAATTTTGCGGGTATGAGAGCAGTGAATGAAGAGATTATCCGCGGTGTCTACTGATCGCCTGCAGAAGGGGCATAGCAATTGGCTCATGGGGATCAAGTTTCTTGCAAACAGAACATCTTTTGTTTGGATTCTGTCATGCAAAAGAAACCAGTTTAGTAGTTCGATTCTTGGAGGTGCATGTTTCTGCCAGAATACACGACACCAGTCCACTCCATTGATATGTTTCAAATCTATCACGGCTTCGTAGAAGGATTTGCTAGAATATATACCATCCGATGACAAGGCCCAAGTCAGTTGATCGCTTTCACTATCTTCTTCGCAACGTGTATGTGATGAGTTGATCAGGGCCAAGAGCTGCTCAACCTGTGCTCTTTCATACAGGAATAAAGGCCTTCTCCATATGAACGTCCATTCCCATTCTGTACCATTCCAAATTCCTATATTTTTGCACTGTAGCAAACTTTTGTTCATTGACAGAATACAGTCTCGGAAACATCTCTTTAAGCGAGTTGGGACCAATCCAAACCTCATGCCAGAAGCGAATTCTACTGCCATTTGCTAAAGCCCATTTAACGTTGGCCTCCATTACTTACGCATTGGTGGGATGCCACGCAGAAATAGTCATGATGGATTTCCATAAGCCGTTTCTGCAAAGGCTAAGTCTGATATTCAGAAGTTGAAGGGTCTTGTCAATGTTGAGTTTAAGATGATGGATTTGGGTGATGCACAAAAATATTTGGGCATAGAGATCTATAGAGAGAGAAATCAGAAGAAGTTGTTCTTGTCATAGAGGAGCTACATCCAGGAGATATTGTCCTGGTTTGGCAAGTCTGATGCTAAATCTATTGATACTCCTAGTGTAGCTAAAGTCGTTTGTCTGTTGTCTATGCACCCCAAATTGAAGCTGAGAAGTAGTAATGTCTCGAGTTCCTTACACTAGTGCAGTTGGAATGGTTTGCAGTAGGTGTGATCTATCACAATAGTTGTCAATGGGTTCATGGTGCAATCTGGAAAGGAGCATTGACAACCTGTGAAGAGGATCTTCCGGTATCTTAGAGGTACATCTGATGGTGGTCTTATTTATGGGAATGATACATACTGTTTGGTAAGTGGTTATTTATTATGCTAAAGATGTTGACAGTAGAAGGTCTATGATTGGCGAAGCAAGGCAGTGTAGCTATACAATATCAAAATCAACCTGGGACGGTCGGGGACTTAGGCTGAGAGTCAATCCAACCTTCTTGATCAATATACAAAGCGGGGGTAGTAAGGTAAGTCAACCGAAGGTCAGATAATGTATCCTTGGACCACCATGCACGTTTTGACCGGTCTTCCGCACCCGGTCCACGACACTCAACTTCCGCGTGGGTAATATTCCTCTCGTTGCCTTTAGCGTTCCAAGCCTCCCATCCTTGAACAATGACGATATCGGAGAAGTAACTCTGGTAGAAGAGGACGGTGGCGTATAACCTCCAGCTCCTCCCTAAGAATGCGGGGTCAGTCCCCGTGATGTTGCACGACACGAACACGTAACCCGTCGGAAGATCCACGCTCTTCCAGCCTTGTGCTGTTATGTATCCTCCGTTGTAGTATACGGGTCGGGTCCCGTGTGTCTCGTTTGATGAGTAATGGGTTAGACCCACAGCGCTCACATTTAAGTGGCAGTTCTGCATGCATGTACACATACGTGACAAAGCTAATTTGATTAGTTGAACAACGTTAATTAATTATATGGAAAATTGTATCCCCACCCATGATGTTTGGTGAAATTAAACACTCCACCCATGAGGTTTCAAGAATTACTTTGCCCACCCACGTGGTTTTCTCTATTTTACATCCAACAATTTTTCTAAAATTTGATCAACTTAAAAGATGCTTAAATATTATCCAAAATTAATGAAAATTTACATAAATGTTGCTAAGGTGTTATATTTTGGTGTATGGTGAAATCAAAAGTTTTTTAAGCTCTAATTTGATCTATGAGATCCAATGAAACATGTGACATGTCAACATGTTTTCATTGGGTCCCACATGTCATATATGAGCTTTAAAAACTTTGGATTTGACATTGGACAAAAATATAACACCTAGCATCTTATAAGTTGATCAAATATTAGAAAAGTTGTCGGATGTAAAATAAAGGAAAACACATAGGTGTGTAAAGTAATTTTTGAAACCTTGTGGGTAGGATATATAATTTCACCAAACGTCATGGGTGGGGATGTAATTTTCTGTTGTCGTTATTACTTACTTTGTATATGGATTGACCGTAACCCCAGATGAAATCTATAAACCCTTGAATATAACACGACTCGAAGTAATGCCTACCGGTGAAGTCTGTCAAGGTGTCTTGAACACTTATTAACCGGCAATTGTAGAGTGCGGCTTTGTCTCCGAATAAGTACAAGGCTGGTGCTTGGAGTATCTCCCGGTGTGGATTCGGTGCCAGGTTAAACGTGTTCTAATTGATCAAATCAATTTATCAGTTTTCACATCAATGCCGTACGTACTTATATAAAAACGTTCATTAGTTGTTGTTTAATCTCCAGCAAAAGAAATTCGTAACATGCCTGGAATGTTATGTTCCTGGCTACGAAGTTGTTAGCAAACACAGTGAACGTTGTGCAAGTTTCATTAGAACATCCACCTTTATTGAACTCTAGAAGTATTGCTTCTGCAGATCCTTTTCCCACCAAGCTTATGTAATCTTTCATCAGAGGGATAAATACCTGTTGCCTGATCATGCTCAAATATAATATATAATATATATATATATATGAGATCTATAATATAATCTACATGCATGCATGCATATATATAAGTCTTAGTTAGTAGTATATAACAAATAAAATATTAATTACTCGTATACGCCCGGTTCGATCTGGATCTCGATCCATTTGTCATTCCAAAACGGAACCGAGTCGATGGCTTCTTGAATTGAGCTGAAGTCCCCCTTTCCCTTCTGGTCTACCACGATTACTCGTGACACCTCACCCTGTTGTGCTCCGGCAGTGCAGCTTCTTGGTACAATCTGCAGACACATAATAAGGAAAAAACTGCAGCGAGGACAAATCATGCTGCTGTGGAGCAAAGCAAATCTAGGATTAATGCAGCCTAATATATATATATATATTAGTTTATATGCTATGTTGAGAAAGGACAGGGCTTGATTGAAGGTCCGGGTTTATCTTTTAATGAACTAAAACTAATTAAGATACTTTTTAATTACGAAAGACTTTAGGAACGAAATTAAATCTATCTTACAGTGGTTCTTCATAGCTTTAATGCATATTTATTAGGGGTGGCAATTTTTACCCAACCCGATAACCCGACCCATACCCAACCCGAAAATAGCGGGTTTGGGTCACGATTAGTAACCCATTTAATTATTGGGTCGGGTATGGGTTACCTATTAAATTTGTGGGTTGGGTATGGGTTTAAAGTCCTAACCCGTAGTCAACCCCGACCCGTTTAATTTATTTTTTTAATAATAATAATAAATATATAATTAGATAAAAATATAAATATATTACTAAGTTAGTGCTAACCTACTATTAGTATAATACAGATTATGTAGTATCTTTTTTATGAGAGGTTGTTTATTTGATAATACTACTTTGTTGTATTTCTTTATAAAGCAAAAACAAGAGTATTCGTTATGTGGATTGTCAAAAGACAGTGTGCTGCTCTCCCCTCCACAGCTCCCACTGTGGTCCTATCTCTTCTGTACTTTGAAGATATTTGTCTATATTTTGATTCTATATTCTGAAGAAGAAAATACAATTATATTTGGCCCAGGCGCGTACACATCACCTTCTTCTGTTAAGTGCCACTGAGCACGACATGTATGTGGAAAAAGAAAAAAGACGGAGGATAATGAAAACTCTGGAATATCTACCATATTGAATGTATGATTTCATTCATTTGTAACTCTGTTTGAGCAATCATATAAAAAATTTAATTCTAGTTCTTTTAAATTTTGCATAGCCTAATTATGTTGGGTTAAACGGGTTGGGTATGGGTTTAATCATTTTATATGGGTTGGGTATGGGTTGATAATTTGTAACCCGAATATTATTGGGTCGGGTATGGGTCAATACAATTTTAATCGGGTCGGGTATGGGTGAGCTTCAACCCGACCCATTAACCCGAATTGCCACCCCTAATATTTATCAATAGATTAATAAATATAGCACGAGTGTTATTTTCTTTCTGAATTAATTTAATCGCAAGTTATAGCTGCATGCATGTATATATATATATATATATATATATATATATGTGCACATTAAGTATACTCCTATCCTATTGAAAATCGTAGATAAAGCTTATAATTAAGTTAGAGAGGTTGCAATTTTTCAAGTGTATAACATGATCATTTATATTAGTAAGACTAGATTGCAGTTCGGTACATTCACTACAAACAAACTCAGTTTTACTAACACACAATAAGTGTTAGTAAAAATGAAACATGTGTCGGTAAAAACCTCAAGACCTATTCCATCATATAATTTTTATGTTGGTATAGATTGTGTCGCTATAAGGTTTTAGTATTACTTTATTATGTGTCAGTAAAAATTATAGTCATATACTAACAAATAATTGTATGTTGCTAAAGACAATGTGTACATCCTTTAGTCTATACCAACACTTATATAATGTGTTTGTAAAAGATTAGTAACAAATTTTATTGTAAGTAAAGATCATCTATACCAACATATACAAAATGTGTTACCAAAAACAAAACACAAAATAAAAAAAAATTGATGGATTTGCTACTAAAAGTAGCAACCCATATGGAACACCCATCTTATTTCCAAGACCTGAATTACAATCGTCCCAAATAATGGCTCAAATACCTGTATGATACCAGTTCATGTGGTATTTTATAATCCAAATGTACTTCAAATGCAATACACAGAAATCTTGCAATACACTGAAATCGGCTAGAAATCAGCAAATTGTAATTCCAAATGTACTTCAAATGATGTACACAGAAATCTTGCATACACTGAAATCAGCAAATTGTAATCCAAATATACATCTTTAAAATCTGAGTAACCAATTATTCAATTCTAAAGATAGCATTGTCATCAATCACTCATCAAAGGGCTTATTGCAAACGTAACTTTAATAAAGTTCTATATTCACCGAGGAGGAGAGAACTATCTGGAAAAGATGAGCCAATTTGTTTCATGAGTGAATTCTGCACATTTTTTCCTCATCAATGGCTTGATGTACTATTTGTATCGGTTGGAATCTGCATAAAAGTTTAAGTTGATTAGGGGAGAGAAGGTCACCACACAACAACTATAACTTAACACTTAAATTAGAGAAGTGCATCACATAAAGCCAAGTCAAGCTGTCTGAAATATGATTTACAGATGCTTAAAATACAACTAGAAGCAAAGGTGCAAAGCTATGGAAGGTGAAATAAGTATTGATTTTGTATGAACAAGCATTTTGAACATGTCTGATTAAACAAACGCTAGTTACCCTGCATATACTTTACATTGGAATTGACTTTTGTTGTCTTCTTCAAGTAGCATTAGAAATATATTTTGGTTTTCGTAAGTTTATGTCACACCCAAAAGGTCCAAGTAAATACTTTAGTTGACTTGAATAGCAATTCTACTTGGAATCCTTTTTTATATGCTAGTCGTATCCTCTTTTATATATAAATGTTAGACAGAGAAAATCGTATTGTATATTAGAAAATCCTGAAACTGTATATCGTACAGATCCAAAAGTCGTCTGCCTAGATTCGCTAGTATATAGGTGACCATATTCTCTCCTCTATAAATGAATTTCCAAGTGATTTTGGAATGGTTTCTAGTTCTATCTTGTATATCGTACCGGATTGTTTTTGTGTGAAAGGGATAGTTGGTTAATTGTGATAGATGTAGCCGAGACACTGTAGATAGATATGAATATCGTATTGTATATTAGAAAATCCTGAAACTTTTACAGAGTCTCTTTTACATATTTATACTGTTGTTTTGGACAAGTGTATTGGACAGTTCACAGACCATATAACATATTTGTAACGCCCCTATTTAACATATTTATAGCGGAAATAAAATACTAAAGGCGTACAGATCATCGGGTTCCAAACACCCGGTACCAAACCTCACCAAAATACAACTTAATGATTACAACTGTCACGGCCTGAACCTCGAGAAAACTTAATAAAAGTACAACAGTAATAAAACATATAAACCCTCAATACCTAATCCCATCCCAATCACTCGTTCTCTTCGTGGCCACCTGTAAAATAACTCGTACCTGCAAGATAAAACCAAGCAGCACACCCCAAGAGGGGTGGGTCACTTCCCTGGAATGGAACTGGTACGATCCTCCAAAACAAACTTATAATACAATTCTTAAATAATTAATAGCAGGAAAATAAACACTTAAACCACACAGAGGAACAAGGCATTTCACAAATCACCAACCAAGATAACATGATAAGAATAAAGGTTAATAACAGAAAAGTAAAGTTAGTAAAACAAAACCACATCAAGTGTTAGTGAGCATCCATTGCCTTAGTTAAACCCAATTCCCGTCAGGAGTAGAAAGACTCAGATAGTCACAAAGGACTAGGAATAATAAGATAGATCCAAGGATCAATAACTCAAGAGTGGAATAATTCAAATGGGAGAGATGGCCCCCACCGCCAAATATAAATGTCCGTATGGACGAGGGATATACAGCCCCCTGCTGTCATATTAAAAAATGTTCTGGTGGACGAGGGATATACAGCCCCCTACTGTCAAATATAAATGCCCCTATGGGCGTGGGATATACAGCCCCCTGCTGTCAAATATAAATGCCCCTATGGGCGAGGGATATACAACCCCCTGCTGTTACCATTGAAGACGTGCGCACGTCGAAACCTCAAGAACCAGCTCATGGATGAAACGATATCCAGAGTCGAAAGAAGAATTTACCAAAGTTGACCTTTTCCAAATTCCCACCAGATCACCAACTACCCAGAGCAATACCAAAACACTCAGTCCTACAGAGTGCTGAAGCGTAAACCCCAAGCAGTCAATGTCCAATGGAACAACCAAAGAGAAGGAACCAATACCCAAGTGAGTTTCACATTCAAGGCTCAGTTAGTCACACAAGCTGAGTTAGTCACACAACCATTTTCTTTTGGAAATTCCTCTTAAAGTCAGTTAGCGTTTTTAGAAAACGTCTCATAAGTCAATCAGCAAAAGTAACGGAGTACGAGAAATCGTACAAAACATTCCACAAAGTCCAAAACACAACAAGCTGAGTAGAGAAATCGTACCTGGTATGTGAAGAACAATAAATAACTCGAATAAGTGATTCCCCAATAGTAACCTATAATTAAGGTATTCCAAGTGTCGATTAGTTACGGGACTTATAAACTAAACAACCTTCTTTTCTTACTGATTAATAGTTCAGGTTTACCATTATCCTCTCACAAAGATTTGGGCTTGACTTGTCAACTAAATCCTTCACTAGGCCCTTTTCGCTTAGTTTAGAACGATTTAGAATTTATTCCTGAGAGTGGCCCAAACTCTCTTTGAATTGTTTAAGTGGGCTTTTGGAGTTCATAGACTTGGGCTTAGTAGGTTAGCCCAAGACCGTGTTACGATTATGTTGTGTAATTAAACCCGTAAGTTAATAGTGACTATTTAATTACACACCGATTAAAACCTAAGGTTTACATTTATATATTTCTACTTATTATAACTATCACAAGGAATATTATTTCCCTCGCTATTTAATGTATTATATACTATATTTTATATATATCTTATGTATTAAGATTTATCCATACATTTTTGGAAATTCTATTGTCTTTAATTATGTTCAATAACTTTTAGGCATACCACAACCGACATATGGTTTAATAAGTAAATGTTTTCCTTTATTTATGTAGTATATATAAGTATACCTGTATTAGAATTTAACTAAGACATCCCCTATGTAACTATCACATTTAAACTATCTTATTACTACAACCTTTAACTGCATTCCAAGTATGTTTCATTAAGTATTTCTTTTACTATATCTTAGGATTCTAGCTCTTATAATATGTAGTTATCATAAGTGTTAATTTATTAGTTCATTGCTTTACTCTAAGTTACTACTTTATTCCTTTTTATATATGCGTAAAAATATATTATATTTATTCCTTAGTTTTAATTAAGAATATTAACCCCCATATAAAAGTAAATAAAATGTAAATAATTAAATTCCTTGATTTACATAAGTTCCTATTTTTAAATCTACCATATAAGTATATGTACATATATGTAAATAATTTCACTTCTCATAAAAGCTAATACCCAAACATTTATAACTTACTGTTATAAAATTTTAATTTAGTTTCCCTTATTTTCCCCAGCTTAAAAGTTAATTAACAAACCATACTTTAATTTTTGGTTACATTAAAAACCATATATCATAAGTTATTCTTATGAAATACTCATAAACACAATTTTTAAAACCATTTACCATTGCCCAAAAATTCCCAAATTTAATATACAGTAACAATAACATTTAGACATATTATAAAATTTTTATTTCATAAAATATCTTTTTAAATTAGCCAAATAATTCCAGAAAACCCGTAACTTGCAAAAATCATAACTTATGTTTAAAAACTCCAAAATCATAATAATTTACATCCAAATAAACTAAATTTAATAAGGAATCTATGGTTAAAATTTCAAGTCAAAATACATTCGGAAGGTATTTAAATTAATTCAACAAGTTAGGGTTATTTACTGGAATTTATAAAAACCTAATCTGAAACGTTTTAATCTCGGTGCATTAGTTTAAATGGTCATATTATCATTAACCGACACCTTGATTGTTACAAGCCACCAATGTACTAATCACCACAATAGAAATGTTATTCCATATATAAAATTCTTATAGTTGCTACTAAACCCAAAACTCGACATATAATACCGATATCATTATATATATATATGAAATACAGTAATGTTTATTCTAGCTAATCCTTACCAAGGTATTAGTATTATTTCATCCTTCATTTTAAACTCCTATCTCCTCAAATTTTCGAGTGTGATAATAACTTGTTTTTTTTTTATCTTATTTGTCACTTTATGATCATGATATGCACTATATCATTAGGCTAAAGTTTCTCTCATTATACATATATCTATATATTTTTGTATTATTTTATCTATTGATCTCCTCCATATTCTAACCCTTACCATATTAATTTTTAATGCAACACACTACCAGATCATATCCTAAGTTTCCTAACGTTTATCAACCAGTCGGTTTCAATTTACCAACTTAAATACTAAATTCCTTCTCATATTACTAATTTATTATTCATTTCATCCTATTTTCTTAAGCTTATATATATATATATATATATATATTATATATAAATGCTAAATCATCAACCTTCTTCACTACTTGATAATTAATTACTTACTCTTAACCCATATATTCTCTTTTCGTTTTACAATCTAATTCGCCATTGAACTTGGCGTTTATTGATCAATTATTAACTTAAAAAGTTTACTAAATAATTTTTAATCAATTGATCCACTTAATCATCTATTCCCTACGACTTTTCTTTTACTCAATCCCTTTTATTTCCTTAATCTCAAATATATAAATGTGTATTTTACATTTAAAACCACTAATCATTTAACTACTTTACTTGATAATTAATTATTAAGTAATCCTTTAATCTCTCCCACCAACCACAAATATTAATTTTCCAATAAACTCAACTACATAATAATTGTTTTTTAAAATCCCAAATTACCAACCCATTTAAACATTTAATAATAATTTTTTATTAGCCTTTTATCAAATCTATCTTCATTGACTTATTACTTATCAATTTATCATTTTTCTTTACAAACCATCCGTTTTTATAACTTAGTCATCCTATATTAATATTTATCCCTCTCTCTATAATTCTCTTTTACCATACTCTATTTCACAAATTTTAAATCCTACAATCACTAAAAATTTGAACCACTTATCAAACCATAAAATTCTCAACTTACACCATAAATAATAGCAATTTATATTTAATTACCGCGACTTGTTACCGACTTAATCTCAAAACCACTAAATTTGTAATACACTTGTTAATACAACCATTTTTATTTGTATATTTTTTTACTGCTCGTTTTACTTTTGAGTTTGTTTCTTAACCCAAAACATTATTCCAAAAATTCCTATACTCATGAACTAGAATTTTAGCGCTACTAATATCTAACCCAATTACTTTGTTTAATTAGTTAGGATTAAGATTTTCTTTTTGCTAATCTCTATCTTTTTTTTCCTTCAGTTCTCACACGGTGCCCAACAGAATAATTTAAAACTTCTATTGTTATAACAGTAGAGGAGAAAAAGATAGGGTTGGGTATATTACCGGTTGCAGATATGAATTGTTTTCAGTCTGTAGTCTGGTGTGCAAAAAGCAGATCAATGATTTGTTGCTGCAAAGGCGCTTGTACAAAAAGCGGAAGAAGTGTAGGCAGTTCTGGAATGGAAATGCCTTCGGTCCTCCCTTCAATTTGGTGCATGAGATCAGGACTCCAGCAATACAATTTCAGGGGTGCTGAAACAAGGGGATCGAAGTAACTGTATGTTTCTTGAAATATGAGAAGAAAATGAAGAGAATGTGAACGGCGGGCTTGTAGGTATTTCTTGGAGTTAGGGTTGTAACGGTGGGTGAAGAAAGTGAATGGAGAGAGCGCTGTATGTATGATCCTCTCACCACGCAGAGTTGCAATATTGATGTGAAGAGAATGAAAGCACCAGTTGTTAAATTAACGTGAAGAGATGTGAAGAGAATGAAAGGTTCCTTTGTCAATTAAGTGAGTGAAGAAATAGAGAGCTCACATGTATTATATATATTTCATAATGTGAGGAGAAAATAAAGGAGAGGATTTCAACCGTGAGTGAAATAAATTGCTAAAGTATTTATTTGTTTGTCAATTAAGTTATTGTATGCGGGGAATATGAAGAGAGGCCAGCATATAAGTTTTATAATAAAAGAAAATGAAAGAGTAGAAGAGAAGCTATTATTTATGTTATATTTATTTTAATTGTTATTTTTTTTGTAACATGAGTGAAAGTAATATGAAAAGGATTAGAAGATTCATAATTAAATTAGCTCGTTAAATAACCTCTCAATCTTCCTCATAATAACCTATGTGTCAATTCATGTAATAGCATATATTACATGTTACACCGATTTTTATTGTATAATTTACTCCTTTTAAATTATCCCCTTAATTTAGAATTTCATGTTACGTTTGATAAATCTTTTTAGACTATGTATTTATTTTTTTAAATATAATTGAGGTTCATTGAAACCTTAATTCATGTAAATATTTACTTAATCCATTTTTACAACATGTTAGCCTTATATAATTAGACCTTAATTATTTTTATAATTATTAGGGATATTTCAACTATGATTTGTATTGACTTTTATGATCCAAATCAATGTTCCATATATTTCTAAAATCTTTATAATATAATTGGAGTGTCTCAAAATTTTCCCAAGATTTATTGACTTATAAATCTTATTATTAAATTCATAACACCTTATAAAAAATTAGTTTTTAATATTTTTTTTAGGGTTCAATAAAGGAAATCCCCTAAATTAATTTAGATTAATTTATGGGGTATTTCAGTCTACCCCCCTTAAAAGAAACTTCGTCTCGAAGTTTAACACCTACTAATAGCTACTCACACCGCTTCAGGTGTGTTAGAGAATTTCCAGGATGTTCATCTAATTATAATTCCAAACATAATTCCATACCAATCCATACCAAATGTAATTTCTCCCACAATGTATTTCCATCCATTTACATTTCCAAATTCCACTCAAGATTACTCAACATTAAACCAAACCAAGATATTGCATAGATAGAAACCAAGAATCACACCATGTATAAATCAAGTACATACATACACCTCTCAATCACTCTACTAATAAAACAAAAAGGGAATAATCTGGATGAGGTGACGAAGGAAGAATATGCACTACCCCTCCCCCTTAAAAAAGCTAAGGTACGCCCTCGAACCGCTACTAACGAGAACCCATAGAAGGAATGAATACAAGGAAATATCATGTGAATAGGTGTGGGTACTTCACTCTCATGGAGTCCTCAGTCTCCCAAGTAGCGTCCTCAACCCCATAATTTAGGTAAGTAGTTCAATCCTAAAACAACATCTAGTTATTAGGTTAAGTAAACAACTTAGTAAATTTTAAGCACAACTAAATTATTGAGTAATGCTAGTACCAGGTATGCGTGTGAATCTATATAATATTTAATGGTCTAATACTAGGTAATGTTGGTTATTTCAGGTTGGAGGTTGTTGTAGTGGCTTAGTTACCATTTAAGCTAAAGGTTGAAGGAGTGTGTATATCTTTGTATTATTGATTAAACATGTATGATTATTAAAATGTTAGTTAATGATGAACTATACAGTTTATAATATAACTAACTATATCTTTAAGAAATAATAATTTTGTGTAATGAATTACCTCTCAACATGGGTTAGGTGGGTGTTTATCTATACTTTATTTAATAGTATGGTAATGTCAAATGTTCCAGGCTGAAGTTTATCGTGGTTTTTAGTTACCATTCAAGAGAATAACATACTACTCTTAAGTTGTAATATAATTGACTATATATTCCCGATTGAATAGGATTATCAAGATATTAGTTAGTGACAGAATACACTGATTATATTATAACTAACTATTTGTTTAAGAAATAATAATTCATGTGAAATACACTATTACCAACTTATGTTATGATACTCCATTGAAAACCTCTCTAGTTTAGTGTAATTTTCAAAGTAACTATGTAATGTATAATGAATTACACCTTTTTTTTAATCAAGTTTTAGGAAGTTTCAAGGATCATCCAACATTGACATGGCCAGTGCCAAAGTTGAATTACCTCTCAACCCCATTTTGTCCAGTATCCCTTGATCTGGCCAGGACCAAGTTCAACCTTCCTCCAGGTTTACCAAATTCATAAAGCGTCAAATACATACTTACCAAATAACCATTACTAAATATCTATGGTAGTAACTATTAAACCATATACCCAGATATACTTGCATGAATCTCTAGTTACTTCTTCTTAGCATTTCGATAAGTAGTATTCTCAAAACATAAAATTTAATCCGCCCATTTGATTTCTAACAATTTGGATCTCTAATCTTTCACTTTCAACTATTTATTCTATAAACCAATTTCCAAATCCCCTTGTAAAATCCTAAAGTTATAACTTTACTCTCAATGAACATAATCCATCAACAACTAAGTTTTGATCCTGAAACCTGTGGGTTATGGATCCATCACCAATCCATTATCTTTTAATTCTTTTCCTATGGATTTTCTAACTTTTAGGTTATCTCACATATTTGATCCTAAATAATAAATTACACACTTTTTATTTCCAAGTTATCACCTTAGGCATGATTCTCTATCATCCTTTATTAGAAAATTCAGAAAGATTTGTAATACTACGCTATGGCTAATATTCCAAAGCCCTGGTTCCACGTTTATGTTTCCTATAAAGAAACTCAAATCAAGTGGGGTTTGACTCCATGTCGGGTCATCATCAATGATAGTCATTTTGAGTATCTAAATATTCACAGTACATTTCAAACCAATTTTATATCTAATTTTTCAATGTCCCACAACAACGACCTAATTTCCTTTGATTCTATAAAGACAAACCCTCTTAGTAGTAGAGGTGTGAAATTTTCATAACGTTCTAAGGACGGTGCATAGATGGAATGTTCACAAATATGTCAAGTAATGTAAAAGCAAGTAAAGTGAAGTATGTGGTAAGGGTAACGAGCCTTTCTGGAATCCTCACTTCCAATTCTACCCCAATTCCCCAGTTTTAAGGGCACCTATATTAAGTATTTCACTCGGCTTGTTTCTCGGGCTCAGAGCGTAACTACGCTCTGATACCAATTTCTGTAACACCCCTATTTAACATATTTATAGCGGAAATAAAATACTAAAGGCGTACAGATCATCGGGTTCCAAACACCCGGTACCAAACCTCACCAAAATACAACTTAATGATTACAACTGTCACGGCCTGAACCTCGAGAAAACTTAACAAAAGTACAACAGTAATAAAACATATAAACCCTCAAAACCTAATCCCATCCCAATCACTCGTTCTCTTCGTGGCCACCTGTAAAAAACTCGTACCTGCAAGATAAAACCAAGCCACCACCCCAAGAGGGTGGGTCAGTTCCCTGGAATGGAACTGGTACGATCCTCCAAAACAAACTTATAATACAATTCTTAAATAATTAATAGCAGGAAAATAAACACTTAAACCACACAGAGGAACAAGGCATTTCACAAATCACCAACCAAGATAACATGATAAGAATAAAGGTTAATAACAGAAAAGTAAAGTTAGTAAAACAAAACCACATCAAGTGTAGTGAGCATCCATTGCCTTAGTTAAACCCAATTCCCGTCAGGAGTAGAAAGACTCAGATAGTCACAAAGGACTAGGAATAATAAGATAGATCCAAGGATCAATAACTCAAGAGTGGAATAATTCAATTGGGAGAGATGGCCCCCACCGCCAATATAAATGTCCGTATGGACGAGGGATATACAACCCCCTGCTGTCATATTAAAAAATGTCCTGGTGGACAAGGGATATACAGCCCCCTGCTGTCAAATATAAATGCCCCTATGGGCGAGGGATATACAGCCCCCTGCTGTCAAATATAAATGCCCCTATGGGCGAGGGATATACAGCCCCCTGCTGTTACCATTGAAGACGCGCGCACGTCGAAACCTCAAGAACCAGCTCATGGATGAAACGATATCCAGAGTCGAAAGAAGAATTTACCAAAGTTGACCTTTTCCAAATTCCCACCAGATCACCAACTACCCAGAGCAATACCAAAACACTCAGTCCTACAGAGTGCTGAAGCGTAAACCCCAAGCAGTCAATGTCCAATGGAACAACCAAAGAAAAGGAACCAATACCCAAGTGAGTTTCACATTCAAGGCTCAGTTAGTCACACAAGCTGAGTTAGTCACACAACCATTTTCTTTTGGAAATTCCTCTTAAAGTCAGTTAGCGTTTTTAGAAAACGTCTCATAAGTCAATCAGCAAAAGTAACGGAGTACGAGAAATCGTACAAAACATTCCACAAAGTCCAAAACACAACAAGCTGAGTACGAGAAATCGTACCTGGTATGTGAAGAACAATAAATAACTCGAATAAGTGATTCCCCAATAGTAACCTATAATTAAGGTATTCCAAGTGTCGATTAGTTACGGGACTTATAAACTAAACAACCTTCTTTTCTTACTGATTAATAGTTCCAGGTTTACCATTATCCTCTCACAAAGATTTGGGCTTGACTTGTCAACTAAATCCTTCACTAGGCCCTTTTCGCTTAGTTTAGAACGATTTAGAATTTATTCCTGAAGTGGCCCAAACTCTCTTTGAATTGTTTAAGTGGGCTTTTGGAGTTCATAGACTTGGGCTTAGTAGGTTAGCCCAAGACCGTGTTACGATTATGTTGTGTAATTAAACCCGTAAGTTAATAGTGACTATTTAATTACACACCGATTAAAACCTAAGGTTTAACATTTATATATATTCTACTTATTATAACTATCACAAGGAATATTATTTCCCTCATCTATTTTAATGTATTTATATACATATATGTTTATATATCTTTATGTATTAAGATTTATCCATAACATTTTTAGGAAATTCTATTGTATTTAATTATGTTCAATAACTTTTAGGCATACCACAACCGACATATGGTTTAATACGTAAAATGTTTTCCTTTATTTATGTAGTATATATAAGTATACCTGTATTAGAATTTAACTAAGACATCCCCTATGTAACTTATCACATTTAAACTATCTTATTACTACAACCTTTAACTGCATTCCAAGTATGTTTCATTAAGTATTTCTTTTACTATATCTTAGGATTCTAGCTCTTATAATATGTAGTTATCATAAGTGTTAATTTATTAGTTCCTTGCTTTACTCTAAGTTACTACTTTATTCCCTTTTATATATGCGTAAAAATATATATATTTATTCCTTAGTTTTAATTAAGAATATTAACCCCCATATAAAATAGTAAATAAAACGTAAAAATAATTAAATTCCTTGATTTACATAAGTTCCTATTTTTAAATCTACCATATAAGTATATACATATATGTAAATAATTTCACTTCTCATAAAAGCTAATACCCAAACATTTATAAACTTACTGTTATAAAATTTTAATTTAGTTTCCCTTATTTTCCCCAGCTTAAAAGTTAATTAAAAACCATACTTTAATTTTTGGTTACAAAAAATATATCATAAGTTATTCTTATGAAAACTCATAAACACAATTTTTAAAACCATTTACCATTGCCCAAAAATTCCCAAATTTAATATACAGTAACAATAACATTTTAGACATATTATAAAATTTTATTTCATAAAAATATCTTTTTAAATTAGCCAAATAATTCCAGAAAACCCGTAACTTGCAAAAATCATAACTTATGTTTAAAAACTCCAAAATCATAATAATTTACATCAAATAAACTAATTTAATAAGGAATCTATGGTTAAAATTTCAAGTCAAAATACATTCGGGAAGGTATTTAAATTAATTCAACAAGTTAGGGTTATTTACTGGAATTTATAAAAACCTAATCTGAAACGTTTTAATCTCGGTGCATTAGTTTAAATGGTCATATTATCATTAACCGACACCTTGATTGTTACAAGCCCACCAATGTACTAATCACCACAATAGAAATGTTATTCCATATATAAATCTTATAGTTGCTACTAACCCAAAACTCGACATATAATACCGATATCATTATATATATATATATATGAAATACAGTAATGTTATTCTAGCTAATCCTTACCAAGGTATTAGTTATTTCATCCTTCATTTTAAACTCCTATCTCCTCAAATTTTCGAGTGTGATAATAACTTGTTTTTTTTATTATCTTATTTGTCACTTTATGATCATGATATGCAACTATATCATTAGGCTAAAGTTTCTCTCATTATACATATATCTATATATTTTGTATTATTTTATCTATTGATCTCCTCCATATTCTAACCCTTACCATATTAATTTTTAATGCAACACACTACCAGATCATATCCTAAGTTTCCTAACGTTTATCAACCAGTCGGTTTCAATTTACCAACTTAAATACTAAATTCCTTACTCTCATATTACTAATTTATTATTCATTTCATCCTATTTTCTTAAGCTTATATATATATAATATATAATTATATATTAAATGCTAAAATCATCAACCTTCTTCACTACTTGATAATTAATTACTTACTCTTAACCCATATATTCTCTTTTCGTTTTACAATCTAATTGCCATTGAACTTGGCGTTTATTGATCAATTATTAACTTAACAAAGTTTACTAAATAATTTATTAATCAATTGATCCACTTAATCATCTATTCCCTACGACTTTTCTTTTACTCAATCCCTTTTATTTCCTTAATCTCAAATATATAAATGTGTATTTTACATTTAAAACCACTAACTCATTTAACTACTTTACTTGATAATTAATTATTAAGTAATCCTTTAATCTCTCCCACCAACCACAAATATTAATTTTCCAATAAACTCAACTACATAATTGTTTTTTAAAATCCCAAATTACCAACCCATTTAAACATTTAATAATAATTTTTTTATTAGCCTTTTATCAAATCTATCTTCATTGACTTATTACTTATCAATTTATCATTTTTCTTTACAAACCATCCGTTTTTATAACTTAGTCATCCTATATTAATATATTTATCCCTCTCTCTAGATTCTCTCTTTTACCATACTCTATTTCACAAATTTTAAATCCTACAATCACTAAAAATTTGAACCACTTATCAAACCATAAAATTCTCAACTTACACCATAAATAATAGCAATTTATATTTAATTACCGCAACGACTTGTTACCGACTTAATCTCAAAACCACTAAATTTGTAATACACTTGTTAATACAACCATTTTTATTTGTATATTTTTTACTGCTCGTTTTACTTTTGAGTTTGTTTCTTAACCAAAACATTATTCCAAAAATTCCTATACTCATGAACTAGAATTTTAGCGCTACTAATATCTAACCCAATTACTTTGTTTAATTAGTTAGGATTAAGATTTTCTTTTTTCTAATCTCTATCTTTTTTTTCCTTCAGTTCTCACACGGTGCCCAACAGAATAATTTAAAACTTCTATTGTTATAACAGTAGAGGAGAAGAAGAAGATAGGGTTGGGTATATTACCGGTTGCAGATATGAATTATTTTCAGTCCTGTAGAGTCTGGTGTGCAAAAAGCAGATCAATGATTTGTTGCTGCAAAGGCGCTTGTACAAGAAAGCGATGAAGAGGAGTGTAGGCAGTTCTGGAATGGAAATGCCTTCGGTCCTCCCTTCAATTTGGTGCATGAGATCAGGACTCCAGCAATATACAATTTCAGGGGTGCTGAAACAAGGGGATCGAAGTAACTGTATGTTTCTTGAAATATGAGAAGAAAATGAAGAGAATGTGAACGGCGGGCTTGTAGGTATTTCTTGGAGTTAGGGTTGTAACGGTGGGTGAAGAAAGTGAATGGAGAGAGCGCTGTATGTATGATCCTCTCACCACGCAGAGTTGCAATATTGATGTGAAGAGAATGAAAGCACCAGTTGTTAAATTAACGTGAAGAGATGTGAAGAGAATGAAAGGTTCCTTTGTCAATTAAGTGAGTGAAGAAAATAGAGAGCTCACATGTATTATATATATTTCATAATGTGAGGAGAAAATAAAGGAGAGGATTTCAACCGTGAGTGAAAGATAAATTGCTAAAGTATTTATTTGTTTGTCAATTAAGTTATTGTATGCGGGGAATATGAAGAAGAGAGGCCAGCATATAAGTTTTATAATAAAAGAAAATGAAAGAGTAGAAGAGAAGCTATTATTTATGTTATATTTATTTTAATTGTTATTTTTTTTGTAACATGAGTGAAAGTAATATGAAAAGGATTAAAGAAGATTCATAATTAAATTAGCTCGTTAAATAACCTCTCAATCTTCCTCATAATAACCTATGTGTCAATTCATGTAATAGCATATATTACATGTTACACCGATTTTTATTGTATAATTTACTCCTTTTAAATTATCCCCTTAATTTAGAATTTCATGTTACGTTTGATAAATCTTTTTAGACTATGTATTTATTTTTTTAAATATAATTGAGGTTCATTGAAACCTTAATTCATGTAAATATTTACTTAATCCATTTTTACAACATGTTAGCCTTATAATTAGACCTTAATTATTTTTATAATTATTAGGGATATTTCAACTATGATTTTGTATTGACTTTTATGATCCAAATCAATGTTCCATATATTTCTAAAATCTTTATAATATAATTGGAGTGTCTCAAAATTTTCCCAAGATTTATTGACTTATAAATCTTATTATTAAATTCATAATACCTTATAAAAAATTAGTTTTTAATATAATTTTTTTTAGGGTTCAATAAAGGAAATCCCCTAAATTAATTTAGATTAATTTATGGGGTATTTCAGTCTACCCCCTTAAAAGAAACTTCGTCTCGAAGTTTAACACCTACTAATAGCTACTCACACCGCTTCAGGTGTGTTGGAGAATTTCCAGGATGTTCATCTAATAATAATTCCAAACATAATTCCATACCAATCCATACCAAATGTAATTTCTCCCAATGTATTTCCATCCATTTACATTTCCAAATTCCACTCAAGATTACTCAACATCAAACCAAACCAAGATATTGCATAGATAGAAACCAAGAATCACACCATGTATAAATCAAGTACATACATACACCTCTCAATCACTCTACTAATAAAACAAAAAGGGCATAATCTGGATGAGGTGACGAAGGAAGAATATGCACTACCCCTCCCCCTTAAAAGAGCTAAGGTACGCCCTCGTACCGCTACTAACGAGAACCCATAGAAGGAATGAATATAGGGAAATATCATGTGAATAGGTGTGGGTACTTCACTCTCATGGAGTCCTCAGTCTCCCAAGTAGCGTCCTCAACCCCATAATTTAGGTAAGTAGTTCAATCCTAAAACAACATCTAGTTATTAGGTTGAGTAAACAACTTAGTAAATTTTAAGCACAACTAAATTATTGAGTAATGCTAGTACCAGGTATGCGTGTGAATCTATATAATATTTAATGGTCTAATACTAGGTAATGTTGGTTATTTCAGGTTGGAGGTTGTTGTAGTGGCTTAGTTACCATTTAAGCTAAAGGTTGAAGGAGTGTGTATATCTTTGTATTATTGATTAAACATGTATGATTATTAAAATGTTAGTTAATGATGAACTATACAGTTTATAATATAACTAACTATATCTTTAAGAAATAATAATTTTTGTGTAATGAATTACCTCTCAACATGGGTTAGGTGGGTGTTTATCTATACTTTATTTAATAGTATGGTAATGTCAAATGTTCCAGGCTGAAGTTTATCGTGGTTTGTTAGTTACCATTCAAGGTAGAGAATAACATACTACTCTTAAGTTGTAATATAATTGACTATATATTCCCGATTGAATAGGATTATCAAGATATTAGTTAGTGACAGAATACACTGATTATATTATAACTAACTATTTGTTTAAGAAATAATAATTCATGTGAAATACACTATTACCAACTTATGTTATGATACTCCATTGAAAACCTCTCTAGTTTAGTGTAATTTTCAAAGTAACTATGTAATGTATAATGAATTACACCTTTTTTTAATCAAGTTTTAGGAAGTTTCAAGGATCATCCAACATTGACATGGCCAGTGCCAAAGTTGAATTACCTCTCAACCCCATTTTGTGTCCAGTATCCCTTGATCTGGCCAGGACCAAGTTCAACCTTCCTCCAGGTTTACCAAATTCATAAAGCGTCAAATACATACTTACCAAATAACCATTACTAAGTATCTGTGGTAGTAACTATTAAACCATATACCCAGATATACTTGCATGAATCTCTAGTTACTTCTTCTTAGCATTTCGATAAGTAGAATTCTCAAAACATAAAATTTAATCCGCCCATTTGATTTCTAACAATTTGGATCTCTAATCTTTCACTTTCAACTATTTATTCTATAAACCAATTTCCAAATCCCCTTATAAAATCCTAAAGTTATAACTTTACTCTCAATGAACATAATCCATCAACAACTAAGTTTTGATCCTGAAACCTGTGGGTTATGGATCCATCACCAATCCATTATCTTTTAATTCTTTTCCTATGGATTTTCTAACTTTTAGGTTATCTCACATATTTGATCCTAAATAATAAATTACACACTTTTTATTTCCAAGTTATCACCTTAGGCATGATTCTCTATCATCCTTTATTAGAAAATTCAGAAAGATTTGTAATACTACGCTATGGCTAATATTCCAAAGCCCTGGTTCCACGTTTATGTTTCCTATAAAGAAACTCAAATCAAGTGGGGTTTGACTCCATGTCGGGTCATCATCAATGATAGTCATTTTGAGTATCTAAATATTCACAGTACATTTCAACCCAATTTTATATCTTAATTTTTCAATGTCCCACACAACGACCTATAATTTCCTTTGATTCTATAAAGACAAACCCTCTTAGTAGTAGAGGTGTGAAATTTTCATAACGTTCTAAGGACGGTGCATAGATGGAATGTTCACAAATATGTCAAGTAATGTAAAAGCAAGTAAAGTGAAGTATGTGGTAAGGGTAACGAGCCTTTCTGGAATCCTCACTTCCCAATTCTACCCCAATTCCCCAGTTTTAAGGGCACCTATATTCTAAGTATTTCACTCGGCTTGTTTTCTCGGGCTCAGAGCGTAACTACGCTCTGATACCAATTTCTGTAACACCCCTATTTAACATATTTATAGCGGAAATAAAATACTAAAGGCGTACAGATCATCGGGTTCCAAACACCCGGTACCAAACCTCACCAAAATACAACTTAATGATTACAACTGTCATGGCCTGAACCTCGAGAAAACTTAACAAAAGTACAACAGTAATAAAACATATAAACCCTCAAAACCTAATCCCATCCCAATCACTCGTTCTCTTCGTGGCCACCTGTAAAATAACTTGTACCTGCAAGATAAAACCAAGCAGCCCACCCCAAGAGGGGTGGGTCAGCCCTGGAATGGAACTGGTACGATCCTCCAAAACAAACTTATAATACAATTCTTAAATAATTAATAGCAGGAAAATAAACACTTAAACCACACAGAGGAACAAGGCATTTCACAAATCACCAACCAAGATAACATGATAAGAATAAAGGTTAATAACAGAAAAGTAAAGTTAGTAAAACAAAACCACATCAAGTGTTAGTGAGCATCCATTGCCTTAGTTAAACCCAATTCCCGTCAGGAGTAGAAAGACTCAGATAGTCACAAAGGACTAGGAATAATAAGATAGATCCAAGGATCAATAACTCAAGAGTGGAATAATTCAACTGGGAGAGATGGCCCCCACCGCCAAATATAAATGTCCGTATGGACGAGGGATATACAGCCCCCTGCTGTCATATTAAAAAATGTGCTGGTGGACGAGGGATATACAGCCCCCTGCTATCAAATATAAATGCCCCTATGGGCGAGGGATATACAGCCCCCTGCTGTCAAATATAAATGCCCCTATGGGCGAGGGATATACAGCCCCCTACTGTTACCATTGAAGACGCGCGCACGTCGAAACCTCAAGAACCAGCTCATGGATGAAACGATATCCAGAGTCGAAAGAAGAATTTACCAAAGTTGACCTTTTCCAAATTCCCACCAGATCACTAACTACCCAGAGCAATACCAAAACACTCAGTCCTACAGAGTGCAGAAGCGTAAACCCCAAGCAGTCAATGTCCAATGGAACAACCAAAGAGAAGGAACCAATACCCAAGTGAGTTTCACATTCAAGGCTCAGTTAGTCACACAAGCCGAGTTAGTCACACAACCATTTTCTTTTGGAAATTCCTCTTAAAGTCAGTTAGCGTTTTTCGAAAACGTCTCATAAGTCAATCAACAAAAGTAACGGAGTACAAGAAATCGTACAAAACATTCCACAAAGTCCAAAACACAACAAGCTGAGTATGAGAAATCGTACCTGGTATGTGAAGAACAATAAATAACTCGAATAAGTGATTCCCCAATAGTAACCTATAATTAAGGTATTCCAAGTGTCGATTAGTTACGGGACTTATAAACTAAACAACCTTCTTTTCTTACTGATTAATAGTTCCAGGTTTACCATTATCCTCTCACAAAGATTTGGGCTTGACTTGTCAACTAAATCCTCCACTAGGCCCTTTTCGCTTAGTTTAGAACGATTTAGAATTTATTCCTGAGAGTGGCCCAAACTCTCTTTGAATTGTTTAAGTGGGCTTTTGGAGTTCATAGACTTGGGCTTAGTAGGTTAGCCCAAGACCGTGTTACGATTATGTTGTGTAATTAAACCCGTAAGTTAATAGTGACTATTTAATTACACACCGATTAAAACCTAAGGTTTAACATTTATATATATTCTACTTATTATAACTATCACAAGGAATATTATTTCCCTCATCTATTTTAATGTATTTATATACATATATGTTATATATATCTTTATGTATTAAGATTTATCCATAACATTTTTAGGAAATTCTATTGTATTTAATTATGTTCAATAACTTTTAGGCATACCACAACCGACATATGGTTTAATAAGTAAAATGTTTTCCTTTATTTATGTAGTATATATAAGTATACCTGTATTAGAATTTAACTAAGACATCCCCTATGTAACTTATCACATTTAAACTATCTTATTACTACAACCTTTAACTGCATTCCAAGTATGTTTCATTAAGTATTTCTTTTACTATATCTTAGGATTCTAGCTCTTATAATATGTAGTTATCATAAGTGTTAATTTATTAGTTCCTTGCTTTACTCTAAGTTACTACTTTATTCCCTTTTTATATATGCGTAAAAATATATATATATTTATTCCTTAGTTTTAATTAAGAATATTAACCCCCATATAAAATAGTAAATAAAACGTAAAAATAATTAAATTCCTTGATTTACATAAGTTCCTATTTTTAAATCTACCATATAAGTATATGTACATATATGTAAATAATTTCACTTCTCATAAAAGCTAATACCCAAACATTTATAAACTTACTGTTATAAAATTTTAATTTAGTTTCCCTTATTTTCCCCAGCTTAAAAGTTAATTAACAAACCATACTTTAATTTTTGGTTACATTAAAAACCATATATCATAAGTTATTCTTATGAAATACTCATAAACACAATTTTTAAAACCATTTACCATTGCCCAAAAATTCCCAAATTTAATATACAGTAACAATAACATTTTAGACATATTATAAAATTTTTATTTCATAAAAATATCTTTTTAAATTAGCCAAATAATTCCAGAAAACCCGTAACTTGCAAAAATCATAACTTATGTTTAAAAACTCCAAAATCATAATAATTTACATCCAAATAAACTAAATTTAATAAGGAATCTATGGTTAAAATTTCAAGTCAAAATACATTCGGGAAGGTATTTAAATTAATTCAACAAGTTAGGGTTATTTACTGGAATTTATAAAAACCTAATCTGAAACGTTTTAATCTCGGTGCATTAGTTTAAATGGTCATATTATCATTAACCGACACCTTGATTGTTACAAGCCCACCAATGTACTAATCACCACAATAGAAATGTTATTCCATATATAAAATATCTTATAGTTGCTACTAACCCAAAACTCGACATATAATACATCATTATATATATATATATATATATATATATATATATATATGAAATACAGTAATGTTATTCTAGCTAATCCTTACCAAGGTATTAGTATTATTTCATCCTTCATTTTAAACTCCTATCTCCTCAAATTTTCGAGTGTGATAATAACTTGTTTTTTTTATTATTATTTGTCACTTTATGATCATGATATGCAACTATATCATTAGGCTAAAGTTTCTCTCATTATACATATATATATATATTTTTGTATTATTTTATCTATTGATCTCCTCCATATTCTAACCCTTACCATATTAATTTTTAATGCAACACACTACCAGATCATATCCTAAGTTTCCTAACGTTTATCAACCAGTCGGTTTCAATTTACCAACTTAAATACTAAATCCTTACTCTCATATTACTAATTTATTATTCATTTATCCTATTTTCTTAAGCTTATATATATATACATATATAATTATATATTAAATGCTAAAATCATCAACCTTCTTCACTACTTGATAATTAATTACTTACTCTTAACCCATATATTCTCTTTTCGTTTTACAATCTAATTCGCCATTGAACTTGGCGTTTATTGATCAATTATTAACTTAACAAAGTTTACTAAATAATTTATTAATCAATTGATCCACTTAATCATCTATTCCCTACGACTTTTCTTTTACTCAATCCCTTTTATTTCCTTAATCTCAAATATATAAATGTGTATTTTACATTTAAAACCACTAATCATTTAACTACTTTACTTGATAATTAATTATTAAGTAATCCTTTAATCTCTCCCACCAACCACAAATATTAATTTTCCAATAAACTCAACTACATAATAATTGTTTTTTAAAATCCCAAATTACCAACCCATTTAAACATTTAATAATTTTTTTATTAGCCTTTTATCAAATCTATCTTCATTGACTTATTACTTATCAATTTATCATTTTTCTTTACAAACCATCCATTTTTATAACTTAGTCATCCTATATTAATATATTTATCCCTCTCTCTAGATTCTCTCTTTTACCATACTCTATTTCACAAATTTTAAATCCTACAATCACTAAAAATTTGAACCACTTATCAAACCATAAAATTCTCAACTTACACCATAAATAATAGCAATTTATATTTAATTACCGCAACGACTTGTTACCGACTTAATCTCAAAACCACTAAATTTGTAATACACTTGTTAATACAACCATTTTTATTTGTATATTTTTTTACTGCTCGTTTTACTTTTGAGTTTGTTTCTTAACCCAAAACATTATTCCAAAAATTCCTATACTCATGAACTAGAATTTTAGCGCTACTAATATCTAACCCAATTACTTTGTTTAATTAGTTAGGATTAAGATTTTCTTTTTGCTAATCTCTATCTTTTTTTTCCTTCAGTTCTCACACGGTGCCCAACAGAATAATTTAAAACTTCTATTGTTATAACAGTAGAGGAGAAGAAGAAGATAGGGTTGGGTATATTACCGGTTGCAGATATGAATTGTTTTCAGTCCTGTAGAGTCTGGTGTGCAAAAAGCAGATCAATGATTTGTTGCTGCAAAGGCGCTTGTACAAGAAAGCGATGAAGAGGAGTGTAGGCAGTTCTGGAATGGAAATGCTTCGGTCCTCCCTTCAATTTGGTGCATGAGATCAGGACTCCACAATATACAATTTCAGGGGTGCTGAAACAAGGGGATCGAAGTAACTGTATGTTTCTTGAAATATGAGAAGAAAATGAAGAGAATGTGAACGGCGGGCTTGTAGGTATTTCTTGGAGTTAGGGTTGTAACGGTGGGTGAAGAAAGTGAATGGAGAGAGCGCGTATGTATGATATCCTCTCACCACGCAGAGTTGCAATATTGATGTGAGAGAATGAAAGCACCAGTTGTTAAATTAACGTGAAGAGATGTGAAGAGAATGAAAGGTTCCTTTGTCAATTAAGTGAGTGAAGAAAATAGAGAGCTCACATGTATATATATATTTCATAATGTGAGGAGAAAATAAAGGAGAGGATTTCAACCGTGAGTGAAAGATAAATTGCTAAAGTATTTATTTGTTTGTCAATTAAGTTATTGTATGCGGGGAATATGAAGAAGAGAGGCCAGCATATAAGTTTTATAATAAAAGAAAATGAAAGAGTAGAAGAGAAGCTATTATTTATGTTATATTTATTTTAATTGTTATTTTTTTTGTAACATGAGTGAAAGTAATATGAAAAGGATTAGAGAAGATTCATAATTAAATAGCTCGTTAAATAACCTCTCAATCTTCCTCATAATAACCTATGTGTCAATTCATGTAATAGTATATAACATGTTACACCGATTTTTATTGTATAATTTACTCCTTTTAAATTATCCCCTTAATAGAATTTCATGTTACGTTTGATAAATCTTTTTAGACTATGTATTTATTTTTTTAAATATAATTGAGGTTCATTGAAACCTTAATTCATGTAAATATTTACTTAATCCATTTTTGCAACATGTTAGTATAATTAGACCTTAATTATTTTTATAATTATTAGGGATATTTCAACTATGATTTTATATTGAATTTTATGATCCAAATCAATGTTCCATATATTTTTAAAATCTTTATAATATAATTGGAGTGTCTCAAAATTTTCCCAAGATTTATTGACTTATAAATCTTATTATTAAATTCATAATACCTTATAAAAAATTAGTTTTTAATATTATTTTTTTAGGGTTCAATAAAGGAAATCCCCTAAATTTATTAATTTAGATTAATTTATGGGGTATTTCAATATTGGGCTTATTTCTCTAATTGTTTGGCTTGGGCCTCAGTGGGCTTATTATCCCCCCACGCTGAAACGCAGTGTAAACGAAGTTGAGAGCGCAATGTACGGAAACGATCTATCGGAAGTGGTTTAGTAAACAAGTCCGCGATAGGGACTAATGGCTTGAATTCTCCACCTCCATCTGTTTGGATTGCCCGCACTAGAGTTGAAAACTGGTTCTTCATCAACTTGATGAAGTCTAAAACAATTGTGGCCACACAAGACTTAGCAGATAGAGGGAAAAGCCATAAATAACGAGAGTAATCATCAACCATAGATAAAAAGTATTTAGCACCAGAAAACCCAATAGCAGGGGCAGGTCCCCAAACATCCATAAAAAGGAGATCAAAGGGGGCATTATAAGTTGAGGAACTTGACTGATAGGGGAGAGAGTGCATCTTGCCTCTAAAACAGGCCATACAAGCATCATTCAAAGTATTTACATGAGATGTAGGAAGTTGAAATTTATTTAGCATCAGTCTAGTGGTTTTGATAGAGGGATGTCCAAGGCGGAGGTGCCAAGTCTTTGCATCAGTCTTGGATGTAAGATGAACTTCAGGGTGTGAGGAGTTGATTTGAGGTGGAAACTGATATAGACCATCTCTAACCCCTCCTTGAAGAAGAGTCTGTTTTGATCCTTAATTAAGAAATGAGAGACATGAAACTCAAAATAAGCATGATTATCTGCGCAAAAACACTGAACAGAAACTAGATTTTTGGTGAGGCTAGGAACATGTAAGAGTTGAGAAAGAGTAAACTGTCTAGGAGGAAAGTAGAGCCTGCCTGTTCCGTGATGATTGATGGATAAGCAGACCCATCTCCTAGAGAAACCCCATCAGATCCAGTGTAGGCATGAGAGTCAATGTTTAGATTTGCAAAATCATTAGTGAAATGATTGGTTGCAGCACTATCTGGGTACCAGGCTGACTCATGTGGATAAGTTTCTGTGTAGTTGGCACTGAATGTGGGTGGGGGATTTGCTTGGTAAGAATGATCAAATCTGTGCCAGCAAGCTTTAGCAGAGTGTCCTGGTTTGTCACAAACTTGACAGACAGGTCTAGGATCTGGTTTGCCAGATATTTGGGTGAAGGAGTTCTTGGAGTAACTCTGGTAGGAAGATCTACCTCTTCCTCTGCCTCTATAGTTCTCAGATTTGCCTCTGTAGCCACCATTTCCCTTACCTTTCTGTTGCTGATAGTTTTGATTACTGCCACTTGCGCGAGTGAGAGTGGTAGAATTAAGGTTTAAGGAGGCTTGCCCTTGCAGATTCTGAGTTTGATGGTTAAGATGAGCTTCCACATGTAGCATATTGCCATAGAGAACAGCAGTGGGAACTGCTTCAGCCTTAGTGAGAATAGTGGTGACTAGGGCATCATATTCTGGTCCTAGCCCACGAAGGAGGTAGGAATTCATGTCACTATCAGATAAAACACATCCTGCTGCTGCAAGAGAAGCAGCAAGGGCTTGGGCCTTGTTATAATAATCAGTGATGCTGTCGGATCCTTTCTTGAGATCCATTAGCTGATTCTTAGTTTGCATGATGCGGGCCTCATTTTGATGTGTGTACATATTTGCAATGTGTGTCCATACTGAGGCAGCACTATCACAACTTAAGACTTGGCAGACAACAGATTCAGATATGGATGCGGTGAGAACAGACATCACCAGTTGATCAAGTTGTTTCCATTTATAGTGCTCTAAATTAACTGTGTTATCTGGGTTTGTTTTGGCAGGTTGAGCAAAGCCATCTATAACACCGAAAAGGCCATGCCCACGAAGGTATGGCTCGATCTGTTTCTTCCAGATTAGATAGTTACCTGTGGTGAGTTTGATGAAGTTGTTGGCTGAAGAAATCAAGGAAGGAAAGAAAATGTTGACGATGCTGAAATCCCCTCCAACTTCAGGAACGGAAGGAGTATGTGACGCTGACGATGAGCTTGACGACATGACCGATCCAGTGGAAGGATTTGGTGTTTCCGACATGAGAAATTAATGATCGAGGATCAAAATTGAAGCAAAAAACGCTCATATGAGCTCTGATACCATAGTTGGTTAATTGTGATAGATGTAGCCGACACTGTAGATAGATATGAATATCGTATTGTATATTAGAAAACCCTGAAACTTTTACAGAGTCCCTTTTACATATTTATACTGTTGTTCTGGACAAGTGTATTGGACAGTTCACAGACCATATAACATATTGGGCCTATTTCTCTAATTGTTTGGCTTGGGCCTCAGTGGGCTTATTAAGGGAAACATCACCCTTCCCTTGGAGAAGGTGATATTGAAGAGGCAATCCGAATGGATTCTTAGCATGTCAGCTCCGACTTTGGAAGCAAGCGTGAGCCCAAGTTCGATAGCTTTTGCTTCTGCTGGCTCCTGCGTCGTTCTTCCAGCATCAATTCCTACCGCTTGGATCCTGCCATCTTGTTTCTTGCATATGGCTCCACAACCGTAGCCATTATCATCTACGCTAGCGTCGACAAAAATGTTGGTTTCATTGTTAGTTGGTAAGGGCCCTGATAGCTCATCCTTTAAGTCCCAAACAGTTGTTCCATTAGCCATGAGGATGAATTGTTGCACTTGATCCATTCCCAGGTTGAAGGTCTATGTGCAGTTATTGGTTGATTAACATCTAGCGAACCAAAGCTTCCACAAGAGGGAAAACAAGGATGCGAGATATTACTGGGAACAGTTGAGGCTAAGGGAGATAATCCAGTCCTGAAAGGCTAAGTCTGAGCCAATATTGTGTGGTCTCTCTATACCGGAGATGTTCCACCATTTTTCGGCTAGTGGGCATGTAACAAATGCATGAGCGAGAGTTTCTCTTGCACCGCAGAGGGCAGATGTGAGTTCATTCGGCAAGTTTAGCCGCGTACACACTTTTACTAGACATGGAACAATGCCATTCATTAATTTCCAAGCAAATAGTCAAACTCGCAAGGGAAGGTTACACTTCTAGACTCTTTTCATGACACTTCCAATGTTGCTCTTGTAAGATGTAGTCACATTATTCATGGGCCTGGTGGACATGGCCAAATGGCATGTAGTCTTAACAAAGAAGGTTCCTGTTTTGGAAGGTCCCCAACACCATTTATCTTGTTGATCCATGGCAGAAAGAGGAATTTTCATGATAAGATCAGTGTCATCTGCATGGAATCATTCCCGAATTAATTCCTCCTTCCAGGTCCTGTTGTTGGTATCGATAAGGAGGTTCACTTTTCCAGATTGTCCGATCTCATTAGGGAGAGTCCATTCCCATGGCTTACCCCCCGGTTTCTCGATCATCCATATATCAATGATTTTTTTTATCATAACTTGAGATATCATATTCA
Organism: Limonium bicolor; assembly: GCA_023374045.1. NCBI lineage: Eukaryota > Viridiplantae > Streptophyta > Magnoliopsida > Caryophyllales > Plumbaginaceae > Limonium > Limonium bicolor. The sequence continues at coordinate 329,104,178 of CM041777.1, read as the reverse complement.
GGAGCAGCTAACTAGGCTTACTCATCAAAATCCATATTACATAACTTAACAATACTAGAAGGAATATCAACTCCCTTCCACAATTTGAAACCTCCAGTACTATCAAACATATTAGAAATGAAAACTACTGGAAAGTAGAGTGGACTATTGTCCTTACAAAAGTATCGTTTAGTAAAACAAAACAGGAGACTAATAAACCAATCTAAAGTGTGACTACCATGGTCGGCAATCAGCTGTAACATCTTATCAAAGCATTGTTGTTCCCTGATGTCAATTTGAACTGAATAAATCCTTCTTATAGTAATCAATTCTAGACAAAAGCTAATGCCTTGAAGTTCTGCCTCGTGGAGCTTGTGATTTTCCAGCATAACTTTGTTGAAGACCATAGAAGGAACACCTCTATAATCTCTAATGGAACCGCATAGGATGGATGACCTCCCTCTCCTGCACTTGAAAGAGTAGTTTATCTTCATGAAGCCCTGTTTAGGCGGGATCCACTCTGGGTAGTTAGTAATCAGAGGATAGTTTTTAGTCATGTTGATTTTGTAGGCTTTACAATAAGCTAGATTCCATTCAGTCAGATTAATCCAAGCACTTTTAGGATTTTGCCTCACAAAATTCTTGGCATCGTGTATGCACCATATCAGATTAACAATCTTAGCTAATTTATTAGATTTCTAGTTTTTTGAGGACTGATAGAACCAATCCTAAATACTTGTATCACCATTTGAGGGAAGAGTAGATAACTCTACAATTCCTTCCCAAAACTGCCTTACCATAATACAATGAAAGATACTATGAAGTACAGTGTCTTTTGCTCCACATAAGCAACATTTATCTGAGCCCCTTACTCTGCTGGCAATGACTACCATACAAGGAATAATGTTTGATAAAAACTTGTTTGGCTCTAGGATTGCACTGATCAGGATGGATTCTATTGAGAATCTGAGAGTAATCAGATCTATCACAAGTGTGAGAGTTCTCCTTGAAATACCGTAAACATTAATTACCTTAATTTACAAGGAACTAATTAAATAAATAGTTTAGTCAAAGATTAAACATTAAATGATAAAGGCTAATAGGCCAAATTCATTAAGGAAATTTATAACCTCTAAACATACATATATAAATAAATATGTATAGTCCAAAATGGGCTCTAAACCCCACATAAATCAATGGACTAAAGAGGGAACATAAATAAGGAGAAAATAACTCCTAAGATTAATGTGACATGTAACACCTTAATACATTAACTAAGATCACTAATAATGTGATAAGACTATGTACAACATTTTATGTAGTCAAAACAAATTATAAGTGCAACAACCACTTAGAAATACACCTTAGGACAAATCAACAACTTGTTTCACAACCTAACACATGAAATAGTCCAAAATGTACAACATTAATGTCATAGTATTACAAGTCACAAGATGACAAATCATCGTCCCTAAAATATCTATATGGCCGGTTCTGAGAGAGGGAAAGAATGATTCAAAAAGCAATAGTGAATAAAAGGAAGGTTCCTAAAAGCATAAGTCAACTTGCATTGGGAACTCCAACTCACACTCTTACCTTATACACTCTCTCACCCATCCTTTCTCATTGCCCACTCCATGCTGCGACAACCCTCCCTTATCCCCATGTAGCTGCCGAAAGTAAGTTATCTTCTTCCTCCGTCACTTCTCCATCGAAGCTCCAACTTTAGTTCTAAGGCTTAAAACATTTGTTTTTGCCTTCATTCTTCTTCTTTCTTCATCAAGAACTAAAGTACTCTCCTTATTTTCACCATACAGCCGAAGATCTACTGTTTTGGGGGTGATAAAATTGGTTGTCAAGCCATGGAGAAGCCAAGCCAAGTTCAACAAAGTTAAAGGTAAAAAGATGCTCTAAGGTTACATCTTCTCCTTTGATAATTTATGACCAACATTATCACTTCCTTACAACACTTTTCTTCATATTTTTACACACAAAATGAAGCTTCATCTACTCCTCTTGTTGGCTGAATTTACAAGGTGAAACAACTCCAAAGGTGACTTCAAGGGTAAGTCATGTTTTAAGGTTTCTAAGTGTCTTAACCTACCTTATGTCCATAGATATACACTACATCTAATTTTCAACCTATTTTCCCCTAGTTGGCCAAAATTTGAGGAAGAAAACTCATTTTGAGCTTCAAAGGTAATTCATCCTTCTTAAGACACATTTTTGTGCTTTAAACTCTTGTTTATGTTAAGGAGACCGTAACTTGTTTCCTATTTCTTGTCCTAAAATGTGGCTGAAAAATGGAGTTCAAACCTCAGTTGGTGGCCAAACATATAAGAGGTTCAAAGGTGGAAAAATCACTATTTTTCAGGGTAAAACCTTAACCTAAGCTTTATAACTTCTAAACCACCATTTAAACTTAAGTTTGATGTAAAAATATAACTCCCCTCTATTATATTAAATGGTTCAAGAGTGAAGAGGAGAAAATTTCAACTTGGAACACTTAAGGGTAAGTATTACCTTAAAACACATTTTTAATGTTTTAAGTGTTATTATTGTGGGGAGTTCTTTATGGCCGAATTTAATCTGAACAAAATGGTCTATTTTGACCTAATAATGAACATAAAATGATATAAAAACATTTGGTTATGTTAGTTGATAATTTAATGACTTAAATGTCAAGATTACAAAATTTAAGGGCTTAAAATGTAAAAAGCCAAAAGTATTGGACTTGGGGATAATATGGCTGAGAGTTGGGGTATGTTTATGTGTATTTTGAGCACATTTAAATTTTATGTTATGGTTTTAATAATAGCCAAATGTTTAGGCTTGCTCTATAAGTTTTATGGTACATTTATGCTTTAAGGGCATAGGCTATAACTTTATTATGTCTTGGGTGAAGTTCTGGTGTTATAAGTGTAACTTGAGTGGTTTGGATATACTTAAAATGTCTGGTCTACTTTAGTAAGTGTTTGGATTGAACTAAGAGCAAAAGGTACCTTAAATATCCTTATGAATAATTTAATGATATAGAGGTCATATAACCTATGGTTGGGATAAAGGATTTAAGGAAATAAAATTTGGAATATGGTGAATTAAAATAGCCGATAGCTTTGTGGTAATTTGGTGAATAGCACAAAATATATGTAACACCCCAACCGCTAATCCTTCCATTATCCTCTACTTGTCTCCATACTTACGCTACACGCAGCAGATACTTACATACTCCCGGCGGGTGATACAACGTCGTTAGCCATTCCAAGATTAACAAGACTCCTACTACTTACTGTATCGGTCTGAAGATTAAGATATACCAAACAACTTAAATACTTACATTACAATTCCAAATACTTACTTACATTCCTGATTACCGAGTATCCAAAAGTATATGAATTACATTCCATTCCTAAAAGACTATTCCAAAAATTATGAGTTTGTACATTCTCTCATTCGTGCTAAAGTTCACAATTCATTTCTCAAAAGGGTGTACCACATGGTACACCGGCTACTAAAAAAGGCGTCAAGCCGTGTACAACTCGGTACATCATTCAAATCTACTAACTAATCTCAAAAAGAATTCATCCCGGTCCTTACTCGACCTTCAAATCTCACGGGCACCTGTAAAATAAAAACAGTGCCCCAAGGGGCTCAGCAAAACGCTGCATGTGAAAAAGAATTAGTTGGTTTAAAGTATATTTCTACTGAGAATCAACTAGCTGACATCTTTACAAAGTCATTAAGTAGAGAAAGGTTTACTAAGATTGTTCATGATCTTGGTATGATATTCATTAATCACAGTTAAACTGCTTTTATTTCCCACGATCGGTCAACGACATATGAGCAACACCTGTTATATTGTCGTTTAGTAGTCAACGATCAGTTTAATGCATAGAAAACATGTCGACCGACTACTTGAAGCAGATATGTCAGTTTCCACAAAAGTGAGATTAGGTTAGAGACAGTCCAACGGACAGAAACGGAAAAATTTCTCAACGGGTCGCTGACAACCATCACGACTGCTGCCCGTTATGAATAGTACCGTTAGGACATGTCAGCGAGCAGACGAGGAGCGGTCGTCGACCGTTACTCGATATCTATAAAAGGGCGATTGGAGTTTTACTCCTGTCACACTATTGCCCTCACTCTCTCTAATCTCTCTAAGCGATCAAAGCTTTTTCTCTTCCCTCTTACAAACAACTTCGTGAGATCAGTGCAAAAGAACCTCGCCTCATAGCATCTCTGAAGATTTCTCTAGTGAAAGGTTTTAAACTCCAGAAATCCTTCGACTAAAAATGGCACCAAAATCCTCTCTCCGCAAAGCGGATCTCAAGGAATCTTCCTCAGGACAAGTGGCTGACACAAGACCGACAGAAGCTCACACAGAATCACCACCTCCTCGACTTTCCAAAGACCTAGAAAATCAGCTTGTACGTCGGGTAACTGACGAAGGCAAACTTCTACATAACGAGGTGTACTATTTAAACCACTATTTTCCCAAACTCCATCACCTTATAAAAACAGAACTCCTCAAGCCAAAAATACTTCAAGTTCCTCCCTCTACCGAAAAACCAATAATGTCTTCTCCTGCCCCCTCGAGGCAGCTGTACAACAACTGGAAGAAGAGGAGGCTCAAATCAATGAACCAGCACAATAAGTGACTTCAGTAGAGGAGATACTTCAAGAGATAGCAACTGGCTCCGAGGAAGAGGCGAAACTCATCGCCGAGTCCGAGGAACCACTCGTCGATAGGTCTCCAACACCTCAACGACAGCTTCAGGGTGCAGACAGTGACATCGAGTCACCACCACATGTCAGACTCATGCACCAGGAGTGCGCGCAACTGAAGGAGGCAAAAGGCAAACAGAAGATGGCTCTTTCACCACATAATGAGGAACTCGAGGAGCTCCTTCAAGCTAAGAAGGCCGTTGCTAAGTCTCAACCTCTTCAATCTCTGAAGCGACTTAAGAAACTCAAAGAGCTTGAGCCAACTTTGATCAAATCTGAGAATGTAAACGACAGATCTTGTCCCGTCTTACCTAAGACGTTGGACATAGAATGGATGGAAAAGATGGGCCTAGGAGAGGTAGTAGAGTTATTGGAGTTCCAACGATGGGTAGACTTCTTCCAGAAGCCTATCCCAGTCTACACAGAGCTGCTCAAAGAACATATGAGAAACCTTGGACCACTCCAAAGTGATGAAGATGACGACTATATCATCTCACAAGTTCAAGACACCGAAATCACCATCTCCAAGTTTTGGGTCTCCAAGACTTTTTGTTTAGAATCAGAAGGACTAATTATCGTCCCAAAAGAAACATCATGGAGCGATATCGGTCATCTGGGAGGAAAAATGGTAAGCTTGCTCAACAAAGGAGCAACATTGAAGAACTTTCCTGCGGCTGAAATGTCAATACCTGACAGAGTCCTTTTCAGTTTGCTCACCCACAACATAACTCCATGAAATCAACGAACACACATTGTCAACGCGAGGGACGTAAGGTTACTCTATGCTCTCAAGATCAAAGAGAAAATTGACTTTCCTGTAATGATTCTCCTTACTCTCGATGAAAGCAGACATGTCAATCAAGGGTTAGTACATAAAATGGAATAAACATACATATATATAATATGGTGAGTAGGTTATAATTAGAGTATTAATATAGATAATATCGAATTTCATTTTTATTATGAGTAGTAACCAAGGCTCTATTGGAAAGTAGAATGGACATCGACGGGGTCTAAGAATGTACACAAACTGCTCAAGACAGCATCTGCTCAGAGATGTTGTCAAAATTAGGTATAAAGACAAAGGCAGGTCAGTTAGTGGTTATCCTCAAGCAAACCAAGAGTGAAGGTTCAAGGTCAGAACCTCGTCCAACGGGAAGAGCATCAGCACTTAAGAGGAAGAGAAGTCTCTCACCGGTCCATGACATGTCGGGGACCAGTCTGGATACCTCAACTACAAATATTCTGAAGAGGGTGAGAGTCACTCTCACAGCTGTGCAGGCCGTTTCCTCTGAACCAAGTGTTCAAAACATGGTTCAAGGAGTGATAGATTTTATAGACTCCCACATAGCCTGAGCGTTCCTTGTCTCATAGAGACTCGAGTGAGACCGTGAGAGATAGAGTTAGGATTAGATTTTTCTTTTCCATCAAATGCTTTACTTGCCTTTGACTATCTGTTTCAAAGTAACTTTTTGGACATCAATGAAAATGCAACTGATTTTTGTATACTTGACTGCTTATGATAGGTTACGAAATAATTTATTGTATTGGCTGCTTCTTCCTTGATTAAAAATTACAAAATGATCTAAGATATTTAGTCCCATCCATTCCACTAATCCAAACTCTAACTTGACACCTAAAAAGCCTACCAACATAGCCCACAAGACGTAGGACCTCATTAAATGCCTCTCACCGATCAGTCATTGAGCATATCCAAAGTGTCTATAAAACTTGCTTACTACTTGTACCACTCACACACATCTCACACAATGGCTCAATACCCACCAAGCTCATCCAGCTCGAATGAGCAAACCATTCACTCCACCATTCGCAAGTTTATGACCACAAAACACCCAAAGAAATATGTCACCCAAAGCTATGTTCAACCAGACTCCGACTCCCTTACAGCTTGGTCTATCACCTCAAGTATTACTCTATCACAATCACGTTCTCCAAATTGTATGGAGTTCTCTATAGATTCTGATGAGTCCGACCTTTCAACCACAGCTGAATCTCCTTTGATCACCGCACCCAAAGCCAAACCTTCTTGGATCAAAGCCGGTTTTTCAGAGGAAGAGCCTACTTGCTCAGAGGATTATGAATGTGATACCCAACTACGTCACTCCATCTAGATTATCTTGATCATATTTTGTAGTTTGTAATCTATGGAATGTCATGGCCTTTACAACATCTTACGTCGTGTAGTTGCTCCCTATTTTGCTGTATGGCAAAGGGGGAAAGAAAAGTATATGTACTTGTGAAAGTATGTCTATCGTCCTTGTATTATGTATCATCTGAATGAAACCTTATATATCTATGATATAACATAAAACCTGTCACTTATGTTTTCATTCATTAAAATTCTTTCATTCTTAAAAACTCTTAATAAACTCAGGGGGAATCCTTCTCAGGGGGAATCTCTCAATTCTGATTGCCAAGTACATAATAAGTGTATAGGTTGCCATCATCAAAAGAGGGGAAATTGTCAAGATAAGATCCTTTAGTTTTGATGATAGCAAACCTTATGTTGTCTATCTAATACGTTTGTCAAGATTCATGATTTCAGATAGACTGGTGAGTAAGTGGCTTAGCACGCAAGGTTGCAAGCGCACTTAAGTCATGAGTGGCTTAGCACGCAAGGTTGCAAGCGCGCTCAATCCACGACATGTGCTCTACCAGTCGGGCACCTGTCACGAACCACGTTGTCACATATCTCTTACATCAGACATCAAACAAAGACCAAACGGAGTTAGCAACATCGAAAAACTCACTCAGATTATTCACAACCACACAAACAACTTGCTCATAACAAACACACAACAAAAGGTGTATCTCATTAATGTGCAAGATAACAAGATAAAGCAAAGGCTATTGATGAACATCATTACATAGCCGTAATACTTCAGAAGAGAGCCTTTATGAGCATTAATGAGCCAGACAAGTTCAGACAAGTTGAAGTGTGCAAGTGGTGACCGACCACTTGGGGAGACGCGCCGCCAACTTGCCCATTCACAAGGCAACGCGTGTGCTGGTGGCTCCAGATCAAGTTGGACAAAAATCTGCAAGTAGGGTGCGGATATTATATTGTAGAAGAATGAGTATTTTACTCTTAGAGTCTACAACTCCTAGGTTGTTAGTGGCATCTCAACTAACTTGTATAAATATGTGGCTTAATGTTCCTTGTAAGATAAGCCCCTGAACGAGAGAAAAGATAAAGATTATCTGGACAAGTGTGGATCAGACTTAGGAGTGTGTGTAAGTGCTAGAGAGTTGGTGAGCTAGTGAGGACTGGGTTAGAGTATCAATACAAGGGGTATTTGATAGGACGACAGGTCGGGGAACGGTCGGTGAACCGTAGGCCGATAGTCAGGAGAGGGTTGACGACTTTAGGGGTAAAGTCGAAACTGTCCCGAGAGTCCGTGTGTGGGGCAAGGGACGTTGAGTGAATTTCATGTGTGTAAATTCTCAATCGAAATGTGTTTTCCAGTTTAATAGTTGCCTCTCGCCCATCAAGTTTAATTAGAGTCCACGATACGTCCACGACACGTCGGGGACGCATCACGAGCGCTTGCGAGTTTCAGTAGAGTTGGATTCTGTTGCAGCAACCTCTTTGCTCTTAGATAAGCTGGACAATAGTCGGCTACATTAGGGCATTATTAAAGCTTGTAAGTGTTTAATGGCTGAGTTTGAGTTTTGTGCTCGGTTTCTAATGTGAGCAGGGGCTTGAATCAACTAGCGGATGCTCTAGCAAAGTTTGGTTTGGAAAGTAGGAGGGGGTTTGCTATAGTTGAGACCCCCCCCCCCCCGAGAGTTGTAGAGAGTTTATTGTACGTGAAAGGTCTGATTAATGAATAAAATTTCTATTTGATAAAAAAAAGTCGTTACCAAAAAACAAAATCGTTACTATATTAATCTATTGTAATGACAAAAGTTGTTACAAGTCGTTGCAGGAGAAAGCGTAACTAAAGATCAAATTATTTATTGTAACAACATTTATTCATTATTAAAGTTATATCGTTACTAAAATTCTGATTTTATAAACTATAGAATATCAACTTTGATAACGAAGATAGTCGTTACTAAAAAAACCTTTAATAACAACTATTTTCGTTATGAAATAATACTTTAGTAACAGTAGTCTTCGTTAGTTCTTTCTTTTGTAACAACTATAGTCGTTACCAAAAATCTGTTCAAAATAAAAAAAATAAAACCAATTCTAAGTTCTTTCTTTTGTAACAACTATAGTCATTACCAAAAATCTGTTCAAAATAAAAAAAAAACAGTTCCAAATAACCAATTAGACACTTTATTTCATCGAATAAAGCCTGCTACGTTTCACCACAGCAAATTCGGCAAATTCAGCAAAGTAACAACATTTGGCAGATTCCAATATCAACACAAATGTACCCTTCTGAATTAAAGATAGACCAACATTATATGGAAACAACAACAACATTCAGCAGAGTTTCCACAACAAAATCTTCATTTTCATGTTCTAGGCTAGACAGGCGATTATTCAGCATTTCCACAAAAACAACTTTCTTCCGCACACATGGGATCACACACGTGTTGGTTCAGAAGAGATAACAAATGCCACGTATCCTTTGGGTTCAGATGCCACGAACATTCTTGAATTCTTACCTACAGAAGAGATAACAGATATCTTTAGAATAAATGATCACACACATGCACATTACGACTAAGCAGATGAAAACAGGGGCTAGTTTTAGAACAAACAGTTGATTAATATTAGAGTAACACCTCATATTGATGCATTAGAAGCCACATTTCTTTGTCATAGCCTTTTCTTTAGTTTCCTTAATGATAATTTAATCATGCATTATAAGCCAATAACAAAGCACTGCATACAAAAGTTTTTTTTACAGAAGCTAGCGGCAGCTAATGGAACTCATTATAGCAGAAGCAGCTTATTGTTGATGGTAGTGATAAAACAGAATTTATACAACCTTTTACTACTTTGCAATATAGAAGCCATCATATCATATCCCCTGTTTTCTTTGGGCCTCTCTGTTTTGGTCATATGCCCAGCACTCAATCCACATAAATAAACTATTCATGATTTTCAGCAGGTTTGACAATCAACATCACAACAACTCAAACATGATATATAATGCATAAATAAACTCTTCATTTGGAAAGAAGAGTACCTGTAATCATATCATTGGATCAGAAGTCCAATCCTCCACATCCTCATATAATGAGGCAGATGTAGAAGACTCATTGTCTCTCGCAGCCAACATCGATAAAAGTTATGTTCGTAAATTTTCGTATGCCTTCTTGCTCTCTTCTTCTCGCCTTAGACCTTCAGCCTTTAAATCTTCAACTTCTTTTTTCAAATCTGAAAATGTTTGTTGTTGCTGTCGATGATGTTTAGCGGCAATGGCAGCACGCTTCGAAGAGCCTTTATATCCATTTCCTTTGCCCCGCACATAGCCAGACCTTGGCTGAAAAACTTTTAGCAACATTTCTTCTTAGGTCATCATTGTTTTTTTTTAGAACACTTGAAACTACTATTAATCATTAAGAGTTTACAACACATACACCACATTAAAAATGGGAATAAACTCCCCCCTCAACGTAGTGATGTTTAAAATAAGAGCCACCATACCAGCCCATATAGCATAAAGTTTTGCCATCTGAATCTCATCAGTACAAACAGAATTGATAAAAACTGGAAATACACATACTAGATAAAGGTACAAACCAAACAAAGCATCTAATGCGATAAGGAAACACCATTCCAGACAGATCCTTGCTAACAGAAACCCAGAGTCTTCTTGCTTCATTTCAGAACATATGCAGAGGCTACCCACCAGGACAGCAAGCTCCAATGCATGTAGATATACCCTGCTGAAGGCTAAAGTCACCACGAGGGTGTTACTAGACTCAAACACTAGTTCATAACACTTACTATGGCTACCCATCTGCAAGATAAGCTCCAAAGCAATTTGTCGTGTTATGAAACTAGTAAAATGCACATTGATTGTGCTGAGAACAAGACTGTTGTACTCAAACCAAAGAACCTTGAGCACATACGAGAAGCCAAAATCAGGATATAAGACTTTCCAACAGGTTTTAACCTTGCATAGGTCAAGGCTGAAGATCACTTGAGCAGCAGAGATGACTAACAAAGGAATAAGTTTAATCCCATTAATCCAACTGACATACAGATTCCACATCAACCCAACATATTCAACCTCAATATAAAGCCTAATTCGACCGCCAAGAGGACAAGAAAGCTTCAAAGGAAGAAGATTCCAGTGCCAAACAAACCTTCTAATAAAATCCATGGGCAACATATGAGAATGCCCAGAGAAGGGTTCTTAGGTCATCATTGTTGCTCCCCCTTTTGAAGTTTCATCAACCATTTCTTTGAGTTTTAACTGCATCAAGTTAATTATGCTATGAAAATTATAAGAAGAAAAAGTTAATAACAAAAAACTTGCTTAAAAAATATGGAGGTTTTACATACATATATATCCTCAGAGCCCCTGTCTTCCTTCGAGTACTCAAGTTGTCCGGTGGATTTATTGTGCTTCGTATGCTCTTTCTAGTAGTGACAGTCTATCATTGGGAGGTTGTTCCATCGTTTTGATATGAGCCATTCAACTTTACGTATCACCTTGTCAATAATTTGGTAAATACTAACCCCAATACTATATGTATTCTTCCAAAAAAGATTAAACTTTGAAACTTATTGTGGAAAATATAATAAAATAACAAAAAATGTTAATGTAGTACATTTTTTTCCAACTGGTAGATTTATTATGGGAAAAATATAAAGTCAATAATTTATAATATCTGTGAATAAAGTTTATTCTCCTAAAATTAATTATTATGGGATAGTATTAATTCAAAATTTTCAAAGTGTTATGAAGTACAACAGGTCGACGCTGCGGGACACTGCACCCGACAGCGTATAGTCTTGTCTATTTGGCAGTCCAGTCAGCAGCTGATTAGACTGTTTATTGATTGAGCTGTCTTTTTATTATATTAACTTTAATTGGTTGTAACTTTTAAAATATAAGTCCAAAATGAAAAAAAAATTATATATTGTTCATCTAAATTCAAGCTCTTCGAAACAAGACCAAACATGGAGATGTTTTGACAACTTTTAAATTTTATATTATTTACATGTATATATCCATATATATCAATGAGAATTATGATTAATAACATCATTTTAGTGTATCTAATGAATCATATCTTCATTTTAGTGTATCAACGCAAACATATAATAATAAAAAAATTTACACAATAATACAACACAAAATAATATTTGGTATGTATGAAAAATACGTGATTCACCATATAAAGGTTTAAAATGCATCATAAAATAATAATAATACACTGCCAAACAATAATGATTTTTATCGGTTTCGAAGTTTGTTATCTAATTCACCACTTATTAGTTAATGGATCATAATATTAATTTTAATGAGTCATAATATTAAAATTAGTGAATCATATCTTCATTTTAGTATATCATCGTAAAGATATAAAAAATAAAAATTTCAAACAAAATACAATACAAAACAATATTTGGTATGTATGAAAAATACATGATTCATCATATAAGGTTTAAAATACACCATACAACAATAATAATACACTACAAAACAATAATGATTTTTTATCGGTTCCGAAGTTTGTAATCTAATTCACCACTTGATACTTAATGAATCATAATATCAATTTTAATGAATTATAATATCAAAATTAATGAATCATATAATCATTTGTGTATCATCATAAATATATGAAAATAATTTTTTCCAAAGTTGTCAAAACATATCCATATTTTGTCTTATTTTGAAGAGCTTGAATTTAGGAAAACAGTGATATAAATTTTTTTCATTTTAGACCTATATTTCAAAAGTTACAACCATTTAAAGTTTATTATTTTAAAAATGTTATACAGTCAGCATGATACATGACACATCCATACAATGCTATACGCGACCCTGCCGGACAATCTAATTTGCCTATGAAGTAATTTTTTCTCCCAAATTTAATTAATCGTTGATACTGTGGGACATATGAATCGAATAATTTATTATATTTAAAAATAATTAATTAATACTTAACAAATATATACTCCATTATGCATGATAACTAGAAAATAAAGAAAGCAAAAGTAAAATTTAATTGTTTGAGCCTCAAAAACAGCTACATTATACGATCTAATCCGACAACAAAGTCTAAAACTTTGTGATTGTATCTCCAACCCGCAAACAACATAATTATCAATACAGACAAATCAATACTTGCTCCGTTAATTAAAATCTGTCGTTTTAAGATGACAGATATTATTGAATGGGGTATCTACTTAGATGTTGAGTCATTAGGTATATTCTCTCCCTAATATCTATAGATTATTAGTTGTTAGATATATTATCCCCTAATATCTATAGGTTGTTAGAAAAATCCTATTTATTAGCAAAGTTCTCTCCTAAATATCTATAGGTTTTTATCTCTCGAATCAATATACAAGTTTTACAACCTTGAATCAAAATTCTCTCCTAAATATCTAGTGATTAGGTATATTCTCTCCCCGAATTGCCACTCCTAATTAACAGGACCACCTTGTGTTGTGCTAATTAATTATTTTTTAAAGAAAAAAAAGTAACTTTATATTTCTTCTATTCTATTATTTCAGCGTCGTCATCAAATCATCATCATCTATGTCGATGGTTCTTGAGTAAAAGATTCGGATTGAAATTGATATACCGTATATATGCTATGCTTTAATAGCATTTATTATCATACCATCACTATATACAGCTTAAAGCATTCATTATCATACCATAACTATTTACTGTTCTTCATATCGGATTACCATGTGATTTAAAAAACGAAGCTTATTTTCAATGTTAACAACGCATGAATCCATGAGGTGAGCATTGTTTCTTCAGTGTTATTGTCACATGTTCCCCCTCTGACAATTCATACTTACTCTACATGAAAAAGCAATTTTATTTATCAATTTAAGCATAAAAAAAGATTAGCAAAAATGTGTTAAAATATATATTAAGCATAATATATTGCTGGATGTTTCACATGGTGTAAGTTTATGAAATAAGACAAGCTAAATTAACACATACCAGCAGTAAGTTTATACCTTGTTTTTCCATAAAGACTATCGATTACATCATCCGGCATTTAATGTTCTTTCCTTAGTTCTGAAAAACGGGGCCGCTGTTCCTCCTATAGCTGAGGATTACATAGCCCTTACCAGCATAAACTGAGTTAACAAGTTGTATTGACAAGTATAGAAGTAACATGGGGCCGTGACCTGTATAAATTAGTATCAAACAGGATTAGTCCAAAGACACGGTGGCTATCAATTTCAGATAGCTTCAAGAATTTGGCTTTATAGAAGGTAGGCGGCCACCACCAGTTCTATTCCTGAAATTTGGATTAGTTCGTTTTCAGGAGGAACGGTCTACCTTGTGACTTGAATCGTCAACGACCTGTCAACTAACCATCAAAATTTTTCCCAATGTTGCAGAAGAAAAATGAAATAAGGATAAGATGTGGATGGAACCTTTCTCAGCAGCAAAATTAAAACGCGCGAATACAAAACAAAAACTTGAGAAATTTAAACGCATACTATTAAACAAATGTTAAAAGTAGTTTGACATGTATACAATCAATGGATGTATATATGCAATAACAAAATTAAGCCTGTTAGCATCATAGATTGGCTGTTTACTGTTCTGATGTGTAAAGACCATCCAAAAACGGACAAGGCAAAACAGAACATTGCCGATGAGATCAACAAGGCATATTAGAGTGAGCTCCTCTGCAAGAAGGTCGAAACCTTGGGTATAAGGGAGCATCCAACAGCCATCATAGCAGATTAGATAAGATCAGCAACATTTTGTGGAAGCTCCTCAACCTGAACACTGTAGAAGTTCTGAATATCAGCAAGCATCCTCTGGCCATCTATAGTCATGAAGTATATACACTACTAGAATATGGATTTTTGGTAACCACAAAAATCGTTACCAAAAATTAAATCATTACTAATCCAATTTTTCATCGTTACTAAAAATATGATTTTGTAATGGTTATATCATTATTGTAGTTTCAATTTTTTAAACCATTAATACTATCTTTGGTGACGAATACTTATCACTAATACAAGTATGATAACGATGTTAAATCGTTACCAGAACCTTTGTAACAAAATTATGATTTTTACTAGTCTATCCCTTATAGCTTGATACAGTATGTTGAAAATAGAAATTTGGTTATTCAATATGTGCTCTTTGCATTTAATCAGATTTCCATCTTTTTCATCAAACCATCTGAGAAGTTCATGGGCTCTGCTCTCTGCAGTTTAGCGGTGCTTTTCATTTACGTGTGTGCATAATATCAGTACTAACAGACGTACAAAGCAAGAAGCTATCTGAAACAAAACAGTGCAGACTTTTAGCCTTAAAAGTCTCAAGTACCAAAACCAAACAAGGATACATCATCATCTCCTTGGCGCAACTTAAACCTAGAACCATAGCCATACTAACCAGAGAAAGAGACCAAGGTTTGGAAACTGCTGTGAGCTTGAGCCATAACAACTGAAGTAATATAGACTCCAAATCCCCGTACTTTTCTGACTTCAAAAGTGAACAGATGCAAAAATGGTGATCTCTGCTGCAAAAAACTCTCTGATGCTGCAAAAAAAAGTGCACAATATGCAAAGTGAACGAATGTAAAAAAGTGAACCTTTTAGCAAAGATTCTCAACAGCAGATGCAAAAAAGTCATATAGATACATTATCATAATGTCATTGTAAGAAGCAACATACACTGAAGAGCATTCAGAACATGAGGCATCAACTGTAATACTAGATTGACCATTCTTAAAAACCAAAATCCATGTGTAACCGAGCAATTAGATCCACGGTTCACTGTTCCATTTTGGATTTCCAAAATTTTTCTGACCCCAACAGAGAAATCATATACACTAGCAAGGTTCAAATACTAACCAGACACGCTTCACTGAACATCATGCCAAACATCTATCCTCAGTTACTGCAGCAAAGATGCAAAGTTCTGTTCAAACCAGTGAGAAATACATATGCACAACAGAGAAATCATATACACTAGCAAGGTTCAAATACTAACCAGACACGCTTCACTGAACATTATGCCAAACATCTCTTCAAACATTGTTCAGAGGGAAGACACAAGTATAACCCCTCATAGTGGTATTGATAAGAACTAAATAATGCGACTACCAGTCGGAGTTAAAAAGGCAAGCGAGTCACAAAAAGCATAGATATATACTACTATTCTATATCACCAATTCTCTTCTGCATCTCTCGATCGAGCTAGGCAAATGTAGAGTCACAAAAAGACTATAATTTAAGTTCAAGTTCAAATTGTTAGTGAAGTAGTTGAAGACCATAATCATACAAGACATAAAATGAATTGATGACCATAAAAACAAATTTCATTCGGTAGGTTAAAAAAAAGAAGAAGATTCTCTGAAGATTAATTTGATGATTGGAGATTCTTTGCAGCAACAAAACTGCACAATCAGCTATTTTAATTTTAATAATTTGAAGATAAGTCTGATTTATTCTGGATCTGTAAGAGCAAGAATTTTATATATATGAAGGGAAGTGACAAAGATCAATCTAATAGCATGCAAGGATCTACACGAGCCAATAGAGGCCAAGGAGATAAAGACCAGCCGATAGTATTACCACCATATATATATCAATCCGAGATCTTTCTAATATCCTATTGGTGCCATAAAACTCAAGATTCCCCACTATGTCTCTACATCATTGAGGAAAACAGTGCCAAAATCAAACCAATTCGACACTTGATGATGGTAGATCATGGTCACATTCACAGTTATCAGGATCAATATTCTACACTAAGGCTGGCAGTGACAGTGGATCAGAATTGTAGCTGAATCATTCAAGTCAAGATCACATAGAATTGTTAGGGTTGCATGCATTATTTTTAACTCTATTTCGGAGCATCAGATCTATTCAATTGTTAACAGGATAAGGAATTCAACCTTGAGAAAATGTTGAAGGATGCTGCTACAGATGACAACATTGTCATCATAACAACAATGAATGAAGCATGGACTGATCCTGGTTCAATTCACGATCTTTTACTAGAGAGCTTCAGAATTGGAGACCATACTCGTAGGCTTTTGAACTACCTAGTGATAGTTGCACGTCAAGCCCCTGTGGCTTGGTGGGTAGTGGGTGATATCTTAGAACCAAAGGTCTAGGGTTCAAAACTTACTCACTACTGTATTACGAGAAAGGTTTATTTAGAACCTCACTATCGCTCATATGCTGAACTTTCAACCACTTATCAAAAAAACCTAATGATAGTTGCACTTGATCCAAAGGCTTTAAGCCGATGTATAAAATGCCGATGTATAAAATCACACCCACACTGCTTTGCTCTAGTCACTGAAGGAGTTGATTTTTCTGAAGAGGCTTACTTCATGAGACCGGACTACCTAAAGATGATGTGGCTGAGAATTGAGTACCAGTACTACAATTCTGTTTTCACAGTAATGAAAACCCAGAACTTTCCTTTATCCTCCTCAGCTTTCGAGCTCAATCTACCACTTAGATTACTATATGTGTACATGATGTCCTTTAAATTACTTGGGTAATGCTTTGTATTTCGAGCTCAATCTACCACTTAGACCTATTTAACAACGTTCTCTCATCAGACCAGTATTCATCTTATTTGGTGGTATTTTCTCCAATTTGGTAGTACCCTAACTAATTCAATTTGGGGGTTTTGAGCATATATGTTCCATGCTCTTCAGTTAGGCTTGCAAAATTACCGTGAGTGAAAAAAAAAAGAGATAGGTTTGAGTAATTACCGGTTCGAAGAGTTTTCAGCCTCGTCTTCAATCTGGTGTTCAAGAATGAAGATGACCGCGAGTGAAGAGAAGAAGACTACCGTGAGTGAAGAGTGAGATAGGTTAGAGTATATTATATGTTCTCAAATAAATTCTTTTCAGCCCGACTATCGATATGGTGTGCGAGAATGAGATGAACGAGAATGAAGATGAACGTGAGTGAAGAGAAGAAAGACCGTGAGATATATTAGAAGTTATTCCTCTGTTGCAAAATAGAAGTAGGGTACTAGTGCAAATTAAATTTTTGCACCAACAGTGCAAATCTAAGAGGGCATAAAATCTGTTGCTCCTAGTTGATGGCATCAATTAGTGCAAGTATAAGATGCAGTAATATACATTTTGTACTAATGGGGCGGCAGTACATAGATCCACTATTTGACCAAACCAAATAGTGCAAGAGAAAATTTGCACCATTTCACCATTAGACAAATAGGGCGACTGTAACAGAACTGCACCAATTGATTATGCCTATTAGTGCGACTAAAGTGTGCACCAACAGATAGTCCAATTGGGCGAAACTTAACACACTACTGGTGCGACTTGTGGGAATGCACTATTAGACAATATCAATTAGTGTGAAAATTAATGTTGCACCAATAGGGTTCACTATTAGAGCCAAAATTTTCTTCCGCCCCATTTGATTATGCGTGTATTGTGTGTATGATGTTGGGGTGATATGAACAAATAGGGCAACATAAATAGTTGCTCCAATTGATATGATCAGTTAGTGCAAGTTCCTCTACGCCCGTTTGATCATATTTGTTAGTGCAAGTTTTGCATTTCGCACCATTTACCTTAGTCAAGTAGTGCAATTCTAAATTTCCTTATTTGCTATAACTTTTTGGTGCAATTTTTAGTTGCACTAATTGGTAATCTAAAAATTGCCCCAACTAAACAACATTGTAGCACCCGTCAATAATTTGGTAAATACTAACCCCAATACTACATGTATTCTTCCAAAAAAGATTAAAATTTATAATTTATTGTGGGAAAATATAATAAAATAACATAAAATGTTAATGTAGTATATTTTTCCAACTGGTTGATTTATTATGGGAAAAAATATAAAGCCAATAATTTATAATATCTGTGAATAAAGTTTTTTCTCCTAAAATTAGTTAACTGGTATAATTATTGTGGGAAAGTATTAATCCAATAACTTCAAAGTATTATGAAGTAATTTTTTCTCCCAAATTTAATTAAATGTTAGTACAGTGGGACATATAAATCGAATAATTTATTTTATTTATTTAGAAACTACATAATTTCAGGCAACTTATGTATTTCTATCTTAGTAATCGTCATTTCAAAAATAATATTAATACTTAACAAAGATATACACCATTATGCATGATAACTAGAAAATAGAGAAAACAAAAGTAAAATTTAATTGTTTGGGTCTCAAAAACATCTACATTATACGATCTAATCCGACAACAAAGTCTAAAACTTTGTGATTTTATCTCCAATCAATATGGGTTGAATATAAAGCACTTAGTTCCAACCTGCAAACAACATAATTACCATCAATATATCAATACAGACAAATCAATATCTATTTAGATGTTAAGTGATTAGGTATATTCTCTCCCTAATATCTATAGATTGTTAGTTGTTAGATATATTATCCCCTAATATCTATAGGTTGTTAGAAATATCCTATTTATTAGCAATATTCTCCTCAATATCTATTTAGATGTTAAGTGATTAGGTATATTCTCTCCCTAATATCTATAGATTGTTAGTTGTTAGATATTACCCCCTAATATCTATAGGTTGTTAGAAAAATCCTATTTATTAGCAATATTCTCTCCTAAATATCAATAGGTTTTTATCTCTCGAATCAATATACAAGTTTTACAACCTTGAATAGTAATTACTATATTAACTACCTTTTTAGCAAGAAAAAAAGAATATTAATACAATAAAGGATAAGTAAAATTACCTTGAATGTTGACACCAACGGGCACAAAGCTAGTCATAGATTCACCATCGATTTGACCAGCGTCCAATGGTGGCGAGTTCACCAGCGGAAGAAAAAAAACGGCACAGTTTGCGGGAATCGGGAGAAAATCTGGTGGACGGTAATGAAGGAATGAGGAGGAAAGTAAGACGGGGCAGAGATTATGGGTCACGATTTATGAAATTGAGGGATTAGAATAGCAGGGAGGTTCGTCGTCTAGTGCACCGGCGTCTGGTGGTGGGGATGAAGACACAGCTTGCCGAAGTAGACGGTGGTGATTTGAGGAAGGTGATGAAGTAATTGGGAGGAAAGATAGAAAGGGAAGAAGTGAGGCGGAGTTTGCTTGTAAAATGCAGTTTACAATACTTTTTTAAGCAGATACAAATACTACAGTTAAATACGAGTGTGTTGTAAATATTCTCGATTTTAGGTTTGCAACGCGGTTAAAAAACTGAAGAGGCGTTTTCTTGGTAATCAATTACTATTATAATTGTTTATTTTGTATTAGGATTTTTTTTTACCTTAGACCAATGTTAATATTTATATGCTATAAATATATAAAAATATTATTTATATATAGCTTATATTAAAAGTAATAGATATATATATTTACTATTAAATTAATAATAATACTATATATATTTATATTGTACGGATATAGATTACTCCCTCCGTCCCTGATTGACCTTCCTCTTCACTATTTGGCTTGTCGTTTGACTTCAATATTAATGTAAAATACATAATTTTATAAATCTAAGTATTGCAATGGAATCTATATGTGAAAAACTATATGTTATATAACTTTGTTTTATAAAATTATTTTATCTTATAGTTTAATATTGAAGTGGAAAAACGTGCCAAAGCAAACAAGAATCAATAGGGACGGAGGGAGATATAATTGGTATAAACATTATACGACAACAGGAGATTTAAATAAAATACAATAAAATTTGTGGGATTTATTTAACAATAATAACTTATGCTGAAAGATTTCTTTTAATAGTTATTTGTGGACAAATATAAATTTTCAATAAATAAAAAAGATAATAGTGATAAGTTTTTCCAAACCCAATAGTAACTGGAAGACTTTTGGTAAGAAATTTTGTAGTTTTTTAATAGTAACTATTTTGTTGGAAGATTTTTTTTCTATAATAATAATTATATGCTAGAAGTTTAGTTCCAAGAAATAAAAAGATAATCGTGAAATTTTTGCAAGAAACTTTTTACCGAATAGTAACTATCTTAGAACGGATTATTGGTCTTGGAATGTAAATTCCAGAAAAGATCAATAATTGTAATAGAATAATTAAAAATTGAATATTCCCCTATTTAATTGTTAATATAAAATTTTTGTAATTGCCTATTTTCTTAATTTGGGATGTAAATTCTTACTCCGGTTCTGTCCTCCTCCCAAAATTTCCAATTTCAAATGAGACTATAAGGGATTCACTTGCCCTGCCATTTGCTGGTCGCTCTATAAAAGGAAACCCGTATCCCTCCTGTTTTTTATAGATCCTATGTACCAATCCTAGCAAATGCAAATCAGGAGCCTTATTGGTTCCTATAAATCGTCTCACGCTTGTTTGAGTTCGACAAAGTTTCCACCATGGATAGAATCAGTGAACTGCCTGATTCTCTCGTTGAAAGTATACTGGAGAGACTACCTCTTACAGATGCGGTGAGAACCTCAATTTTGTCCACTTCCTGGAAATTCAGATGGACGAAGCTTTCAGATCTAGAGCTTGATGAATCCCTTTATCGCTCTCTGTGTAAAACTACAAAACTCCTTCCATCGGTATATCGAGATATTTGAATAGTCTTTTATCGCAACACTCTGGCTTTATCAAAGCATTCTCTTTATTTATACCAGATGAAGAAAACCTTCCTAATGAAGCATTTTTTCACGAACCTATTCAATTCGTTTTGAGGACTGGTATTAAGAAATTATCTATTATCAAGAATGGTTTTCGTTTTTTCCCTTGCCTCTAGCTATCTTTTCTTCTGTACAACTGACATATTTATTCCTTGAAAGATGTCAGTTTGATCCTCCATCTTCATTCAGAGGCTTACCTAATCTTATCAAACTTAAAGTCAAATCAGTATACACCACAGCTGATAAAATATCCAGATTTGTCTCAGGTTGCCCCAAACTAGAAGCCCTGTCGTTGGTATCGTTTGATTTTTCAAATGATCATCTTGATATCCACGCTCCAAAACTCTGTAGTCTAAAGATGATGGGAGGAGTATTCAAGTTTTTATCGCTGAGAAGTGCTCAAAATATTAGATACTTGTTTATGTCCCTAAACACAGCTGATAAATTGTGGCCCGCACCTAATCTTATTATGTCCAACTTCTTCTTGGACATGACGAAACTCCAGAAAGCTACAATTGGAAGTCGCTTCAATAAGGTTCTTATATAGATACATAGTTGTAATTTGTTATTGTTCTTAATTTGAGGTCGTAATTTCCTATATCTATCTAAAAAATAATTAATCATATTTTATATCGTGTCTTTTCTTTTGAGGTGAAGCTGTTGGCTACTAGTGGTGCTTTACTATCGGTTCCAAAATTCCAGCAGTTAAGGAAACTGAAATTTTATTTGGTGCGCTTATACGACGCTGATGACTTTTTATGTCTCTCGAGGTTGCTTGAGAATGCTCCTAAGTTGAAGGAACTTAGTATCATCTTGAAGGTACTGTGAAATGAGTTCCTTACTCCTGTTAAGAACCAAGAAAGAAATTTACTGGTAAAAGAACAAATTGTTAGCTAAATATAAATTACAGTTTCCAAAGGATCTGACTGAAGAACGCTGCAGGGAAAGCAATTGCAAGCTGCTCCTGGATTCGATTTAGATATTGGAGAGTTCTTTAAGTACTGTCGCTGTGATCGTCTTCAAAGAGTTGAATTCAGCAATATTTCAGGCACAAAATTAGAGCTGAAAATAGTTGAAATTTTACTTGGCTGCGCCCGAGCGCTTGAGAAGATGTGTGTGACCTTAGGGAAAAAGGTTGACAAGGTCAGTGTCATGATGCAACTATTAAGTTTTAGTCGGGCTTCAATTAAGGCTAAGGTCGAAGTCAGTATTTGAAGATCATCTAGCTCGAGATGTGCTGTCTGATATTGTTTTTGCATCGCATATAAGAGTACGTGAATGTATTGCTCTATTCTTTTTGATATTATGCATGTTTGCCTTCAGTCATTTTGCTAAGGTGCTAATTTCGGGAGACACTTTTGTAATGTAATATATGGACGTTAGTTTTTAATACTATGCATGTTGCCTCGGCCTAACATCTCATATTCGTATTATCTGTAACTATTATGTGCTTTCAGAATTCAGCATACCTCTCCCTCGTTTTTCTCTTTTCTCGCGTTTGTTCTCTAAACCAACATCCACCTTTTGCTCTTCCTAGTACCCAGCCACTCATTGCTTTCCAGCCAACATAAGCAGCTCGCTTCCACCGCTAATTCCTGCCTCCTCGTCTCCTCGGTCACTTTATTTGTTAGAGGGCCCGGCCCCTGTTGACATCATTTTTTTAATCACTAGATTTATATAATATAGTTTAATTGTTATAAATTAAGTTTAATTTATTAAAATTTTCTAAAAAATTTATTATTATATTTTTAATTAATTTGAGTCTATTTTAATTGTTTAATGTTATAAATAAAAATAATCAACTTCACTTAAAACATTAATAGATGTTACTAAGTGTCCTTATATTTTATACATTATTATTTTTAAAATCATAATTTGAACTGAAACTTGCTTCTAAAATATATTAAAAAAATATTAATTATGTTTATCAAATATTAGTTAAAAGTTAAGTTAATGACTTCTTGTAATTGTCACCTTGTACTACATTCTGTTCTTAATAAATGATGTTGGAGTTGTTCTTTTTTCAAAATATGAGATTTCCGGACCTTTTTAACATTCAATTTTCATATTTACCCTTTACTTTCTCTTTCACTCACAATTTCCTTATCTCTTATAAAAAGTAAGGATAATGTAATCCAAAAATTGTCTCCTTATTTTCCGTGTGTTTTGTACTAGAAAATCATCTATAAAAAATAGGATAGAGTACATTTTAGTGAGTTATATTTATATTTAAAATATAAACTTTAAACCATATTGTAAGTATTTTTATTTTAAACTTTTATTTTATATTTCAAAATATATTAACATTCATATCATAATATATATATATATATAGTTAACAATTTATGTGGCCCCTAAGTTTGAAATTCTGACTCCGCCCTTGTCTCCTGCACAATCTCTTTCCTTTTTCAATCTCTGCTCTTCTTTGAAATGGTGATCCTGACCCAAACGTAACGGTTCTTTCAGTCAAACAGTGTATCATAAGGAGGTTGTTTCATCGTTAGATATGAGTCCTTCCACTTTGCGTATCACCCTCTCAATAATTTGGCAAATACTAACCCTTGACAAATGTATTCTTCCAAATAAGTTTTAAGGGCATAATATTGTAGGAAAATATAATAAAATGATAAAAATTAATGTAAAATATTTTTCTCCTCGAATTCATTAAGAATTATTGTGGGAAAAATATAAAACCAATAATTTATAATATCTGTGAATAAAGTTTTTCTCCTAAAGTTAGTTAATTGGTATAATTATGGTGGGAAAGTATTAATCCAATAATTTTAAACTTTTATGAAGTAAGTTTTTCTCCCAAAATTAATTAACCGGCGTGGTAATAAATAAATCGAATAATTTATTATATTTATTTAGAAACTACATAATTTCAGGCAGATTAATTATTTGTATCTTAGTAATTTTCATTATATTATTATTTGTATAATATTAATATTTAACAAATTTTACACCATTATGCATGACAACTACTATAAAATAAAGAAGGGAAATTTCACCATATACCACCGAGTTTTTGCTTAATCCACGATATAACACCGTGTCTTTAAAAATACACCAAATAACATCGAGTTTTAACCTAATTCATCGATAACACTCTGTCATGTTTTCTGTTAACCTCACAGTTAAACGGTAAGGAAAAAGACTAAAATGCCCCTGTACTGATAAATTTCACAAGATAACACTTTCCTGTGAAATGAAGGTTAGTTTTCTTCATATTTATGAAATTACATAAGATAACACTTTCCTGATAGTAACTGCTAGTTTTCAACGAATTTCAAAAATTCCACAGAATAACACTCTGCTATAAAATAACGGTAAGTTTTGCAAAAGTTCCACATGATAACTCTCTGCTGTAAAATTAACAGAAACTTTTGTTCCACAGGATAACGCTCTGACCCAAAAACGATCACTTTGTGTCAAACGGCTAGTTTTTCATCAATGTAGCCTATATATAAACCCTTCTCACACTATTCATGTTGCACCCACTTACAAACAACTCCATAGCATCACAAATCCACCCAAAAATTCACCATGTACACAAGCAAAATCGAGGAAGAGTTTGAAACCATTTTTTACAAATGTTTCAAACCAGCTGTGATGAAGGTATCAAGAAGTGAGAGATTAGTTGGTAGAGTCTACTACAAGTGCTGGAGATGTGGTCTCTTCCAATGGTGGTCCCCTATCATACAAAAGAGGTATGGTCCTTTAATGGAGGCAAACCAATCCATGGCCACCTTTAGCACCACATTCCAGCAGTCGTCAATGGTGCACCCATCTCAGCCCACTCCTCTCGAATGCAGTCAACCAACAGGTGGATATTATGAAGCACAAGCATCATCATCAGTCAACCAAGAACACAACATAAGATAAGCAATAATCAAAGAAGTGAGGGAAGAGATGAAGATGAAAGCTATACAATGGGTATTCTGTATAGTAGCAGTTGTTGTAGCAAAATTGTAACGAAAATGTATAATTCTATTAGGTTTCAATAGTACTAGTTTGCATTACATAATTCCAGCAGCATTACATGTACTTTGTGTGCTTCTAATGTCTCCTAATCGGCTACTGAATATGAGAGTTGTCTACAAAATTTTTGTGCTTCAAAAAGTGATAACCAATGCACCTAAATAGCAACAAACATCTTCATCCAACAGCAGCAATCTCTACCCAAAATATCCAAGCCAAACAGATATATCGATCCAGAAATATGAAGATATCCCAAAAGATGTAGCTATCCAAAACGTTGTAGCTAACAAAAAGGTTGTTCATCCTATCAACAACCACCAAAATATGAACAACCACCAAAATATCAACCACCACCAATATTTACGTTTTTGAAACTTAAGAACCTGGGACTTGGACTGTTTTCCTTGCACGATTGTGTTTTCCACCAGCTGTAGTAGAAGTACCTTCCATTGCTGCTCGTTGCTCTCTAGCAGTTGGACCACCCTTACATGTCTTTTTGTTGTGCCCGAACTGGTTGCACTTGGTACATTTATGTGTAATAGATCTTTTCCTCTTCTGCTACTCACCTTCTTCCCGCCTTCTGTTTCGTATCGGTCCACCAATTCCCCTCTTCAACTCGGGTGATGCACCGCTGGATGGTTGTGCTCATTTGGCCAATACTCTTATGAGGGCACCGGATTTATGTTGTGCTTGTAGCATTCTCTGTATCGACTAATTGAGAAGTACTGATTAACATAAGCTAGTGAAATTTCGCCATTGCACTGAATGGCTCTCATTGCATGTCTGCATGGTACACCGGTGTGGTGCCATCTTCCACAGGTACACTATTTCAGCCCAAGTCAACATACAGGCACGCACTCCATCATTTACCTCATACTTTCCTCCGCCTAATGGATACACTATACAACTTCTTGTCTGACTATCCCTCACTATGAATTCTAGCTTCTTCACAATTCCAGGGCAAATCCCATTTTCATTCCAGCTTGTTGCGTTTGTCTGTCTCTCTGAATGTCTTATCATGATTTGCATTCTTACACATGTTCAAAGATACAAATAGATACAAATAGTTAGAACATCATATGTTGCCAAATTTATAAGGACCTCACCTTCAGGTAAGACATAAATCGGTTTACTCCTATATAACCCTTAGGTTGAGTTAAATCCTTCAACAAAGTTTGATGTGTTATCTGGGGCTTTGATCTGAAGGATCATCATATGTAACATGAAAGGTTAGTATGGGTCATGGTTGGTACGTCATGTTCATTCATAATTGTTAACCATTTAAACTAGCACAACATACCTCAGAATCAAATTTGAATCTAGTCCATGACTCTAAGGGGATGTCAACAAGGTATGCATATATATGTTGTCGGGGATAAGGATTTAAGCTTCAACATCTCCCTTTCAAATGTGTGTGCAGAATAAGCATGTAACGCCCCTATTTAACTTATTTACAGTGGAATTAAAATACTAAGGTGAATACAGACCATCGGGTTCCAAACACCCGGTACCAACCTCACCAATTACAACCATTACAATTATCTAAGTTACGGTCTGAAGTTAAGAAAACAACGTAAACAAAACTAAACGTAAAACAAAATAACTCTCCACAGTTCCTAATTCCCATCCCAATCACTCATCTCTTCGTGGCCACCTGTATAAACAATTCGTACCTGCAAGATGAAACTAAGCAGCCCACCCCGGGAGGGGTGAGTCAGTTCCCTGGAATGGAACTGGTACAATTCTCCAAAACAATATTTAAAACATAACTCTTCAAAATAAGCAGTAACTTGAAATCAAACTCTTGAAAGTAAAACAGGGAAATGAGACACTTCAAAACAATCAATCATAGAGAAAAGAGAACAAGGTAAGGATAGAGACAAAGAACTTAAAAGCCAAGTCAACCACTTAAGAAGTCACACCATATAGTTAGTAAGCATCCATTATTGATGTTAGAACCAATTCTGGTTAAGAAGAGAAAGACTCGGGTAGTCACAAGGACTAGGAATGATATGAATACCCATACCCATGGTAGACAGTTTATGTCCCCACCATTTCAGAAAGCTGATTCCCATAGACAAATATACTCAAGAGTGGAATAAACCAATTGGGAGAGATGGCCCCCACCGCCAGTCAGTTGTCACAAGGACGAGGTAAACAGACCTCCGCTGTCAGTTGTCCATATGGACGAGGTATAGCAGACCTCCGCTGCCACCGACCCGTTCTCAGTCATCGGTGAAAAGTGTGTGCTCCACTTAATAGAATAATCCATACTCAGTACCAAGATTGACATTTTCCCATATTCCCACTAGATTATTAACTGCACAAGGGCAATACCAAAACACTCAGTCCTACAGAATGCAGAGGCGTAAACCCTCAGCAATTAATATCTAATAGAAAGAATACATTCCCAATAAGGCTGATCAAACTCGACTCATGGATGAAACAATACCCATAGTCCAAAGGAAGAATTTACCAATACCAGATATTTCCTATATTCCCAGTTACCGCACTAGATCATTAACTGCACAAGAGCAATACCAAAACACTCAGTCCTACAGAGTGTAGAAGCGTAAACCCTTGGCAGTTAAATCTAATGAAACAACTAGATATGAGGAACCAATAACCAAGGAAGTTTCACATTCAAGGCTCAGTTAGTCACATCAAGCTGAGTTAGTCACATAACAGTTCCTTTTGAAATCCATTCAAGATCAGTTGGCATTTTCCAAAACATTCCATAAAGTCTGTTAGCAAAGTCTCTGAGTACGTGTTGATAGTTTTAAGAGGGTGTTATTGAAAGCACAGAAAAAGGGCAAGTGAACCCTAGTCGGATGTAGTAGTAAAGATGTCGTTCCACTAGGAAATTGGTATATCGATCTCCCTAGCTTCGGTAATCGGTTATAAAACAGTAAATAAAGGGGGTTTAGCCGAAGGCAAGTGTATTGATTTGGTTCAAAGAGGAATTGCAAAGTAAAAGCAGTAATAAAATGTGATGTAATGAATTGGAATGGAAAGCACTTTTAGGATGATTGTAATCCCCTAAATTCACCCCAACTATATTAGTAAACCCACTTCACTCAGGTTGTCTATCTGGACTAATGTAAAGGTCCTTCAAATCATGAATAAACCAACTCTTACCTAGCTTGCTTCCAACTCTCTAATCAAGTAGAGTTCAAATCACTAGATAGCATTAACAACAAGTCCATATTAATAGCCTTAAATTTCACCAACTAATCAAGCTAGCCATAATCTAAGGTTTCTCTCTTTTTTCGGTCATAACTCCCAACTCAAAATCATATGTTGTTGGAAATCACCACAAATGCTATAAATGATCAGGTTATAACATTAATGAAATAAAAGAGAGAAAAACCGCAATAAATAAAGTGTAGGTTTTACAACATAGATGGGGGATTTAAGTTCATACCCCCATCCCAAAGTGCTAATAGAATTACTCAAGCATAATGATAAGTAAAACTAAGAGAGGGATAGAAGAAGCCATGTTTATGAAGGTGGTTGAGCGGTGAGCAATTCTTCCTTCTCTTCTCCTGCTTGGTCTTCTATCTTCTGGTGGAAATGGGATGATAAATGGAGGTGTGTGTGGATAAATATTGTGTGGAGGAGTGTATGGGTGTTTTACGTAATGGAGGTGGTGGTATGGATGTAATGGGATGAGATGATTAGTAGTAGTAGTAATACTACGTACTGGGTGGAAATGGAAATGTGGAGGATTTTATGGAGGGAGAGATTGTTGTCGAGGACTGTGTGCTGAATGAGAAGGATTTGAGTTCTATTTATAGAACTCTCGGGTGAGTACGTAGCATAGCAGAGGGTGGTGGAAAATGATGCTGGAGTTTGTGAGTGGAAGGGTGAGTGTTTAACGTGGGTGATGAGCTGAAAAAGAAAGGCTTAATCAGTGGGAGGATGGATTATTGAGGTATGGGGCGGTGGTTATCCGAGTAAAACAAATCCTTCTTACAGATTATTGAGAGCGCGCACTACAGACTGTCGGATTTAGCCACTTGGTCCGGGACTTAGGTCCTGTATGAGGTCCCGGACCAAGGCATTTAGAACGAAAATTGGTATCTCATGTGGTCCGGGTCTTCACTCCTGCATCAAGTCCCGGACCATAAACGATTTTATAAGAGATAGAGCAGTCACATTGTGGTCCGGTCTTCATTCTTCTACCAAGTACCGGACCATACATAATTGCAATTCGAGATTTGAGTCACGTTGTGGTCCGGGACTTGGCTCCATAGTTAGGTCCGGACCAAGCTTGAAGTTGGTCCGATGAAGAATTTTCTTGACTCCTTTAGCTTGTTTGAAAAACTAAGATCTCCAACAATGACATGAAAATGTTTCTATTGAGATTAAATACCTGAAAAAGCACACACAAACCATAAAAGAAGACAATTGCAATAAAAACATAAAATTACTTATAAGACAGGAATTTAGCAGTAAATGATGACAAATTGGGTCTCAAAAGACCCTTTAGAAATAGGTAAATTCCTGACTTATCAACGTCCCCACACTTACCTTTGCTTGTCCTCAAGCAATTACTGCAAGCAAGATGTACCAGATTTTCAAAAGCGGGGATTTATCAGGTCAGGAAAATGTTCAAGGAAATCTAATGCTGAAAGACAGTCAAAAGAAACAGCGATTAGTACTGCAAGTTTTCTTAAACAGTGAAGCTAGGGTATTTGACAAATGCATGAGATTATCATCATAACTGTTTAATCCAAACTGTACTCAGGGCTTTTCTTTCCTTTTTCTTTCCACAATTCATTGGACGACAAGGGGCAAGAAGTAATGTCATATTCCACATTACCTTTCATTGCCACATACTCATAATCAAGGAAGAATTTGCAACAAACTGTTTAGCATGAAAGAACTTTCCTTCCAATTTTTCTGAGTAAGCATTATTCATTTCATCCCCTCAGACTTTTACTCCCCATCCTTGTAGCGGTGTTGGGCCTTCTATCCCAGATCAGATGATCTTAGGTAGATAAGTGATGAGACACTCCAAGAGCTTAATTACCGAATGGGAGAGGCTGTTCTGGTTCAGAGTAGATTAGAGGAGTACCTTGCCTTTGTCCTTTCCTTCATTCATTCCAAAACTTTCCCAAAGCCCCAAGTTAGTTCAAACAAAATAGTCACATGATGTCTCACCTTTTATTTGAAGGAAATAGATGAAAATTTTAACCAAAACTCACAATCCAAGCAGTATAACCAAAGTTCTTATGACCGAAATTTCAGATTAAATCTCCAAAAAAATTTCACTACTCGTACGTTATTCCCGACTGATGCATCTGACCACAAGTGAAAACCAAGTATGTCGAATTAAAATTTTTTTGTGGGGGGTATCAAAGGTTAGTGAAGGGGGAACAAGTATTGTCAGGAGCCACTGAAAACAAACATTTAGATGTGCAAACCCCATACTACTTCCCCACACTTAGAAAATAGCAATGTCCTCATTGCTACTAGAATATGAGTATAGTGCAAAAGAAAGAATAGGACTCCCCTGAATAAGCGGTGAAGATGACGTCCCCACACTTAGGACAAGGAACGGGAGACTTATGTGTTGGAAAAATTTCGGCAGAGTCTCCTTTGTATTCTTTTGATATCGCACACAGAAGATGGCAGTCCTGTTCGAATATCTAGAAGCAACAGACATCGCATAGCAACAAAATAGGAGATGCACAACAAAGTAGTTCGAAGTAGCAGAAATACCCAAAAAACAACGACAATCCAAAGCGAAAATAAAAGGTACCATAAGTAGCAACCTACGAATCTAAAAAACATCAAAATAGCACAAATGTCATAGTCAGGTGAAAGATCCATAAGAGCAGTAAAAGATAGGGAAGATGTAGGTCTGGAGCATAGACCAACCCATGTACTACCGCCGGGGCATGCGCCAAGACTCCAACTGTGAAAAGCGCTCATCATAAGCCTGGAATCGGGCATCCTGCTGGGCCTGGTACTCAGCAAACTGAGCAGCCTGCTGAGCCTGGTACTCAGCAAACTGAGCAGCCTGTCGAGCCTCGTACTCAGTATGACGGGTCTCTAAAGATGTGAGTCTCTGACCATACCCATCTAGACGACTATCTATCTGATCAAAGCGGGCTGTAGCAGTCCCCCTCCAATCTCTGAACTCACGCAGCAGCTCGTCATAACCCGGGGCCGGTCCAGCAGGTATCGGAATGTCCTGGGCCCCATCACCTACAGCATCAGCCTCAGCAGCAACCTCCTCAGCAGCAACGCCAGCAACTCGGGGTGCCCGTGCAGCGCGGCGACGCTTCACCCACTGGTCATCCACCTTCTCCCACTGATAGAAGCGCATCATCGTCGTGTCAATGGAAGACCGGGGGTATTGGGGTTCTTCATTTGAGCAATCTACCCCGGCGTCATCGAAGAAAGACTGCAATAGGTGGGGAAAGGGAAGAGAGCCACTGCTGTCTGTGTCAACGATCTGAAGCATGGACTGAAAGATGATCCCATGCAAAGCGATGGGGTACGCTACCTGCGCAAGCTCATCATCCAATAGGTAGCGCAGGACATAGCAGTCAATCACATTCAGGTCCGCACACTCCCTGGGTCGGACATTGTACATGATGATCCCCAAGATCAGACGCTCCAAGGGCGTGGGTAGTTTGTCACCTGTAATCACCTGCTTGTCCTTTGGTTCCGCCTCTGGCGGTTTTGGACTGCTGGATCATTCACAATCAGATTCAGATAATGGTCCTTGGCCTGACGCTCACGTAGTTCTTGATTTTCCCTGTCCTTGTCAGTCGGGTTTCTAGTCCTAACCGGTAATGTAGGGCCTGTCTAATACCCGAGCTACTCACATTTATTTCCTTCCCCTAACATTCGACTTAATAACTCTGCCATTTCGCTCACCGTGGCATTAGCATAGAATAGCTTCACCAAACGCGGGTAGAATTCCCCTCCCCGGGTCAACAGACATAACCAGTTTTTGCTCCAAATATGTTTTCCAAATTGAACTCATTGATTAAGGATGGGCAGACTGACCTTTCGAAATAATTTTCCGTTCTTTGGCTCGGAACCAATCCCACGCAGCTCGAGAAACGAATTCGGAAAGCTCAGTTTCTTGGACCCGAAGAGGAGCAGCGGCTGATGAAGAAAGAAGCCCCGGCGGTGTTGGCGTGTCGAGCTCGTTGGGTGCCACTACTAGAAAAAACAACAATTACCGACCACAAAATTACCGACCACTAATGATAGTCGGTAATTACCGACTAATTACCGACAAGATGCCAACCAAATTGAACCACCATTGGTGGAAGAGAATTAAAAACACTTACCGACTAAATACCGACTAACTTTTTTACCGACGAAAATTTTTCGTCGGTAACTGTCATGAAAAAACCAGCGGGAGTATTGGCGCCACTTAGCGAGACACTGTTTAATAGTTAACCAAAAGCACTATTTAACTTAAATAAAGTTCTTTGTTATTACCGACGATTGATGGGGGTGGCGGTCGGTAATGTTGCTATAACCTGAAGAGAAATATTTTATCGTTCCTATCCTTTCATCTTCCCCCCGACCTGCCAAAACAATGTTTCAAACAGGTTCTCCCTTGGTCCCTCCCGCGTAGCCAAAATCAGAGCTTCAAATCGACTGGTGGCGCTCCAAAATTAGAGCATCAAATCGTCTGGTAACGCTCTAACTCTTCTCTCCGCCTTCCCCGACAAATAATTCTTCTCTCCTCTGCCCTAGCACGTTCTTCTCTCCTCGGTAGCGGGCTAGCGAGTAGCGACTACTTTCACTTCTTCCCCTCACCGCCATCTACCGCATGATTTCGAAACCCTAACCTCCTTGCGACTCGCCTTTAATCTCCATTACTCTGTGCGGCGAATTCAAACCTGAAACATTGCACAGAGAGAATCACTATAGCTCAGTTGGGGCACTAAGGAGCATTGACACAGTGTAGCAATCAGGTATGGAATCGCAAAACCTAATTAACGTGTGTTACTGGCGATTTACGTGTAGAGCTTAATGACATCTTCAATTTCAAGAAGAAACTACGATGCTTGCTTTGCTTGATAATGAAGAACTTAATGACATCTTCATCTTCAATTTCTATTTGAACTTGTAATGCTCGCTTCTGTTTAATTTCTTGAATGTGTGCGCTGCTTGCTTATAGTTGGAGGTTGTTGGCCATAATTTTTTTAGAAGTCTTAACTTGCCTCTTGATTGTTGTTTCAGAAATTTTCCAGCTCTTGAATGTCTTTGTTTGAGAGATATAAGTGACCTAGTTTATGAGATTTGAGAATTTATATGGGTAGCGAACAATCTGTTTGGAGTAGCAGCTAGGGAATTTAATCCTTACCTCTTGCCCTTACCCAGTGGTGGTGTTTATCGGTAATTTGCCTTATTATATCTGAAAAGGATATCCTCTAACCATGGCAGCGCTAGAGGTTTTCGTGTGGTGTTTAAAGGCGCTAAGTTGTTTGATCAGCTAAACTCTTTTAATTACGGAAAGAGAGAAGTAAGAATGAGCATCACAATACTTATCCTGATTTAGCTAGGAGGTGCAGACCCAAGATTTGGAAGGGGACGAACTACCTAGTTGTGGTATACATGATGTGCTTGGACCCTTATTCGTAGGTTATATATTGTTTTAGGGGGATCGATAGTCTTGCATATTTAATTATGATTAAGGCGAGCACTATGAATCTTAGTTGCTTCGTATATCAAAAGCAAATAATTTTAAGAGGTAGATCAGCTGATGAAGAACGGGGAGCTCTTCAAGTTCTTGAAATTGCACTTCTCTGCACCAAGACTAACCCAGCAGAAAGGCCATCCTCTCGCCAGGTGTCTGATCAGCTTCCATATGTGTATAGAAACAAAAGAGTTAATTCTTCAAAAGATAAAAGAGTGTGCTTTTACGTGAATATGATTTTATGTGTAGATTTAGATGTTCAGTTTCTTTTTCTTGTTGAATGTCAGAGACCTCCTTAATATCAGATGGTCATTTTGTCTTTATTTGAGAGTGGTCATTTTACGTGAATCTGATTTGTTGCTTAATACATAAGCTTTTTTATTGATTATATTTTTCATTTGCACTTCCAGCCGAACCTGATGGATTCTTTCTATCGAAGATATGTAGCAGCGTTTTTTGCTCACTAAACTTGTCAAAGATATGAACTTGCAAATCCGACATGTATTTGTGAGTTTTGACATGATAGAAAATTTGTCTTGCTTCCTTGTTCTCTAGTTATATTTGTCTAAGTAATATCTAGTAGTAGAAACTATATTATAGGTAAAATTATTGGTATTGACTAGAGATTGTTACCATCTATATTATTTTTAGTAACGATTATGTTGCTATGAAAAAGTATTTTTAAAATGCTCAAAATCTGTATTGGTTAGATTCAATGAAGTTCTTTTCTGCCCAAACTGATAATGGTGTCTGACGTTATGACACTCTGGAACATCATGTTCCCCACCATGTTTTAATTTAGTATCGGTAGGTTTAGTAGCACCACTTCTAGTTTGCTTGAAACTTGCAACGATGAGCTGGCATGACTATCTATCTACATCTTAATCCCTTCCCACACCCCTCTTCCCCCCCCCCCCCCCAAAACAAAAAAAATCTGGATAGGTGTCTGCAAACACATCAACAGGTTTTGCTTTTATCTAGTAGCTGAATCCATTTAGCCTGCAGGATTATTCTGGCCAAAGTGCAAGTAGTATCGCTTCAGAACTCTGTGGATTGATCACTGTGATATCTGGAACAGCAATATTGAAGAGTGCAAGAGAGCCCAAACATGTTATCTCAGGTCTGTCGTAAATGGTTTACAATTTCTTTAAAGTTGGCAGGTTGCTTTCTTTATATCTTACCAAGAATCTAAGGGTATCATGGCCTCTTGCTAATTTGTCTGTGGTTGTTGTACTCAACCATATATTTGTCTGAATATTATGCCGATATAGTTGTCTCTACAATTTACATTTTGGGCAACTCACGACACCAAATCAAGTAAAAGATCTGGGGGTTAATAAGAAACAGTAAGAACTTCTGCTGCAGATAAACAAACATTCTTATTTGATGACAACTCCACCAGTTTACTTGTCTTATCCATCCCTTACATATAAATCTGCCGCTTCATCTTCTTCTCTGCTACTGCTGAATACAATGACTTGGCGTTGCTGCTGTGATTATAATTATACATCCCCACATAGATTGTTGTTGTTTCAACTAACTGACTGATTGGATAATAATAGTCCAAACGTTTCAACTAAGTTCTTCTATTTTTATATATTGTGATATCTTTCTATCAAAATACTTATTATCATATATGTTTGGTTGGTTGTCAGAATTCAGCTAGCTGCTACCAGCTATCTGCTAGCCGTCCCAATGACAATCTCTGGATGTGATCTGCTGTTAAGGAGTGCTATGATGCTCTGAAATTTGTCCTTGATATTGTTGTAGTTGGGAGCTAGAGAAAAGGTACACAAAAGCATATAATAGTCCAATTTTCTACAATCATTTCAAGGGGATACTCTTAAGAAACATTCTAAGTTCAGTTTGACTAGAATTCTTTTTAGGAATTAATTGATGCAAATACATCTTCTATTTTTCTCAGCTCAGCTCAGCTCTGTTTTTTTTTTGCAGGATTATTTCCAGTCTAATAACTGAAATTGAGGAAAGCATTCAAGCGTCAACCCTTCCCAAGCATATAAGAATGACTAAGTTACCGTTTGAAAGAAAAATGCATGGAATTAGCTGAATTACTGGTAATTTCTCCTTATGCATATTAGTCATTCCATTTGTTTTTACAATGCATCTATGCCTTTAGGCAAAGTGACATGTAGATCAACTTTTTAGGTTAACGGGAATGTGTATCACCATGCTAAAGTGGTAAAGGCACTTTAAAGTTTCCCACTTCAATTTGAACTGGTTTATTGTGCTGTTAGCTAGAATTGTGATTGACGACTTATATGGCAGTTTTTAATGGTCAAGTGCATATGGCAGTTTTTAATGGTTTTATGATTTGTATCTTTCTGGGATTAATTTTCGCTGCTCTGGTCAGGGTCTCATATGGCAGTTTTTAATGGTCAAGTGCATGCTCTGCTTTTGCTTTAATTTGTTTAACCGCATATTAGTTTGTTTGTAGATCAATTTGTTGACTATTTCAAAGCCTTGATTAGGACTGCTTCGAACTGAGAAAAAAAGTGTAGTACTTGCCTTCTGCTGCTGCTGTTTAGGAATGTTTTAACTCTGAATTTTACTCAGTTTCTATGTGATTCAGCTGCTGTTTTCTTGTTCATACCCGAGCATTATGCCGGCTACATTATTAAAAATGTTTCAGCTGCTGTTTTCTTGATTAGGACTGTTTTCTTGTTAATACATAGATATGCTTCAGTTTTAACCTCCATGTATCCCACCATTTAACTATTATGCCTGATTATAATATGATTTGATGCCCCATACTGTTATTTGGTAATGCTATTCATGTTATAAGAAATAATACATTATTTAACTGCCAATACAACCTGAATATACAATCTGTTACAGCACTTGTTCTGGTAGTCGTAGTTACATCATTGAAGCTTTTTGTTCTTTGTCTATTTTTTTATTCTCTGATGTTCATTGTAAATTTTTGTGTTTTTCTTTGTTCTCTGTCAGGCAATACCAAAGAAATTTGCGGACCATGTGAAATTTAAGCTTCCTCCAAAAGTAACTCTTCAAAACCCCAATGGTGCTTCATGGATATTGGGATTAACAATGCGAGATGACGGTATCTTCTTCCAAGATGGGTGGGGAGAAGTCTCGGTCAATTTGAGGTGGATCAGAGTTGTATAGTTTTACCTACTAGAAACGTGGAACTCTTTTAGAGTTTCTTCAATACAATATTGTATAGTATGAGTGATAGTGTGAGTGGTATTCATTTATTTCTTTTTTGTACGGATGATAATATGTGATACAATAAATTTCTAAATAAAATTTATTTATTTATCACCTCAAATCTGTAGTGCCATCTTGCATCTTATTTTTGTATTTCATGGTTTTTTTATTACTGTTGACAATATTTTAAAGCCATAAAACGTAAAAAAAATAATAAAAAAAATACCGATGATTTACCAACCTTTAGTCTAGTATTTGTCGGTATGTGGTCGGTAATTAGTTGGAAAAAGGTAGCAAACCAATTGCAATGGTGGTCGCTATTTTGTCGGTAAAATAATAGGTTGTCGGTAAATAGTCGGTAATCAATGACGGATATATTTGTCGCTATTTCGTCGGTAAAAAAAAAATTACCGACAACCTGTATCGGTCGGCAAGTCGTCGGTAATTACCGACGACATGCTCCCTTTTGGTCGGCATTTGAATTACCGACGAGGGGATTACCGACGACCAAATTGGTCGGTAAGTCGTCGGTAATTTCGTTTACCGACGACTTTGTGACCAATTTGGTGGTCGGTAAATACTGTTTTTCTAGTAGTGAATATATGCGGATTTGAGTTTTAAATTTGGACATAATTAGTTAATTGGGTCAGACGGGTCAACCCGTTTGATAACCCGGTCAACCCGTTTAATAAACGGGTCGGGTTTGGGTTTCATATTTTGACACGATTAATTAAACGGGTTGGGTCGGGTCAATCCATTTAATAAACGGTCGGGTTTAGGTTTAGCCTAACACGACCCGCGAACCCGTTTTGCCACCCCTAACTCACCCTAAGGAGTGAGTTATCGGTAAACCTTCACCGCTCCCCATGAATAGTTCATCGGGTCCCGTGTAAGGGTAGGCGGGGTTCAAGTTGGTGGAGCTGTTGACGACATTATGCGAAGCCCCACTATCGACGAGATAGTCAGAAGAAGGGAGTGCCAGTGGTGACGTTAGATTGCGGGGAGGGGTGAGAGGCCGCGGAGGATTGCGTGGTGCTGGGTGGTGGTGGTTGAGCATCGGGATAAAGGCGACGAAAGACCGGACACACATCGATGACGTGACCATTTCCCGACGCCACTAACATTTACCCAAAAAGGGGCGGGGGTTGTTGGTGTGGCCGGGTAAGGTATTGGCGTCCAGTGGTGGGATTGTTTGTGGAGATGCGGATGCGGGCATTGCGAGGTTTCGTCTGGGCACTGGGCGGTGAGAGAGTGGCAGGGGGCGGTGGGGAAACTGGTGACTTTGGCTAGCTCCAATTCACGAAAAATGAGTTTATGATGAAGTTCGGCTATTTTGATTGTAGAGTCACGAGCCTTAATGGCTTCGACTATTGAGGAGTAGGCATCGTTGAGACCGTGGAGGATGTGTGATACCAGATCATCGGCGTCGACAGGTTTTCCCAATTCCGCGAGTAGATCGGCGGTGGCAACCAGGGATTGAAGATAGTCCGACACAGACTAACTGCCCTGGACAGTGGAGCGAAGTTTATCCTTAAGTTGGTTCACCCGTCCCTTGGAGGGAGTAGCGTAGGTGGCGGCAAGAATTTTCCAAGCTTCGTGACTGGTGGTGGCGCGAGTCACAAGGGGTGCAATGTTGGGTGTAAGGGTGCCGATTAGAGCATCGAAAAGGGGTTTGTTTTGACGCATCCAGCCAGTGTAAGCCGGGTTTGGAGCGCTTGTACCAGCGGTGGTAAGTTGGGCGGACGACGCTGGAAAAGTGTCGTCGACATATTTGACAAGATCATAGCCAGTTAAAATGGCTTGTTGCTAAATTTTCCATGTGATATAATTTTGTGGGGTTAGCTTGATAACGTTGGAAAAATTGATCACTTGGAATGGATTATTAGCATCGGCGGGGTTAGCAATTATTGTGAAAAGTTGTGCCATCATAAATTTTGGACGGACAAAAGAAATGACAAAAGAAAAGAATGAAGTAATAAAAAATAGGTAAAGTAGGCGGTTGTGTGTGTGTGTGTGTGGGGGGTGGGGGGGGGGGGGGGGGGGGGGGGCGCCGCCGTAATGAAGTGAAGAAGTAGAAGTGATGGCAGATTTAAAAAGGAAAAATCGAGAGTGTTTGGGTTTGAAGGCGAGTAGCATGGAAGAGGCGCCGCGGGAACGGTGTTGGATTTTGGGAGGGGGAGAGGCGCCGCCGAAGTGGTGGTTCACAGCACGCTAGAGGTTGACGGGCGAAGAGTGTAAGGGATCGGTGGCAGAAATGTAGTTGGGCGGCCGAAGGGAGGAATTAACGAGACAGCGGTTGTAACCTGAAAACATAGAGAGGTTGAGCGCAGGTGGTGGGATGATTCGAGGTTGCGACCAGCTTGAAAAAGGAGGCGCAAGGGTTTAGGGTGTTGGCGATGGTGTGTGGCAGCACGATGGCAATAATTTGAGGGTTGCAGAGGATCGTTCCTAAGCTGATACCATGTAAGATTGTTGTAAATGATGATAAGCCTTACTTATCATATTTTAGAAGATAGAATTGTAAGAATATTAGTTAAAATAAGGATAAAATAGCTAGTATTTATATTATCTATATATAAAGTCTATTATATAAGTTCAAACTTATTTGGTATGTTTTTCATGTTAGGAATAAATCTCTAATCAAAGGATGAAGTTTTGTCGGGCATTGTCGGATGGCCCATTCACGGCATGAGTATGGAGCAGCGCAGAGGTGTTGTCGGATGCAGTGCCAGGTATACCTTAGCCGGCACAAGTGGGAGTCGCCTCGGTTTGCTAAAAGATAGCAGTTAATTACTGTTACACACCAGCCAATGCCGGGTATGGTGCCGAACATCCCTGTCCGGCACAAGCATCGTCTCGCTGATTTGGCGGTTTAATTGACCGTTAAGAATCATGTGGTGCCGGTACTCCTAATCCGGCATGACTCCCGACACACATGAGGAATTGAAGTCTATAAATAGGCCGAAGGTCTGAGATTTCAACACACTTCAACATACATACACTCCACTCATACTCTGCAATCCGCATCCTTCCTTTGTTGGTGTCACTTTTACCAAAGAATTCTGCGCATCCATCCACGGAGAGACAATGATTTCTGTCGGGTTAAGGCTATGTCAAATTCCCTTCTCCTCTTTGTATTTATTCTAGTATTTGTATGGATGGTGAAGTAGAATTCCTTATTGTTCTTGGTTAGGGATGAATTCTTCCTTGTAAACAATATGGTCATTCCATTATAATTTCAATCATTCATTAAGATTTGGTTTCTTAGGTAAGTGAATCATGTTGGCCACTTATTCTCTTCTTGCAAATTCTACTTAAGGATGACCAGCCAAAAGTAGAATGGTTTAGAAAATCTTAATGGTCTTTATTGTTATCTTCTATGATTTAGGGGATAACATTTAAGATTAGGAGTTAATCCATGTTTTCCCCACTATCTTGTTCGTTTTGCGGCATGACATATGCTCGATTCGATAATGGATGGTGAGTTTCCTGTTATCAGACCCGAAACTGGAAAAATATTAACAATTTAAACATGTCGGGTGTTCGGCGTCCGGCTCATTCAACGTCTTTGAATGTGTTGTGCGTTCGTGTCAGGCATGACATCCAGTGCATTCATATGTTTGGTTAATTCGAGACTTGTTGGTTAAATTTTGTGATCATATTCTTAATTAGGTTGATTGTAAACCCGAACCTAGGATATTCATTGTAAATAACCCATTTAGTTAGATTATTAGATAGTTTGCTAAGTTGAAATTAATGTTCATTTTCCTCCCTTTGTTAGAATTAGGCAATTACTAAGGATTAGGACTAATTTTCTATTAAGTCCCTTGGGTTCGATACTCTTGGTCGTAATTTACCTACACTTTATTCCGACCACGATTTTTGCTACCCGTATTAGAGTTAGTAGGATTCTTTTATTCATTTTTGTATATAATTTCCCTACTAAAATTCTTGTTAGCAATATTGACTTGAGTTTTTATACAGAGATGTACAACTATATATACACACCTATCTAACGTTAACATTTGTCTAACGTTCATATTGGTTACTACAAATCCTATAATATAGGAAAACAAATAGTGGGAAGTAAGTAGTTGTTGAGGGATTGTAGGAACCACTACGGTATTATCCATAATTAAGATTGGTGAGATAATAACTATGTATTATCGTCAATATAAACATCATTATTTTTCTCAAAAGCCTCTCACCAGAGTCATATGCAGAGAAAACAAAAACAAGGCTTAGTTTCTGAACTTGTCACAGAACACAATCTATAATTATCAACAAACGAGGACAACAATTTTTTTATTTTATGTTTGGAACTGCCACTGGTGGAACGGAAGCCTTTAATGACGGTGGTTTAATCACGGCTTTAACAAAAACTGTAATTAAATAGAAGGCCGGAGTTAATTAACGACGTTTATTGAATTAACCGTAAGCAATAATCGATCGGAGGTAGCGCGCCTTTTTTGGACGGACTTTAGATGACGGTTTAGTGAAACCGTAATCTAAAGTCCCGTGTTGACGCGCGCTTTACGGTCAACGGACTTTAGATTACGGTTTACTAATAACCGTCAGCTAAAGTCCGTCCTAAAAAAGGCGCGCCTACCTCCAACTGATGGTCAACGACGTCGTTTTCACCTGACGCCAAATATTTCCCGTGTTATTTGATTTTTTCGACGCCGCGCGTAATCTTAATTATAGTTAACGACGTCGTTTATCAGTGTATTTTAGATTAAAAATAACTTTATATTAATGTGTTACGTATGTTTGATCGAATAAGACTCATGGCTTAATGGCCGTGGGTACATGAGTCAACACCATCGATCTTGAGTT
The DNA here is from genome assembly GCA_023374045.1 of Limonium bicolor. Taxonomy (NCBI): domain Eukaryota; kingdom Viridiplantae; phylum Streptophyta; class Magnoliopsida; order Caryophyllales; family Plumbaginaceae; genus Limonium; species Limonium bicolor. The sequence goes on along the minus strand of CM041777.1, from coordinate 329,062,025 downwards.
CGAAACCCAGCATAGGCCAAATAATTTTCGCGCTATTTTTTTATTTCGTTACACTTTAGATTACGGTTCTTTAGGAACCTCATTTAAAGTGTGACTTTACATTACGGTTTTCATGTAAACCGTAATCTAAATTCCTTTTAACTACAAACATTTGCCCGTTTACTCTGCACACTGTACTTACAGTAACTCTTCTTTCGCGCTATCTTCCTCACTGAAATCGCCTCCTCTCTCCCGTCACCTTGCTAACGGCCATCGCCGCCGTCGCTCCCACCACCTTTGTCACTCCCATCGCCGCCGGTCACCACCCATCTACCAATGGTCTCACCGTCGACCTCTCTATCGCGTATTGGGTATGCGATCGATTGATTGTCGTTTTTTTCTAACTTTGTTCATATACATGCATTTCGATTGCAAGTTTCTAACCTCGTTTCTATCGAACCCTGAGAGTGTAATGGCAAATGTTCTAACCTGTTCATATATTTGTGCCCAGATTCACAGTTAATGCAACCTAGTTCGTGGGCTGATTTCTACACTACTTGCCCACTTCGGTGCTTAGTAACGGTAATTTTGTAAAGCAAACTGTAAACTGCTGTATTTATTTATTCTTAGCATTAGTATTACAATTAATAAATAATAGTGTAGTTTTAAAAATGCTACTACTTAAAACTGCCACAGGAAAGAAAGTAAGTTCAAGTATATTACCGATTCCTGAAAATAGCTCATTTTCAACTGCTCAATCTGCTATGCCAGATGCTCTCTGTTTGATTCACAATCTGTGACAGGAATCAACAATGCTATGTTATAACCACCAGAAAGAATAAGATGAGTTTCGGTATTTTAATGGTTCTAGAATGACTAGTTTCAGTCCTTCAATCTGAAGTACTGCAGAGAAGGTCATAAATAAACTTCATATATAGTAGAATAAGATAAGTTTATGTATGTTACTAGTTCTAGATGGTGCGTGCAAATTTGACTTTGATAAAACTGATTTGGAGACGTTAGAATATAGGGGAGATGCTGTCGATTTTTTTCCGCGGTTTAGCTAGCATTTAACCTTGATTTTTTGATGAATTCTAATGTTGTCGTTTTTCATTTATGCATCAGGACTACGACTTTATTTTGGCTTCCGACCTCAACCGTCTTAGCATCGGCTAATCGTCTACCAGAGGTAAGATTTACAATATACAATATAATATTTGACAAACTACCAAACATAGTATCCGCCCAAGATATACCTAATAGAGGTATATCTTCGGCAGTCCCTGTCGGGACTGTCCATGATTGTTAAATCTCACACCTAGGGTGTGAATGTGTTTTTAATTGTACTTTATTGATTATTTCAGCAGTATCTTTATTGTTCTTCGAATGCATATTATTGATTAATATCATAATATCGTGCATTTGAAGAACTGTAGGGAGATGCTGCCGAAATTTCAATAAATTACATATTAAAAAACACGTTCACCGGTGGGATTTAATACTCAGGATGGAGTTAGGTTGATAAGATACAAAAGTGTAAAGACTCTGCCACGGGTTGACGGTATGAAATGGCTGCCTTCAATAAATAGCTAGAAGGAGATGGAACGTTCATGGATTTACAGCGGAAATTTGGACGACAAGTTTTTAGAAGGATGATGTAAGTTATGCACGGTGTTGGCGAACAATCTGAAACCTACAGACAAGGGATACATATTTTGTCCGTGTATCGACTGCCAAAACAATCTGAGATATCGCGGCGTTGAAACAATTAAGGAACATCTGATCCGCCGCGGTTTTACAAAAGATTTCCAAGACATAATCCGATGGCATGGTCAGAGTGCGTTCGATGTTATTAAGCCTGACGAAGGGGATAATGGTCAGGCAAACACAGAAACAGAACTTGGAGATGATACAGTTGCTGGTGATCCAGAAGACGTTACAGCGAACGTTGTGCCAGATTTCTGGGATGATGACATTGAGACTATGCTGAAGATGTGGAACGACATTACTCTAACACGCCAGACAAGCATGAAAATTTGTTGGATTCATCCAAAACACCGTTGTACCCCGGGTGTGACCCTACAAAGTTAAGCAAGTTGAGTGTCGTCCTCAAGCTATTCAACTTGAAAGCGAAACATGGCTGGAGCGACGTAAGTTTCACTGACCTCCTGGAACTATTGAAATACGTTCTTCCGGTGGACAACGTTTTACCAACGACTACGTACTCAGCCAAAAAAATGATGTGCCCAATGGGTATGGGGTACCAGAAAATTCATGCTTGTCCAAATGGTTGCATGCTGTTTTGGAAATCGGATGAATTTGCTGAAAGCTGTTCAGCATGTGGAGCGTCACGGTATAAGAAACAACAAACTCACATCAGCGGTAGTAAGAAAGGTTCACCAGCTAAGGTACTGTGGTACCTGCCCATCATTCCAAGGTTCAGACGTTTGTTCTCCATTGAGAAAGAGCAGAGAATCTTCGGTGGCATTCAGTTCACAGGAAAAAGGATGGCAGATTGAGACATCCCGCTGATGCACCACAGTGGAGAAACATAGACGTAAAATTTCCTGAGTTTGGTAACGAACCGAGAAACCTAAGGCTAGGCTTGTGCACGGATGGGATGAACCCTTACGGTACTTTGAGTAGCATACACAGTACCTGGCCTGTGCTTTTGGTTATTTACAATCTACCGCCGTGGTTATGCATGAAACCAAGACACATCTTGTTGTCTTTGTTAATATCTGGTCCAAGCAACCGGGCAACAAAATTGACGTATTCCTACAACCTTTGATAGAGGATCTACAACTCTTGTGGAATGAAGGGGCTACGGTTTACGACTCATTCAGTAAAGAGGACTTCAATTTGCGTGCTATGTTGTACTGCACAATCAATGATTTCCCCGCCTATGGTAATTTCACTTTCAGAGTTATTTTCAGCTATTCAATCAAGGGGCGTTGGCGTGTCCGATTTGTGGTGAAAACACTTGTAGCATTCGCTTGAAACATAGTGGGAAAACCGTGTATATGGGCCACCGAAAAATGCTTCCAAAAGGACATAAGTATCGAAAGATGGCGAAAGAGTTCGATGGGAAAACTGATCACAGCATGGCGCGCCAGCCTTTGACAGGTACAGAGATTTACAAAAAGTTGGATAATATTGTGAACAACTTCGGGCCGCCAACCAAAAGTGGTGAAAAAAGTGTCTGGAAAAAGAAATCAATATTTTGGGAACTACAGTACTGGCAGCATCTGGAGGTTAGACATTGTATCGATGGGATGCATGTCGAGAAGAACGTGGGTGAAAGTATCACTAGCCCTTTTGAACATAAAAGGAAAGACAAAGGATCATTTGAAAGGAAGAAAAGATTTAATTGAGTTGGGCATACGCACAGAGCTTGGCCCGCAAGAACGTGGAAAACGCACATTCTTGCCTCCTGCCTGTCACACTCTGTCTAAAGAAGAGAAACATAGTCTATGCAGTACCCTTTACAACATCAAGGTGCCATCAGGTTACTCCTCAAACATAAGAAACCTAGTGTCCATGACAGATTTCAAATTAGTAGGAATGAAATCTCACGATTATCATGTCCTACTTCAAGAATTTTTGCCAATTGCACTACGTGGGATCTTGCCGGATGCTGTCAGACACACAATCACAAACGTCAGTGTCTTCCTCAAATCCATTTCGTCTAAGGTTCTTGATGTGGACACTCTGTCTAAATTACAAAAGGATCTTATTGTGACAATGTGCCAGCTGGAGATGTATTTTCCTCCATCGTTCTTCGACATAATGATACATCTCCTCGTGCATCTTGTAAGAGAGATTCTGATGTGTGGTCCTTTGTACCTTCGCTACATGTATCCGTTCGAAAGGTACATGGGTGTCCTGAAGAAGAAAATGAAGAACCGTCGTCACCCAGAGGGTAGTATTATAGAGGGCACTATCACAGAGGAAGTTGTAGACTTCTGCACCAATTACCTAGAAGGTGTCGATACCATTGGACTTCCACGTTCTAGACACGAGGGCAGATTGAAGGGTGTTGGCACGGTTGGAAGGAAACTGAAAAGAATTGACATAGACACTCTTAACAAAGCTCATTTAGTTGTGCTAAGTCATCTTGAAGATGTTGAACCATACTTTGATGAACACTTGTGTGTTTTAAGAGCACAATATCCAAACATGAGTGACGTCAGACTACAAAATGAGCAGAATAGGACATTTGTCCGATGGTTCAAAGAGAGAGTGTTGTCCGATCAGTCCACGAATGTGCCTGAACTGATTAAAGTAGTTGCATTTGGACCAAATCTGGATGTAATTTCTTATGAGGGGTACGATGTCAACGGATTCACCTTTTTCACAGAACGTCAGGATCAGAAGTCAACGAATCAAAACAGTGGTGTAGAGCTTGAAGCTTATCAAAACTTATATGACGTCGGTGTCGTGGGTCATAGTCCTGTCTCAGTACAACAATCATATTTCGGTGTTATACAAGACATCTGGGTATTGGACTACAACAGCTACGAAATGTGTGTTTTCCGCTGTAACTGGGTTAACAACAATCATGGCTACCGTGAGGAGGAGCATGGTATGAAACTGGTTGATCTGTCTAGAGCTACTCCCACGGTTGAGCCATTCGTTGTTGGGACGAAGGTTAAGCAGATATTTTATGTAACTGATCCCTGTAATCCTAGATGGTCTGTTGTGCTTAAAGGGAGAAGAGGAATAGTTGGTGTGGATGGTGTGGTTGATGAGGATGAGTATGATGCAGAAGATGAACCTCCAACTGTTCCTATTTCATTGGAAGAGGCTGAGGTCACAGGTCATCGTGAGTATATACGATCAGACCATAACGAGGGAATGTGGGTTGAGAGATAATGGTGTATGTAAGTTATTACTATAAAAATTTATATGAAATTACACTCTTTTATTTATTGCTTGTTTATGACCATTATGAAATGCTTAATTTAATTCAAATTGTATTTCAATCCTTGCAGGCATGGCTGATCAGGACATGGCTGATGCAGAGTTCGATTTATTTTGTCGTGAGGAGGAGGAAAATGAGCAGAATGGTACCGGTCCCATCTACATCTGCCGCTGCTGCTGTTGCCCCATCCACATCTGCGCTGCTGCTCTGCTGTGTTGGCCCTTCCATGAGTGCACCTTCTACGAGTGCTACTCAGAGACCCAGAGGTAGAGGTCCGACCCGTGGGTTGAAACTGCAGAAAGAGGATCAGATTAGTCTTCTGTGGGACCAGTATGGGAGGTATGGTGGGGGCAGCAGGTCAGAGTTCGGTAGTATGCTAGGGACTCTGGCCAGATCACATTGCTGCATCAACCACACATGGAAACAAGTCCCGCAAGAAGTAAAGGAGACCATCTGGAAGAAGGTGCAAGAACGGTACAAGATCCCAGAAGAAGTGAAGAAGACCGTTCTTTCTTTGGTGGCCGGCAAAGCTAAATCATTCCGCCACTACTTGGTTGAGCATTGGATCAACAGGGTGCCCCCACGTGAGCCTCCGCCGTATGTTGTGTACAACGGCATGATCACTGAAGAGGAGTGGAAGGAGTTCGTTGAGCGGCACGCCACCCCCGAGTTCAGGGTATGTTTGTGTGTACTCTTTTCTTAATTAATGCTCATAATGCTTTATCCCTGATTTTCTAATTAATTTCCTGTTGTACTTTCTTAACAGCAAGTACAAGAACAAGCACGGCAAAACCGTGAAGCTAATCTCTACCCCCACACCATGGGACGAAGGGGATATGTGGGCAGCCTCGAGGGATGGAAAGAAGCTGGTTTGCTGACACGGAGGAACGAGGATGGAAGTGAATGCCCGATCGAGGATGTCTCTGAGGCGAGGAGGGTGCAGATGTACATACTGGGACGCCAGAAAACGACCAGCGAAGGTCAGAGGATATTTCCTAATGCTGCGATGGAACAACTGGCTAACCAAATTGTAAGTATTTGAAAGTAGCTGTTAAATAATTTACTTATATACTCAAGTGTTTGTTGATCTTAAATTTAGTGTTAACTTCTTTGAAAATTGGACAGTACGAAGCGGCACAGAGAGGAGAAGTAGACTTACACGCTCCTCCTTCTCAAGACGACGCGCTCAATCAAATGCTTGGGAAGAAGGATCACCCGGGGCGTGTTAGAGGATTTGGGGGAGAAGTACGTCAGAAGAACGTATTCCCGCCATCTGCTAGGAAGGGTCAGATGAGTGCTGCTGAAGTCGAGGCGATGGTAGAGCGTAAGTTCGCTGCTGAGCGCCAAGCTAATGACGAGAAACAGGCTGCTGAGCGCCGGGCTATCGAGGAGAGGCTGCAGGAAGCGTTGAATGCGATTGCACATGCGACTACTCAGCAGCAGCAGCTAGATCCTCCTCGACTGTCTTCCTCGTCTAGTTGTGCTCCGGCCGCTGACCCGTACCCGTTTGCCAACATCCAGGTTAACTTTGTTTAACTATTTTTCTCCTAAAATAAAGTTATTTAAATAGTATTAGATTGGACTCACTTATTTATTTCACGTATTATCTCTGTTTATTAAAGGAGCAAAAAAAATGTCGTCTCCAAATACCATTAGACGGGCACCCTGTAGATGCGGCCTACGGGACGGTGTTGCCATCAGGTCCACTCACGCTCATCAGTTTCGTACGTCTACCCCCATTCTACGCGCGTGTGACCTTGGACCTGATAGTTGATGGATTTGAGCATGCATACCTTCCGATGGCGTTTGACAACAAATGCACGCTGATCGAAGCGAAGGGAGACATATTGCCCTGGCCAGCATGTTATATTGTTGTCACCGATGAGGTAAGACTGTTTGACAACCATTTAGTATCTAATAAAATGCATTATTTAGCATTAAGTGTCTAATCTAATCTATTATAGATCCCTGAGCTTCCTCGCCGCGTAACCCGGCCCAGACTAGAAGAGACCAGCGCGCCGGCGAATCCTGAGATCCCTGAGCTTCCTCGCCGCGTATCCCGGCCCAGAGAAGAAGAGATCTGCGCGCCGGCGAATCCTGTCAGAAGTACAAGGGTATGTTCTAGATAATGTTTAATGTTACTATAATAATCAATTAGTAATTATCTTTACATTGATGCTTTACTGTTTGTGTGTGAAGGGTAAGAATCCAGTGAGTCGGGGTGCGAAAGGTAAGAATCCAGCGCCCGTCCGGGGTCGCACCAGGACTTCTGAGGCGCCTAAAAATAAGCTCACTGCCACAAAAACTTGTTAATGTTTTGGGGGCCAAGCAGATGAATCTCTACGACAAGATCATGTTGAAGTCATCTCAAACTAACAACTTCATGATGACGCTTCCAAAGTCGATGTTTCACTACGAAGAAGATATGATGACGGCAATCAACTTTGAGGACATCAGAGAGATGATGTGTGGAGATTATCTGAACATTAACATTATTCAAGCTTATCTAAAGTAAGTGTTCTTTCCTCATACTGTAAAAACATATAGAATAAGTATCTATGAAGTTGCATTGGCTAACTTTTTATAGTACATGTGATATAATAGATGTCTGCTTGAGAGATGTGCTGAGAAGGACATGACCTCCATTACTGCGGTGTGCCCGGAGCGTTTATCGTACGACTCAGTCACTAGGGACCCGGGGAGGTTTTGTGAATACATGATTCATTGCTTCAATGTTGTTGATCAACAGAATAAATTATTCATTCTAATGCCGTATCACCAAACGTGAGTTCTAATATAAAATTACATACTAATTAGCTAACTTTTTACCCATTTCATTTCTCATTTTTTGTATTTGACATTGTAGCCACCACTGGGCTTTGTTTATATTCTGCGCTGCCACCGCTACTCTGCTCGTTCTAGATCCACTAGGGCAGTGGACAGAATTCAACACTGAAGACTTAATCAAAGAGTAAGTTTTTATTACTATTTAATTGTTTGTAAGTTTTTTGAACCAAAATTAATGTACTTGTTCATTTTGCTAAACGCTTTTGTTAATATATGTAACAGTTGTTACAAAAAAACCCCTCAGGGAGAGTTTGGTGATTTGACCGTCAATTACATCAAGGTTTGGTAATTCATGTATTTCATTCGTGCTGCTATTATCTTTGTACAATTGTTTTACATTTGTGAATTTTGGTGATTTAGTGCCCTACCCAAAAGGATTCTAAGAGTTGCGGGTACTACGTGATGCGGTATATGTACGAGTTCTGCGGGTACTTCCCAAGTTTTAAGAATGATATTGACAAGGTAATACGAACGCTGTCTTGTATTTAATTCTTTCGGCAGATTTTTTGTGTCTTTATCTTAATCTCATTATGTGTTCCATTCCTTTTCTTGTTGCAGATTAAAGAGCATTATGCCAGATTCAAGACTTATGCTCCTGCCGACTTGTTGCATGTCAGAGAGAGCATGGCAGCCATGTTTATGAGAATGGAGTGGTAGACTAGCTAGCTCTGATGCTGTAACTGTAGACACCAAAAATTCTCACCCGTTTTATATTGAAACAAAAATACAAAAATGAGCATGCTTTCAAAACAAGGCGGTCGTCCCCGTTTTCGACTAAAGGAATTTCTTTTACCGGCATTTAAACCTCACATTCCTATGGAAAAGGAGCACGAGCTTTTGTTGAAATCTGCTTTTAACTGACTTCATTTCGTTACTTATTTTGTTGCTTTGTTTTAAAATACTTCACGATTTTGTTATTACCTCATTTATTTTATGTACTCGATCAATTTATATTTTTTGTTGTTTATTATTTCCTTTTGATTTTTCTCCGTTTTATCGTCACTATTTTTATTATTTCGTGTGTCCTTTTTTACTACTCTTATTTTCCATTTATTTTAAGTGTTTTATCTTCAATACGAGCATTAATTTTCATTATTTCAGGTACATATGCTATTCTTTTATTTTTATCTCGTTACGTTTTTGAATCTTATTCTTAATTGTATTTCATACTTTCATGTCATTAGATTAGTCGTCTCATCTTTATTGTACATATTTTCTTTTGAGTGCACAGCTTCTTAGGAGAATTATCCAGTCGAAATGAGAGATCTTGTATTATTTCTCCCGCAAACATACTGAAAGTCAATCCAGTGTAACTGGCCAGCATACCCATTAGGCAGTCTACTAACCCAGGTTCGATTCCTGGCGCAAGCAAGATGGCATTTTCCTTTCTTTTAACTCGTGTCGGAGATTATTAGTAATCTTCTGTGCCCATATGCCGAGTTCCGCTTTAGTCCAGCTGGGTAAGGGGTGATGAGTGCTGCTGAGCAACCCGAGTTCGATACTCGGTAGTAGCACTTTAGCCTCGTTTTTTTTAGTTACTCCCTTTCTCTCTTTCAGTCAGCCCAGACATAGCCCAAGAACCCAAAATCAAAGTCCAGCCCAGGAATAAAACACATGCAGTAAGTATTGGGAAACCATATTCCAACCTTATAAAGCTACAGTAGAGACACGGTTTTTACAGAGCGGCAGCAATCCCAACCTTATTCATTCCCTTTGTCTGTCTATTCTCCCGTTTTATCGTTGCCTGAGTTCAAACTTGAGAAAAGAAAAACCCAGAAGAATTGCCCACCCATTCGCCTTTCTCCATCGTCGACTTCACCCGTCCTCGCCTGAAATCACCGTCTCCGTCTTCACCGAAGACACCACCACTAACGCCTCGTCTTCTCAGACACCACAAACCATCCCCGGGCTCCCTGGCTTTTTGAAATCACTCCGCCTATTACCAACAGTGTAAGTGGATTCGGGTTTCCTTCTCCCTGTCGAACTCCTTTAGCGCTTCAACCACCTCCTATTTGTTTTCGTTTTTATTCCGCTGCTTCAACTGGTTTTTGCTAAAGGCGTGAGCCGATGATAGCACAAACTTGGCTCCGTCGAGAATATGTTTCCGGCATGGGAGCCAAACCGCTGCATTGCTCCTCTTCTCTCTTTCGTTTTCTGTTTTTCTTCCTTCATTCAACGAAAAACGAAATCGGGGCCTCGAACCTTCAGTTTCGTGGTTCCCTGATTTCGAATGTGAGAGCATGCATTTCCTATTTTGGGACCCGTATTTTGTTTTTACTCATTTCGCTCCTCTGCGTGTTTGAGTCGGGAGGAGTTGTTTGGTCTCGGGTTTTGTCTCGACTATGGCTATCATCTTCTCCTCGCTCGGTTACTTTTTTCGATTAAGCCGCGGTATCTGCCACGTTGTTATTATCATTTTCGGGTGAGTATCTAGCCTGGTGTGGACTTGGAAGTCCATGGACATGGCGGGATGTTAAGAATCGTTTTCTCCTGAGAAGTTTCACATTATCTCCAAGTGTGTTTATGCCTTTCGAGTTGTGCTCAGTTTTAAGTAGCGTTTGACGTTAGAGTTTGTGGTGACGACTCTGTATACTCTTCTCGTCCGAAAGCTTGCATTCTCTCCTTCTGGTTCTGTAATGTTGGAGACTGGTCCCTCTTCCAGTCGTATCCCTCCTGTTTTCACACTATCGCATTCAGAACTAATTGCAAGAAAGCTGGTTCATTCTCCAGTACCATTTTGTTCATTCGCACTGCTGTTATAATGCTTTGAAGCGATGATAAACTGGTCCCTCTCCAGTCAATGTTCTCGCTCCATCTCTGCTGTGTTGGTGCCTAACTTATTTTGATAATCTGGTTCCACACCTTTGCGGTAGGCAAGCGCAATACATGAATGCCTGTCTGAGGTTCAGTTTCATATCTCCAGACCGTTTATCATGGACTAATGTTTTGTTTAGTCTTTGGTGTTCTGAAATATTTGCAGGAAACCATATGTGCTCCTCTGTCGGTATTGATTTCTGATCTTATAATCCATAAACCCTTGTGAGATACCGCTGTTTTGTCTTCGTGTGCCGGTTTTAGATTTTTCATGCCCTCTGATGCGTTTGTCTGTCCTCTGAGATGTATGCAAAGTCCTCTTTCTGTCAACATGGAAATGCTTGTTATGTTTGGTCCTTAGATGCTGGTATTTCTTGTTGGTTTCTTCATCATGGTTCTGTGCTTTTCGAGTATTTCAGTTTGAGTTCAGTTTCTGAGATCAGTGTGTGTTCATGCAAATGTATAAAACAATAGAAGCTTTAGGATTGAAACTTTCACTCCGTTTGTTTATAAACCAGTAGGGATCAACAAGAGCAACCCTTAATCTGTTGCACGGTTAAAAGGTTTATTCTGAGCTGAGAGTGTGAATTGTGTTCTGAACTTATTCTGGATTGATTATCTCTTCAATGTGCTCACCTAGGAACTGTTTAACACTAGTTCAAGAACAAAGACTTCCTCTGATTTCATCAATGAGTAATGTTAAAGAGCAGTGAACAGAAAAGTAAAAAAAATCGGATTGAGTGCTTAAGTTTTGGGCTTGATTCTCTTCTGAGCTCTTGGTTGGGTTTCTACCCTATTTTTGTTATCTGGAATTAAACTCATCCTGTTTCCCATGCGCTTGTATCCTGTGATGTTGTGATTGCTGCTTGCTGTACACATTCATGCTTACTGTTCATCCCCTGAAATATCAATTCGCTCCTTGGTTTGCTGTACTTAAGCCCTAGTTATTTCCTTTAGGATCCTTGAAGCTGACAGAAAAGTTTAGGATGATTTGTGCCCCACACCTAACGGGTCTCTTCGTTTCGTGGGACAACAACCTCCTATAACTTCAGAAAACACTCAAACCACCCTTATTTGTATATAAGAATAAAAACTTCAAAAAAAACGAGCCCTTAAGGCTAATCTAGGAGAGTTTAGGATGTGAAACCACCCCATGCCTAACGGGTCTCTCATTCGTTTTATGGGGTGGAATCCTCCTTTACCCTCAACAAACCCATAATCAAGATTAATTGGTTAATAAACCTTATTATTCCATTTGATCCAAAGCCCTCCTCTCTGATCATCATCTCAATAAAAAAAAAAACGTCAGAACCAGGGTTGTCTCTCAGTTTTCCTCATCACTTTCAAATTCCAAATCCTCCTGTTTTAACAAAAAAAAAAAACGTTTGTTGCTGGCCCACCCCAAGGGGCCAATTCGGCCCATGTTTTCAAGAGCCCATTAAGTCAATCTCAACCTCTTAGTGCGGTCCAAAGTCAAGCTCTCAACTCACAAATCTCGTCCAAAAATCCCACCATTACAATCCAAAACCGAGGCCCAACAAGGCCTAGAAACCGAAGCCCAAAGCCCAATACCACATCATCCAACTCAAAGCCAACACCACATCATTGACCTGGCCCAATTCTACATAACTCTGCCCAGGACAATCTTGGCCATCACCAAACCCAAGGCCCATCGGCCCATCACCAAACCCGAGGCCCATCGGCCCATCACCAAACCCAAGGCCCATTATCTAGCCCAAGCCCATTCGGCCCCTCACCAAACCCAAGGCCCATCGGCCCATTACCTAACCCAAAGCCCATCGGCCCATCACCAAACCCAAAGCCCATCGGCCCATCACCAAACCCAAGGCCCATCGGCCCATATCTAGCCCAAGCCCATTCGGCCCATCACCAAACCCAAGGCCCATCGGCCCATTACCAAACCCAAGGCCCATCGGCCCATCACCAAACCCAAGGCCCATCGGCCCATTATCTAGCCCAAGCCCATTCGGCCCATCACCAAACTAAGGCCCATCGGCCCATTACCTAGCCTAAGCCCATTCGGCCCATCACCAAACCCAAGGCCCATTGGCCCATTATCTAGCCACATCACCTAGCCCAAGCCCATTCGGCCCATTACCTAGTCCAATCCTGCCCAAACCTAAATCAAACCAAATCAAATCAATTCCAACACATTTTTTGCAAGCCCGATCCCTTCTCAATCACTTTCAACCTGTAAATTCCTTTTAAAATTCAAAAACCAAAAAAGAGTCTCAAAATTATCATTTTATTCAAGTTTTCAAAGAAACCATTTTGTGGAATTTTAAAGGAAAAACTCTTCTCACATCACAGAAAACTCTTCTCTATTGCAGAAAGTTCTTCTCACATATATAGAAAGTTTTCTCCCAAAAATTTTTCTCAAAATCAGTGTTTCTTCATAGAGAATTCCGAACAACTTCAAAAGTTTTCCAACTCAGTTTTTAGACTCAAAACAAAATCGTTTTCAGGGAGCAAGAAATGTCTAACCCCTTCAAAACATTTCATCCATGGTTAGAACATCACTTGTTTTCCTTCCCAAAATAAGAATCCGAGGCGGGGCACTGGGGTCATAACCTCCCTTGTCGCAGTCTGGATCTCTTTAGGCGGGGCATTAGGGTGACAAACCTCCCCTAATTGCAGCCTAGATTTTTACAAGACAGGGTGCTAGGGAAGTAACGACCTTCCTAGTTGCAGCCGGGATTTTAGAATCGTCTAACTCCCTTCGCTCGATTTCAATGTTTTCGGTTTTTAATGTTTTAAAACCCGGGAGTTAGAGACGTTATTAGGGTTCGACCGAGAACATCTCATTCATGGTGTTTCTCTCTGAATCCTATTCTTCGACATAAATTCATTGCCCCGTCTTTCGAGCCTCGGCACTTTCCATTAATAAAGTGTCGTGTTCGAGGGGGTACATAGGGTAATCCCTCGGGATTATCCGCCCTTTACAATAAAAAATGATTTTTCTGTCTTAAAAAACTTTAAGAGAACAATTCTGAGTAAAACCAATCCAACATTTCCCTTAGAGCACTAGGACCACAAACACTTCTCAACCCTCCTCTGAACCAACTCTAAGTCACATAGGACTTCCAATTCTCGAGAATTCCCAGAAACCCGAAATATCTTCAAAACCCGAATACTTGCAAACCAAATATCCTCTTCCATACTCAATCATCCTTAAAACCTGAATTCCTCTTCAACCCATTCGATTTCTTAAAACACCTCAAAGTTCGACCATCCTAAAAGATGAATCTAACAAACCCGAGAAACTCTTCAACTCCAACAAATGATCCAAACATCCTTTAACTCCACAAGAATGACCAAAATGCCTTAGCCTCACAAAAGCCGAGACAAATCCGATAGTCAAAACCTCTCAACCCTTTCACTATTCCCACGAGCCAATAGTTCGAGACCAGCTTGTCTCCTTAAACTCTTCAAAATCACCTACTCCTCAATCTACACTCAATCCGATCCTTTGGCTTTAATTGAATCTCTCCATAAGGTTTTGAAAGAAGGCAATCCCGACAATTGGAGACGAGGTTTCCTCGGGGCACCAATCCGAAGTCGTGGTCGTTGCCACTTCTAAGGGGTGTAACCCAGTGCGAACCCACACAGAATCTCTAGTATGATCAGATAAGTCCTATCCATAGGCAACAAATCATCAGAGTCAACCAACGGTTCTTAGAACCCTCCTTCCCACCCTTCCTAGTTCTTAGGTCAAACTAGGGGCGACTCTAGTCAATTTCTGCCCTTAGGGCATAAGTCCGCGTGGAGCCCATCGAGAGGGTGTAGTGCACACTTGCACTCCCCGTTATGCTTTCTCGGAAAGACGGACGATTTAGTAGGTATTTGAGGGATGCCAAGAATAACGGGTTTCACCTCCAGAATGGCAAATCATAGGATCTAGACTTTAGTCAGACCATATTAGATAGACCCCCCCTCATACCGAAAAATCACCCTCCACAGAATGGCGACTCTGCTGGGGAAAACTTGAGTAAGTTTTCTCAAACTCAAGGAAGATGAACTCCATACAAAATTGTTGGGACTTCCCCACTTCTTTCAAAACCTTCAAGAAATTCTTTTCAAAGCCTCTAGGATTATTCTACTCCACACTTGAGTGTGTATCTGATGAGGACAGATAGGACTTAATAGATCCTCAACAAACATTGCAACAATTGGGTTAATAATTAGCTCACAATTAGAAAGAGACACTTAGGATTGAATGAAGCTAACTTCCCTTTAGGTTAATAACAACCAATTTGGAGTCACTAATCTTAAGACAAACCCTTAGTAATTAGGGTGGTGCTAATTTCTCAGCTTTATTGTATGATTGTGGGGTGCATTGGGTGGGTAGCTTAGGACATGCATTCCTCTGTGTCACCCGCTTTATCCACGATGTCACGGGATCCCCAACCGGTCCACGGTTGATTCCCCATGAGCTGGGTCACTCTCTCAGTGAACAAACCCACGAGGCGGTATGGTCTCCGACTAACGCTTTGAAGCTCATGATCCAAAAATATCCCATTACCCGAGTCAAAGCCAGCAAATAGTGAGCCATGAGCCTTCAGTGTCCAGCTGCCTTATCCAGTGTCTAAGACGGGTTATGAGTAGTCACCCCTTGTATGCCGCCTGTCTGACCACCCTGCTTCCTTACCTTGAAGATTGCATGGGCTCAGTTCTCCATGTTCCTCTGCACCACGGGTGTCTCTAAAGCCCAATGTCACGCTACACGTCCATAGAGGATCCCGTATTTACCGGATACCCATACATGGCACAACGTAGTCAGTGAATGATTTGAACTTTAGACACCTGACCGTGCAGATGACGAGAGACCTGTTCCCATGCAGTACTTCCCCGAGTTTCCCGAAAAGTAGGGTGTTGTCGGATCATCACTGGCCGTGGCGTATGTTTCTTTACCATCTCGGGTATCCTGACCTTTCGAACTTAAGCACTCCGGACTTTCTTTATGACGTGCCTCGCAAGGGGCATAACAGAGAAAACCCCGAGAGATGACAGTGAGGGACGACGGTTCCCCCGGTGGAAAGAATCATAATTGACCTGGAAAGTGATTATCCAACACTAATACTTACAGCTCCACATCAAACGTAGCGCGATTATGTTACGTTCTGTACATGCGCTCAACCCCTTTTTATCAAAAACCATGCTTTTAAAAACCTCGTTCGGAATCTCTTTTCAATGATGCTTGCAATTTCTCAATACCTTGTCATCATTCTTAAAACCGTTCTTTCAAAAAATGTTTTTTTTTAAAAAAAGTTTTCTCAAAGAAAAATGTTTTAAAACCCTTACTGTTTTCCCAAAAAATTCCTCTCTTCGTTTTCATTTCTGAAAATCAGCCATTCATTACTTAATTGCGCTTTCCCCAATCTTACCCCACTTCTTTCCCTTGTTTCTCTTTTCCTATACCTCGGTTTGCAGGGATTAACCATGATGAAACCGCCTAGTACCAGTTCCAGGGGAGAAGAAGAGACAAAGAGACGCCCTAGAGCAACAAAGGAAGGAAGCAGCGGCTAGAGAGCAAGCCCGCATCACCCTTTATCAGCAAGAGCGCTGCTCAGGAAGTAGAGTTTGCCATCATCTGAAGAGCCGATGTGCGGGGATGAAGGACATTGGAGAACCCCTCTTCCTAAGCCTGGCTCACTTAGGCATCAGGCAAAGCGTCGATTACGAGGCCACTATACGAATCGGTCACCCATTGGGATCCAGAAGACCACCTCTACCGGTTCGCCATTGAGGAGTTGACTATGTGTACCCGCTGGGCAGATGCCTTTTGAAATCAACCTCACCAAAAAATGCCCCGTGTACAGTTGACCGGACAGAAACGCAGCTTTGCAGCAAAGTTTCTTGGGGTAGACATTGCTGAGGTACAAAGTTTTGGAGGCATGAGCCTGAACTTAAAAGACCTCCTGATCGCTTCTGCAAGCCATACCGTCCACTAAGGACCCAGAGACGTGTGTTAGATCTTTGTATCATGGGTTACATCTTTCAGCAGAGCGGTCTGAGAATGAACCCCAAGATCATTTATGTTGAAAGCCTACGAAGATGGACTCAGCATCGGGACCTATGTGGTAGCTGAGATAGTCAGAGGACTAGATTGTTGGAAGGAAGCAGGTGTCCGTGAGACTTCTTTAAAGGAAGTGCTTGCTGCTACAGATTGGCTTTTCGACCATTTGAGGATGCCCGTCTTATCAAACTTCGAGACGTAAACTGGGAACCATTCTGACCACTAGGAAGAAGGTTGAGAAGCCGAAAGAGGATGGAGGGCTTTTTTAGAGATATTCGCTACCATTCTCACATCCTTTGGGTGCTTAATGATTGGGATGTTCAAGGAGGCATGTCAGATCAGCAGAACATAACGGCTTGGTCTTGATCGGTCTAGACCGCTTCATCACTATTTACCCACTCAGGGTGATGCGACAGTTCGGGCGGGAGCCAGGATATCCCGGGAGCAGAAATGTCACAGTTCAAGGATCCGTTTTACAGATGCACGATTAATCTAATAACCCGAGCCTATGACACAGGAGTCAAATGGGCCATCTTTAAGGAGGAGCACAGACTTAGTTTGAGTGACTCTTATAAGGATTGGTTGGAGAAACGAGTGGATCGTACAGAGAATACCCATACTCCCTCAATCGACTGGTAACTAATCAAGACCCCACCCTCTCAATTGTTGTAAACTACAACCTGCGCTGACAAAGAATCAGTTAAGGAAGAGAGGAGCGAGAAGAGTTGAAGCGAAAGAAGATCATCGGTTGATCTGCCCTTCAGTCGCTATTTAGTATTAGCTTTATAACTAATAGATGTACCACTTTTTGGAATCCGAATGTAATCCCCATCCCCGTTTACTATCTGGATGTAATCCCCTTTTGAATTCGGATGTCTCGGTTATGTAATTACTGATTAAGCTATCTGGGTGTAATTCCCCCTTCTTTTGAATTCGGATGTAACTCCCCACTTCCCAATTATATGGATTTCGGCTATGTAATGACTATTAACTGACATGTCATTTTCCCTTGGTTCTAAATGTAACCCTTTTCCCCGACACATGCAATTGTGGTCAAGTATTGAAATATGGCTTTTATTTTGGAAATGAAACTGGGCTCGTGCGTCTTTTCTTCACGATCAAATGAGATAAAAACCTCTTTTGTGAAACATTTTATATAAATCATGGGGACGACCTCCTCCCCCTTTTTTTTGTTCAACCTTTTTTCGAAATGTACATTCATGCTAATGATCTCCATACCATTTCACAATACAGTTACGTCGACGGCAGATTGTGAAGATTTTTCAGTCTGATCCCAAACCAGTCTTCCAAATTACTCGACTGTGGAAAAGAGATTCCGGGAAGGCTGGCCATGACACCGCGATGGAAACCTCATCGGAAACCATGGACCAACCTGATCAATCCAACTGGCCCCGGAAAGCCCCCAGCCACCGCAGCAATCGCGGCGAGTCGCGCCGAGTGCAGTCCAGGGACTGGCGGCAGGGCTTACACCTCCCTGATCCAAGTGTTCTCTACCGTATGCTAGAACAGTCAACAAGGAACGAAAATATGCTGAAACATATTGAGCGACTGCAAGAGCAATTGCGCATAGAAAGGTCAGCCAAAGGAAAGGACCCGTCTTTACCGATGACCCTGACGAAGATTGTTGAGGACTCCCCACCCCAACCGATGCTTTAGCAATCAAAACCCTATTTCAACACCACCATACCAAACCGATCACAGGGAAAGGACGTACTGTCATCCACCCTGTAACCGCCACATTCCAAACAACTGACCTGCTTTCGGGAGCACCTATGCCACCTCCGATCATGGCCACGGTCCCTACAGTACCAACCACCTCCCCGGACTACCACCATTCCCACCCGCTGGGAGCCCTGTCCAAACAGCCCATCTATATCAAGCCAAACAACCAAATTCATTCATCCCAACTCACCACACCCTGACCCTATCCAACTCAATCAATACCAGTACACCACCCCCGGACATGCTGTCCGTTTTGAGAAGCAATTCCCCAGACCCAACTGTTACCACAACCGTCTAGCCAGTTGATTCACGGCTACAACCAGGCCCCACCTGCAGAACACCTTCCATGGACTTCGGTCAAATGAAGAAGTCCTTGAAGGAAGAGTTACTGGCAGAAATGCAGCTCGGAGAGCGAGCGAAGATGCTGGGTTTCCGTCATTTTCGATTGAAGCCAAGCTCCAAATTGCCTGAAAACCTAAAACTGCCAGAAATCTCCAAGTACGCGGGAAAGGAGATCCTAGACATCATCTTGCCCAATTCGACAGGGTCATGACTATGCACGGCCTTGACGATGACATGAAGATCATTTGTTTTCCCAGCTATCTTGAAGGAGCTGCTCAGACGTGGGTGTCGAGGCTAGATTTCTCCGGAAAGAAACTAGAGGATGTTTATCAAGCGTTTGTGGAACAGTACAGTTACAACACCCATCTAGGAATCACTCGTAGAGATCTTGAGACAATGAGACAGAGAAGTGATGAAACTGTTATGGAATTTATCACCCGATGGAGGGAGGTAGCTGGTCAGATGATCGACCGTCCCACTGAAGACGAGCAGATCAGAATAATCACCTCATGCCTGGAAAACCCCTATGCAGATCATCTCTAGTCCCTTGGGATTTATGATTTCAAACATCTAAAAGCTGCTGCTTCGGCTGCCGAAGAGCTAGCACTAGCTGGAAGATTAAAAGGGTTGAATCTCCCTGGATCGGGACCCAGAACTTCATACCATCAGAACCGTCAGAACCGTGATAGCAACAATCACAACAACAACAACAAACAACAACAACACAATCACAACAACAACAACAAGACTGTCCCAACACCACCGGTGAACCAAGTACAACCCCGAGTTCTCACCGATTACCCACCTCCTACCTCTCCCCGGGTAGGTATTTACCAGGCACAGTCCTCAGGATCTGGCCAGAGTTACAGGGCAACCCTCCCCCTCGTGATTACCAGACTCGACCCCAACGTCAGTACTCGGCCTTAGGAATGCCCCTGAGCAAAGCATACAAAAAGCTAAGAGAAAATGGTTTTCTCTTGAGGCATCCAAACCCTAAGCCTGGGGTCACCCAACTCGGGTCTGACTTAAACAGCTTCTGTGACTATCACCAGATGAAGGGTCACAGTGTAGACAATTGTAGAGCGTTGCCATGCAGTACAGGATCTGATTGATGCAGGGGAAGTTCATTCCCTAAGACCACTCCCAACACTCAGAATAACTCAATCCCATCACATCTGAACATGATAAGTCTAGTGAGGGAGAAAGAAAGAGAATAGACCTGGGAAGGATTGTGAAAATAAATGCCATCGGAAGTTCCTCTGAGCCGGCCACCCAAAGCCGCCCCCACCAATCATGTTGTCACCGGTACTCGATGCATTCCGAACCCCCGTCCATCGATCGTTACGACATTCAACCCATGATGGGGAGAGTATCTAGCCATGACGCACGAAATGCGAAACACAGTTGAGCGTCTGGTAAGGCAAGGAAGGGTGTCCATAATCACTCTGCTGGTGGTAGTGAGTCGACATATGGAAAAGAATCTCGAGATACTGGTGGGGCTAAACTTTGAAGCCTTGGAGCTGCATAAACCATGAAGTGTTGGAGGTGGTAGAAGCATGGTGTCGGCAGAAGATTGTCGGAAGGCGGATAGCTGAGTGCAACGTCATCATGATTACTGACGAAGAAGAAGATTCACCGGCTATAACCCCTGTTAAGGCACCGTTTCTGATAGCAGCAGGAGGAAAAAGGGTGATGACTTTGAGAAATCAGTCACTTAACCCGCTCAGGAAGGCACTTCAAGCCCACTGAGCCCGCAGAAGAACCAGAAATGCTGCAGCAGAAAGTCCACGACCTTACTCTGAATGAGTCAGAGGGCAAGTTGGTGGGAGAAGAAGAATTGCTCAAGAAGTTGAAGAGCACGAGCATCCCCATCACAATCTGGTCCCTATTGACCATATCAGAGGAGCACAAGAATGCAGTGGCCCGACATCTTAAAATGGATAAGAAACAAACGGTCAGTGTAGACACCATCGTAGCCCACTTGACCCAGACCCCTGCTATGGCAATCACCTTCACGGATGAGGAAATCTCCCGCCAGTCTGGACGAGCCCTTTACATATCTGTAAAAGCTGGGGGTTTCAATGTCCCAAACACTCATCGATGACGGTGCTGAAGTAAATGTCTGCCCGCTGCGTGTTGCTCGACACATGGGGTATAACGATCTCAAACCTGTGGAGATGACTTTAAGCGCATACGATAACAGCCACAGAAAAGTGTTGGGGATGATCACCCTGCCAATCCTAATCGAGGATGCCTCCTTCTCTATCGAAGTGATGGTCATTGATATTTCTTCCACCTTCAACTTATTGTTGGGCCGGAATTTCATTGACCAAATCAAGGGCGTGCCCTCAGTAGTCCACCAAAAGCTCAAGTTTAAGCATGGAGGACGGATCGTGGAGGTGCTAGGAGAGGCAAGGAATGAATCCCAACTGTTCGAGATCAAACGCCAGGTCAACAGGAGCTAACCCTTGGGGGGTTCACAGTGGCGAAACCGGCGCAGCAGGTAAGTCAAACTTCTTTCATCACTCCTCTCTACTTCGACCCTAGTGTCTATAGCCCCACATCACAGCACATGATGTCTTGGATGGGCTACAAACAGGGGAATGGATTAGGAAAGGAGCTACAGGGCTTGGTAGAGCCGTTAGCACCATATGCTGGAGGCCGAGGAGCCGGGTTAGGATTCACAGAAATGCCAGGTATGATGTTGACAGATTCACATGTAAGAATTCCCCAGATTTTTCATCAGTTAACCTTGAACCATGTGTATCTGTGAGTTGTGATAAGCAGAAAGCAGTTCAAGCTCAGGGAAGTCAGGAGACAATGGAGTGGGAGAGCTGGTCGACCACTTTACTTCCCCTCTACTCATGCCTTGAAGACCATGCGACAAGGGATGCAACCAAGGAATGCCCGAGGATGCAGCGGAGAGCAGTGTCACGATCAAACCAGTCATCAAGGACCCCGCACCCTCGGTAGATGGCCATGGAGCGTGTCTTGTCGTCTATCATAAGAGAGAAGAGCTGATTCCCCGGGAGCCTTACTTAGTTAGCCTAGTTAGCAGTAGCGATGATAGCGATAGTGATAGCGACGGTGATAGTTTTAGTGATGGTGGTAGTTACAGTTGTATCAGGAATGTCGACATGCAAGTAGATTCGGATTAAGGGATGGATCGCCACCACTTATTTTCACTTGTAAAAGTGGTGGCAATTTTCTTGCAATCTCTGAGCTTCCAAGCTCGTCGGATATTAATGAAAATTCAGTTCGTTCAGATTTCTCGTCTATTCTGTCTTCTCAACTGTTTGATTCATCGCAAAATCTTGAGGCCGAAGAAGAGGAATACGATGAGGAGAGTATGCCTCCCATCGAACAATTCTACCCACACCCAGATCGTGGAAGACACGGTAGCAATAAATATCGGAACGCCCGATAACCCTAAAACCTTGCAAGTCGGTTTAGGTCTGAGTGAAGCAGAAAAACGTGACTTGACTTCTCTACTAACTGAGTATGTCGATGTTTTTGCGTGGAGTTACGCAGACATGCCCGGGATCGATCCCGACATTGTCCAACATCGAATACCGTTGTACCCTAATGCCAAACCTAAGAAACAACGTTTGAGAAGAATGAAACCTGAGCACCAATTGAAAGTGAAAGAGGAAGTTGAGAAACTGTTACGTGTTGGCTTTATTCGGGTCATCAATTACCCCGACTGGCTAGCCAATATCGTAGCCGTCCCAAAGAAAAATGGAAAGGTGCGAGTGTGTATCGACTTCCGGGACTTAAACGAGGCCAGCCCCAAAGACAGCTTTCCTTACCCCACATCGATATCCTTGTTGACAATACGCCCAACATGCGCTACTGTCATTCATGGATGGGTTTTCAGGTTACAATCAATCCGAATGGCGTAGAAGACCAAGAAAAAACGTCTTTATACACAGTGGGGAACCTTCTGTTACGTGAACATGCCCTTTGGCTTGAAAAATGCCGGAGCCACGTATCAAAGGGCCGCCACTACCTTATTGCATGATATGATTCACAAGGAAGTGGAGGTATATGTAGACGACATGATTGTCAAAGCTGCCCAACGGGAGACCACTGATAAACCTGAGAAAATTCTTTGATCGGATGCGGAAGTACCAAATGAAGCTAAACCCCGAGAAATGTACATTCGGAGTGACCGGAGGAAAGCTTTTGGGCTTCATGATCACTACCCGAATCGAGGTAGACCCAGATAAGATAAAGGCCATTCAAGAAATGCCTCCTCCGAAGACCGAAAAAGAAATCAGAGGTTTCTTAGGCAGAATTCAGTACATCAGAAGATTCATCATGCAGCTAACCGAGACCTGTGAGCCTATCTTCCGTCTGTTGAAGAAAGATGCGTCTAAGGTCTGGAATGAGCAGTGTCAGGAAGCCTTTGAGAAGATCAAAACCTATTTGCAAACCCGCCCGTTGGTACCGCCCCAGGAGGGTAAGCCAATGATTCTTTACCTGACAGCTCGGGAAACATCCATGGGCGCCATGCTAGCCCAAGAACAAGGATCCCCACCGCGTGAAAAGTCAATCTACCATATCAGCAAGAAATGGGTCGATGCAGAAACACGATACTCTGACATCCACAAATTCTGTGCTGCTTTGGTCTGGGCTACGAAGAAGTTAAGGCACTACTTGTTAGGGCAAGAGGTTCATCTGATTGCACGCATGAACCCTATAAAGTACCTACTGGAAAAGCCAATTCTCGACGGTCGCTTATCCAGATGGTCCCTATTATTGTCTGAATTCGATATCACTTTCAAAATTCAGAAATCAATCAAAGGGAGTGCCATAGCGAACATCTAGCAGAATGCCCTGTAGCATCCGAGTTCTTCGGAAATGACGATTTCCCGGACGAACAAATCATGACATTACGAAAAACCTGTTGGAGGTTATACTTCGATGGTGCCGTCAACCATAAGGGTAAAGGGGCCGGAATCTTGTTGATCCATCCTGAGGGAGACTTCCAGCTGCGGTAAAAATCAATTATCCGGTCACTAACAACATGGCAGAATACGAAGCCTGCATCCTGGGACTTGAAATGGCGTTAGAGATTGCAAGTGGAGGAGTTGGAGGTCTTTGGCGATTCTAATCTCGTTATTTCACAAGTCAACCAGACTTGGGAGATCAGAGAAGAACGATTGATCCCCTACCATGACTACCTTTCACACCTTCACCTGCTTTCGAACGTGACCTTCAAGCATGTGAACCGGAGCCAGAACATCTTTGCCGACTCTTTAGCCTCTTGGCTTCAGTGGTCCAAGTACCGACCGGTTCACTATACTTCCCCTTGTGGATAACCATGACTAATACACCCTCGTTTGAGATTGGAGCCATCGAGACAGGGGAAGTGAGGATGAGTGGTTTGTGGACATCGAGAATTTCCTTAGAAAGGAGAGTATCCGCCAGAAGCCACTAAGCAGGACCGCATTGCTCTAAGAAGAATGTCAAGTCAGTATGTGATCTGCGGACCAGGGTCTACAAGAGAATGCCGAATGGAATTCAACACTTGTGTGTGACCGAAAAGAGGCTGATAAGATCGTGAGGATGTCCACGAGGAGTATGTGGGACCCATGCTGGAGGACATTCCCTATCCCGGAAAATCCTCAGACTAGGGTACTACTGGACAACAATGGAAGCCGATTGTCACGCATTCGTGAAAAAGTGCGCCAAGTGTCAGACCATGCTAACTTGCAACACCTGCCTCCCCTACCCCTAACAGCCATGGCGGCTCCTTGGCCGTTCTCTATATGGGGAATCGACATCATCGGAGAAATCCACCCAAAGCTTCAAATGGACACCGCTACATCCTTGTAGCGATAGATTATTTCAGCAAATGGGTAGAGGCACGGTCGTTCGCAAACATCGGATCAAAGCAAGTTGCCCAGTTCATCGAGCGAGATATCATATGCCGATACGGAGTTCCTCAGAGTTCGTATCAGATAACGGTCCCCAGTTCGACGGAGACACTATCCGGGTCATGGAAAAATACAACATCCGTTACCACAGATCATCTCCATACAGACCTCAGACCAAGGAGCGGTCGAAGCCGCCAACAAAGCCGTAAAGAGTGCACTGTCAAAAATGGTTGAAACGTACAGAGATTGGCCAGAAAAGCTACACTACGCTCTCTGGGGTTACCGAACTACTGTCAGAACTGCAACCGGAGCCACTCCGTATTCCTTGGTGTATGGGTCAGAATGTTTTGCCAATCGAGCTTGAAATTCCAACTCTTCGGGTCACTAATGAACTGAAAATTGCTGAAAGTGACTGGTTGCAACAGCGCTATGACAGTCTTGCTCTTCTTGATGAAAACGCCTACAGGCATTATATCACATCCAGGGTTACCAGAAGAGAATGGCTAGAGCGTTCAACAAAAGGGTCAAAGAACGAAACATCCAAGTGGGTGATCTCGTCCTAAAAGAGCTGAGAAAGATTTACCAGACCCACGAGGGAAGTTCAGACCGAACTGGGTGGGCCCTTATCTGGTCAAAGAAATAACCCCTCATGGTGCTGTATTACTACAGATTTGGACGGAGAAGAATTTCAAAGCCTTGTCAATCGACCGGTTGAAACGATATTATGTCTGAACCGTCAAAAATCCAAAAAAAAAAACACACACGCATTCATCAAAAATCCAAAAAAATGCATCCACAAAAATGCATAAAAAAAAAACGCATCCATACAAAAATGCATCCAAAAAAAATGCATCCACACAAAGTTATCATTATCATCTGCATTAGGTTTAGCTTAATTGCATTTGCATTTGCATTTGCATATCCCTAGTGTCGAGGTGCATCTCGATCTTTAATTCTAGGAAAGTCACATAAGTCATCAAAGGCCGACGAACTCTTGTATCATTTTCCCCGAAGAGGTCTTGAAAGGATCTCTAACCTCCCGTGAGAGTTGAGTGCATGAGAGAAACACAGAGCGTGCAAAACCCAGAGCGTTTGATGCATTTAAATTTCAAAGCACCAGGTGAGGATCCCCCTTCTCGGAACTAAATATTGATGAGAAAAGCGCGTTACCATTCATGTCAAAATTTGGGAATAGTAGAGGAAACAATTATCTGTCAATAGGGATGACGAGGCACCTAGGATCGAAGAAAACCTCCACAAGGCCAAAAGCCTTATTGACCCTGAAAACGATCCCTTAGTGAACCCCGCTGAGCCTTTGATTGAGAATCTTTTCAAAAACAGCTCCACGATATACCACCCCACATCACGCAACCATTCACCCCTGCAAAAGAGGATAAAAGAGCTGGAGCCATGGTTCCCCCACCATTTAAAGCATGGAGGAAAGCTTGAAAGAGATACCCAAAGAGGATGAAACGAGAGAAGCGGAGCACAAAACGCTCAAAGTAGTAAAGAGAGGAAATGAAAGTCTCACACCATTCGATATCTCCACACTTGATAAATAGACGAGACCAGAAATCAAATACAAGAAGAAATGCAAATAGACTCAAAGAAAGTGCCAAATCAAAAATGAGAACACATAATAATCCGCACAAATGCGAAAAGAGTCCAAAATCACTCCATCCATGGCAAAGGTGAAGCATATCCTCCGTTGCACCAAAGCACCACAATCCTCAAACAAATCTCCAGTCCCATGTGACATACCCTACACCCCGTTATAACCCATCGAAAGACCTCCGACTTAGAGATGGTATTTGCTTGATTTGAAAAGTACCAAATTGAAACATGAACGGCCACAACGCGTCCGATCTTGTCAATACAATCACGTGCACAAACGAGTGTCAAAAGATCAGGAAGGTAGAGAAAAAAAACGAGTGTTCATCACCCCGATTAAAGAAAGCCTAACTGACCTTAAGAAAGGAAACGGAAAGGTATAAGAGATCCCGAGAGACCTCTTTCGGGTAGATTTTCAAGAAAGAAGTGGCTCAGAAATGACTAATCTGACTTAACTAGAATTCTTGGCTGAGCTCACCTTGACACGACATCTCTTTGCATCAATCATTCCAATTCCAAAAAATGCATGTAGAATAGATTTGCATCCATCGGTTCGGACATAATATCCTACACCACGGAAAAGAGAAGATGAGTATGCTCCTTTAGAAAAGGAAGCCGCAGCACAGCCATGTCTCCTTCACCACCAGCACGACGACCACTCTCAGAGATTACACAGCATCAAAACAAAGGATCAAAAGTCTTCGGGCGTGTTCAAGGAAAATGCCCCGCAAGACATCCCCCCTCACCGCCAAATTCCTCACTCGCCAAAATACATGAACTACGTAAGGTCTGATCTCAACAGGGAGTTGAGTACGTAGGCAACCCTCTCAGGGTGCGACCCCGTCCCAAACAAAAACCCCTCCTCCCCTCGAACCACAAGGCCGTCGCCATCACTCTATGAAGAAATCCGCCTCAATCGAGAGGATCATCCCGGGGCTAAACCGGAACCCTCAGATCGTATCAAATCCAAATCAAACCATCCCAGAGTCGTTGCTCACAAGGGAGTCGTATATCAAACTGGAGCCATCCGATCATCCGGAGCCCTCAGATCATATCGAACCCGAACCCATCAACCATCCCAGAGTCGTTGCTCACAAGGGAGCCACAGATCAATGGAGCCATCCGTCACACCGTAGCCCTCAGATCATATCGAACCCGAACCCATCAACCATCCCAGAGTCGTTGCTCACAAGGGAGTCGAATATCAAACCGGAGCCATCTCAGAGCCATACCGGAGCCACCCGACCACAATGGAGCCATCCGGTCACACCGTAGCCCTCAGATCATATCGAACCCGAACCCATCAACCATCCCTGAGTCGTTGCTCACAAGGGAGCCACAGATCACACTGGAGCCATCCGATCATACCGGAGCCCTCAGATCATATCGAACCCGGACCCATCAACCATCCTAGAGTCGTTGCTCACGAGGGAATCACACGTCAAACCGGAGCCATCTCGAACTCTGGAGCCAAGAGTCCTATTAAATCCCGAGACTACAGTGCACATCGGGCCAAGACTACAAAAAACAAAACCAAAACAAAAGTCCCACACTGACCAAGTCAAAGGCGACATCGACCAAAAGCATTAGACCATTACATCCCTCACGGAAGCAACCAAAAGCATCAAATCATGGACCAATCCACAGCCAGAACCATCATTCAATCAACCACTCAAAACAACGAGTTTCATACATTTCGAAGATGCATTCTAGGCCCGTCATAAGTCCTAGAGCTAGACACCGAGTTCTAGTTGAGGCCCGTCATTAGTCCTCATGCATAACCAATATACCGATTGTATTCTAGGCCCGTCATTAGTCCTAGAGCTAGACACCGAGATCTAGTTGAGGCCCGTCATTAGTCCTCATACATTTCAAAGATGCATTCTAGGCCCGTCATAAGTCCTAGAGCTAGACACCGAGTTCTAGTTGAGGCCCGTCATTAGTCCTCATGCATAACCCTTATTCCGATTGTATTCTAGGCCCGTCATTAGTCCTAGAGCTAGACACCGAGATCTAGTTGAGGCCCGTCATTAGTCCTTATACATTTCGAAGATGCATTCTAGGCCCGTCATAAGTCCTAGAGCTAGACACCGAGTTCTAGTTGATGCCCGTCATTAGTCCTCATGCATAACCCTTATTCCGATTGTATTCTAGGCCCGTCATTAGTCCTAGAGCTAGACGCCGAGTTCTAGTTGAGGCCCGTCATTAGTCCTCATACATTTCGAAGATGCATTCTAGGCCCGTCATAAGTCCTAGAGCTAGACACCGAGTTCTAGTTGAGGCCCGTCATTAGTCCTCATGCATAACCCATATACCGATTGTATTCTAGGCCCGTCATTAGTCCTAGAGCTAGACACCGAGATCTAGTTGAGGCCCGTCTTTAGTCCTCATACATTTCGAAGATGCATTCTAGGCCCGTCATAAGTCCTAGAGCTAGACACCGAGATCTAGTTGAGGCCCGTCATTAGTCCTCATGCATAGGTTGTTTGATCGTATTCTAGGCCCGTCATTAGCCCTAGAGCTAGACACCGAGATCTAGTTGAGGCCCGTCATCAGTCCTCATACCATCAATCACCGCAATTTGGGGCCCGTCATAAGTCCCCGTGCACCTGCGCCCATGAGAGCAATCCATAAACCGCGGTGAGAATTTTTGGCGCCCCGTCAACCTTGATCCAATTCTGCAAGCCTTCTATTGCAGAATTGAATCAAGGGGAGCCATCTGTAGACACCAAAAATTCTCACCCGTTTTATATTGAAACAAAATACAAAAATGAGCATGCTTTCAGAAACAAGGCGGTCGTCCCCGTTTTCGACTAAAGGAATTTCTTTTACCGGCATTTAAACCTCACATTCCTATGGAAAAGGAGCACGAGCTTTTGTTGAAATCTGCTTTTAACTGACTTCATTTCGTTACTTATTTTGTTGCTTTTGTTTTAAAATACTTCACGATTTTGTTATTACCTCATATTATTTTATGTACTCGATCAATTTATATTTTTTGTTGTTTATTATTTCCTTTTGATTTTTCTCCGTTTTATCGTCACTATTTTTATTATTTCGTGTGTCCTTTTTTACTACTCTTATTTTCCATTTATTTTAAGTGTTTTATCTTCAATACGAGCATTATTTTCATTATTTCAGGTACATATGCTATTCTTTTATTTTTATCTCGTTACGTTTTTGAATCTATTCTTAATTGTATTTCATACTTTCATGTCATTAGATTAGTCGTCTCATCTTTATAGTACATATTTTCTTTTGAGTGCACAGCTTCTTAGGAGAATTATCCAGTCGAAATGAGAGTCTTGTATTATTTCTCCCGCAAACATACTGAAAGTTGATCCAGTGTAACTGGCCAGCATACCCATTAGGCAGTCTACTAACCCAGGTTCGATTCCTGGCGCAAGCAAGATGGCATTTTCCTTTCTTTTAACTCGTGTCGGAGATTATTAGTAATCTTCTGTGCCCATATGCCGAGTTCCGCTTTAGTCCAGCTGGGTAAGGGGTGATGAGTGCTGCTGGGCAACCCGAGTTTCGATACTCGGTAGTAGCACTTTAGCCTCGTTTTTTAGTTACTCCCTTTCTCTCTTTCAGTCAGCCCAGACATAGCCCAAGAACCCAAAATCAAAGTCCAGCCCAGGAATAAAACACATGCAGTAAGTATTGGGAAACCCTATTCCAACCTTATAAAGCTACAGTAGAGACACGGTTTTTACAGAGCGGCAGCAATCCCAACCTTATTCATTCCCTTTGTCTGTCTATTCTCCCGTTTTATCGTTGCCTGAGTTCAAACTTGAGAAAAGAAAAACCCAGAAGAATTGCCCACCCATTCGCCTTTCTCCATCGTCGACTTCACCCGTCCTCGCCTGAAATCACCGTCGCCGTCTCCGTCTTCACCGAAGACACCACCACTAACGCCTCGTCTTCTCAGACACCACAAACCATCCCCGGGCTCCCTGGCTTTTTGAAATCACTCCGCCTATTACCAACAGTGTAAGTGGATTCGGGTTTCCTTCTCCCTGTCGAACTCCTTTAGCGCTTCAACCACCTCCTCTTTGTTTTCGTTTCTATTCCGCTGCTTCAACTGGTTTTTGCTAAAGGCGTGAGCCGATGATAGCACAAACTTGGCTCCGTCGAGAATATGTTTCCGGCATGGGAGCCAAACCGCTGCATTGCTCCTCTTTCTCTTTTGTTTCTGTGTTTTTCTTCCTTCATTCAACGAAAAACGAAATCGGGGCCTCGAACCTTCAGTTTCGTGGTTCCCTGATTTTGAATGTGAGAGCATGCATTTCCTATTTTGGGACCCGTATTTTGTTTTTACTCATTTCGCTCCTCTGCGTGTTAGAGTCGGGAGGAGTTGTTTGGTCTCGGGTTTTGTCTCGACTATGGCTATCATCTTCTCCCGCTCGGTTACTTTTTTCGATTAAGCCGCGGTATCTGCCACGTTGTTATTATCATTTTCGGGTGAGTATCTAGCCTGGTGTGGACTTGGAAGTCCATGGACATGGCGGGATGTTAAGAATCGTTTTCTCCTGAGAAGTTTCACATTA
Source organism: Limonium bicolor (assembly GCA_023374045.1). Classification (NCBI taxonomy): domain Eukaryota; kingdom Viridiplantae; phylum Streptophyta; class Magnoliopsida; order Caryophyllales; family Plumbaginaceae; genus Limonium; species Limonium bicolor. Next base: position 329,031,296 of record CM041777.1, on the reverse strand, counting down.
TCTCCAAGTATGTTTATGCCTTTCGAGTTGTGCTCAGTTTTAAGTAGCGTGTGACGTTAGAGTTTGTGGTGACGACTCTGTATACTCTTCTCGTCCGAAAGCTTGCATTCTCTCCTGTAATGTTGGAGACTGGTCCCTCTTCCAGTCGTATCCCTCCTGTTTTCACACTATCGCATTCAGAACTAATTGCAAGAAAGCTGGTTCATTCTCCAGTACCATTTTGTTCATTCGCACTGCTGTTATAATGCTTTGAAGCGATGATAAACTGGTCCCTCTCCAGTCAATGTTCTCGCTCCATCTCTGCTGTGTTGGTGCCTAACTTATTTTGATAATCTGGTCCACACCTTTGCGGTAGGCAAGCGCAATACATGAATGCCTGTCTGAGGTTCAGTTTCATATCTCCAGACCGTTTATCATGGACTAATGTTTGTTTAGTCTTTGGTGTTCTGAAATATTTGCAGGAAACCATATGTGCTCCTCTGTCGGTATTGATTTCTGATCTTATAATCCATAAACCCTTGTGAGATACCGCTGTTTTGTCTTCGTGTGCCGGTTTTAGATTTTTCATGCCCTCTGATGCGTTTGTCTGTCCTCTGAGATGTATGCAAAGTCCTCTTTCTGTCAACATGGAAATGCTTGTTATGTTTGGTCCTTAGATGCTGGTATTTCTTGTTGGTTTCTTCATCATGGTTCTGTTGCTTTTCGAGTATTTCAGTTTGAGTTCAGTTTCTGAGATCAGTGTGTGTTCATGCAAATGTATAAAACAACAGAAGCTTTAGGATTGAAACTTTCACTCCGTTTGTTTATAAACCAGTAGGGATCAACAAGAGCAACCCTTAATCTGTTGCACGGTTAAAAGGTTTATTCTGAGCTGAGAATGTGAATTGTGTTCTGAACTTATTCTGGATTGATTATCTCTTCAATGTGCTCACCTAGGAACTGTTTAACACTAGTTCAAGAACAAAGACTTCCTCTGATTTCATCAATGAGTAATGTTAAAGAGCAGTGAACAGAAGTAAAAAAAAAAATCGGATTGAGTGCTTAAGTTTTGGGCTTGATTTTCTTCTGAGCTCTTGGTTGGGTTTCTACCCTATTTTGTTATCTGGAATTAAACTCATCCTGTTTCCCATGCGCTTGTATCCTGTGATGTTGTGATTGCTGCTTGCTGTACACATTCATGCTTACTGTTCATCCCCTGAAATATCAATTCGCTCCTTGCTGTTTGCTGTACTTAAGCCCTAGTTATTTCCTTTAGGATCCTTGAAGCTGACAGAAAAGTTTAGGATGATTTGTTGCCCCACACCTAACGGGTCTCTCATTCGTTTCGTGGGACAACAACCTCCTATAACTTCAGAAAACACTCAAACCACCCTTATTTGTATATAAGAATAAAAACTTCAAAAAAAACGAGCCCTTAAGGCTAATCTAGGAGAGTTTAGGATGTGAAACCACCCCATGCCTAACGGGTCTCTCATTCGTTTTATGTGGGTGGAATCCTCCTTTACCCTCAACAAACCCATAATCAAGATTAATTGGTTAATAAACCTTATTATTCCATTTTGATCCAAAGCCCTCCTCTCTGATCATCATCTCAATAAAAAAAAAACGTCAGAACCAGGGTTGTCTCTCAGTTTTCCTCATCACTTTTCAAATTCCAAATCCTCCTGTTTTAACAAAAAAAAAAAACGTTTGTTGCTGGCCCACCCCAAGGGGCCAATTCGGCCCATGTTTTCAAGAGCCCATTAAGTCAATCTCAACCTCTTAGTGCGGTCCAAAGTCAAGCTCTCAACTCACAAATCTCGTCCAAAAATCCCACCATTACAATCCAAAACCGAGGCCCAACAAGGCCTAGAAACCGAAGCCCAAAGCCCAATACCACATCATCCAACTCAAAGCCCAACACCACATCATTTGACCTGGCCCAATTCTACATAACTCTGCCCAGGACAATCTTGGCCCATCACCAAACCCAAGGCCCATCGGCCCATCACCAAACCCGAGGCCCATCGGCCCATCACCAAACCCAAGGCCCATTATCTAGCCCAAGCCCATTCGGCCCCTCACCAAACCCAAGGCCCATCGGCCCATTACCTAACCCAAAGCCCATCGGCCCATCACCAAACCCAAAGCCCATCGGCCCATCACCAAACCAAGGCCCATCGGCCCATTATCTAGCCCAAGCCCATTCGGCCCATCACCAAACCCAAGGCCCATCGGCCCATTACCAAACCCAAGGCCCATCGGCCCATCACCAAACCCAAGGCCCATCGGCCCATTATCTAGCCCAAGCCCATTCGGCCCATCACCAAACCCAAGGCCCATCGGCCCATTACCTAGCCTAAGCCCATTCGGCCGATCACCAAACCCAAGGCCCATTGGCCCATTATCTAGCCACATCACCTAGCCCAAGCCCATTCGGCCCATTACCTAGTCCAATCCTGCCCAAACCTAAATCAAACCAAATCAAATCAATTCCAACACATTTTTTGCAAGCCCGATCCCTTCTCAATTCACTTTCAACCTGTAAATTCCTTTTAAAATTCAAAAACCAAAAAGAGTCTCAAAATTATCATTTTATTCAAGTTTTCAAAGAAACCATTTTGTGGAATTTTAAAGGAAAAACTCTTCTCACATCACAGAAAACTCTTCTCTATTGCAGAAAGTTCTTCTCACATATATAGAAAGTTTTCTCCCAAAAATTTTCTCAAATCAGTGTTTCTTCATAGAGAATTCCGAACAACTTCAAAGTTTTCCAACTCAGTTTTTAGACTCAAAACAAAATCGTTTTCAGGGAGCAAGAAATGTCTAACCCCTTCAAAACATTTCATCCATGGTTAGAACATCACTTGTTTTCCTTCCCAAAATAAGAATCCGAGGCGGGGCACTGGGGTCATAACCTCCCTTGTCGCAGTCTGGATCTCTTTAGGCGGGCATTAGGGTGACAAACCTCCCCTAATTGCAGCCTAGATTTTTACAAGGCGGGGTGCTAGGGAAGTAACGACCTTCCTATTGCAGCCGGGATTTTAGAATCGTCTAACTCCCTTCCGCTCGATTTCAATGTTTTCGGTTTTTAATGTTTTAAAACCCGGGAGTTAGAGACGTTATTAGGGTTCGACCGAAACATCTCATTCATGGTGTTTCTCTCTGAATCCTATTCTTCGACATAAATTCATTGCCCCATCTTTCGAGCCTCGGCACTTTCCATTAATAAAGTGTCGTGTTCGAGGGGGTACATAGGGTAATCCCTCGGGATTATCCGCCCTTTTACAATAAAAAATGATTTTTCTGTCTTAAAAAACTTTAAGAGAGACAATTCTGAGTAAAACCAATCCACATTTCCCTTAGAGCACTAGGACCCACAAACACTTCTCAACCCTCCTCTGAACCAACTCTAAGTCACATAGGACTTCCAATTCTCGAGAATTCCCAGAAACCCGAAATATCTTCAAAACCCGAATACTTGCAAACCAAATATCCTCTTCCATACTCAATCATCCTTAAAACCCGAATTCCTCTTCAACCCATTCGATTTCTTAAAACACCTCAAAGTTCGACCATCCTAAAAGATGAATCTAACAAACCCGAGAAACTCTTCACTCCAACAAATGATCCAAACATCCTTTAACTCCACAAGAATGACCAAAATGCCCTTAGCCTCACAAAAGTCGAGACAAATCCGATAGTCAAAACCTCTCAACCCTTCAACCCTTTCACTATTCCACGAGCCAATAGTTCGAGACCAGCTTGTCTCCTCAAACTCTTCAAAATCACCTACTCCTCAATCTACACTCAATCCGATCCTTTGGCTTTAATTGAATCTCTCCATAAGGTTTTGAAAGAAGGCAATCCCGACAATTGGAGACCGAGGTTTCCTCGGGCACCAATCCGAAGTCGTGGTCGTTGCCACTTCTAAGGGGTGTAACCCAGTGCGAACCCACACAGAATCTCTAGTATGATCAGATAAGTCCTATCCATAGGCAACAAATCATCAGAGTCAACCAACGGTTCTTAGAACCCTCTTCCCACCCTTCCTAGTTCCTTAGGTCAAACTAGGTGGCGACTCTAGTCAATTTCTGCCCTTAGGGCATAAGTCCGCGTGGAGCCCATCGAGAGCGGGTGTAGTGCACACTTGCACTCCCCGTTATGCTTTCTGGGAAGACGGACGATTTAGTAGGTATTTGAGGGATGCCAAGAATAACGGGTTTTCACCCCTCCACAGAATGGCAAATCATAGGATCTAGACTTCTTAGTCAGACCATATTTAGATAGACCCCCCCCCTCATACCGAAAAATCACCCTCCACAGTAACATATATTTTTTGTTAGTTGCTGCTGCTCTGATTCTGTTAGTTGCTGCTGCAACAGATTATATTGTGTAACAAATTATATTTTTTGTTAGTTGCTCTGATTCTGTTTGTAATGAATTATGCTAGCTGCTGCTGTAACAGATTCTAGCTGTTGTATTGAATGTTTCTGTTGCAATTGTGCGCAGAAATGAATTTGCAATTGTTATCTCTGTTGCAATTGTGTAACAGATTGAATATGTTACAGATTTTCGATCTGGTGCTTTATTAGATGTTATCTCTGTTGCAATTGTGTAACAGATTGAATATGTTACAGATTTCGATCTGGTGCTTTATTAGATGTTATCTCTGTTGCAATTGTGCGTAGAGATGAATTTGTGTTGTTGGTATCTGATTCAGGTGGTTCAATTGTGCAGTTTCTGCCCTCTGTTGCTTATCTGTTACAATTCTGTCTCTGTTGCAATTGTGTAGATTTGTAAAAAAAATAATAATAAAAAAATTACACTTTAGATTACGGTTCTAACAATAACCGTAATCTAAAGTCCTTTGGGCGCGCGCCAAAAGACTTTAGATGACGGTTATTGCCAAAACCGTCATCTAAAGTGTCGACTTTACATTACGGTTATTTGTAAAACCGTGATCTAAAGTCCTTTGGTTCGCGCGCGCCAAAGGACTTTAGATCACGGTTTTACAAATAACCGTAATGTAAAGTCAATGACAGACGCGGGCCGGAAAGGGACTTTAATTACGGTTTTAAACCGTAATTAAGAATGCCATCTTTATTGACCCCCGCGTAGATTACGGTCCAGAACCGTAATTATACACGGTTTTGGACCGTAATTAATGGGTCGCGTTCCACCAGTGTGCAACCCACTAAATGGCTAGTCACGATGTGAAGAGAGCGCTGCTCGTGAATGGGAGAGGTGAATTTGTTTGAGGGAAGTCGGGGTTGCGAGGGATGCATTGAATCTCAATTCGAAGTGTTTCAGCTCCGTCTTCAATCGTAAGGATTATGTTTCTTCTCTGCCCGCCAGTCTAGAGTAAAGTGGATGACAAATCAAAGCATGTATGCTCCTTGTTCGACAGCGACGGTGAAGAAATGTGAAGGGAATTAAAGCTTGTGTTTGGTGTTCTCCGGTTGAGTTTGCAGGATTAACACCGACATGAGGAGAATGAAGAGACGGTGGAGCCTGTATTTGCTTGTTTCTCTGTTGGTTTTTTTTAAAGTGAAGAAGGGAGAAGAAGTGGAAGGCTGATCGACAGAAGAGGAGCAGTCCTCTAGGTCTTCGAACGAAATGATCGATGAAGAGATGCATCAAAATGTCGTTGATTCATTGCCCCTAGTTGGGTATGCAGAGTTCCGTGAGTGAAGAAAGACATTTGCAGAGCACGTATGTCCTTTTTTGCCAGTTTGGGTGAGGGGAAAGGAGCAGAGCATATACGTTCTTCGCTCGTCAGCTGAAGTGAAAGACAACAAAGGCAAAGCATATATGCTCCTTGCTCGTTAGTTGGGTTGCAAAATGCAGGTTCAAAGGATGTAATAGGGCATGTATGTTTCTCGTTCGAGAGTTAGGAGAGAACGAAGTGCAGATAATATCAGCTCCTGTTCGCCAGTTATGTTGAAGAGATATGCTCTTTGTTGACAGTTTAAATTGCAAATTTTTGATTCATAATAGAGTACTTACTTAATAAATATATTACAAAATTTAGATTATAAAATTATTTTGTCTAACATATTAAATCTTAAAATAACAACATGTTTAAATAATGAACAAAACAATCAATATAAAACGGAGGTAGTATAAACCATAGAAGTGCACTATGTTTTTCGTATTTCTGGACAATAACAAACATATATAACAATTGAACAGCAACGAAGACCAGCTATATACTACTCCCTCCGTCCCACCTTGACCGTCCTATTTACTATTTGGACATGTCGTTTGACTTCAATTTTTTACATATAAGATAATTAATTTTGAAAATTTAAGTTGTGCAGATGATTCCTTACATGATAAACATATAATACAAAATTTAGTTTTATAAAATTATTTTACCTTATATGTTTAATATTGAGGTGGAAAAACGTGCCAAAAGCAAACAGGACACTTATGACGGGACGGAGGTAGTACTATATAAAAGATCATGTCAAAAAAAAGAAAAATCATGAATCATCCCATTCCCGGAATTTTGGCATTAATATGGGGACGTCACTCTCGCGAAATCTTGTCCAAGCACCCCACTACAATTCACACACACTTCACCGCTAGTGATCAGCATCATTAGAAGCAAAATTACAAAACTACCCTGATCTAGCTATCAATAGCTACAGTTGCATGTAGCTAAAAATTGCTTTTTTAATTTAACATCTTTTATATTCAATAATATCATAACCTTATTCCCAAAATATTTGGGATTTTGTCTAAACATTTTTTTAGCCGGCTTTCCATCAATATGAACAATCAATACAAAAATTTGAACAACCTTTTAAATCTAAAATGAGCGTTGTACGATGCTCATTGTACAACCGGTTGTACAATAGTATTTGCCCCATCACTTTAATTTGTGTTTTATACACATTTTTCCCAAGTGTGAAAATAATTGCTCTGTATAATTTAAATTTATTAAGACTTAAGGGAAAATAATATACCCCCACCCATGACATTTGACGAAATTACATCCCGCACCCTTGTGGCTTGAAAAATTATTTTTCTCACCTATGATGTTTCCACCGTTTTACAACCATTGGGTTTTCTCTAGTTTTTTGTTCAATGTAGGAGATGCTTAAACAACATCCGAAGTTTGTGAAAGTTTTCATGGACAATGTTAAAGTTTTTTTTTCAGGCTTGTGCCAAATCCTAAGACTTGTAAACTCACATGTGACATGTGTGACCCAATAGAAACAAGTTCTGAGTAAGTTTTTTGTGTGACCGAGAAACATGTCAAAACAAACTATGATTGGTTTTATTTTGATGAGCTTGAATGTAATAAGATGAACAATGGTGTAAATTGTTTTTCATTTTGGACTTATATTTTAGAAGTTACAATCATTTAAAGCTAATACAAAATTTACTTTACTCATGTGCCATATAAGCAGTCTAGTCACATGCCACATGAGAAGACCACACTATCTTTCTTTCAATGGCGTGCCCAGGGCCACATCGACGACTGCTAAACTAAATCAACACCAGTAAAATCTAGATTTTTTGGTAAAAAGTTTTTGGTAACGATTTAAACATCGTTATCATATCTTGTTATTAGTGACAAGTATTTTTACCAAAGGTAGTACTATAGAGATTAAAATTTTTGACATTATAATAATGATATAATAGTTTAAAATCACCTTTAGTAACGACATAACTTTTAATGATGAAAAAAGTCGTTACAATAAATATATTGATCTTTGGTAACACTAATCTCGCCTAACGACATGTATCAACGGTTGTTATTACAATAAATTCAATTAGTAAAGTTTTTATTTTTTTGTAATGATTTTTTGTTGTTACCAATACCTATATTTTAGGTGTGCAATATTGGTCCAAATCAAGATTAACCACAATGTATCAACTAGATATTACAACTTTTTTAAAAGAAACCTATAAATTTGTTTTTAAGTTGTCAATTTTTGAACTATTGGATAAGTTCAACAATAACCAAACTTAATTTTCACAACCCTTCAAGCCCATAAACAATACTAGTTAATCCACCTTCATTATCCTAGCTTAACTCAAAATTAGTCCGATTATCTTGCACGGAGTCATAGAATTAGAGGGAACTATTGATGCAAAATGCCGGGTAGGTTTCGAAAACATTTATTTTTCGAAGTTGGTTTCGAAGGAATTTGTGATAATGTGTTTAGGGGGCGTGGATTATGTGACGGAACCGCATTCTCCGTCCCAATGACGGAAACTTTTTTTTTCTTTTCATTTTCTTTTGTTTATACGGAGGAAGATAACTTTTATGTAAATTTTGTTTTTTGTTTATAGTGAGTGTCATTCATGGGTATATCCCATCAATGTTTTTGTTTCTTATTGACGTCTCATCTTTTATATAAATTTGTTTTTGTTTTTTATTTTAAAAATGTTAAGTGTAATTATTTTATCCTTTTAATAATACATTCCATAATAATATAATTATTAATAAAATAATTCACTAATTATATAAAAAAATTAGTTGACTATATTCATATATGTATGATTATTAAATATTATTTATTTAATTTGATAATATTTGTTGATGTACATATATCCTGAAATTTTTTGAAAAAGTTGAATTAATGCAAAAACACCAAGTTAAATATTTATACTTTTTTAAAGAAAAATACTAATGACACCGCTTTGTATTATAGTTTTCTAATCTTATAATATTTGTTGTCGATACATATATGTAAAAAATGGAGTATAACAATTCAAAATACACCAATTAACTGTTTAAAATTAAGAAAGTTGTTAATATAGAAAATACCCAAACCAATATTTATATTATTTTCACAATTAAAAAAAAGTGATGTATACTATTTTTTAAAAATATTGCACATTAATTTTTTATTCTTCATGTTATAAGTTATCGTGTAGTGCATGTATAAAAATTAAATGTTAATAAGTACGTAAAGTCGACTCCAACAATTCAGTTTATGTATAATGTTGTAAATGTTATGTATAATCATGGTGTGGAAACGTTTATATATAATAATAGAATCGTAGAAACGTGGAAACGTTTATATAAACACGTGGAAACGTTTATATAAACACGTGGAAACGTTTATATAAACATGTGGAAACGTTTTTATAAAAACATGGAGACGTTTATATAAACTCGTGGATACGTTTATGCATAACGGTGGAAACGTTATACTTGATTGTGGTGTGAAAATGTGTCGTAGAAACGTTATATTTAATTGTGGCATGGAATATATAATTGTGTAAACGTATATATGTAATCATGGCGTGTTTACGTTTATATATAAATCGTGGAAACGTATTGCGGCAGGGAAACATTCATATATAATTATTGAAATGTTAATATGTAATCATGTCATGGAAACGTTATATATAATCATGAAACTGTAGAAACGGGGTAACGTTTAAAAAAACGTGGAAACGTATATATAACAACATGGAAATGTTTAAATAAAAAGGTGGAAACGTTTAAATAAAAAGGTGAAACGTTATCTGAACTCGTGGACTCCTTTATGTATAACGGTGGAAACATTATAAATAATTGTGTCATGGAAACATCGCATATAATTATAAAAATGTTTATATATAATCATGCAGTGGAAACGTTTATATGTAACCGTGGCGTGGAAACGTTATAGATAATCATGGAATTTTAGAAACGTGGAAACGTTTATCTAAATTTGTGGACACCTTTATGTAAAACGTTGGAAACGTTATTTATAATTGCGGTGTGGAAATCTGTCGAGTCACTGACGACAATAAAAAGTATAGAACAACTTCAAAATAGATTACCCTACCCCCCAAAAAACACCCCAAAACCCACCCTAGTAAAGCTAAAAACATCGAAGGCATTTTTAGGGTTTGCAGAGGCGGGTTTAGGGTCCCACAAACCCTAAAACCTGTCAAGTTAGTAGCTACCATATAAAGTACGAAACAAATTTCAAATAGATTACCCTACCCCCAAAACACCCCAAAACCCACCCTAATAAAGCTAAAAACGTCGAAGGCATTTTTAGGGTTTGTAGTTGCGGGTTTAGGGTCTAAACCCGCTCTCCAAATCCTAAAAACCTGTCAAGTTAGTTGCTACAATATAAAGTACATAACAAATTTCAAATAGATTACCTACCCCCAAAACACCCCAAAACCCACCATAGGAAAGTTAAAAATGTGGAATTCACCAATTATTACTTAATGAATCATAATATCAATTTTAATGATTCATAATACAAAATTAATGAATCATATTATCAATTTAGTTTATCATCGTATACATGTAAAAATATTTTTTTTAAAGTTGTCAAAATATATCCATGACTGGTCTTGTTTTAAAGAGCTTGAATTTAGATGAACAATGATATATATTTTTTCATTTTGGTCTTATATATTAAAAGTTATAACAATATAAATTTTTTATGATAAAGAATGAAAATTAAAAAAATAGAAAAGAAAAGAAATTTAAAACACAAATTAAAATCAGTGACTATATATATATATATAATATATATTTTGTTTCTTGTTTTGTCGTTTCACATCAGCCCTATCCCGTTAAAGTTAGAAAAAAAAGCTAAAATAAATATCATTTCAGTACCGTATAGCTCCCATGTCTGGCATTTACCATTTACATCATTTATAAGTCAATGACTCGGATTAGAAATTTATATTTGAGTAAATTACTCAGAACCCCCTTGAGGATTTGGGATATTACAGTTAACCCCCTTGTGTTTATCATAATTATTGGTAACCACCTCGAAGTTAAGGTAACTTTGACTACGAGCCCCCAAACTATATCTTTGTTAGTAGAAAGTTAATTACGTGTTGACCTATCAGCTTAATTACATTAATAATGTTAGACTGGACAAAGAGCACTACTTAATATGTATTGTTATTTTCCAAAAAATGTCAACCTGGCCTAAAAAATGCATCTAAAGTGGGATGAAAGAGAGTTAGACGATGTTGATTAAGCAGTTTTGTTGTCCAGCCTAGCATTATTAATGTGATTAAGTTGATAGATCAACACGTAGTTAACTTTCTAATAACAGAGTTATAGTTTGGGGGCTCGTAGTCAAAGATACCTTAACCTTGAGGTGGTTACCAATAATTATGATAAACACAAGGGGGTTAACTATAATATCCCAAATCTTCAAGGGGGTTCTGAGTAATTTACTCTTTATATTTAAAAGGATGTGGGGTGTATTCGGTCACAAAATCGGAAATCCCCGCGCGTGTTTAGGGTGGCTGAATAATTTTTTTTTTTCCTTGTGGCCTTTTTCACCTCGAATTTTCAGAATATATTTAATGTTATTTTACAACATAGAGATGATCCGTCATATGTGGGTCTTACGTGAATCATTTACCCCAATAACATATTCTTACCTATAAAATATTTAAAACTAAAACAACCACATTTAAATATGTGGAGGTAAACAAGAAGTTTTGCCAACCAAATTTCTGTTTAATTTTAAAAAATTGGTTAATCAAATAATTAAAAAAAGTCGGTTGCATATGATTTTCAAATATTAAATTAATTTATTAAAAGCATGTTTTCTCTCTTTTTTGTGATGTTCGGTAACCTGAAGTAATCAAATACTCGCCTATTTGCATTGCTGCCATCATGTCATGATGTGTGTCTGTATGTTAGTTTAACCGTCTTATTCATTAACCATTTCTAGTTAATCGGATATGATGTTTTCTAAAATATAATTCCATAATTATTTAATTTAGATTGGTTAACCGGATTTGGTTAACTGTTTATTCAGTTTTCTAAAATCGAATTTCATTACCGTTCCCCTTAAACCCGTTAATCTCTAATTCAGTTTGGTTTTATTGGTTAACCCTGTAGTTATATATTCTTTTTTATTGATGAGACCCATATAATTTATATTATAATATAACATTGATCATTTACTTAAATCATGGGTGAGAAATCACACACATGTGATAAAAAATATACATATTCCCTCAATAATTAACATTAATTATTATATAAGGTGAATATTAACATTTTAGGTTTTTTTATTATTTATATAATCGGTTTACCGAACGGTTAACCTTTTTGAAAAATTCAATACTGTTACCGAAATCAAAACCACTCAGTTTATAACACAATTTGATTAACTATATTGTAAGAACCGATACAGTTAACCTCAAATTCACTTTGAGTTTAGTCGGATAGCGCGGAATCATAATTTTTTTTGGAGAACCTTACTACTACTGGTGAGAGGGGATCAACAAGAGATGAGACAATTTTAACAGCCTTAGCTTAAAGGTACGTACCAAGAGTGTTAAATTGGTATTTGTCCTCATCATTACAAATAGTAGAGGGCTGATGATGATGATAGTCATAATCATGATGGCAACTAGGTAACGGCAACCAGATCTTTCAAGCATCACCTAATTACGTATCCCACGATAACATAGTAATCATTATTATTATTATTGATTTTAATTTGTGACGTTAATAGTGTGTTCCTTCTTCCGCCCAGTTAACGTACGATCAATATATTAGTGATTCTCGACTTGAGATACAAGAAAGAGACAAATTGATACTCTCTAATTAATCAAAAGTGTGATGCAACTAACAACCCCACCTCACCGGCCTCATGCTATGGAATATGAGGACAACTTGCATGCCTTCTGCGTATACAGCAGAGATAGATTGTTCGCATCGATTGAGTTTCACAAAAAAAAATTTCTTTGTTGATTGCAGAAGTAGCAGCTTCACTCGCATGATGTACGAACTTATATAATTCACGGGATTAATTTTACAAATCAACGCAGACACTAACATGCATGAAAGTTACAAATCATATACTCCACAAGCAAGAATCTTCTTCTACCATGCTAGCTAATCTGATTATAGCTGACAGTCATGCATATAGTGTATTTGATCTTGTCGTGCGTGAATACATTATTACTACTACTTATAACGTTCTTAATCCAAAAGTTAAAATTACGCCTGCAACACGCATAATGCTTCTTCCTATATAATTCTCACATTAACACTAATGTTTACGATTACTCTTCTTTTACAAAAAGAAAAAGAAAAAGAAAAGGTGCTCAAGCGATTTTTTTTAAAAAAGAGAAGGACCACCCTGATCGTCGAGGTGTTACCCACACTCCACTAGTAGACATCATAATACTTTGGGCTTCAAATATAGGGATCAATTATTGCAATGGGCCTAATTTTATGAACATTTGCCACTGTGACAGTGAAACGTATATATATAGATAGACGAATTTATTTTTGGAAAGAAAACAGACGAGATCTAAGAAAAAGGCCAAGGATTATAAGAATAAATTAGGATGGTGTGTCGAATTGTCTGTTATATATATGTGGCTGAAGTTGTACTGGTACCGAATTTAACTGGTTAAGAAAGTCTGCATGTGGATATGATGCTTGCTATGAACAACAAGACAAGGCTTTGTTACAAAAAAACAAACAAAAAAACAAGACAAGACGTGTCCTCCTGCATCATAAATACTTATATCACATATTGTAACCAAACCATTGCTGGAACTTTCGTACTTGATCATATTTTTCCGTTCAAGTTTTCACTGATTTATCTCTCACTCTCAAACAAATAGTACTCCCTCCGTTCAACAATAACTGTCATTTTAGAAACTTGCACACTTATTAAGAAAAGTAGGACAATGACGCATGTGTCCCTACTTTTTACTTTTCCATTTAGATAATAATTACTTTTATATTGAATATTAGGGGTAAAAGTGGAAAGAAGTGTGTCAAAAAGCTAGAATGACAGATATTTTTGAACAAGAATCACATCCTAAAACGACAGATATTAATGAACGGAGGGAGTACTAATTTGCAACAGTCTCCACTAACGGTTCTTGGCTAAAATTAACAATTAATTATCACAAATAATTAATGTTCTACAAAATCTTCAAAACAAAACTTGAATATTCCTATCTTTCTTTTGTACATGAAACCTTGACACCCAAAGAGTATTTCTACTATTGGCTAAGGTTTTTGAGACATAAACGGATTCTATGTAGATTTTATGTTTCACTCAAATAATATACTTCTATATATAAAACAATTACAAAACAATTAGACTAAAATATGTATAAAACAGTCATGCCCGAAGAGCTCGAGCCTAAGATATTTGAAGACAATGAAACTCTTAAATTAAATCAGAAGAGCTCACTTGTCAGCTATCGAAGGGAAAAACGTTTTACATAACCTCGGGACGATTAACCAGCACAGTAATGTCATTTCTTAAGCTAGCCTTAGCTGCTCAGGCTCCGAGGAGAGACTCTTTCACATTAATTTTAGTCAATCAATCCTTATGAAACCATGATGCTCACAGTACGTGCTGCAGTTAGGGGGTTAAAAAGATCTACTAGATCAATGTTTTAATTTGAGATGCTCGGGATGAAAAGGACAGCAGTGTCTTTAGACCACCAAACAAGCAAAGACCACAGTGCTTAATAAAATGACAGAGAAAAGGAAAAAGAAAGATTGCTGACAATGAAATAAAGTTACGAAAAGACAGAAAATGAAATTCCAAAAGTAAAGCAAAGCATATGCCTTTATTGCCCCTATCTATCTTTATCCTCTCATCATTCATGAATGGTGGGAGTGTTCCACTCTTTTGTTTAGCTAACCCCT